>CM060199.1:18194967-18907875 GCA_030562195.1 Nipponacmea schrenckii
ATCGGAGCTTCTCCAGAGGCCCCATTTCGATTTAAAGAAAATCACGCACAGTTAGTAGAGAAGAAAATACAAAATTTTCAAATACTAAAAAGCGCATTTTGGGTGGAAATATGTGGTTTTATATATCATTAGAAAGAGCAGATAAACTGTAATAAGATTCAATGGGAAAATTTTTTGTTATTTATGTTTTAGTTCACGTGACAGAGCTCTTTAAAAATAAAAATCACAAATTTCAATCGGTTATAAAACCGGAAGTAGACCTCGGACAATACAAATCAATATATCATTGAATAGATATCATCAAGGGTAATACATCGTGTTCAGGTCACAAGGTCACCAAAGGTCAAGGTCACGAAATATGGGCCTTTGAAAGTTTTGGTCATTACCAAAAAAATTAAAATGGAAATAAAAGAACAATCAAAATCAAAATTCAAAAATCGGCTCCCAAATATTATTGCGCAATCGACTCTAGTCATAAGATATGAAAAACTAATGGAAAATCGCTTTATCCCCTAGAGGCCCCATTTTGAATTTTACAAAAGTTTCACATTTCAATATAGCGGCCAATCTTTTGCTTCCGGTCCGGATTTTTTCATCTTCGTTTTTTTGCTTTTTGTAGCATGTTGCAAAACAATTTTGAAAAAGAATCCCGAATTATTTTAAAATTTAAAAATCTTCAAAACCGGAAGTTAGTCGAAAATTTAAAAAAATTTAGAAGCATAACATTGTCTATCTACCTGAAGTTTTGGGTGGAAAATTTGTAAATTGAATTAAATCGAAAAATTAAATAAAAAAAGTCAGCTACAATATGAATTAGAGTTTTGCAGTTATGTGCTAGCATTAAAAGAATAGAAAAGTATCTGTCAAAATCAGTTAAAAAAAAGGTAATAAATAGCAAAAACCAAAAGAAGCCATGCCACAGCTCGTTTTCATGAAATTTTTACATTTAAAATGACTCGCAGTTTAAGGCAGACAGCAACGGGTAGTTTTAGCATGTTCCCTTTCAAGAAAAAATTCTGTGAAATTCGAAAAAAAAAAAAGAAAAAAAAAAAACATTTCAAAACAAAGCATTGCGTTCGAAAACGCACGTTTCGAAACAAGCAGTGCGTCGATGAACGCACTGCAATAAAATAAAATAATCAAGTTACAATAGTTTTACCCCAAAGTCGAAATACGTTATAAAATTCCGTACTTACAATACGTTTTCGCAAAGTCGAAATACGTAATAATCCGAACGATACAATAGTTTTCGCAAAGTCGAAATAAAAAAATAAAATAATCCGAAAACAAACGTTTTCGAAAGTCGAAAAAAAAAAAAAAATTTCGAAAACAAAGCAGTGCGTTCGATGAACGCACTGCAAATAGCACAATATATAGTATGTATGGTATAAAACATGGATGATGATATGAAAATAAAATTCATAATACTAACAGAATAATCTTAATTACAGAAGCTTTTAATTATTGATTAGAGATATCTTTAATCACATGCAGAATAACGATAATAAATAATGATAAATTATTTGTCAGGTTTTTAATTGAACATCAGTAACTCGTCAAATTTTCTTAGATCATAGGATATGTATAATAATATTGAGTAAATATTAATTCCAATATGATAGGACAAATTAAAAGGAAATGAAATTCATCTTCAACGTTATTAGTTGTACATAATTTACAGTATTTGTCATTACGATGTTTGTCTGTGTTAGGATCTGTCTCTATTTCTAATTTCAAACTTACTACTCCAGAATAAACCATTTTTTTAGCACATTTCTTATACTTAATAAAGCTCAAGTCTGTCTTAAAACTACAGTAAAAGGAGAGCTTACTAGAGTTTGTAATGGATGGAAACCAGAAATTCGGCCTTTAATAATTATAGAAGCAAATTTCGTGACACGTAATCCGCGGGTCCCGCGTATTTTAAAAAAAAAACAGTCCTCTACGTATGGCAGGGAATTTTGTTCAAAACTATAATGATCTGCTCAAATAGCTAATACCTATGATGATAAAACATAATACTTCTAATACCAATGTAGTAAAACCTTTGACCAATAATAAATAAAACTTCAAACTTCTAATGGCAGATTCTTATGTTGATATTCAAATGTTAAACACCCTAAAACCCCTATTGATTTAAAAGTAGCCGTATCACAAATGGTTTAGTAATAGCAACAACGTAAAATTGTGAAAGCTTCTTCTACATAGCAATAGTGTAAAAGCATTAGTCGCAGAGCATTAATTCTAATATTCAAATTAGATGATGGGCGGGGCTTTAAAACCTGTCACTCAATACACATAGAAAAGCCCAAATAAATTCTCCCGTGGAATAATAACGGTTTCCGGTTAGACTTAGGCGTCAGACCACTAATTCCTCAGGCCTTTCCATTCAAATTTTTCAAGAATCTACAATTTTTTCCCCAACTTTTAATGAAAGAAAAGGTACTCTTCACTTTAAACTAAAGGATATTTATTCCAAAGAAAACGTATAAATATTTTGCATGGTCTTGACCACTGATTTTTTTGACATACCGGTATCGAAAGTGGAAGTAAATCTATATCCCTTATTGTTAGCCAAATAAAGAATTTATTATTATGCCTGGTAAAAATACACCTGCAATTCTTTTTTACTCTATTTCTTAAAATATGAAAGACAACATAATTACAAAAAATCAAATTGTCACAGAAAAGGAGATATTTTCAATATAAATCGAATTAGAACTGTGATTGTGAACATTGAGGAAGTACCGGAGATAAGAAAGACCCATACCAAAATTCACAAAGATCAGATAAAAACTCTAATCTAATGAGTTCTCAAAACACTTTCTTAGGGTGGTGAATGGCTCAGTAGTTAGCGAGTTGAACTGTCGTCTCGTCTGCTAGGCGACTAGGTGCCGTTGGTTCAAATCCCGATCGGTGCGAGGAAATAAAAATTAGGTCTGATTCCTAAGCCCGTGCTTTCCCGGAACTACGAGATATTTATCCCCCCCCCCTCTATCTTATCTTGCCAGTGCCAGGATATATGGCGGTCTCCCCGAGTGGGTGTAAGAGAGCATTCATTTGAATCGTGTAGGCGACAGTACTTCTCGTTAAAACTGAGTTCTGAAAACACTTTCTTAGGGTGGTGAATGGCTCAGTAGTTAGCGAGTTGAACTGTCGTCTCGTCTGCTAGGCGACCAGGTGCCGTTGGTTCAAATCCCGATCGGTGCGAGGAAATAAAAATTAGGTCTGATTCCTAAGCCCGTGCTTTCCCGGAACTACGAGATATTTATCCCCCCCCCCTCTATCTTATCTTGCCAGTGCCAGGATATATGGCGGTCTCCCCGAGCGGGTGTAGGAGAACATTCATTTGAATCGTGTAGGCGACAGTACTTCTCGTTGAAACTGAGTTCTGAAACCACTTTTTTAGGGTGGTGAATGGCTCAGTGGTTAGCGAGTTGGATTGTCGTCTGCTAGGCGACTAGGTGCCGTGGGTTCGAATCCCGATCGGTGCGAGGAAATAAAAATTAGGTCTGATTCCTAGGCCCGTGCTTTCCCGGAACTACGAGATAGTAGTCCCCCCCCCCTCTATTTAATCTGTAATACACCCACACGCTTAATCGAGAGGATAAAACTGGTTTTCGAAAGGAACCGAGATTTTATGATGACAAAGACACATATCAAGTTTCATGAAGATCTGACCAGGTTCAACGACTATATACGTCCACATTAAAATGTAAAATAAAAAAGGGAGTATATATATTTGATGAGTAAAAACATGATTAGGCCGACAAAGAATGTTTGTTTTTAAGTTTATGACTCAAGTTTATAATTCGCTGGTGAATTTCAGTTAATATTTCATTGGCCATGTTTGTTTTTCCATGGGAGAAATTATTTGGGCTTTTCTAAGTGTATTGAGTGACAGGTTTTAAAGCCCCGCCCATCATCTAATTTGAATATTAGAATTAATGCTCTGCGACTAATGCCTTTACACTATTGCAATGTAGAAGAAGCTTTTACAATTTTACTTTGTTGCTATTACTAAACCATTTGTGATAAGGCTACTTTTAAATCAATAGAGGTTTTAGGGTGTTTAACATTTGAATATCAACATAAGAATCTGCCATTAGAAGTTTGAAGTTTTAGTTATTATTGGTCAAAGGTTTTACGACATTGGTATTAGAAGTATTATGTTTTATCATCATAGGTATTAGCTATTTCAGCAGATCATTATAGTTTTGAACAAAATTCCCTGCCATACTACGGGTTACTAAAAGAAGACGGATTCCACGGAAATCCGTCTTTTAGTAACGCCGTGACTATGATCCGCGGAATCCGCGGATTTAAAAAAAAGAAAAAAGCAGCCCTGTAGTATACCTGATGTCGAGAACTAGATACATATGTAAATAACAAACCATACATAAAAAATAGGCAAAGGCCCGCCACTAAGGTTGTTACGGTTAGGTCTTAAAATTTAGCCTCCCATCGAACCTGGCCCAATGATGTGTGGGGTTACAGACGTAGCATTATCATGGTCCCCGAGAAAGAAACTCGCATAGTACGGCGAAACGTAGGTCGACAACATTCGGTGGCCAGTGGTACCCACGGACATAATATATGGCCACGCAGAACGTGCAAAGGCGGGCACGGCTGTGATATTTTAGTGCTGGGAAAAGGGCGTCCGACTCAGATTGCCGGTGGTTACAGACTCTCAGACCAGGGTAAAGTGAAATCACCTCATGGAAGGCACTCTGGTCCGAGCCTGTAAAGGTGGAAATAATGGGCTATGTGGAACTCAACTGTAGTGTAGACTTCCAGTCTGAGTGGCATTTCTGATCCAGGATTTCCAATAATTAGGGCCACAAGGGGATGGGGTGAAACTTGGTGTGAACATGCAATGCCATGCAAATATTGCCCGACTACCGTTGGCGCTGCTATGAGGGAGGGGGCTTGAAAGTTGAAAGATTGTAATACTCCCATGGGTGCAGCGACATTAATAAAAGACGGAAACGCGGAATCCGTATTTTAAATTTTCAAGTTAGTAACTTGAATTTTCAAGTTAGTAACTTGAATTTTCAAGTTAGTATCTTGAATTTTCAACTTAGTAACTTGAATTTTCAAGTTAGTATCTTGATTTTTCAAGTTAGTATCTTGAATTTTCAAGTTCGTATTTGAATTTTAGTGCTAGTTGGAATTGGTGGGTATTTAAGCAATAAACGGTCACCCTATGGCGGTTATGGTCGTATATCAGGACAAAGGTTGGATGGAAAATTGAATGAATGCGCGTCAGCGCATTTATGATTAATTTTCCATCCAACCTTTGTCCTGATATACGACCATAACCGCCATAGGGTGACCTTTTTTTTGCTTATATTTACGTTTTCAAAACCTGTCACCACGACAAATTCTACTCTTTGCTCTTTCTTACTCTTTCATATTACCCGCCTTTGTCGCTGGAGTTGATCTTGTTGATGGAATAGCCATTTTCTTTTCGTCAGAAAATAGTTCGCGGGGGAAAGCTCTCAAAATGTAAGAAAAAACAATGTTTATCTCAATTTTATGTTAAATCTTTATAAATCAATTCATTTATCAATAAATATAAAACATTTTGGTATGAATTCCGTCTTTAACGACGAAAAGCAACAAAATCATGAAATTTAATGAACGCGGATACAATTGAACAACGGAGAGGTGATTCGGCTAGACCTGACCGCATGTAAACAAGTAGGAAAGTTGAGAAAATGAAAGAAACTATAAAGACCAATCTACGAGAAGGCCTGCTCCATATGTTGATAGGTGACCACAGTTTACACTCAATTCAGTTAATTTTCAGTAAAAGTATAGTATTTTGAAACTTAATATTAAACAATCCATAAACCTGCACTTTTAGGCTCTTAAACTGAAGCGAGTAACTAGGTCAAATGGGTCTGCGGCTATGTCCAGTACACTCAGACCTAATTCGATTGAGTTCTATCGCATTTTGCCAATTATTCTTGTATGAGACTGTGAGTATTAGATTGGCTTTGGGTTAGGCTAATGGAAACTTTATTACATATTAGAATTCATCATTAAAATTGGAATTTTACGTTCAAGCGTGAAGATGATCGACGTTAATAGCGCGACGGCCATGTTTATTTACATTGGTTACCGTGTATTACTACGCTCAATGTTTTGGTGATGAGGCAATGACAGTTATTGTCTCATAAACGCCACACGTATTAACATTAGTCCAATGGAGAAAAACAACAGCTAATGTAAATATATTTTCATACTAACTTGAAAATTCAAGTTACTAACTTGAAAATTCAAGATACTAACTTAAAAAAATTCAAGATACTAACTTGAAAATTCAAGTTACTAACTTGAAAATTCAGGTTACTAACTTGAAAATTAAAAAAAAAATTGAATGGCCCTAATACGCATCCGTAGATCCACTTCATTAGAGACAAAAACTTTTACTTGCAAGTCTTTTGTGTTGTAATAATACATTAGGTTAATAACACATATCACAACAGTAGGATCTTAGGCAGGTTGTTGTTCTAGGAATAATCAAAAATGAATAGCCATATGGATGACCATCGTAATACGCTTACATTTGTAATGGCAGTCAATTCACCCCAAAGGTTGACAAGAGATATTTCGAGAGCGAAATTTATTATCTCGGATTTTATAAAAAAAAATAGGTTGAGATAAAATTTCAAATTGAGAGAACATGTTATTGTTTTATCAATTTTCATAATTTCGATATTTTTATTTTCAACAGGGTACATCATTTGGTAATACCAAATAATTTCAGCAGGTTTTGTCACACTCAGTCCAGAATTGTGTATTTTGGAGTGTTTACCAGCTTAAAATTGAACGTGTTTTTAATAACAAGGGCAATAACAAATACTTAATATTTTACGATTTTTCAGCTTAACAATATGGCTCATTCTTTGATTATTACAGATACTCATGCCAAGTCATCAAAATCCATAAAGAATCGTGGTTCTAGAGTGTTTACGAGCTAAAGTTTTCAAGAATAAGCGCATATTAAACTCATATTAAAGATTTTTTCAACTTTCGTTGATTTTTAAAGAGATAATAGGTGTTAGAATACACTCGTCCTGTGGCTAATATTTATGTTGACTATTAATATTGACTATTGATTATATAAAAGCGTCTGGGAAATCAACGTTAAAACATCCATGTGTTATGGCAATCATTCTTCAGTGTTTACAAACAAATATTATTATGATTAATTTTCGTTGAATATTTTGTCCGTGATGGAGTATTCATTCAAAAATCATATATATGAGTTCAAAATAGAACTTTGGCATTTCCACGAATTGTGAGTAATTGCTCGGTAGCAAGTATTTATAGGTATTATGTATTATTAAGTTTCATGCGTATTTCCACCTTAGGAAATTCCACTTTAGGTATTAATAGTTAATATTAGTTTGATCGTGTTTTGTCATTTATACTCTACTTTCGGTTTTAATGATATACATCTCCCAGACACTTCACTGTAAGACATTTCATTGACATAAGTGTTCTAGATGAAAAGGCTAACCTTGGGATCATAATTTCGATCACTCTCGAAAAAGTATTTCTGGAAAAGGTGTCGACAAATCCTGAAAAATGTACTTCGCAATATTCTCCGCTGTGGTCGAACTTCTTTTGTACGTTTCTCCAGGGTATGTATTTGTTTGTTTCCATTTTTGAAAAAAAAATGAAAATGCTATTTAGTGCATTATTTGATCAAAACGAGTTTCAATTAACTCAGAAAATATGTTTTCTAATACACATGATATACCTTCTCGATTGTTTCTTTGTTATGTCAGTCGAGCTACTTTAAGTAGGTCAATCGTCATATTTCACTAGGTAGACCTACTTTTAAAATTTTCGATTTACAATCATTTAGAATATCTTGAATTGGATCAGTTAATTACATCTTTGACCCACATTTTTAAAAATCATGTTATTATTACTTTTCTAGCGCACAGTCAAAAATGGCGACTGAATTACCTGGAATCCATGTTGGCGAGACTTTGGAGTCTTTTATAGACCGTAAGTTGCGTGCATCAAAGACATACAGAGAAAGTATGAATCAAGCTGTTGATAGTATTGTTCGTCATCTACATTCTATGCCTGTTTATAGTATCAAGGAAGTCGTTAAGGTAAGCACTATTCTCTGTAGTACTAAACAATATTCGTGTCTTGGTGAGGATAACATTATAAAAATGATCCATTATCTTCAACCCAACAGCCATGTCCGTCCACAAAACTCGGTGAAAATGTTTTTATCACCCCAAAATGAACCTTATAAAAATTAAATAATTGGAAAAATTGGACATGAATTATTGCCCTTGATCTTAAATTGATACTGTGTATTGGAATGAACATAGAATTTAAGTTGTCAAGATCGGTCAATATGAGTTGAAAACTCACAAAACTAAATAATTATTGAAAAGCGCTTAATCAAATTATGAGGCGTTTTTTAATAATCAATTGCATTTTTATGGATAATAACTACTCTATTGTTGTTGATTTCATCCACTCAACCTCGATATACCTACTATTATAATCTACTACTACAAATAAATGATCTCCTGATGGTAATGACGATGTCATTAGATTTGCTGCGATATATTGCCATGGACCATTTGGTAAATGTGTTGTTTTCATTGGTTCTGGTGGTTGCGGTTGACCTACTATTTGACACGATTTACAAAAATTGTCTACATCCTTATCAATTCCTGGCCACCAAACATTAGATCTTAAACGACGTTTCATTAACACAATTCCTGGATGCCCTCCATGTGAAAGTTCTAAAATAGTTTCTTATAATTGTTCAGGAATAATAATTCTGTTACCACGCTATATCAAATTCCCTATAAAACAAGGTTCACTTCTGATTGCATTATAAATTTTATTTTTAAGTTTATATTTAAAGGTATCTAAGACGTAGTATTCCTTTAAAATTTTTAGCTTGCAAACAATCTAGGAGGCACAGACAAAACTAAAAAATATTTACTATTTAAAAAAAAAAAGGTTTGATTTTGAGCTTGTAAACACAACAGGACAAAATTGGTGACTAGATATTATACTTTTCACAAAAAAAAAACCAAAAAAAAAAAAAAACAAACAATTCATCCATACGGTGTATATTACCTTGCCTGGCTAGCTGTCTTTAATATCGCTGTCAAATTGAACATTGTCTAATAATTTGTGATCGGTTTCAGTCTGGATCACTTGGTAAAGGAACAATGGTTGGTGATGATGCCGATGCTGATTTAGTGATATTTTTTAATGGATTTGATACTATGGAAGACTTAATCGCTGCCAAACCAAGAATCATAGCTGATATTTCGACTCACATGAAAAAATTTGATCGATCTGTATTTTGTAGCTTTATAAAGGTTCGAGAAAACGAATATTTAGGCCAGTATAAATTAAAGCATATAACAACGAAAAGATTCTTGGAAGTAGATATTTTACCAGCTTTTGATGTCGTCGCACAACGTATGTTACTACATTACTTTTATTACTATTTCACTAAATTATATTTTTAAAATGGCAGCGTACATGCCATGCTTGAAATATTTACATTACAATCTAAAACCCAGATGTAACCCAATGTTTTCATAAGTTTGTTTTTCACAATGATAACTCTATCGAAATTAACGATTTTATGATTTTACAACAATTTAATAATCTTTGTTAAAGTGATAATAGGTGTTAGAATACACTATAGTCCTACGGCTAATATTGTTGTTTAATATTGACTATTGGTTAAATAATTTTCATCACTTGATGAATTTTCAAAAAGCGACAATAAAACTGCAGTCGGAATTCTTCAAAAAAAAAGTGAGCAAGCGACAATTCCATTCAGTTTGAGAATATAACCGTCTAGGAAATGAACGCCAATACATCCATGCGCAAGCGCGCTATGGCAATCATTCTTCAGTGTATACAAACAAATATTATTATGATTAATTTTGTTGAATATTCAAAATCATATAAAGTGCATTTTCTCGGTGAATTTAAATAACGTAGATTTTCTGACTATGTTAAGGTAAATTCAAGAGTGAAAGGTCAAGGACGCGGCAAACCACATGTATTAAGCGTTTTATAATTAACTACATGTACTTGATTTTGTGGATTTAGGAATTTTAGGGATTTTGATGTATGTTTATAAACACCAGGTAAGTCCACTGATGGATATAACTATTATTAGTCAAGTTTGAGAGAAATTAAAATTTTATGTTTTTTCTAACGGCTATTATCCCTTTAAACATAAAAAAAAACTTATTATATAAAGTTCCCATATTACTCCACTCTTTCCTCTACTGTGGAGGCATCTTTAGGGTACGAAGACACGGATTAATGTCCCATCTGAACAACAGGACACTTTTTCCATGTCAATATTTCATTTACTGATGTTTCAGAATGTCTTTTCCATTGATTCAAAGAAAGTTTTCTTCTTTTAATTTTACTAGGTGGTTCTGTCGAAAGTGTAAAACAAGAGATGGGATTAAAACCTCAAAAAGTTAGAAACCATTATTCTGTATGCTTCTGTAAAGAACAATTAAGATTAATAAGAGTCAAGCCAGCAAAAGTAAAAGACTTGATCAGACTGGTGAAATATTGGAAAAAAGTAAGTATTTCGTATTGTAACCAAGGTTGATTTTACCCTTGCATTTAATCATACAATATTGCCTGCAGTTGGTTCTAATAAATATTGCCTGTATATTGGTCAAAACCAATAATCAAGTTGTTTTTGATGGGCTAAATTAGCCATACCTGTGGGACAGGTTGATTGAGTCTACTGTTTTAAATCATGAAAAAGTTCTTGGTCTTTTTAACTTCCAATCGCAGATAATTATGGATACACGTGGGAAAGAAAGCTCAAATTTGTTTTTCGTATTGGAAACAAACATCCCTAATATATGTTCTTACTTATTGACATAAATGATAAACAATGTTGTTGAGTTTGGCTTTTATTTATTTGATCTAGAGCAACAATCTACCAATAAGATCCTACTGTTGTGAAGTGATATGTCTGTATGTTTATGATAATTTCCTTGGTCAGCAAACAAATTTTAACATGAAGACAGGTTTCAATCAAGTGCTAAAATTTCTTATAGAAACTGAAACACCACATACCGTAATTGAACCATTGTATTATTTTAACACAAGAAACTGGTAGGTTAAAGTGATTGCTTCATTATGTAATGGACTTTCGTCTCTTCCTCCACTGGAAATACTAAAATTGTTCTGGTTTGACAATAAACATGCTATGTGCTTATATAATGGAATCATATTCTATATTTAATAATTACAGTATTGTATATATTGTATATTACATTATGAATTGCTGTAGCTATGGGCCTGTTGGCCTCTTTACTAAATAAACTGTTATTATTATTATAGTATTATTACTTTACACGGAAATAAATGTCTGTTGGCCTCTTTACTAAATAAACTTTTATTATTATAATATTATTATTACTTAACACGGAAATAAATTTTCAATTTTTTTTTTACAGGTTTTCAGTATTTCCTACGTTACAAGAGGCAGCGACGATTCGTAAAGTAGCTAGACAAACAGTTGCAGCTTTAGGATAAGGGAGATAATATGTAGAATGTTATATTAAATTAAATTTACTGCTTATTTATTGTTCTATAAAAAATGTATCCGTCGATATTACTATTTTTCTTTGTTTGGTATCAGTCCACAAGTAGTTGACATTTTTAAATTACTACTCAAACACTACTCAGTGAAACAAACAACGTTTCACTTTTAAATTTCAACTTATCACCTAAAACATCATAATTAGTAGATCATTGATAGTGAGTTATTTCAAACACTTATCAGTAGAATAGCCAGTTTTAAAATTCAACCCATCACTTAAGGCATCTAAATTAGATTATTGATGGTTAGTAGAATAGAATTCGAACATTACTCTGTGTCACGCTTGGCATGTAAAGTTACAACTGCATGTAGTTTAAACCAGTTTATTTAGAAGTGTATCAGAGCAAACCAAGTGGTGAAAAGCTAGAAAGAACACACAAATTCAATAAAGACAACGTTTGTCAAATAAAAAAAAACAATCTAAATGCAACAATGAATAGATACGAAGCAATTTGTAATTTTTCACAAAAGGTCAACGTTATGGTAGAAAGTGCATTCCATAAGCATAAAAACACCAGGAATTTATCGAAATGTGCAAAATAGGTCAGGAACGTTACATAAACAATAAAAGTGTAAGTATAGGCATATCAGTATAATCATATTTTGTTTATTTTGTATTAAAATTTTTAACTCTTGTTAACTCTTGTAAGTATAGGCCAGGTAATTATTCATTCCGGTAAGTAACAAGTCAAAATTATGAAAAAAGTATAGGCTGACCATCTCAATAAAGAAAGGAATGATTCAATAAAATGCACGAAAACTAATCTAAGTTATCAATTAAACGTATTTAATAAATAAAAAATAACTCCTTACATTGTGATCATCCTATGCGTGTGAAATCCAATGACTTATTCAACCCATTGTTGAAATCTATCAAAGATGATAAACGTAAATTTTCACCGTTTTAAACAATAAGTTGGTGTCCTTCACTTTTCTTGCGGAGGTCAGTACAGAACATAACACGAAACTATAAATTGAATAATCTTTGAATGGCATTTATTTATAAATTGAATGTTTATAATATCAAACATCGATTATAGTTCTTTGTTAAACAATGTTCCAGAATATTCAGTATGATGAACTGTTTTTAAATAAAACTCATTTCTTACAACATCTATATTAGATTATTTTCAGTATTACTTAAATACTTTAACTTGGTATTTCTACTATGACCAATGATCAATGCAAAATTGATGTGGAATAAAGAAATCATTGAGCAATAAAAAAAATAGCACAATATAGTAAATTGATATATAGTATGTATGATACTTATATAATATGTATGATGATATGAAAATAAATTTCATTATTTCATAAATAAAAATATTATAAACTATATATATAAATATACTAACAGAATAATCTTAATTACAGAAGCTTTTAATTATTGATATCCTTAATTCATATGCAGAATAAAAATATAATGATAAATTATTTGTCAGGTTCTTATTTGAACATCAGTAACTCATAAAATTTAGATCATAGGATATTTATAATAATAATCACAGATGCGTGTGGACAGGATAGGCTATCGGGAAAAAATGAACTGTTCGTCAAATGAAACATATCATTAAGAAGTATATATTGTAATTGCACACGTTATTTAACGACCAAATAAATTTTTCTTTTATAGTTCAAGTTATATAGAATATTGTGGTATACACTTTGCTAGGAAATTGAGTACACATTTCTACGAAATTTTTATCTTTAATCGTGACTGAAAAAAAATCATGGCTTGGGCGTGGCGGTCACATTTCCACGAATTGTGAGTTACTCGGTAGCATATAATAGGTGTATATTTTTATGTAATTACCATGTTTTTTTCCACCTTAAGATTTCTACGAACTCGTCAAATTCCACTTAACGTATGAAAAGCGGTGTGATTGATTAACATAAAACTTGACGTCATCAAAACATGTCTCATTAAAAATTATGATTTGCAATATGACACACTCAAAAACGAAACTGAACCCTGAAAGAAGAATCTAATTGAGGTTTTGACTATCTATTTGTAAGTCTGGTAGGCTACAGTTAATGTTATTGGTCAGTAAATACATAAATCCCTAAATAGGCCACTGATAAGTAGTTTTTTTTTCCTTCTGATTCATACTTATAAATTTATCCGGCAACACGTACCAACCAGTCTGGGAGGGAGTGAAATGCCCTTCATCTCAAACTGTTCACGATTAACAATAATTGCATTTCATAGTAAATTTTCCCTCTTATTAAATTTTTGTCTTCAATACGTCCGTTTCAAAGACGTGTCCTGAGTGTAAGAAATCCACTTGTGTTGTGATAACCTATTCATGTGTGCTTTTTTGTCTACAGAAATAATTCTCATTGTATTCATATAATTATAGCCCCTGTTGCCAGATTATTATTTTTAATGACAATTTAAATAACGCGAATGTAATAAAAAGCTACATTATTTCATCGATAAAAATAGTTTAATTAGTCGCGCAATGTTAAATAACCATAATCATTACTTTAGAAATTTTTAATAAAATCTGTTAAGTATTTATCGTTTTATTCTAGAAAACCGAAGTGATAAAGATGTACGTAGCTCAGATTGGGGATTCCCATGACTAAATATAGTTACGAAATGGGAAAATCTTTTATGTTTATGTTTTATGTTAATCAATCACACCGAAAAGCGAATATTAGTTTGAGCGTGCAACGTATCATTTATACTCTACTTTCGTTTTGATGATATAAATCAAGATAACATTATCATCGTCACACTATTTTCAATTGACTCCCAGACAGTTCACTAGTAGGTAAGACATTTCATTAGCATATGTGTTTTAGATGAGAGGGCTAATCTGAGGATCTGAATTTCGATCCCAGAATCAGTCTCGGAATAGTGGGCCTATATGAATATGCGATGATTTCTTGAAACGGTATCAGAAAGCATCGACAATATTCCTAGCTGTGGTCGAGCTTATTTTTTACGTTTCTCTCAGTATGTGTCTGTACATTTTTATTTAAAAAAGAAAATTCTTTTGTTCAGTGCATTATTTGACCAAAAGCAAATTTCATTTAACTCAGGAAATGTGTATGCTAATAAACACACATATGTTATACATCGATTATTTTTTGTAAAGTGAAAGTAAAAGTAAAATTTTCCCTGAAAAATATCTTCGTCTTAA
The DNA here is from genome assembly GCA_030562195.1 of Nipponacmea schrenckii. Classification (NCBI taxonomy): domain Eukaryota; kingdom Metazoa; phylum Mollusca; class Gastropoda; family Lottiidae; genus Nipponacmea; species Nipponacmea schrenckii. Next base: position 18,209,773 of record CM060199.1, read on the forward strand.
TATAGAACGTCACGTCATCGATTTTCTCATTATTATATTGCGTAATAGCAGTCGAGGTTTAAGTTTATCAGTCTCCAATATATTTCAATAAGTAGGCCTACTTTTAAATTTTTATCACAATAAAAACAACGTAAGCTGTTATCTGGTCTTTGGTCGTATAAATTCAAAGCTTTATAAAGTACACAGTGATGTTATTTCAATTTAAAATGTCATGATTTGGGCCAGTTTGCTATATCTTTGACCCATATATTTAATACTTATTGTTTTTCTAGCTCACAGATTACAATAATGGCGACTGGTTTACCTGGAATTCTTGTTGGCGAGACTTTGGAGACTTTTATAGACCGTAAGTTGCGAGCATCAGAGGCATACAGAGAACGAATGAATCAAGCTGTTGATAGTATTGTTCGTCATCTACATTCTATGCCTGGTTATAGTGTCAAGGAAGTCGTTAAGGTAAACCCCTTTCTCATAAAACAATGTCACAGTACATCACTTGGTGAAGATTATACATTATAAGCATAAAGGGTGTAATATTTACTAATACCCGTGGCTATTTGATTCTGTCGGTCTGTCATCCGTCCACAATTATTGCTTGTAAACACTCTAGGAGACACAAAACTCAAAGATCAACCCTATCAAAATGAGATAAATGGAAAAATATATGACGTGAATTATTGCCATTGATCTTGAATTAAATTTTTAGCTAGCAAACATCGCAGACGAAACTTGTTGAAATTTTTTTTTTTAAATTGGATAAGTTACCTTTTTTTTTCTCTCAAAAAGTGTTTGATTTCGAGTGAGTAAACAATATAGGACAAAGTTGATGATTGATTGATGGTTAATCACTAAAAGTTAATTTATAAAAAAAATTGCTACAAGAGGGTGTATATATATTACCTTGTCTGGCTCGTATCTTTAATATCATTGTCAAATTGAAAATTGCCTGATAATTTGTAACTATCTTTCAGTCTGGATCACTTGGTAAAGGAACAATGGTTGGTGATGATGCCGATGCTGATTTAGTGATATTTTTTAATGGATATGAAACTATGGAAGAATTAATCGCTGCCAAACCAAGAATCATAGCTGATATTTCGACTTACATGAATAAATTTGATCGATCCGTATTTAGTGCCTGTATAAAGGTTCGAGAAAATGAATATCTAGGCCAGTATAAATTAAAGCATATAGCAACGAACAGATTCTTGGAAGTAGATATTTTACCAGCTTTGGATATCGTCGCAAAACGTATGTTACTACATTACTTTAGTACCATTTCACTAAATGATATTTTTAAAATGGCAGCGTACTATTGGCATGCCATTCATAAAATATTGACATTACAATCTAAAAGCACAGATGTAATCTTATGCTTTAATACGTTTGTTTTTCAACTAAAGTACTAATAATCTCTGTGTCAAAATTAACAATTTTACGATGTTAACAAAATAGGCCCATTACTAATCATGTACAAAGCAAGTTATTTTATAGCTCTGGTTTTCTTTTCCTTTCATGAAATAATCCAAGGCCCACTCATTGTCGAGTTCAAAACGTCTTAGAAATCAAAGTTTTTTTTTAAAAAATCTGTTAATGAAATTGATGGAGTATTGCATCCTACCCCTTTGTACCTAGTGGGCTACTCCATAGAGTCTGTAATTAGAGTAGTGGCATTAGCCTGCCCTTTGGTGAACACAACTGTCGAGGGAAACTATAACATAGGGCCCCTTACCGTGTAGGCCCCTACGATTTATAGCAAAAAATGCATTCACTTACGTTCATATAATAATTTTAAAAGTGTTTTTTTTTTAAATTGTACTAGGTGGTTCTGTCGAAAGTGTAAAACAAGAGATGGGATTAAGACCTCAAAAAGTTAGAGACCATTATTCTGTATGCTTCTGTAAAGAACAATTAAGATTAATAAGAGTCAAGCCAGCAAAAGTAAAAGACTTGATCAGACTGATGAAATATTGGAAAAATGTAAGTATTTCGTATTGTTACCATGGTTGATTTTGCCCTTACATTTAATCATAAAATTGCCTGCAGTTGGTTCTAATAAATATTACATGTACATTGGTCAAAACTAGCAATCAAGTCGCTTTTTTAAAGGGACAGATTGGACATTTCCGTCGTCCCTCACATCACCCAGACAGCAGACATCTTTCGTCGCAGCTGTGCGGCAAGGGTGATTGAGTCAACTTTATAGACGTAACGTCATTTACAGATGTTTGATCTTTCAAACTTTCAATCTCAGATACTTAATATGGATACACGTGGCTAAGAAGGCGTAGAATATTTATCCACGTACCTAAAACAAAGATCTTAAAATATATCGTTCTTACTTATTGTTATAAACAGAAAAACAATGTTGTTGAGGTTGGCTTTTATTTATTTGATCTAGAGCAACAATCTACGAATAAGATCCTACTGTTGTGAAGTTATATGTCTGTATGTTCATGATAATTTCCTTGGTCAGCAAACAAATTTTAACATGAAGACAGGTTTCAATCAAGTGCTAAAATTTCTTATAGAAACTCAAACACCACATACCGTAATTGAACCATTGTATTATTTTAACACAAGAAACTGGTAAGTAAAAATGATTGCTTCATAATGTTATAGACCTCTCTTTTGTTTACTGGAAAAGCCAAAATGTTAAAAAGTTCTTTTCAACTTACCCTCACGGTACTTGTTCGCTATCTGACTCAATAGTTTCACATGAAGATGTTAAGTGCTCACATAACAGAAATCATATAACAGCTCGAACACTTAAATATTGTATCTCTTTATACTTATTTTAACATGATGTATAAAGTATATATTAAGGTTTACAAGTGAATGTCAAAGAATCAGATGAGACAAAAAAGCCTTAGATAACAATGATCACTCTATAAGGAATTAAATGTAACTTATGTTTATACTTTTTATAGGTTTTCTGTATTTCCTACGCTTCAAGAGGCAGCGAGGATTCGTCAAGTAGCTAGACAAACAGTTGCAGCTTTAGGATAATGGAGATAATATGCCGAATGCAATCGGCGCCATAAATGAAACATTCTGCTTATTGTTCTATGAATAATGTATCCATCGACGTATATCATGGAATTTGTCTAAAACCAGTCCACTGGTTGTTTAAGTTCTTAAATTATTACTCTCTGACCACTTTCAATAAATCATCATGCATGTAGTCAATCAATAAAATTATTATTAACTTAAAAATTGTTTATTTTCCAAGTAAAGTCATTAATATTTTTTTTTTTTGTAAACAATATTTTATTCACATATATATCACAATATACATTATGAAAAGGATTGGGGAACAGGCTTGACCTATATAACCCCTCTCCATATTAAATCATTAATATGTCTCCATACTGTAGGTACTTATTATATTTGCACTGTACTGCTTTGGTCATCTCTAAATAATTGATTGGGAGCCGCGGTGGCTCAGTGAGTTAGACGCTTGCTCGCTAGCCGGAAGGTACAGGGTTCAATCCCGGCAAGGAACGAGATTAACTTTCGGATTTTTCAGCCCGGATTCCCCATGTCAGTGATGCAGGTCGGAGGGACTAACATGGAAAATGCGTCTAGTCGTTCGGATAGGACAATACACCGAACCCGTGTGCTACAGACTATGCACGTTAAAGATCCCTAGACAGTTGGAAATCGCATAAAGAGTAGGCTAATGCCGCTGTCCTGGCAAAATTCTCTCATTTCACAATGCATGGCGTTTGCCCGTCTTCATTAGCCCATAAGGTGCAGAAGAGTAGCATGTAAAATTCCATTCATTTCATTTATTTCATTTTCTAAATAATTGAATAAAGCACTAAGTTGATGATCTGTTTTAAACACAGCGCTCATCACTTTAACATTTATATTAGTAGATTATTAATCCTTCAGCGACATTTCCGTACTAGATTATTGATGGTGAGTAGATTCAAACACTATGCGATAGAGTGGATGTTCTTAAACACAACTCATCACTTTAACATCCAAATTAGCAGATTATTGATAATATAGTTTAAACTGTTTTTAAACACAATTCACCCCCAAAACATCTTAATTAGTGGATTATTGAGTGTGAGTAGATTTAAAAGACTACCCAGTAGGTTAAATACATCACCTAAAAATAAAATGAATGGAGTTTTACGTCCTACTCTTCAATACATCACCTAAAATACCATAGTTATGAAATATCTAATGACTATAACGATGACATCAGAAAAGCAATACAATTCCACCTGAAGTGTCTCTCGAAAGGACATCACAAGATCAAATTATAAATTCGTTTGGTGAAAAGTTCATACAGCTATGTATCAACCTATGTATTGTGTTGTGAATGGAAGAGTTGGATCTGATAGAATAACCGGAACCACAACCTATGATGACGCTAGCGTGGTGGACTACTTTGCTTGTACACCAAAGTTATTAGATAATGTGAGTGACTTCCAAATTAACCCATTCTGTCATTTATTATCTGACAAACACAAACCACTGTTTCTGGGACTGTCATATACATCAACGAAACAGCCACACCCCCACACCGAACAAACACCAAATCCTTCCTGAAATTGAAGTGGTCTGGAGACATGACAACTGACTTTGTAAACTCATTATCACAAGATGAAATTGCAAACATTATTGATAAACTAGATCAGTTGGAATCTAACCATGTAAGCAAGTCAGATATAGACGAAATCACAAATCAGATATGTGACATCTTTAACAAAAGCGCAAATGAAAGTGGAGCAGCAAAACTATGCATAGTCAAAAAGAGGTTTAATGATGCCTGTGAAAATTTCCGGTCCAAATACTGTAAGGCAAGAAACTTACATCGGAACAGAACAAAACGGGATCTAACCAATACAAGTGAAGCCTACAAGAAAAAGTTACGACAAGAATATGCAGGTACTATAAACTCTTTAACAAGGATCTGAATTGTTTGCGTTCCACAGATCCAAAATAATCTTAAATAAAGCCACCGAAAACAACAAACGAAGCCAAGATATAGGTCTACAGCAACTAGTAGATCACTTTCGAGAGTTGAATGCCAGCGATGAAATTCCAGCACCGACAGAACAGCTCCTATTACAAGAGAATGAACAAAACAAACATATTGACAATTCCTTACTAAATGCCGTTTTTACCCAGGTAGAGATACTCACTTGTGTTAACAAACTAAAATCCTATAAATCACCTGGAATTGACAATGTGCTAAATGATTTTCTCAAATGTACAATTCATCATATGTTACCTATTTACGAGAAACTATTTAACATTATTCATCATCTGGGAATATCCCATCCATATGGACCATGGGTATCATTCAACCCATTTACAAAATCAAAGGTAGCCCCCAAATAGCCTGATTAAAGGGGAATAGCATTACTCAGCTGCCTTGGAAAACTCTTTACATCACTTCTAAACGTGAGATTGACACAGTTTTTAGATGCTAACAATGTTATTGGCCAAGAACAGGCAGGCTTTAGAAAGGGGTTCTCCACGATAGATCATATATATACCCTCAAATGTTTAATAGACCTCTATTTAAGTACTGGTAAAGGGCTATTTTGCACGTTTGTTGATTATAGACGGGCCTTCGACAGTTTAAATAGAGACAACCTGTGACAAAAGGTGTTGCATTATGGCATCAATGGTAAGATTTTCAAGGTTATATACAACTTATATAAAGAGGCAAAGTCTTGTGTGAGAAATAACAATGATATGTCAGACGTAATCCCTTGCATGATAGGGGTGAGACAAGGCGAAAACCTGTCCCCAGCACTGTTCTCCTTTTTCTATATGACTTAGAAGAATCAATATCTAAAAATACAGATGGCCGCGATCCATATTGAAGAGGTTCTGAAATTGTTTGTACTTCTCTATGCTGATGATACGATATAAGCTGGCGGAAACTGAGCAGTCCTCCATAGAGTCTCTTTTTCAATACTGTCAATATTGGAAATTAGAAATAAATACATCGAAAAGAAAGGTTATGGTATTCTCAAAAGGGAAAATCCGAAACCTCCCATTATTATACTATGGAGACTCCATGTTGGAAGTAGTGTCTGAATATGTTCACCTTGGTGTAGTATTGAATTATAATGGTTCCTTGGATAAGGCTAAATCACTTCTCATTCAGAAAGCTAGCAATGCCATGTTTGGTATAATCAAAAAAGGGAAATCATTGCACTTAAATATTGACACCATGTTGCACTTATTTTATAAAACACCAATCTTAATGTATGCAACTGAAGTATGGGGATGCACTGTTCTGAAGGATAATGAGCGACTGCAACTTAAATTTTGGAAAATTGTTATGAGAGTGAAAATCTCAACACCTTCAGCCATGATCTACAGGGAGCTAGGGATCGTTCCATTAGAAATTGCCATTAAGGTTAGACTAATACTGTACTGGCTAAATATTGTTCAGGGAAATATTCAAAAATACTCCTTTGTTCTATATACATTGCTTTTAACTAACCTTAAAACAAGTCCATGGGTAGATTTTGTAAAAAACACACAAGATGAAACTGGGTTTTCATATATTATATGGTACAATCAAGGCGAAAATATTAACCGCCAATGGCTTAAATCCGTGCTGAAAATGCGACTGAAGGATCAGTTTATCCAATCATGGGAAAGTACCATCTCTAATTCAAGCGATTGTATTAACTATAGAATATATAAAACTAGACCATCTTCGCATCTCTTTTTGTAGATACAGACTACGCAGCCATAGACTCCCAATAGAAACCAGTACTATTAATGGGGTCGAGAGAAAGGCAAGAATATGCAATTTATGTTTATATTTTTATTTTATATCGGCGACGAATACCATTATATTTTTAACTGTAAGGACCGAATTGTTTTAATAAATCAAAATTACAGGAGTCGCCCGTCATCTGAAACTATGAAGGGACTGTTTAATCCAAAACATGAGCAACTATTTTTTCATTCTAGACCAGATTAAAATTAAATTATATTATTCATTTAAATCCATTTAGAAAATAAGTACATTCACTTTTGTAAATTATTGTTTGTTTATTGACTATTAATCCACCTTTCATTTCTTTATTTATTATTTACTATATTATAAACTTATGGGAATTGTTTATAAACTAAAATTTATCAAATTGATTTCATGTACAAATTAATGCACTATTTGTATTATACTGTATTCATATACCATATATGGGTTTCTGAATAAAACTTACTTACTTACTTATTATTTATTGATTAATTGATATTATTATATCTAAATTAGTAGATTAGTAGATTTCAAACACTTCTCAGTAGAGTGAACTATTTTAAACCAATTGTCTAAAAACATTCCAATTTAACGAGCGTTAAAGGATTTTCCATGACAAAGCAAAAACTTGGTGTCAGCTCAACTATTAATGAGACTATTAAGGCATTGTTCTACATTACAATAAACATGTGCCTTGCCTTGATGGATGAATTGAAACGTTTTAGACTAACGCCAACAAATTCATTAAAAGTTGACCAAATCTCCGTGGTGTCAGCAAACCTTTAGGGAACTGGTATGAACAGTCGTTTAGATCCTGTCACACCATGATAATTTCGTCATGTAAGCCAGTATGTAAAATTTTTTCTAAAACGCCTGTAACCGTTGAACGATCGAAGTATATTTGTATAAATTTTAGCGTATTTATAAATCACATAATATTAACCTATTAAGAACGTTTCGAAAATTTATAAATACTGTGTCTTTTATTAACACTGTTATATACCGGTTCCGCTCAAGGTCTTGTGACACCATGCTCAATCGGTCAGCGGACGGCAATGTTTGACGAATGTAGCACTTTTAGCTTTTTAAATGACTTCACGTTGGGTTTTTTAATTCTTTATTAGGTATAGGTCTTCTAAAAGGTGGTGAGAGAGAGATATCGGAGATTGGGGCGGCGAATCCTCCTCTGTACTGGCTCCCAGTCCAAGCTTGACAGGCTCTCTTATACCACTACCTGTACCTTGGATGCCAAACATGCAGGCTATTGGCTGTCGTAGCTCAATGCAAGATGTCCACTTCAAACATGCATACACAGTCAGCATTAATCTAGATAAACAATCCAGGAGACTCTCTCATCACCTTTTCAGTGAAAACAATAATACAATATATCATATAAATTGCAGCTAAATTAAAGGGGCTACATTAGAACCTATAAAGTGTCACACGAATACGTTGGTGTAAGTATATACTTAAAGGGGCACAATCTTGATTTTTAGTGGTCGTTTTGGGCCTTTGTTACATTTAAACAGTCCTCAGAAATACTCAAGCTCTAAGAAAATCGCAAAATACCTTGAAATATACCTCAAAAATTTCACTTTTTATTTTTTTTCCGTGCTGTACGCGGCTGGTCTACCGTCAGTCTGAAAATTGTGTGTCCTGTTGACAAAATCTACAATTGTTATTACATGTACTTTCTTTTTGTTTTATCAGTGTGGGCCTGCGCAGTAGTCTATTTATAACTCTTTGTTTTTCCAATATGGCGGGACGTTAATAATATCTTAAGACATTATGATTTTCAAACACGGATAAATATGTATACCCATGGATTTGAAGGCTCAAATTTCAAAGGTAAGCTCTGTAGACTATGTCTGATTAGCTAAACAAAAGATTTCATGTGTTTGAGGCTGTCGGATGATTGTCCGAAACAAATCAAGCCTGTGCCCCTTTAAAGCATGTTTAACTTATAGCTAGCGTATAGCGCAGCACTAATGCGAAATTAAGTAAGTATCGGGTGCCAATTCACCTACATACGTCAAATGTAAAGAAAAACACTGCCGACATATTTTAGTCGATTTTGGGGTTTGTCTCTATTGCCATATACGAGTATACACGCGTTTGGGAAAGGCATATTTAAAGGCGTTTAGGATAGAAGTACAAGTAAAATAAGTTCAACCTCGGTGTGTGTCAATAGCAAGAGACCATAAGCAACGAATGGAACAGTTATGTACAATGTAGCCCGTATAATGCCAATTGGGTGTGACAAAGTGATAATTTTTATAAGCCCACCAATATATTGGGGGCGCATATTGTGATCGACCCGGCGGTCCGTCGGTCTGTAGGTCTGTCGGTCTGTTCAAATTTATCTTGTGCTCACTCTACAGGCTACAATTCTTTCTGCATTCTTTTGATTTTTATTTTGTGGGTCAATGTCATTATGAAGATGATCCCTATTGATTTTGGTGATGATCGTATAATTTTTCACCGAAATATTGCATCTGACTTAGTGGTTTTCACTCCATTAGCAATAGGGTGCAACTCGTGCTCACTCTACAGGCTTCAGTTCTTTATGGATTCTTTTGATTTTTATTTTGTGGGTCAATGTCATAATGAAGATGATCCATATCGATTTTGGTGAAGATCGGATAATTTTTCACCGAAATATTGCATCTGACTTAGTGGTTTTCTCGTGCTCACTCTACAGGCTACAATTCTTTATGGATTCTTTTGATTTTTATATAGTGGGTCAATGTCATTATGAAGATGATCCCTGTTGATTTTGGTGATGATCGGATAATTTTTCACCAAAATAATGCATCAGACTTAGTGGTTTTCTCGTGCTCACTCTTTATGGATTCTTTTGATTTTTATTTTGTGGGTCAATGTCATTATGAAGATGATCCCTATCGATTGTGGTGATGATCGGATAATTTTTCACCGAAATATTGACTTAATGGTTTTCACTCCATTAGCTATAGGGTGCAACTTGTGCTCACTCTACAGGCTTTAGTTCTTTATGGATATTTTTGATTTTTTTTTTGTGGGTCTGTATCATTATAAAGATAATCCCTATTGATTTTCCTGATGAATATGTAATTTCTCACCTAAATATCGTATTTAAAATCTGCAACACATAGACATGCCTCAAAATATTGTTTAAGAATTAACACGAGAAAAAAACCTTAGAATGAAGCAATCCAGATAAATCTTCTTAAAATCCCATATAGATTCAACATGAACCAAATGTGAATGGACAACAAACAATGCCTTGTCCTTAATATCAAAGCTGCTGGTGGGCGTATGTCACCTTGCTTCGCAAGGCTATCTTTCATTTTGTCATAGACTCTTTAGTTGCTTTGTTGCAAATCAGTCATTTACGCAGCACAAAATCAAACATTCCAAGCCCGAAACTGGGTTATTCTTTACCAGTTACCTATAGCCACTGATAACCATCGAATGTTGGTATTATAACTGTCAAAAATTTGTCAGAGAAGAGGTAAGAGTCAGTAACTTTTGAACTTCAGCTATGCGTTTATATGTGCGTAGTTACACTAAACATATAACGCATGAACGGGTGCTTCTATATACTGGAGAAAAAAAGTATTAAAAGACACATAAAAAATTGACAGGTGAACATCGATTTAATATTTCAATTCTTAGCATTGGAAGGTTGATGATAGTGATATAAACATGCATTTATGCACAAAGCCGGTTTCTTTTTACATTCAGCGCAAAAATAACGCGACATGGCTTGGTGAGACTTTGCCTTTTCTCAGTTTGTGGTATTGGTGCAATCACTCACATAATTCATATAATTTAATGCCATATTTATGTAGTTTATTTTTGATATACTGTCTGAACATCAATTGACCTCGCCGCAATACCATCTCGATTTTGTGTGGGAAATTGTATCCATAACTGAATTGAAACAGTACTGAGTGAACTTTGTATATTCTGTCATCTGCTGGTTTCGCATCATTTGCAAAATGCCAGGACCTCAGAAGAAGTTGGAAGCGGTTTCTACCTATAATACCACGAAAAAAACTGATTTATGCCTATTAACGAGAAACTATTCAACATGATTCTATCATCTGGGAATGTCCCAGTTTACCAATATATTCACCAAACTTTCGGTAAGAAACAGGTCATAGAATGACCCAGGGATATCATCGCCAGTGTCAACGCTAAGTCCAGATGTTTCACGAAAATCAAAGATTGGGGGGTCTACTGGAACATCAGTCCAAATCCTTTCAAGATTATCACAATTCCGTGAAGGCTGGCCACCATTAACTACCGGCAATGAATTCTGTAGCCTATCACCATCTGGCCTAATAGTTTCGCAACTAACAGGCATCTGCGTGAGCCCCTTGTTCTGACAGTGCCACGACCAAGCCATGGAAACGAACTACCACCTACCACGCTCTCTTGCCCGAACTCTGATCAGGGGTGTTGAAATCTGTCCTCGTCACTGAAACATAAAAAAGATCTATAACAGAAGGAAAATAGTAATTCTACCACGGTGTAATAGTTTCAGATATACAAGAAATAAATTGATAATTACCTAATGTATTTGAGTCAGATGATACTATCAGGTTTCCATCTCTCTCAAAAAATGTTGACATGTCATCATCGGTATTTGAATTTTCACGTTCGATGTTGTGTCTGTAGATTCGCTTGAACTGGAGCTATCACTATCAGCTATCACTATCAGCAAGTGTCGGATCATCTTCCATTTCTTGGTTTCCTAATCGATTGCATTAAAATATCTGCCACTAAATACGTTTGCGTTCGCAGATTGTAATGTTGATGCGCAGGCGCCGTAAATGACGTACCAGAGGTTTATTGGTTCATTCTAGCAATCGAGAAAGTTATTTTTATTTTTTTAAATTTTGTACTTTGGAAATAGAAATACGATATAAAATATAATGTTTTTCTTGATTGCGGGTCTACGAGTCAATATGGCAACGTAAATGCCTATTCAGCCTATGCTGTTGCACTGATAACAGCCATGTAGTTTCGATGCTGTGATACGACTCGTATAATACAAGTTGCAACTGATCTGCCTATCGGCAGTGAACGTGTTCGTACACAACAAATCGTCAATGTGTGACATGTCCATTAGTATCAAAAAGTGTACACAGTTTCTCTATAGGTTTTTTATACGTGAACTATATTATTATTACACTTTTATTGGGAATACCCAATAATTAATAGAGATTTCGCTTGCAGTATTTAGCATAAAACACATTAAGTTCTACGTTCGTCCAGAACACATCAATTTGTCGACATACGTCATCATACAATGGAAATCATTTGACTATTTAAAGCACGTTACTCGTAGGTTAGAAATAGGTATTGAGTATAACAGCATACTTGTTTACAAGTAAGAAATATAACCGTTTTTTTTTCATACGCCAATATACGCTTGCCTTTGGTGTGACAGGGCCGTTATAGTATATCTGTAAGTGTTCCACACGTTCTCTATAATAGGTTAATGCAATAGCTGATAGCTCACCGTTTTTTGGAGAAAGTTTGATACACTATCACTTAATACTGATCATTTGGGAATAAAATGCGCAATTAATATTGTTAATAGGGAATTCCACATTAGGTATTAATAGCTATTATTAATCGGAAATTCCACTTGAAGTATTTATAGCTGTTATATAATTGCATTAGGCCTACATGTTGACATTTCCTTTATATCCTCTGAGTTGTAAATTTATTCATGTTGATTGTTGGTATATTAAGAGAAAATACTATCCTTGCTCGAATCTAAAGTATACACTACTAGTAGGTAAGACATTTTTTTTCTATTTTAATTTGCAAATAATTGAATCATTAATTCCCCCTACCTAAATCGCCAACCTATCTAAAAAAAAAGAAAGAGCAAGGTTCTTTGCTTGTCCAGAACACATCACACGCTAACATTTATAATATAAAGACATAAACTGCCTTTATGAGTTCATAAGTTACTTTTAATGTATTTTCAGTGTAGTTTAGAACTTATTTGCCAAAATCATACACGATTCAAAACTTTTCGTAGATCACGTGGGTTTAAACCAAATTTGGTAAAAAATGTCTGTTGGTTACATACTTTTCTGGAATATTCTACATATACATTACTAGTTATGTGGACTTTCCGGGAGGTGAATTGGGTTTAACTCCTTTTCTCTACTTCAGATATAAATCATGGAGAACTTTTTACCCGGAATCTGTGATGGTGATACTTTGTGTTATTTTATACACCATAATTTGCACGCACCAAGGATTTACAAAGCTGGAATGAACCAGGCCGTTGATAGTATTGTTCGTCACATGCAACGTATTCCCGAATACAGCTTCAAAGAGACTGTTAAGGTAAATCACATCCTTAAATAACTGACAGTGTAAATGGCATTGTTATGTAATTTGGCTAAACTCAATTATTATAAAAATAATTAGTTCGCCATTTGAGTGGCATATTGAGTTCTATCAGCCATGTATTATATATGTCAAACAATTTGACAACATGCCCGATATATAAGGCACGCCCATCAGGCATTTGGTGTGCAGACGTCGAACTAGAGTATGGTGTGCAACCCATCAACATAGAGTATATTGCCACCTACATGGATGTCAACAAACTAAAATCTAGCCATCTTAGACCTTGATCATTATATATAATCAAAATGTCACAATAATTGGTTAAACAAAATGAGGATTTTTCGTGAAATATATTCGTGTTCATTGTATGATTCTGGTAGCAGGTCTATAATAAGTCATTATTGCTCGTGAAATTTTGCCAATTACATATTTATACATTATATGAAATGCACAGGCTTAATTTTGTTGATAATTTAAAAAATGCGAGATTATATTTTATCTTATGATTATACAAGAATGGGAATCTTTTGCGGCTAATTTCATAAACTACTTTTCCAGATTGATATGATTTGATTTCATGGAAATAGTAACCCCGGAGGAAAACACATCTATGAATGTTTCATTACTGGAAGTACATAAATGCAAAAGCTGTGTGCATGTTGAGGCATTACTTATAAGTTTATGATAGAAATTTCTTACCTATGCTCTTTATACGCCCACATTATTCGATGAACAGTTCTTGAGTTATTGCACTTGACTTAGCCGAAACGCGTCAAAATTGGCTTGTGAACGCGATAGAGACTACAGTTTTCATCAGATTTGAATGAAACTTGCTGTGATCTTTTATATTGATGAGATCTTGGACAAGTTCGAAATTGGCGATTTTTCGATGAATGGTTTTTGAGTTATTGCACTTGACTTAGCCAAAACGCGTCAAAATTGACTTGTGAACGCGAATGACACTTTCTGTGAACATTTATATTTGATGGGATCTTGGACAAGTTCGAAATTGGCGATTTTTCGATGAATGGTTTTTGAGTTATTGCACTTGACGATTTTTGGGTGAACGTTATTTGAGTTAGTGGCCTTGACAAGGTCAAATTGCGTCGAAAAAAAGTTGTGAACACGATCGAGACAACAGTTTTCATCTGATTGGAATGAAATTTGGTGTGATCATTGAAGTTGATGTCATCTTGGTCAAGTTCGAAATTGACATTTCAATATACTGTTTTTGAGTTATTGCACTTGACTTAGTCAAAACGCGGCTTGTGATTGCGATAGACAATACAGTTTTCATCTGGTTTTAATGAAATTTGGTGTGAACATTTATATTGACGAGAACTTTGATTAGACCTAAATAATCTTAGAGTTTTTGCCTGTGTTAAAACAGAAAATATATTTTAAAGTGGGCGTATCTTGCTAGGCAACCACTTGTTATTGTTTGAAATACAGTGTTGGCTAGTTTTAGGTTTTGTTGGTTTCACTCGAAGTTTTGATTATCGATGTTGACAGTCACAGGCCTTGATATCAAATGACAGGCGGTGGTGGTGGTAAATAACATCCTTGCCAGCTTAAGCTGATATCAATGAATAAGTAGATTTTTGTGGTCGTTAGTAGTGGATAAGAATCAATAGGATGATTTGGAAACTATTGTTATGGTGATTTGAGATATTGTAAGATCTGGTTGGAACGAATGTAATTGCGATGACTGATAGGCGTTGCTTACCTGGCTTTTATAGTGGACGGAATAATTTAGTATAATTAGAGCATTATAGCTTTAAAAGTTATGATAATGTTTTCTTCGTTGATAAATCATACATATATACGTTTAGACACATAGCTATTCTTGCCATCTAGCTAGTCGTTTAATAACAAGCAACGGTATGTTCAATTGGACGTCTGTAAGTCATGTAGATAGTTGCAGATCTACAATCTCTGGTAACGAAAACATTGATATGATTGTAGCTCTTATAAAATTTTGGAGAAGTATCGTTTATTACTCTGTAGTGGTACAATATGATTATAACATAGTTTTTACATTATAAAACCGCAGAAAACTGTTTTTCGGTAGAATTTTATAAACATTAGCTTCAAAATATCACTTTTTACCATGCGGCCCTAATTGTGTATTACTGACAAGTGTGTAAATATTTCAGTCTGGATCTCAAGGTAAAGGAACAACAGCTGGCAACAATGCAGATGTTGATTTAGTGATATTTCTTAATGGCTATGAAACTATGGAAGAATTAATCGCTGCCAAACCAAACATCATAGCTGATTTTTCGACTCACATGAATAAATTTGATCGATCTGTATTTAGTGCCTGTATAGAGATTCGACAAAACGAATATTTAGGCCAGTATAGATTAAAGCATATAGCAACGAACAGATTCGTGGAAGTAGATGTTTTACCAGCTATTGATATCGTCGAACAATGTACGTTTTTTAATGACTTAATAATTTATATTACCAGAAATGGTTACTCGTGCAAAAGAACATTCAACGTTGATGAAGATTTTAAATTGAGTACTTATCAAATTATAAATAAAAAATTATTTCTACAGAGCATTTACAAATGAATGTTGAAATCACACGAATACATGTTGGTTTTACCTATTGGACGTTTTTTTATATTAATATGATGATGCTATTTATTTATTTATTTTAGTAGGTGGTTCTGTTGCCAATGTTTTAGAAGAAATGAGAAATAAAAGACGAGAAGTTAGAGGACACTATTCTGTATGCTTCTGTAAGGAGCAATTGATGATAAAAAGTAAACCAACAAAAATAAAAGACTTGATCAGATTGGTGAAATATTGGAAAAATGTATGTACAATGTATTTCTTATCTAATGCATGTTTGATTTTGACGAGAGTTTTCGAAATCACCCTCATGTAGTGTAATTTCTGCACGTATAGTCGCAAAATCAGTTTCTTTGTTAGAATATACATATAGCATTATGAAGACAAAATTGCAGTCTGTAAATATGAAATGTTGATGTTATTAAAGGAATAATTATATGAATGAATGGAAATACAATTATTTAAAGTCTCAAATTTGTTCAATATATATAAAAAATACTTTATTCATCAGTTTAGATTTTTAGATTAAAATAGAATCTCTATATATCCCGATATAAAACTAAGAAATTATTGTAACACGCCGCTAGACTTAATTTGATTATAGATGGATTCTGTTTTATAGTTTTTATCAGGAAAGTCCACTGATAAACAAGGACTGGCAAAGTTTGTACATTTGTAATTTTGGACATCCTTATGTTGAAGATGTCAACATTACGTCAACATGTCAACAATGCGCCAAGATTTCAATATGACTTCTGATTGGCTGAAAAGTATCGATCGATAGAAAATATACACCGGATAATTGCCGGCGGAAATAATTGGCCGAGATTATCTAACATATTTAATATTTGGTGATTCATACGGCCGCCAAAATCACACTTTCGCCCATCTGGTAGTAAACCTTAAATATACATGTATTTTTTTATTACTTAATTCTACATGGTTTTTAAAGCTTTTCGCAATGTGTTATTTAATTTATTTAATCTAGAGCAACAATTTACCAATAAGATCCTACTGTTGTGAAGTGGTTTGTCTGTATGTCCATAATACTTTCCCTCCTCAACATAAAACAAATTTTAACATGAAGGAGGGTTTTAATCGAGTGCTGAAATTTCTTATAGATACTGAAACACCGCATACCGTAATTGATCCAAAGTATTATTACAACACAAGAGACTGGTAAGTTAACAGATTTTTTTAAATATGTGTTTTACAAAGCACCGAACCCCCTTGTCCGTAAAGCGTATTACTTTTTCGAATCTTAATCTATAATTATAATGAACAGTAAATAAAAATGCATGTCGCTGGATAGCAGAAAATTTAAAATTCTTCCTTACAGCTTGGACGCTTTGAAAAATGTATATTTCTTAAAAAGCTCTTGTAAGAAAATAGCCATTTTTCTTATTCTATTCTTTTTTAGTGTGAAACAATTCCTTTAAGTTGCCCTCTTACGGACCCTTGTTTACATCAGAAATAACAATGTTAATTGGCTACCATTGTATTTGAGCTGAAGTGCCTTTGTGACTAGCCTATATTTTTCTACAGGTGTAAGGTGGCCGACCGCCGACCTCAGGTTCACCTAAAACATGTATTGTGTCCCCAAATGACAACTCTTGATCAGCCTATTTGAAAGGGATTGGGTTATCATACATGAGGTAATTTAGTCAATTAACAGTTATAGGGGTCCGTGAGAGAAGCAAACACTATTAATATTTCTATTATATTCTTCTATCTTTTTATATTCTCTTTTATTCTTTTTATATATTGTGTATTATGTTTTTGTTTGGGGTTGGCTTTATTAGACGGTAACTAGCTGATTTTAGTCAGTTCATTCGAGGATACCGAAGAGCTCAGTTGTCGTCTGGTATTGCCAACCACAGCTTACCTATATGTTAAAGTAATAAACCACCTTTAAAACATCGGAAGTACTTGAAGTCATTTCAATAAAAGAACAACACAACGTGACGAAGTCCTACACTTGCCGAATTGGTGCCTTAAGACCAGGATTCGGAACAGGAAACAAAGAAACATAAAGAATCTCTGCCAGAAGAAATCAAGAAGGATCATACCGAATAGTAAGTAGCTCTTTTTCTGTTGAACGTCAATATGGGTGAAGTGTTTTTCCAATCACTTTCTAATCAATTAACTACACTCACAGACACGATATCGGCACAGGGGGTTAACCATGTCATCACTCCATTTGAGGGGGATCCAACTAAATTCAGAGACTGGATTAAATCCATTGAAAAATACGCTGTTCTCGCAAAAGTGGACAATACGAAATTGAAACTAATAGCATTTCAAACATCAAAAGGAATCGTGTCGAATTTTATACAAAGATTCCTTGAATCTAATCCGGATTCGGATTATATGCATTTGAAACAAGAGCTTTCAACCCGAATTAGCGAGGTCGTCGACCCTCTGCATGCCTTGGCTCTTCCTCGGAAGGTCAGACAGAACCAAAATGAAAATGTACAGTGCTTTGGCGAAAGGTTGCTGTTATTGGCCACAGAGGCATATACAGGTCCGTCAACCTTAGAGGTGGAAAGACAATTAATAGGGTTTTTTGTAGATGGGCTTAGGGAAAACTATCTGAAATGAAGAATTATGAGAGAGAATCCCAAAACGCTTCAAGAGGCTGTAACGTCAGCAATGACGGAACAGAATCTAAGGAAGCGATTCCAACTAAGGACAGGAAGTGGTGCCATCACATGTTCTGACAATTTTCCGGAACCCATGGAAGTCGATCACTTCTGCAAAAACGATGCCACAAGTGCCACAAGCTCGGGCATCTTAGTAGGGACTGTCGTACGCGTAGCATTAACGCAGTAGAACATTCAAGACCGCAGATCAAATGTTGGAACTGCGGGGGACTAGGGCATATCAGTAGGAATTGTAGGAAACCCAAACAAACCATTAACCAAAACCGACAGGGAAACTAAAAAGCTCTCCTTGCTCTACAGCCGGCGAGGAGGGTGATGACGTACAAAATTTTTCTTACCAAATATCCAATCATTGCAAATAAATTTGTCACGAAATCCCAGCTCTTGTATATTAAAATTTGAAAAGCAAACATATAGATCTTTAGTTGACACTGGTGCAGAAGTTTCACTAATGCACAGTAGAGTTTACAAAAATTTGAAATTCAAACCAAAATTAAAGAAAGAAAAAATTACATTATATTCCGTGAATAACAAACCTATTGACATGGAAGGCAGTGCTATATTTAATTTTAAATTGGGGGTAAAAAAGTTTCACATAAATTTTACGTTGTTTCCTCGAGTAATAGAAACGTAATTCTTGGCAGGGACTTTTTGGTAGAAAAAAAAAATAAGGTTGTACTATGACTTAAAAAGCATGAGGTATGAGGGTACATATATTCCCCTCGAAGAACTAGTTTTAAAACCTCAAACATTCAATATAGGCATGGCTAAGGTAAAAGGCAGTAACGCAGCTACACTCCTTATAGAGAACTACGATAAGGGGTTTATTGGAGGCCAACCAGGGTTAATGGTTGTAAACTCCATTGTACCGGTTAACAATGGCGATAAGGTTAACGAGACAAACAAAACAATTAGATTGAAACGAGGGTGTATCGTTGGAATGTCCCACACAATAGACGATGGGCAGATTTGTTCTATTGAATCGACGCAAACAAGTGGTCAGATGTTAGACATTGATGACGTATTTAAGGACATAGACTGTGACACTAGACACAAAGACAATTTATTAAAATTTTTGACGAGACATAAAGACATTTTTGCTCCAAGCGACACTGAACTTGGACAGACTGACACAGTTAAAATGACAATAGACGTAGGTTCGAATGACCCGATCAAATTAAGACCTTATAGAACTCAACTTACCAAAAGAGAGGTTGTAGGTAAGGCAATAGATTACATGTTGGATGCTAGAATCATCCGACGTTCCAGTTCTCCCTACAGCTTCCCTGTCGTAATAGTGGATAAGAAAGATGGATCCAAGCGCTTCTGTGTTGATTACAGAGCCTTGAATAAGATCATCAAAATTAATTCTCATCCACTTCCCTTGATTGGCGATGTATTGGCATTACTTTTAATTCCGCTAAATTCTTTACAACACTCGATTTATGAGCTGGATTCTGGCAATTAAGGTTGAAGAAGAAGATAAAGAAAAAACAGCCTTTGTATGTCACAAAGGACTTTACGAATTTAACGTCATGCCCTTCGGTATATCAAACAGTCCTGGAATTTTTCAACAGCTAATGTCCATAGTACTTGATGGACTAGACAAATTCGCAGTCGCCTATCTTGACGACAATTTAATATTTTCAAAATCACCAGAAGAACATTTAGACATTGTTTTCAACAGACTGAGAGAACACAACCTCAGATTCTGATGCCAGATCCAGATAAAGTAATTGCCATACGTGGAATGTCTGTACCGACATCCGTCAAAGAGGTAAGATCATTTATAGGAGCCATGTCATACTATCGACGCATTATACCAAACATGTCAAAAATCGCGGAACCATTAATAGACCTGACTAAGAAATACGCGAAGTTCAATTGGACTGACAAATGTCAACAAGCTTTTGACTATCTTAAAGACAGCTTGACGACTATACCTATGCTAGGATATCCGAATTCTGACCTGCCGTATGTACTCTACACTAACGCAAGTGAAACATGTATTGGAGCTTGTCTAACACAAGTTGTAAACGGAATAGAGGTACCAATCTATTTTCTAAGTCACAGATTAGGTAAGACTCAATGTAAGTGGGCAGTGTGTGAGAAAGAAGCTTACGCTATTTCCTATAGTCTCCAAAAATTAGACTATTATCTCCACAATGCACAGTTCATAATTAGAACTGATCACATACCACTTAAATACCTCCTTGAGTCACCCATGCAGAACAAAATATATCAGGTTATAACTGTAAAATTGAGTACATACCTGGCGAGACAAACACAGTAGCGGATATGTTATCACGCATGCCACCTGACCCGACAGACAAAGGACAAAAAGACAATTTAGAGGACAATGAACCCGAAATAAGTAATAACAGTTTTAAAATAAATGTACTTAATAGTAATAAGTTTAATCCAGGTGACTGTGCTGATTATGACGGTGATAATTCAATAGACTTGTCAAGCGACACCGAGAATAATGTTAGTTTAACAAATATAGACATGATAAAAGAACAGGATAAAGACAAAGACATTCAACTGGTCAAGCAAAGGTTAACCCAAAATAAAAATCAATCAAACACTAAAAATAAGTATATAATAATAGAAGATCTATTTTATTTTATATCCGACCAAGACGGTGAACCTCAAACCAGGTTATATATACCCAAACAATTAAAGAAAGAAGTAATCAAACAGTATCATGATTTTAATTCACACCCAGGTATTGATAAGACTTATGCTACTATAAAGGTTAAGTATTTCTGGCCGAAAATGTACAAAGAAATTTATGAATATGTAGACACATGTGTTACATGTCAAATGCGATCCACTGCGCGAAATAAATCAGACACTATCGAAACCGGACTACCTCCTTATCCTATGGCAAAATTAAGCTTGGATCTATCAGGACCATATCCCACTACGCTGTCAGGTAACAAATACATAATAAGTTTTGTCTGCTGGTATTCAGACTGGGTAGAGTCTTTCCCTTTCAAAACAGCAGAAAATGTTGCACACTTAATAATAGACGAGATATTTCCAAGATTTGGCTGTCCTTTAGCAATTGTTACAGATAATGGCACAGAAAACGAAAATAGAATTGCAAGAGAAACTTTAGACAAACTTAATATCAAACATATATTAACTTCATATTATTCGCCAAAATCAAATGCCAGAGTAGAAAGAAATCATCGTACTCTGCACGACATGTTAGCAAAACGTGTAAACTCAAACCATTCAACTTGGGATATATTTCTTAATCAATGTTTAAGTGCGATAAGATTTAATGTCAGTAAAACAACCAAACAATCTCCATTTTCTTTACTTTATTCACGTGACCCTATATTACCCTTAGATAACATCCTTTAAACCAAGAACTAAATATTATGGCGAAGACCACCACTTAAACATAAAAGTTTATGCTGTCATCCGAGAATTACGGATGACGTATGTCAAAAGACATTTTGTAGACATTGATTATGTCCTTTTAGATAGACGAATATTGATTTATCATCTGACCCGATATATTTTCAGGTCCAAGATGAAGGCAGTTCTTATAATAGTCCTGGGCTGCCTTGTAATACTCCCAATGACTGACGGTATTCTGACATATAAAAACACTTTTTTCAGGCCAGTAAATAGAATTGCTACTAGTCGCTCCAGATGGTTGCTAACCTTAGTACATGACTTAAGACCTTATTTTGATTTCCTAGACAACTTATCTAACGACATTGGACGTACATTATGGACAGTAGACACTATAATAGCCAATTACTATACCCAAGATAATCACTCAAACGAATATGGACTTACTTTTGAAAAAAATGAAAATTGAAATACTCTCGCTGAGATTCGAAATTGAAAATCTATTGAAAACGACTAATGAATATAAAGACCTATCGATTAACAAAAGACATAAACGTGCCTTACTACCCTTTGTTGGGGATGTACTTTCTTGGCTCTTTGGCACAGTCAGTTCGTCTGACTTAAATAAAATTAAGGGTAACATAAATAAATTAGCCTCCAACCAAAAAGCAATCTATCATGTTGTTTCGGAATGCTTATCGATACTGAATGTATCGCGATTGCAAATTTCAAATAATCGAAATCAATTTAATGCACTGTCAGACGGAATACGAAAATTAGATTTAAAACTTGGAAATACCGTTGCACAATTTAAGAAGCAAATATTGAAATTGGAAGGTTTTGTACACCTTTTCTTAAGAACTGAATTTGTTCTTGACGATATCAAATGATGATTTTAAATGCTATTTCATACTCGAAAAATACTAAAATTCTTTTAAGTATGCTTACACTTGGTCATCTCGATCCATCAGTTATAATACCAGAAAAATTAAGAAAATTACTTTTAGAAATCCAAGAAAAATTACCACCTAGTATAAAGTTACCAGCAAATCCTAAAACAAATATTTGGCATTATTATAAGATCCTCACATGTGTATCATTTATGGAGGACCGTAAAATTATAATTATTTTGAACATTCCTTTACTTGACAATGATGACCATTATATAATTTATAAAGTACATTCCCTCCCAGTTCCAATGACAACCAATCATGTTTTATCCAAATCTACGGGTACATCACGATTTGTTGCGCGGTGCAATTTGGAAACGACTACGCTTGCTGTTAGTGTTGACAGTACGAAATACGCCTTGATCACGGACAATGAATCTAAACAATGCACTAACCCTCTTATGAACTTCTGTAAAATCAAAAGTCCGATTTTTCCAATTAACTTGAGTGAACTATGTGTTATGGCATTATTTTCTAAAAACGAGGCAAAGATTTCAAGTAGATGTGACATTTCTGTAAGACCCAATGAAATTCTACCGACTAGCGAATATTTTACAAATGGTTATTGGGCTATAGTTATACGTAAACAAACACGATTTTCAATTGCTTGTCAGGATACCCACTTCAAACATTCATCTATTGTTGTCAAACCACCTATTAAAATCATTCACCTTAAACCAACATGTAAAGCGGTGAACGACCATTACCGTCTCATAACTCAAATGAAAGTACTTATTTCGATGACACTTCGTTCAAACATCTATTGTCGACTTTTAATGAATCAATTATTGATATTTGGAAACCTATTACCGATCCTTTTGGCAATTACACACTAACTTAATTACCTCTGTGTCGTATGTGCTGTGATTATTCTCATCCTTTATATATTGTTCAAATTATTTGTTCTGAAAAAATTCACACTCTTCACATCTCCATGGAGACGTTCAAATAAAAAGGGCGAAAGCTCTGGTAAAATCCCTAATGATCAAAATACAGAAGCAATACCAATGATAACGATGACGCAACCAAGCGCCCCAACTGCTGATCGCATGTATCCTGAAATACCTGAAACTAATACATTACATTCTCTCCTCAACCTTGCTCATCAACAGAGAGACAATCAGAAATCAGAAAGCAGACTTTGAATCTAAATTATCCATAAAAGTCACCATTCACCCAAATATAGACACCGCTAATCCAGTATGAGTTATATTCCAGCACGATATTCCAGCAGCTACAACCTGATTTACATGGAATATTACATATCCAGCAAACATACACAGAATGGTATTTAAGATATCCGATCAAAGATATACAACGGTACCTAAGATATGGTGAAAGGAATAATGGTATCCAAGATGAATACTCCTTACAGTATGGTGGATATCCGATCACAGATGTAAAATGGTATCCAAAGATATGGTGGATATTCCATGAATACGAATCATCTCCAAGATATGGTGGATATCCGATCACTAACACTATATGGTACTGATGTTATGCGGGACACATTACTATGGACAACGCACAGAAACTATTAACTAAGAATGGTAGATATCCGACCACCAACATGAACTAATGACCAAGACATGGTAAACAAACCAATGGCCCATGGTGGAACGCATAGCGAAGACTGGATACCCAATACTTACGATGAACAAAGTGACCAATTACAATGGGAATGATGAATTGTGCAGGAAGTTAACCTGGCCATCTATTGTGTGATTAAGGACTATTAACGTTATAAGAACTCTTATTGTGTGTTTTTAATTATACATGTTTCACACTTGACACAGGGGCGAGTATAAGAAAATAGCCATTTTTCTTATTCTATTCTTTTTAGTGTGAAACAATTCCTTTAAGTTGCCCTCTTACGGACCCTTGTTTACATCAGAAATAACAATGTTAATTGGCTACCATTGTATTTGAGCTGAAGTGCCTTTGTGACTAGCCAATATATTTGTACAGGTGTAAGGTGGCCGACCGCCGACCTCAGGTTCACCTAAAACATGTATTGTGTCCCCAAATGACAACCCTTGACCAGCCTATTTGAAGAATGGGTTATTATACATGAGGTAATATAGTCAATTAACAGTTATAGGGGTCCGTGAGAGAAGCAAACACTATTAATATTTCTATTATATTCTTCTATCTTTTTATATTCTCTTTTATTCTTTTTATATATTGTGTATTATGTTTTTGTTTGGGGTTGGCTTTATTAGACGGTAACTAGCTGATTTTAGTCAGTTCATTCGAGGATACCGAAGAGCTCAGTTGTCGTCTGGTATTGCCAACCACAGCTTACCTATATGTTAAAGTAATAAACCACCTTCAAAACATCGGAAGTACTTGAAGTCATTTCTATAAAGGAACAACACAACGTGACGAAGTCCTACACTCTTCAGTGTAATCAATATGCGTAATATGACGTCTGCATCAATTTTTTTCAGGTTTGCAGTATTTCCCACTCTAAAAGAGGGTGCCCGTGTTCGTGAAGTAGCTAGACAAACAGTTGAAGCTTTGGGGTAAGATTTGAATTTATCTCAAAGACAATATGTAATCCTAGTCAAAATTCCGTGGTTTTTCTGAGCTGTACCTCAGTGGTGATTCTGGGAAACATGAGGTGAGGAGTGGGCGAACAAAATTATTCACGTGATCACAGGCTATTCTTTCCCTATTGTAAAAACAAAAAATGAATGAAACACCACGTCTGCAAATACTGCTACTGTATTCATCTAACTAATAACAAGTTCGAAAGGATAAAATAAGTGCTTTTTATTCATTTCAAGTATTATTGCTGATATTTTCTTTTGCAGTAGTATGCCTGACAAACGAAAGAAAACAAGGAAAATAAAGAAAGACAACAATAGACAGTTTGCATAAGCGTGATCTTATACAATCACATCTACATTGCAACCAATATTACGAGATACACAGAGAGACCGAACGTACAATTAATATTAAATGGTGGTGGTTTCTTTACTCCAGACCTTTGTACATAGTCTAGACCTTTTTTAACGATCATTTTGCTTGAATATTTATCACTTGTTCCGTTTACCTCTCTTTATATTATGCATTTAATCTCTAAATGAATAATAATAATATTCGGTGTTCTTATTTGCAAACAAACCCAAGAAAGTAACAAATATGTTCTCAACTTTGTCTACGAAGGTTTTGGAGTCAGACTTTTGTCGAAAACCAAAATATCAGCGATTTTCAATTTGAAAACTCGAGTAGAACTTCAAAGTAGTTTTTCTCGAAAGTAAAAAAAAATCGAAAATCGTTTTCTGCCTTACGTAAAAATCGATTATCTTACGTTTGGTACAAAAATTATATCGATAGGATCAAAATTGGTAGAAATGGATTATCTTTCATTTTATAAAAAAAAATTGTCGATACGATCAAAACTCGCCGAGTTATGGTCATTTTAGGGTGGGGGTGGGGGGTCGGCCACCAGCCTATATAGTCCTTTAGTGGTTTGTTGCAGCTTACCAAAAATTGGAATTGCGGAAACTCGGAAACTACTGGGGCTGTAAAATTGAAATTTGAAATGCAGGTAGCCAACTATCTGAAGTTATTCCCTGCAAAATGTCAGCTCCATACCTTGAAAACTCTGGCAGTTACAGCGCTTTTGGTGTGCAGCTTTTTCGCAAACCAAAATGCCAGCGATTCTCAACTTGCAATTCAGGTAGAATTTCAAAACCGTTTTTCTCAAAAAAGTGAAAAAAAGTCGAAAAATAAGTTTCTGCCTGAAAAAGACGTAGAAATGGATTATCTTTCATTTTATAAAAAAATTTTGTCGATACGATCAAAACTCGCCGAGTTATGGTCATTTTAGGGTGGGGGTGGGGGGTCGGCCACCAGCCTATATAGTGGTTTGTTGCAGCTTACCAAATCTTGGAACTGCGGAAACTCGGAAACTACTGGGGCTGTAAAGTTGAAATTTGAAATGCAGGTAGCCAACTATCTGAAGTTATTCCCTGCAAAATTTCAGGTCCATACCTTGAAAACTCTGGCAGTTACAGCGCTTTTGGTGTGCAGCTTTTTCCCAAACCAAAATACCAGCGATTTTCAACTTGAAATTCGGGTAGAACTTCAAAACCGTTTTTCTCAAAAAAGTGAAAAAAAGTCGAAAATAAGTTTCTGCCTGAAAAAGACGTAGAAATGGATTATCTTTCATTTTATAAAAAAATTTTGTCGATACGATCAAAACTCGCCGAGTTATGGTCATTTTGGGGTGGGGGTGGGGGGTCGGCCACCAGCCTATATAGTCCTATAGTGGTTTGTTGCAGCTTACCAAATCTTGGAACTGCGGAAACTCGGAAACTACTGGGGCTGTAAAGTTGAAATTTGAAATGCAGGTAGCCAACTATCTGAAGTTATTCCCTGCAAAATTTCAGGTCCATACCTTGAAAACTCTGGCAGTTACAGCGCTTTTGGTGTGCAGCTTTTTCCCAAACCAAAATACCAGCGATTTTCAACTTGAAATTCGGGTAGAACTTCAAAACCGTTTTTCTCAAAAAAGTGAAAAAAAGTCGAAAATAAGTTTCTGCCTGAAAAAGACGTAGAAATGGATTATCTTTCATTTTATAAAAAAATTTTGTCGATACGATCAAAACTCGCCGAGTTATGGTCATTTTGGGGTGGGGGTGGGGGGTCGGCCACCAGCCTATATAGTCCTATAGTGGTTTGTTGCAGCTTACCAAATCTTGGAACTGCGGAAACTCGGAAACTACTGGGGCTGTAAAGTTGAAATTTGAAATGCAGGTAGCCAACTATCTGAAGTTATTCCCTGCAAAATTTCAGGTCCATACCTTGAAAACTCTGGCAGTTACAGCGCTTTTGGTGTGCAGCTTTTTCCCAAACCAAAATACCAGCGATTTTCAACTTGAAATTCGGGTAGAACTTCAAAACCGTTTTTCTCAAAAAAGTGAAAAAAAGTCGAAAATAAGTTTCTGCCTGAAAAAGACGTAGAAATGGATTATCTTTCATTTTATAAAAAAAAATTTTTTCGATACGATCAAAACTCGCCGAGTTATGGTCATTTTGGGGTGGGGGTGGGGGGTCGGCCACCAGC
The DNA here is from genome assembly GCA_030562195.1 of Nipponacmea schrenckii. Taxonomy (NCBI): domain Eukaryota; kingdom Metazoa; phylum Mollusca; class Gastropoda; family Lottiidae; genus Nipponacmea; species Nipponacmea schrenckii. Next base: position 18,237,528 of record CM060199.1, read on the forward strand.
CTATATAGTCCTATAGTGGTTTGTTGCAGCTTACCAAATCTTGGAACTGCGGAAACTCGGAAACTACTGGGGCTGTAAAGTTGAAATTTGAAATGCAGGTAGCCAACTATCTGAAGTTATTCCCTGCAAAATTTCAGGTCCATACCTTGAAAACTCTGGCAGTTACAGCGCTTTTGGTGTGCAGCTTTTTCCCAAACCAAAATACCAGCGATTTTCAACTTGAAATTCGGGTAGAACTTCAAAACCGTTTTTCTCAAAAAAGTGAAAAAAAGTCGAAAATAAGTTTCTGCCTGAAAAAGACGTAGAAATGGATTATCTTTCATTTTATAAAAAAATTTTGTCGATACGATCAAAACTCGCCGAGTTATGGTCATTTTGGGGTGGGGGTGGGGGGGCGGCCACCCGCCTATATAGTCCTATAGTGGTTTGTTGCAGCAAACTGCGGAAACTCGGAAACTACTGGGGCTGTAAAGTTGAAATTTGAAATGCAGGTAGCCAACTATCTGAAGTTATTCCCTGCAAAATTTCAGGTCCATACCTTGAAAACTCTGGCAGTTACAGCGCTTTTGGTGTGCAGCTTTTTCCCAAACCAAAATACCAGCGATTTTCAACTTGAAATTCGGGTAGAACTTCAAAACCGTTTTTCTCAAAAAAGTGAAAAAAAGTCGAAAATAAGTTTCTGCCTGAAAAAGACGTAGAAATGGATTATCTTTCATTTTATAAAAAAATTTTGTCGATACGATCAAAACTCGCCGAGTTATGGTCATTTTGGGGTGGGGGTGGGGGGTCGGCCACCAGCCTATATAGTCCTATAGTGGTTTGTTGCAGCTTACCAAATCTTGGAACTGCGGAAACTCGGAAACTACTGGGGCTGTAAAGTTGAAATTTGAAATGCAGGTAGCCAACTATCTGAAGTTATTCCCTGCAAAATCTTTTTTTTTTTTTTTTTTTTTTGGGTCAGAACATGGATAATTTTCCATTGCCTTTGTATGGAAATACGTCACGCGGCCCCATCAGCTGATTAAATTTTACACCGACTTCTTCAGCGCCCAGTATAATGGATATTAAATGCACTTTTTATTGACTGGGTTATATCTTTAAAAATCAAACTATGCATCACATTGTTGAGTTGACATGTTGTTAGCTTGTTTGTTTGTATGTTGAAAGTTTTTTGATTCCGTATTCAAAATGAGTGTGTTTATAGGAGGCTTTCATCGTTTGCTTTAGCACTCAAACTTTTTCTCTTTGTATAATTTTTTTTAATGACGGTACCAAGAATTTGACACTATACAGCTCGATTAAACAATTATATTAAATCGTAGGTAAAAGGAGATGGGCATCTTTAAATTAAACTGAACTCTTGTGGAGCGAGAGTTATTACAATTTAAAACATTGTTCGTTAACTAACAACGTAAATCAGGCCCCCTCTAAAATATTAACTTGACATTATCGTCGACTTGACATCTGAAAATATTTAGCGTCTTTAAAACATCAATAAAGTGTAAAGTACAATAAACATCGTTTAACAAGACACATTTCAGAGTCAGCTCAGTCTAGATTAGGTGACATGTTTTAGAATTACTAAGGTAAGAAATATTCTATTAAGACACATCAAAATCTTGCAACTCTGGCAAAATTATTTTACAAGAATACATTTTTATCTGCATCTTGATGGTTACCGACTTAGTTTTTCGGATATTTATTTATATTATATTATTATTATAGGTATATTTACTAATGAATAGAGCTCTTATTTAACCAAGTTTAAATTTTTCAAATTTTATATTTATGTTCATTCTAAGAACTATTATCCCCTTAATAGGTGTCCAAAAACTAATTCAAAAGACCTAAAATTTGAACTTCCTCTATCATTATAAAATCTAGTATTAATGTCCCCATTGCTGTATGCATTGCCTGCACCCAAATTATGCTTTAATTGTCAATCTTTTTTAACTTACTTTTAATCATTATTAAAACTACTAGTATCTGACTTTCTCTTATTTTATACAATTTTAATAAATGCAGTGTGTGATGCTGTTAAACAAATATTAAAACAATGGACCCTCTTACAATTAGGGAAAGTACACTTTCCTGCCTTATAATTATTACACCTTGAATAAATTTTAAAGAACTTTCAAACTAATCTAAAAGATTAGTCCTTTACAGATCCCTTACTGGACTGTTTACTACCACCCCATTAAAATCATGTGAGACACAATTTATTATACAAACAAATATACATAATGCATAAATCAATAATGCGATACAGAGACACATAGCAGAAGTGTGAGAAGTTGAATGACATACATCCCAGCAATTTACTTTAGCCCCAGCAATTATTCTCCTTAATGAACCTTGGTCACCTGCGACTTAGAATGAATATAAAATTTTAGTTCTCAAGAATGGTCAATATGAGTATTTACAATCCATGGTATTATTTTACCTTTGATGTCGACGACGATTATTTCATATATTAACCTGTGGACGAATCTAGTAAAAAAGAAAAATACTTTTCCTTGGATTGTAAGTTAGATATAGACCTCAAACCCCTCGGTTAATATTCGAAAATAAAATGTCTCGGGCAAGCCCTCGACATTTTTTTTCGAATATTAACCTCGTATCGGTCTATATCTTATACATATTCATCATTGAACTTACCTGGTGTCATAAAGAAACAGAATCCCTTACAATCCGGAAATCTCACAACGCTAAGTCATCTTTGAAAAACGCTTACTCCATTTATTGAGCGTTTTGCAATAATCAAATGCATCTTTATGGATAATTACTTAGTTTTTTCGATATTTATTTCTTTTTTGTTATTTATGGCATTTAATCATTTAACTTCACCAAGTATTATGTCAGAGAATAAGTATAATCTTTTATGTTAGTCCTTCAGACCCACATCACTGATAGAATCACTGATAGGCGCTTTTCGTGAACAAATAACGATAATTTTGCTTGGGTCTCACTATAGCTTTGTTTAGACCTAGATAGGCCCTCGACTAACTGTATTGCCATTATCTTTTGTTTATTTCTGACCTAATACTATAATAGTGCTTATAATCAAACATAGTATACTTCAAATGTAGGTACCTATAATTTCATGTATTGTTTTCAAACAATTTCCTATACATTTAGTTTTTGTTATATTTTAATATAGATAATCTCATATTCGCTTTCAATATAAAAGACTAGTCAGGCCTAGAGTACCCTGTACTGTACCAGATACCTTCGTCTTGAGTTTTCCTCGCCTGTTTCAATAGACCTACTGACCACGTAACCGATCCGGGGTCGAAGACGAGCTTTCCTTCTACAATATCTCCAACAGGCTCGTTTGTTGGGTTGAATTCGAATGGACAAAAAAAAAAAAATACGACAGCAATTGAAACTTTCAACGGATTTATTTGTTGAAACAATTTTGGTGATGTGCAATAAAATGAAAGATTACTTTAATTAAACTTTTGAAGGCTAAGATTTTTTTCTGATAACAATAAAATTGTGAACACTATTTAAGACTTACTTTTTACTGGACTTTTTTACTAGGGAGAACGCATCTACATGTAATAGGGTACAAAATAATATACACAAAAATCATAGTTACACTATGTAAAAGCCTAAACAAGATAGCTTATTCAGTAAAACAACGCCGACATGTCGACAGGTAAATAACAAATCACGGTAGCTTACAACAACTATGAATATATGCACGTGCTTTTCATTATACGGATTATTATAAATAATATTGAAGACTGCTTTCAGGTCACATACACACGGTGCCATTTTATTAATGTCACATGATAATGTGGTCGTATATTGTCGTCACCTTTGTCCGTCCGTCGGTCCGTTCGAATGTCATTGACATTCATATTCTTTCACAAATTCATTTAAGATGAAATGGAGTTGTACATCCTAATCTTCTGCACCTTAAATAAAGACTGGTAGCGACATGCAGTGTGCAGTAATGTAAATTTTGCAAACTATCGAGGGACCTCTAATGAGCAAAGCCTGTAGCGCCCGGGGCCTATCGACTAAACGCTCTATGTATTTCATGTCATTCCTTCAGACCTGTAAGGGGAAGGTGGGCTAAAAAATTCAAAGGTTAATCTTGACCATTGCTGAAATTGAACTCTAGACCCATAGGAGGCTTGCGAGCAAGCCTTTAGCTCAATGAACCACATATTCCTATAGGCGCACTTTTCATATAAACTGTCAATGGGATAAGCACATAAATGAGATTGTAACAAATATCTGAAAGGCTGTTAATTGTCTTAGAACTGTGAAATACCGTCTTAATAGCCATAGGAAATCATTGCAGACTTGTATATTTTATCTTACCTTTCTTCGATTATTGTGATGTTCATATGGGATGGGTGAAACAAAACTAAAAGACTTGTTAGAAAACCTCCAATTAGGCGCACTCGAGACTATATGAGGTGCTTTTAGGGGTAGCCTACCAGTCACAGATTATTATACTACGAAACAGGTGTAGTAACGTTCAAAAAAGACGACATCGCAATAAATTAATCATGATGTATTAAATTTATCACAATGTAACTTCAAATAACCTTTCTTACCTGATACAAATAAATGATAAACCATACAATTTGATAAATACCAACAATCTAATACAATAAAACTGTAGGACTGAACTATTTTATGGATCTTTCATAATAAAATAACCTATCTGATAAATTAAAAATTCTACCTTCCATAAATTCCTTTAAAGCAGCTCTCAAATCAATTAACATCCTAGTACCCACATCCTATTTTTTGGCTCTCGAAAAAATCAAATTCTGCATGCTCGCCTTCGTCTTTTTTTAGCGACCTTAATGGACACAAATTCCTACATGTTTCGGACAATCCTACCTGCTCTTGTGGTCACATATTCGAAAAATCCTAAGCATTTTTTTACCTACATTGCTCGATAAATTCAGATGCACGTAAAACCACTCTCTTTTCTACCTAAAACCTACCGATCTATCAATAAATTTACTTCTTTGAGTTGACCACAGGTCAAGCATCATCTTAAATCATGTTCGAGCAAGTCCATAATTTCATTCAAATCAGCAAAATGTCCTGTACAACTTAAACATTCACCCAATTTCACCAGCACAGAGGTGTAGATAACTTTATAAATATGTTTATTTGTCAAAACGCAAATTTAACTACTTTAATCCAGTATCGTTTGTATTTATTATGTACATATTGTTAAGGGATAGGGGTTTTATAGGCGAGAGTCTGTTCCCCAATCCGTCCATTTCATTATTATATGAATAAAAAAATTGTTTACAAAAAATGCCCTTGTATATCCAAATCACATGTAAATGGACTCTTATCTATGGTGGCCCATGGCTATCACTCAGTTTTTTCAACATGGCCCTACTTTATTTTCTAACTAATTCATTCTATTTATTAAATTATTTATAAATAACACAAAAAAGAATAAAATAAAATAATAGTAATTGAAAAAAAAAAGAATAAAATAAAATAAAAAGTAATTGAAAAAAAAAAATGAAACAAGTTAAAATGATTTTGAAATAATTTTGAAAGTAAAATAAATTAAAAGAAAACATTCTGATACTAAAAGTAAAACTGATTTCTTTTAAAGATTTTTTTAATCTATTTCATTCAAATATTATTTTAAAATTGAAATGAAAGTTAGGTGAATTTAAAATGATTTTAAAAGTGAAATAAATTAAATTAAAAAATCTGAAGAGCCTAGAGCTATCATAGTATACCATCATGCATTGTATGGTCGATGTGGATTGGGGACGATTTGACATAAAGGGAAATCACTCCGAAATTGATACGGTAAGATTTTTGTCTCTTTAATTTTCAGGAAAAACTTGATTATATTTTGATAATTTTCCTGGGAGGCAGCAGTCAGTTGTTTACTAGTCTAGAATTTGAATTGAAGGTCCCATTATTTGAGAGTTGGTCTGAACGTGACCTTTGAACCTTGGCTGTTATTAATATTATAATTCTCATTCTATTGCTATTAAAGACAAAACAACCCACAGACATCATTTATTATTATAACACAAATTCGATAAAAAAAAGTAAATCATATTATATAAAACATCTCCTTTTTATACGCCCACATGAAATGGGGGGCGTATATTGTCGTCACCCACATCCGTCCGTCCGTCCGTCCGTCCGTCCGTCCGTCCGTCCGTCCGTCGGTCCGTCCGTCCGTCCGTCCGTCCACAATTGCTCGTAAACACTCTACACGGTGTAATTCTTGACGGATTTAGATGAAACTTAATATGAGTGTTTATGATCACGCAAGGATGAACCCTATTGAAAATCAGCGAAATCGGAAAAAAATTAGTATGAGTTTGTGCCCTTGTTCTTGAATGGCTCGTAAACACTCTACAACGTGCAATTCTTGACCGATTTTGATGAAACTTGGTGTGAGAGTATGTTATAACTCAAGGATAAACCCTATCGAAAATCAGCGAAATCGAAAAACATTTAGTATGAGTTATTGCCCTTGTTCTTGAAAACGCGTTCAATTTTAGCTTGTAAACACTCTTGAGAGAACAATTCTTAATGGATTTTGATGAAACTTGGCTTGAGTATTTGTTATCACCCAAGGATGAAACCTATTGAAAACCAGTAAAATCGAAAAAAAATTTAATATCAGTTATTGCCCTTGTTTTTGAAAACGCGTTCAATTTTTAGCTTGTAAACACTCTACAAAGCACAGTTATTGACCGATTTTGACGAAACTTGCTGAAATTGTTTAATATCACCCAAGAATGAACCCTTTTGAAAATAGCACATATCGAACTATATTTAATAGGAATTATTGCCCTTGTTCTATAAAATGTGTTGGATTTTTGCCTTGTAAACACTCTACAAGTCACAATTCTTGAGCGATTTTGACATAATTTGGCATGAGTATTTGTAATCACCTAAGGATGAACCCTATTGAAATTCAGTTAAATCGAAAAATATTTAGTATCAGTTATTGCCCTTGTGTTTGAAAACGCGTTCAATTTTAGCTTGTAAGCAATCTAGAAAGAATAATTCTTAATGGATTTTGATAAAACTTGGCTTGAGTATTTGTTTTTACCCAACGATGAACCTTATTGAAAATCAAATAAATCGAAATATATTTAGTGTCAGTTATTGCCCTTGTGTTTGAAAACGGGTTTAACTTTTTGGCTAATAAACACTCTAGAAGGTACAATTCATGACCAATGTTGACAAAACTCACTGAAATTGTTGGATATCGCAAGGGATGAGCCTAATTGAAAATTAAAAATATCAAAATATATCTAATATGAATTATTGCCCTTGTTCTTTTAAACGCGTTCAATTTTTGTCTCGTAAACACTCTACATGGCACAATTCTTGATGGATTTCTATGAAACTTGGTGTGAGAGTGTGTTATAACTCAAGGATGAACCCTATTGAAAATCAGCGAAATCGAAAAAATTTTTAGTATGAGTTACTGCCCTTGTTTTTGAAAACGCATTCAATTTTAGCTTGTAAACACTCTAGAAAGAACTATTCTGAATGGATTTTGATTTACTTTGGCTTGAGTATTTGTTTTTACCCAAGGATGAACCCTATTATAAATCAAATAAATAGAAATATATTTAGTGTCAGTTATAGCCCTTGTTTTTGAAAACGCGTTCAATTTTAGCTTGTAAACACTCTAGAAAGAACAATTTTTAATGGATTTTGATGTAACTTGGCTGGAGTATTTGTTGTCTCCCAAGGATGAACCCTATTGAAAATCGAAAAATATTTAGTACAAGTTATTGACCTTGTTTTTGAAAACGCGTTCAATTTAACTCGTAAACAATCTAGAAAGAACAATTTTGAATGGATTTTGATGAAACTTGGCTTTAGTATTTGTTTTCTCACAAGGATAAACCCTATTGAAAATCAGATAAATCGAAAAATATTTAGTGTCAGTTATTGCGCCTGTTTTCAAAAACGCTTTCAACTTTTGGCTTGTGAACACTCTAAACATTCCTTTTTGACAAAACTCGCTGAAATTGTTTAATATCAACCAAGGATGAGCCTTATTAAGAATTAAAAATATCAAAATATTATTAAGGGTGAACCCTATTGCAAATCATAAAAATACCCAAAAATATTTAATGAGTTGTTATTAGGTACAATTCTTGACAGTTTTTAATGAAACTAGAGACCCTAGAAAAAAATAGGTTGGAAGGTTGAATATTTCATTCCACTTATTGTAACCTTACTGAAAAGTTTTTATTTTAAATAAATGCTGCCAGTGGGCGTATATTACCTTGCCTGGCAAGCTATCTTTTTCGTTTCTCGTTACTTTCACCGAAAATTCCAATTTTTTTTATCCTACCAGTAGTTTTGATTATCCAAACGTCTTTCTGGTGTTGGGCGCTTTTGGGCGTTGGGAATTTTACACTAACCGCTGAGCGCAGACTCCGGTCAGGGCTTAGGTTAGGTTAAAAGTTAGGGCTAGCCACAGCCCACAGGTAACTGGAATCAGCGACTTGGCCATACTCTAGTTGTTTCTTGTTTGTAGCTGATTCCAGTCACCTAGCTAGACCTAGGCTAGGTAGATTTATTTATGAGACCCCTTTAAATCATGTTGTAGACCTAGATAAGCTTACAGGATTTATGCCCCATGACATAGCTGCCATCATAGCCTAATAATAAACCTAGATTGTGGTAAAGCTTTTTATTGTTGATTTTGATTTGGCCTATGATTAACACTAGATCTGTTTTTCAGTCAAAGTTTTCATTGAATTGATAATCAGTGGGCAAAAGTTTCGGAGTGATTTCCCTTTATGTCAAATCGTCTCCAATCCACATCGACCATACAATGCATGATGGTATACTATGATAGCTCTAGGCTCTTCAGATTTTTTAATTTAATTTATTTCACTTTTAAAATCATTTTAAATTCACCTAACTTTCATTTCAATTTTAAAATAATATTTGAATGAAATAGATTAAAAAAATCTTTAAAAGAAATCAGTTTTACTTTTAGTCTCAGAATGTTTTCTTTTAATTCATTTTACTTTCAAAATTATTTCAAAATCATTTTAAATTTTTTCATTTTTTTTTCTATTACTTTTGACTTTATTTTATTCTTTTTTTTCAATTACTTTTTATTTTATTTTATTCTTTTTTTTTCAATTACTATTATTTTATTCTTTTTTTTGTGTTATTTATAAATAATTTTATAAATAGAATGAATTAGTTAGAAAATAAAGTAGGGCCATGTTGAAAAAACTGAGTGATAGCCATGGGCCACCATACTTATCTTTAGGCCACCAATATAAACAACAAAAATGATGCCTCATTGTAACCGGAAAATGCATACGGAAATCCATTTTTGGGGTGTAAATGGTGCAGTTTAATCTCATTATTGAACTGTATTCTGTGAATCTCAAGAACAGATATGTTTTACTAATTGGGCAATAATTCAGTTGCCATAATGGATAGTTTTTAGACCAGAGGGTGAAGGGCGGGAATAGGACGGGAATCATTTCGGGTTTTTCTAGGGTTATTTTCGATGAGGAATTCAAATATGATGGGTAAACGGTTCGCAACATATGCGAACTGGGTCAAATCGGGGTCAAAAGGTCAAATACGGGTCACATTCCCTATATGTGGTATATCTCGTAAACGACACATTTAAGGCTATCATAATGTATTATGGGCATATAGGAAACCACTTTAAAAAATGTGAAAAAACACATAATTTTTTCGTTATGACGTCATCCTGTCTTATTTATGACGTCATCGTCCATATTTTGTCTGTTAAACTTCTCCATCTACGGGGCATTTATAGGAAATTATGACGTCATCACTTAAATCACCCTGAAATCGGGATTGCGGGTCTTATAGTTATTCACAGTTATAGCATCAATGAAGTATTTGTTTCTAGATTTCGGCATCAGAACAAACATCGTCGGTTAAGACATAGCAGCCGAGATAACCATGATGACTTTCTCCTCGCCAAGCTCGGGGACCACCAAACGTCTCTTGTTCTCAGCTCAATTTTTAAACCGAAATTTATAAACACAGATATTCTGTTCGTGTTATATTTTGAAGAGAGACTGTGGCCGAAGGTATTTAGTTCAATCCAATCAAATATAAGCTCGGATAATCAGCAAAATCTCAGCTAAGAACAAAAAGAAATATTAATGGCCACGGAGCCTGGAGTTTAATAATACAAAAATTGTTCACCGAGTAATTTATTATCATGCGACATGAACGTAAGCCTACATGTATAATGCGAAAAGTTCAGTTATCATCCTCTTCGTCAACAGTAACCTCTTAGGAATTCTTACAGTTTTCTCCTCTGCATTCCCCACAGGCGCTAACGCATTTGATCCGATGTTTGCGACATGAGCAGCTGTTGCTACCGCATTGATTTCTGTCTTACACTTGCATCTTACAAATTTCAACAAATCCTCGGGAGCTGCATCCATGTCAGTTGAGATTCGCGTAAGTACTTGATTTGCGTTGGGTCCAGGTAATCATTCGAGAGCTTTAACCAAAGTGTGACTTGCAAGTGAACTCTCAAACTATGGAAATAAGCAGCTCTCTTTGTAGGTGGAAGTTTTTGTGGATCAATTGTCTTGATAGTCGACATCATCTGCATATATTTCAAATAACGTAGATTATTCAGAGTGTCAAGATCTTTGCCTCCGTATAGGATAATGTATAACCTTTCACCGACTGCACCAATCTGCTCCGCAGTAGCCTTTGGATTACTAATTATACCAGATAGATCTTGCAACTCTTCTGACTGAGTAATCTTTTTCAACAAAACGGTTTTTCCATGTCCATTGTCGCAGAGGTGGTGTCAATCCGCTCCATGATGGATGAACAAAATTGAATAACTTCTTTTTGTTTTTTGATCAAGTCTTGAATTCTCCATAATCAAACCTTGTTTTTCTGCAGTTTCTGAATGAAAATGTAACCCAGTGCCCAATGTCAGAGGGAACAATAACCGATATCTGCAACCCCCCTTTTTTCCCTGGTAATTTTAACACTTTTACAATCAATGTTCACATCGCCATCATGTACAATCCTACCATCGGTTCTAAGCTTGACCCAAATCAAATTGCTTTGTTCTTTTATTCGAAGGAATGTCTGGGGTCTCCAGGGGCCCTGAAGATTCATTTAATTGAAAATCACTTTTTCCTCCGCTTGTTTATTTTAGAGGCCCTTTCCATAGTACCAAATACTATATAACATCACCTTTCTTGCCGCAAAATTTTTCCAATATTGCTTTATTCTTTTACGAAGTTCTTTTGCCATTTAATCTATGGAAAGAGTCCCACCTCTTCGTGCTTGTAGAGGGGAAGTTTCCTGGAAATTAACACTATTTCCAAATTTTTTCAAGCTTGATTCGTGGTTTGCCATGAAAGTCCTTAAAAAGTGAAGTTGGTAACGCTGTGAGCTCATAGCTGAAGTATGGAGCCATGTCATTCCCCCTCTGTGCGATAGCTATCAGACGATGAAACGGGTGATGTGGATGGATGTGGACTTTCTGTAGATCAACCAGGATCCCTGGATACAAATGATCTAAAGTCTTTATTTCTTTTCAAAGATGCTTTCATAATATTGATGTTATCGAGCTGTTTCTGTATCTGTGCACCAACCTCTTCTGTATTCTGACAATTAGCACCATCACCATCTGTTGCTGTTAAACCCGATGATATTGAGCGCAGTCTTGACTCATATAAATCAAATGGCTCGTGTTGGTCAAACCAACCTTGAATGGTGTGCATGTCCGCGATATCCCGAATGCTCCTTGTCGTCCCTAGGTCTGTGTGCTGTTCGCCTGTCTTGTGTTTGACGTTTGTATCTGGTCACTTCGTCGTAGCTGATGGAAAACCTTAACCGTGACAATTCATTGTTCAGCCACTTCGATCCAAACACATGATCCAGTTCAACACCTAAGCCAAACAGGGTTGGGGTTATTACTGATCTTGGTCGGGCTGCCTGAATAATGCAGTGTCCAATACTGCTTTGCTTTAGTTCTGAAGGGACAATATGCTTTAGGAATGTCTGTAGGTGTTGCGGTATCCAATTAGAAGTCATCATTAGTAGGATAAGACTTTGAATCATATTTTTTCTCTCTGATTCCCGCCTTTATTATCTTTGCTGCAGCTGTCACTATTCGATCAGCTTCATCATCGATGTTGTCATCCTTTTTCGAGTACCATTCTTCATGTATTATGTATCTGGCTATGTTTCGAAAACAAACAACATTGCTACGACCTTCAATTTCCGCAAAAAAAAAACAAAGTCTTTATAGCGCTCCTGTAACTTTTGTTTCAGTCTTTTAGTTGTGTGTGTAGACATCTAATTCACCACTGAAAGTAGTCATCTTAACATGCAATTCAGAGAGGGTGTACAAATCTGCATCACATTCAGATTCCAGCCAATTGCATAGCATGTCAAGCAGTGTCTCCTCTGTTGATTCTCTGGTCTTCCTGGAGTCACGTTGCTTGTTATGGTGTCGATATTTCTAACGAGTATGAACTTTGAGTAACAGTTACTGTGGTAGACGGCTTCAGCTGCAACTAAGTCAGTGCACCCATTGAGCCGATCTTGAACTTCAGCTGCCCACTGATCTCCTCTCATTTTACAACACTCTAGAAGTTTTTGACGGAATGGGGGGTCGCGACTTGATACACTGGGGTCCTACCAGGATGACGCAGTTTTATGCAGTTTTACCACAAACCATACAATTATCTTTCCAGTTAAATGGCATCAAGCTAGACCTCAATTTCTTAGTACATGGCATTTCTAAATTGTTACAAAGCAATCGTTTCTGGTCTGTGAAATCTCTCCGGCAGTTTGTTTCCAAATGGTGTCGTGAAAATACGTTCTTTCAAATAACTGTTTAAATCCAACAAATGACGTTTTTCGCTACAGTTAATAAGAGTCAGCAACCCCTTTCGGGTGACAGATAAAAAACTTTCATCTTCATTAAAGTCCTGCTTACACATAACATAATAGTCTTCGCGGAAGTTGGACATATTGCCAATGTAGTACTCTAAAGCATCAGATGTTGGCAATTCTTTTAATAACTCAATTATTTGCTAATAAGAATAATGGTTCGTGGCATAAGTAGCGAGATGTTGCACTACAAATTCCGAATGTTCTGTCAGTAACATTTATTTTTAATGGCAATTATGTGTTTCCGTACTTTTTCTTAATCGAACGGGAGAATTCTTATAAGTTCAGGCAATTGTCGGTTAGGATTACATATTTTTCTACATAATGTGCATGGTGGACTCAACTTGGTTAGTAATTGTTACGTATCAAGAAAAACAAATCTTAGAAATATTCATGTTTTCAATGTTATTTCAATTTTATCCGTGATGTTTGTGTTTAAGAATAACGTCGGCTGCTATAGGGAGTAGGCCTAATGCGTTATTATATGTGTAATTGATTCAACATCGAGTTTTAAGTAACTATTACTTGTCAAATTTATTTTCTGTCAACAAATATCAATGTTTTATAAATAAAATGTAGATATATAATGGTTAAAACTCGATAATTGCCGATATCACGACGTCGACTAACGAATAAAACAAACCCTCCCTAAAGTATGGTGGCCACGTTGTACCATAACGTCATTTGTTATGACAAATACCATACGCTACAGAATGAATTTCAAATTATCATAAAAAATTTTCCCCACGACGGAATTTAGCGGATTTTGGATATGTTGTTATTCTCAACATTCTCCTTCTTTTGAAACCAAATTTGCTTCTATACGAATTATTTCCGAGTACCCCTATATTTTCAGCTTCAACAGCCAGACTACATGCAAATGTCGCAGAGGAATTGCCTTGGTCTACACAAAAAAGAAGCATCTTGTAGAGAAAAGTCTGGGCTGGGCCAGTGTTGACATTCTTTTTGTTTTGAAACCATGCTGTCATAAGTGACTCACTTATATGAATGAATGCTATGTGAAACACCAACATTTAATACCACCACTGGTCAGCCCAAACTTTTTATTGCCATATACTTCTTTTTCGTGTTAATATTTTCGAATTCGAATATTCAAATATTTCTGTGAGCACTACCAAAAGTACATCTTGTACGTTACCATTTGTTATGAAAATTAAAATATTTTTGCTAGTCACTTAACAAGATACACAGGGGGAAGTAATAGTTTTCTGCCTGTTCTATAAATAACAACACTTAATAATATCATTTATTTTTATTAGACACTCCAATTTCTGTCTCTTGTAGTTCATTAAGAAATGTTTTTGTTTTATTCATTAAAACTTTGATAGCTTCACGCACTAAGACATCAGGTGGTAGTATTCCGGTTGATTCCACAGAAACTGAAATATATTAATCAGATAGCGCTTTAGTAAAGAAGACTCAGTGACCACTTATGATCAAATTTTTAGTACATAAATGGTGGAAAATAACCATAAATGACAACTGCTATATTTCAGGAAGAAGAGAGCCCAGACATGACTGAAAACCAATATTGGATTCTCTTAGTGCTGCCAATTACTAACAGAAGTTGACAGTGCTCTCCGTTTGCCAGTCAGAAGATCTTTAGAAGACAAGAGGAATTTAGATAATAGAAACTTACAGATAAAATGGTCTCGAACCCTGTTTAATTTAACTAAATCTTTCAATTCATCATGTCTATAAACTTCTCTACTACACATATCTCTTCTGGCATGAACAACTTTAGCTTTCTTTTTCCCTTTGAAACAAAATATGAAATCAATCATTATTTCGGAAAGTCAAGTTAAATTTTTAATCCATATTTAATGGACAGAAAAATATTCACCACAGATTATAAATATAAGCAGTCTGGGAGTCTGCTAATTTTGTGCATGTTTTGAGTGGCATCAACTGAAATATTTCACTACAACCTGAAACACACTCTAACTCCAAAATCTCTAGCCAGCTAAATTTAACCTCAGCTACCAGTTATCTACCCAGCAGAGCTTGATTTAGCTATCAGCACTAATGTCAATTATTTATAATTGCAGTTTAATTTAACCACTTCTGTTAAGGTCTAATGTATGGGCTATTGGAAGTTTGCCAAATTAACCTTTCGAACTAAGTAGTTGATGCGATACAAAAGGTGCGTTCCAAACAGCAAAAGACAAAGAATACACCCACTCATATCACTTTCAGGGCTAAGAATACTGTTAGATTCAAGGAGTTTATCCGAAGATTGAACAGAAAGTGAATACACCCACTGTTCACAACACAATATGCCATGGCTTGTCAGGGAAGAAATTTGATTGGTTAATACATGTTAGTTCAAAGGTCAATTGATGAACTTTCAAGAGCCTAATAATAAAAAGATTGGGACTAAAGTTTCTTTGAATTTTTATTAAGACAGTGACAATCCAAATCACAAACAAATCTGAAACCAAAAACAACAAATTGGCAATAACTTGATAGATTTAACTTAATATACCTTTATGTTGTTCTATTTCTATAACACCAGGTGAAAAAACTTTCTGTATCTTTTCAGCTAATTCATCTTCTATGGGCTGTTTTAATATTATTTCTGGTAGTAATCTATAGGATGCTGTAGCTACAATATATATTTTATATTGTCAAGGACCATAATTCTTTACAGGCAGTTCTCACCATACTTGGCATTATATATATATATTTAAACAAGTTTGTTGTTAGCTATATCCTTGTTACGAATCTACCAGAGATTTTAATGACATTTTACCATATAAAAGAACTCCAAGGTATAAATTATGGTATAACACACTTCTTTATTAGAAAGGTACATCTCATGATGACATATGTAAAATGTGTTGTAACAAGTCATTTTTGTTCTTTTTTGCATACAGTATATTACATACCTTAGACAGATCATTTTTAAAAAATATTTCATGGTGAAAAGTGCAACATACGTACCAACAGGAGAAAACTTTGCATGATCTTTCCCAATACCTTTGACACAATGCATTACAATATCCATTTCTTGTCCTGGTCTTAATTTAGCTATTAATATATCATCATGAACTGGTTTAATATCACCTTCTTTAAACTGGAATTATATTTAAAACAAGCATTTACTGTAGTTTTTGTGTTTTTTCCTGTAAAAAATTGTGAATTGAAATACATGAGCTAAAGAAATTGTTGGTTGATTTATGAATTATAAAGACCAAAATACAGAGGATCATTTCCTTGTATTATTATTTCATTGAATAATGTGAAACTTTATAAATATTGAAAACCAATGTTCTTACTCACTATTTCTGACTGGTTTCCAACAGGTACCCATTTTAAATATTTGGTAGTTACTAAAAAAAACATCCAATAAATATATTCTTAACCAAATATAAAAGTATATAGAAAAGCATTTAAACACTTAAGTCAAACTACAGTTTGTTCTTTGTTAATATCATCTTCCATACATCCATATGTTGAGGCATTTCTTATGTTGAGGCATTTCTTAATGTGAATACATATATATTGCATTTAAACAGACTAAGCTGTATACTTTAATCAAAAGTAATGTTTTTTAGTCATATTTATTACCTTTATGATCTTTATACATTTCATCAGGATCTGTAGCATCTTTTACTTCTTTATTTCTACTACATTTAACTTTGAGTTGAAACTCTATTGTATCTTCTGCTGTTCCTTCTGTATCACCTTATAATGTTAAATATAAACATTTTAATAGCAATGAGGCATTAATTAAACTATATTGACAAAATTCAGACTCAAGCATCCTGTCAATACTTAGACTGTCTTCATTTCACCAGCTAAAATCTTAAGAAACACAGACTGGACCTGATAAGATACTATATTTAAGTAATCTATCAATGATACTACAGAGGCTGCAATGTAAGTCCATTGTCAAATCTAATATGCATACACAATTATGGTTGAGGGAAACCAACTTTAAGAGAGATCAAATTTTTTTAGCTGTCAAATATGCTAGGATCAATGAAATTTTTTAAGTATGAAAACAGGTAATTGACAGAAAACAGTGCCTTTAATGTTAACCCATTGAAAAATTTAATAGGCATAGACAGTCAGTTAATTATGGTTGATGAGATTCCCATGTTAATATGCCTCAAATAAGCTTATCAAGTGAGAAGAAAAATTTATCTTAAGCTGTCATATGTTTATTGGAATTTCATTAGTATGAAAACAATTAACTGCACATTCCAACCAGTCAACCTTCAAGTTGGTCTAGTAGTGGCTAAGGTTAACCACAGAGAGAAATAAGTATGTAAATGACATTATGATTGTATTCAAACACTTACATACCTTCAGCTCTATATTCAAAGAGTCTAGGATCAGCTCTTATAGGTATTAACCCCAATCTGTGTGCTAACACTTCATCTTGTATTATAGATGTATTATTATACACAAATACCTTTTCTATAGCCATAGTTGGTATCTGAGGAAAATATGAAATATATCAATCAACATAAAGTAATGAAGACAAAATTCACTTTCTGGGTTTTTTTATTTTCAATTGAAGACATATATGATACTATATGGCATCATTTTATCATTGATTGTTACTGCTCATGATAATATCAACAACAGTCAAGACATAACAATATTATAAAGAAGTAATATTGATTTCAAATGAAAAATTAATTTCAGAAGAGAAAGCCTTACCTCAACTAACAAAATTCTTCTAAAGGCATTAGCTATGGCAGCATCTACTCCTATCATATCAAACTCTAGTTCATCTCCTTCTAACTTCTTGACATCTATCTTTAATTTCTTTAATGAAAAAAACAATACATCAATATATATATATATAACAATAATAATAATTTTATTCAGTTAGAGGCAAATGTCCAAAGAACATACATTACATTCATATTTATAACAGTACAAGTATTCACAATGAAATATTTACAATAAAGCATTAATTCAAATACATTATTAGCACTCGTTGGCGTCTTTACTAAGTTAACTTGCATAATAAACGCATTGTTTCTTATAGTACTTTCGTTATTGCTGGATATTGCATTAATAAATTCTGTATATAATCTATGTTTAATATGACAGCCAATATACTTGGTACGACAGTTTTAATAGTTATAAATTTGGACATGTTTCCCAAAATATTTGCATGAAAATTGTTATATTCTCCATGGAGTATGAAATGTTCAGCCTACCTTTTCAAATTTTGTCTGATCCCATGAATCATCATATCCATCATAATTCCCTGGGAAATCTGTACTGTGAACCTAAATATAAAAAAAAAATACATTTGATAGATTAGACAGTTTTGATAATAAAAATACATTTGAATGAAATCATTTAACTCCCTTGTCTGGTTATTAAATTAAAATTGATTTCTTTTTTTCTCTGATTTGACACATGTATCAAGTTCAAATGAAAGTAATAACATTACTATTGATAGCCTACTATTTTTCATGTAACCCTTTTGACATATTAACAAAAATCCAATTTTTCAAATGTTGCCTATTATATCCTTCTCCTCAGTAAATAAATAAAGTTTTAAAATGTTAATAAATATAAGATCGGTACGGTAGTAACTGTTGTTACAGCTGTAACCAACCAGTCAAGCTTTCAAAACTATTCTACATTGAACTTTCTATGCACATCGATAATTAAAGTATTCGGTAATATTTGGACGACTTATAACAGAAAATTATGCTTGGTCATGAGCTCATTACTAACAAGACCTTTTGAGAGATACTTTAAAAAGGTTATAACATTAACAACACAGCCATTTCAGCTTTGTAATAGTTTGTCACTGGCATTTGGGTTGCAAAAGGGAAATTTGAAATGATTCATTTATATTTTTTTATCCATTGTATTGCCCCATGGGCTGAATGTTAGATATGACCATGTATCCTTAAGCCTAATTCTGACCCATGCATATAGAGTTTGTTATTAATTAGGCCTATTGAATAATGAATTCTATCCATCAATAATGGCCAACAGTCAGAGGAGTGAATAAACTTGACATACATTGTCAACACCGTGTTCATGTAAGGTAACCCTTGAACGAATTTCTTCTATTCTGTCCATGCCTCTAATTCAATATCTTTTTAGTTTTAAATATCTTGGTTTGTGGAGATCTAGGCTAGACAAATATCAAAACATTACAGCGTGGATTGGAAACGGAAGTGAAAGATGCACACGCGCAGTAGTAAAGGAAGTGAATAAATAAATACCTGTGCATGCGCACAAAAGGGGAGGAGACCGGGTATTGACATTAAATTATTCTGAAATTGGGTACAAAATGGTAAATATATTCGCCAGTTTACTATTGTTACTGTTAAAATTATATTGTTCAGTTTTAGAAACTTTCAATGGGTCTGGCAGTTGGCATAATCAACTCCTGTTGCTGTCGAATCACCATTCCCACAAACATAACCAACAAAATTCTAAATGATAAAATATCATCTATCTAGATCTATATTTAGTATTTCCATCCCCTCCTCACTCTTCTTTCATTATTCATGATTAAATTTTTTTTAAACTTAAACCAAACCTTAATTGAAGAAAATTATTGTGCAATAATGCTGCAAGTCTAAACGGCTAGCGTCTACTATCTACTTTCATTAGTCAATAATAAGCCGCCAAAGAGTAAGACGTAAAACTCCATTCATTTTATTTCTACTAGTACTACCTACACTACTTTTAATTATAGATTGCTTAAATTGTCAATTTTACTACACAACCTGCATTGTCTTAAATAAATGTGTAATTTTCTTTTCAGATTCGTTTTGTTTTGATTCAAAATAGAGCAGGGAAAACTCGTTTGGCTAAATGGTACATGCATTTTGATGATGATGAGAAACAGAAGCTAATTGAAGAAGTCCATGCTGTCGTCACTGTGCGAGATGCTAAGCACACTAACTTCGTTGAGGTGAGTAAATTAAGAAACATCTACCTTAAAGCGACAGGTTCGCCATTCATTTGACCAATCATACCTTAGTCTCAGATTGTTTTGCTTAAACCAATGAGCCTTTAAATCCATGTGTGTCCGAAATTCAAAAACTTTTAACTTTGACTTGTCATCTTGATGACTTGTCATTTCTAGAGAGTCTGAAATTTTTAGAAAAGATATAGATATAGAAAGTAAAATGCCTAAACACATGCATAAATATCTTGACCATAAATTTCTATATTCCATTTCAGTTCCGTAATTTCAAAATAGTCTACAGAAGATATGCTGGTTTATACTTTTGTATTTGTGTGGATGTCAATGACAACAATTTAGCTTATCTAGAGGCAATTCACAACTTTGTGGAAGTTCTAAATGAATTTTTCCATAATGTTTGTGAATTGGATCTAGTTTTCAATTTTTACAAGGTAAATAATTATCATTTCAAAATTATTGGTAAGCTTATATCAACTGATATAGTTTAATCTAGGTATCCCTAGATTAAATCTACCTTGTAGATAATATTTCATGTTAATAGCAGAATTTAGCAAACAATTTTCATTGTTAATCATTCCACATATACCTTCTATTTACAGGTATACAGTGTTGTTGATGAAATGTTTTTAGCTGGAGAAATAAGAGAGACTAGCCAAACTAAAGTATTAAAACAATTACTAATGTTATCATCATTGGAATAGTTGCTGTAAGCTTTTAGAGAACTGGTTATTGTGTTATAGTGGGATTCAACATCCAGCTTGTGAAAGACTTGCTTTAAGTATCAGTGCTTAAGAATACCCATGGTCCGACTGGTTTTTGAAATATTCAACAAATCGTGCAAATTAATGAGGTTATGATTTAACTGAGCACTAGTTAAAGAAGTTTATCAAACATGGTTGGCAAAAGAACACTAGCTAGATCATTATAGAATTTTACAACACATTGAAATAGCTCATTAAAAATTATTTTGCATAATTCCAAATTTCAAATGAAAAATGTTTTGATTGCAATATAAGTTGTACTATTCAAAAGCCCACCCCTAGTTTAATATTACTTGAGATTGTTTAACCCATACATGTATATCACTTATTTATCTTGTGTTTTCACTTCCTTCTTGAACATGATTAATAGCATTAGTTTCAGGTAGATAGATAAATCATTTGTAATTAATTAGAAGGTCAATGGTAACTGTAGTATAAATAGATTTGTAATATTGGTGAATTTGTTAGTATGATTATTCATTGTCAATTATCATTCCATTAGGTCTCTACAAACGTAGTTTCACTTATTCTGTATCATTTCTTGCTTGTTGTTGAGATGTTTTATCATCAACTTTACAGATAAAAAGAACTTAATGATCTAAATCTCGATAATAAAAACTTCAGAGAACCAGATTTTTTCACCAAATTTTAACTAACATACTATCAAAAATAAGTTATTATGATTTGCTCATTAACCAATCACATGACTTAACCACTCCTAATCATCCTAGGTTTAAGTTTAAGTTTTTGGTAAAGAGGTCAACTATTCCATTATTTGTGCAAATGACAGATTTGAAATGAAAATGAGTTTTGATTTATTAGATGAATATTGTATTAGGTGTCAATTTTATTTGGTTCCACCTATTTGTTTCATTATACTCATAGTCCTTATGATATATTATGCTATATAAATGGTATTGAAATCGTATACTTGAGTTTTCTATGCTATGCAAATCGTGCTCAAAATATCAGCTTGCTTAATAATGGAACTAATGAGTTACACATCACTAAAAGTAACCCATTGTTTTGATGAAATGTAGGACAATATTGAGGGTGTTGTGAGGTTCTATATCACAGATGGTTAGAGCCTTGGTTCTTTACATGATGTCATTTGCTTTGTTACTTTGGGATAATGGCAGCTGTTGGTTCCAATATTGATTTTGAAACTTGGATGACCTTGAATAAGTTATCTTCTCATAATTCCAGACAACTCAGTCATAATTTGCTAATACAACATTGGTAGGACTAATTTCCAGAAAAAAAAAGTAATATTTGATTATACATAGTTTTATTATAGGATAGTTATAAATGTACAACAAAATATAATGTCTATATATTACAAATCTTCCCCATAAAAACCTCAACAAAGCAATATAGTGGTTCATTGTTTCCTGTATTATATACATATTAAAAGTTCCCACAATTAGTTTTCACTCAATTATTTAATATACTTGTACAAACATTGTTAGTCTCTGAACTTTTAAAATGTTTCTTTTTTTGTGCTGTATCAATATACTCCAAGGTACATTGGTAAATTAAAAAGTATCAAAATTTTGGTCGAATTCCTTTTAACACAAATTGTCAGAAAATTTAACATCAAATACCAAATAACTGTGAAAAACAAAATATTAACATATTTAATATCAGAAGAAAACAGCAGACCCATTTGTTTATACATCAAATGTGGTAGGCCTGTTAATGATCCTGGCACAGCAATGAATATTATTCAACATGCTTACAATTCTGATGGTTTTCAATGTTCAATGTATTGAAATAATGTGTAATACACTTGAGTAAAAATTCAGCTGTAAGTTGGTATAGATAATCTGAGAATGCAAAGGAATGGGCCAAGGATTGACTAAAAGTATTTAAAACTAAGGACCTTGTAAAATATAGTTGTGTTGTGTCTTCACCTTAGGAAATCTGTAATGGAGAATATATATTAAAGGGAAGAAACTCATCAATTATCTCCCTTTGACCACTAACCTGGGGTTTGATTAAGACAAACCTGTGATGACTTAGTTGTCCTTGTAGGTGGGCATGTAAACAAATTTCTGCACATTGAAGCTTTTTGCTACTGAGTTTTTTTTCTGAGTAAATAAACATTTGCTTTCTGGCTTTGGCAGTCATAATTTGCTAATACAACATTGGTGGGACTAATTTCCGGAAAAAAAAGCCCAAGTAATATTTGGTTATACATAGTTTTATTATAGGATAGTTATAAATGTACAACAAAATATAATGTCTATATATTACAAATCTTCCCCATAAAAAACCTCAACAAAGCAATATAGTGGTTCATTGTTTCCTGTATTATATACATATTAAAAGTTCCCACAATTAGTTTTCACTCAATTATTTAATATACTTGTACAAACATTAATCTAGAACAATCTACACTATCTAAGAACTTTCTAACATAGCATATTTTTAGTGTACTAACTCATATTTATGAGCTGTTAGTCTCTGAACTTTTAAAATGTTTATTTTTTGTGTTGTATCAATATACTCCAAGGTACATTGGTAAATTAATACAGATTGCCACACCAATGAAATGTAAGCTAATATGCAATTATTAAGGTCACAACCATAATATGAATAGAAATAATAACACTTAAAAATTGTTGATATTGATATCTATATGGTACTTTCATAATCTGAAACTAAAATACATCAAAATGTACTAACAAAAGTATCAAAATTTTGGTTGGATTCCTTGTAACACAAATTGTCAGAAAATTGAACATAAAATACCAAATTACTATGAAAATCAAAATAATAACGTATTTAATATCAGAAAAAAACAGCAGACCCATTCATACATCAAATGTGGTAGGCCTGTTAATGATCCTGGCACAGCAATGAATAGTATTCAACATGCTTACAATTCTGATGGTTTTCAATGTTCAATGTATTGAAATAATGTGTAATACACTTGAGTAAAAATTTAAAAATATAAATCGAATGCACTATGGCCACAAAAAGATTCTGTACAATACTGAAAGATATAAGAAACCAAGATTGTGATTGTTATGCTCTAGAATATAAGATAAGGAACCTGCCCAAGAATACAATTCTCAAACTAAAAACTCAACAAAATTATACATAGTAAAGAATGATAGGATAGGAATTATAATAAAGACTACATACATAGAAATATTGAGCAAAGTTTACATAAAAAAATAATCATGCAAGATACATGGTATATATATTACATTTATAAAACATAGCACTATTTATATTTTCATTTTGAGTCATTAACATGTCCATTTCTGTTTGTTTTCTCATATAATTGATCACAATAAGATATATTTTTTCAATTAGTTTAGCTTGATTTTGTATTTAAAACAAAAATAAAATAATCACTTTAAATTAACCATTAAGCAAATTATACATTACGAAAATTAAGATTTAAATGGCACAATAATTAAAGATGTCAAAGAATTACATTTCACCAGAGTCTGTTTGTAAATGAACAGGTATTGATGATAAAACAGGAGCACCATCTGATTTTCTTGATGACTGTTTTGGGGATCTTTGACTATTGTGGCGTCTTGGGGATCCAGGAGATACTAAACGTTTTAAGGGTTTGCTTGGGGAAATACATTTTGATTTAGGAGTTTGAGCAAAGCGTAAGACATTTCTTGGTGTCAGACCACCAGCAGTTCTTAAAACAACATAATCACCAATGTCTTCATCTTGTTTTGTTGATGTAAATTCTTTACCCACAACATTAGCACAATCTCTTAAAGCTTGTCGCTGTGGAGTACAAATGTCATTAATTGTTTCCATTAAAGAAGAACTTAAGTCCACATGTTGACCTTTAAATGATGGTGTACGTCCAATAGAAGTATTGACAGATTTAGCTGGGTCTTCAGATCTTGCTTCATCTGTTGGCTTAAAAACTTCATCATGGGGAGTGCCAGTTGAATCTGTCGTAATAGATATATTTATTGACTCTGAACATGACGTTGAGGCTGAATCAATAGAACTGATGGAGATGGAGCTGTCAGATATGATGCTATTTGTGCAAGGAGTTTGAGGCTTATTCTTATCAGTGTAATAGATATTAGGCCGAATTGAAGGTTTAACAAACTCAAACTCATCTGATCCATTACTTGTAGCCGAGTCAGAAGACTTTAACAAATTTGTAGAAATAGGAACCTTTGCTGTTCCTTTTGGTAAAGCTCCTTTTTCTTTCGCAAGCATTCCCAGCTCTCTAAATTTAGATGCTTGGACTTCATTTTTGGCAAAGATGGTAGGAATTCGAATTGGCGACATGCCTCTTTTTCTGGTGGTTGAATTCGGAAAACGATAAGGGGAAGAAAACTTGTCGTTTTCTGTAGTTTCCAGATTTTTCACATTCTCAGCAACTTTTCCACTATTATTTTTCTGTATATTGATGATACTGTTATGTTTTGGAATACTAGTGTCAGCTCTTTTAATAATAATGCTATTAGATTCCAGCTCTATTGATTCTTCAGTTTCCATTTGTTCTTCAGAAGTTATTTCAGTGAATTTCACAGATGGAAGGTCCATCACTTTATCTTCGTCTTCACACTTCATGTCCGCAAGACTGCCCATATTGACGGAGGCCCTACTGCTGTCTCTAGAAAAAGATTTCTGTGGTGATTTAACTGGAACTTGAAAATCTTCAGTGCATTTTGAGACCTTTTTATCAGAGAGGAAACCAGCACGAGCTAAAAGTTTATGGGTTTCTTTACTAATTTGTAAGTTTGGTTTGATATTTGGAGGCGGGCGGTTAAAACTATTACTGGTACAGAACATGCTCTGTGAACGTACTACGTGACATTTGGGTACTTCAGACTGATTTAAGTCATAAGATGATAAAGATTTCTTGGAATTTCCAAGACTTTCACATTTGGATACTTCACTTTCATTAAGATCTAATCGTGTGGAATCTATCAGCATACTTTCTTCTATAAAAGCAGTATCTAAAGATGACTTGGGATTATTGTTGATGTTCAGCATGGTGTCATCCAAAAGTGAACCTTTACCACTATCTGTTGACATACTTCTTTCAATCTGAGGTTGGGAACTAGCCACTGAGGACTCTGATACAGAACTAATCAAACTATCTGTACTATTACTGGATTGGAACTGTTTTTCTTTTGAAGACTTGTGAGAAACTATCATTGGCTTACCACCTTTTGGCACAAAGACAACAGTGTTGCCAGAGATGGTTGAAAATCCAGTTTCAGATTCATCTGAATCATAAGCTTTATCTTGCTTGTCAGAAAATCTTGAAGGTGGTGGAAATATCTTTTGGGAATGTGTTGAAGTCTGTGATACTGATGATCCAATTGAAGTGCCAGACAAACTTTTGATGGAAGCATTATCAGCATTTCTCCTCTGTTGTGCTTCTACAGCTTCTTGACAGGTGAGAGTAGTTGCAGACATTGTTGGGACCACCATTGGTATGGGATTACTGATATCTGACTTATCAAAACTTCTTCGCAGTTTCTTTAAATCACTAGGCATGCCTTTGAGTAAACCATTAGTTATGGTATTAGGAGCTCCTCGTTTCAGATTAGCATAGTCTGCAGAATGAGAGCGTCGAGCATGTTTCTTGGGAGATTTATCAGCAGAAGGGTCTGAAGATGAAGTGTGGGCATTTCTCCTTAAGGTTCGTCCTCTTTCTTGTGTTTGGTCAAAATCTGGAACATCTACTTCTGAGATGAAGCCTTCATTGAGTGAATTAGTTTGTGATAAAACTGAGATATCTGGTAAAGATGGTGATGAGGGTAATTTAGATGATAATGGTGAATCAGATTGACTTTTATATATACCAGAACTAGGAGAACAGTCTGGTGGACTTGCCAGTCGTTCACCAATACTACTGGTGGATGATACACTTTCAGTATCCTGAAAATAATAATTGTTTTAATAAAAATTCAGGGCAAAAAATGTCAATTAGCCTACTTTGATTTCATTCACTCTACAGAAATAAGTTGTAATTAGATTACTTAAGAACTGTTAAAAGTTCTATAAAAGAATTTTTTCAAGAGGACCAGAAAAAAACCCCTAGCAAATTCAATCTTTAAAATCTTTAAGCCTACCTTATCACTCTTACTACCACTCAATCTTCTAAATATGTTCTTTCCCTTTGGTTTCTTTATGGAACCATTGGATATATTATTGCTTGTATTACTTGTGTTAGCATGACTGCTGAAAATATAATTGCAAAATTTTCCTGTTATTATTATAACAATAAAATGTTACTGATTGAACAGGAATATAACCTTTTAAAAGCACTGATCACATAATGAAACATACAAATGTTAAAGATTTATTTAAATTTGAACACTTACTACCCTATGGTTTTTTATTCAGTAATCACACAAAATACAAACAAAATATTTTGTTATGTTATTCAACCATACCATGAAATGTGATTAATGATATATGAGCAAAAACAGTTATCTCATCCTACCAATGATTATTAAAAAATGAAACACTATTTCAAACTCTTATTGTATAACTTAGGTATACAGTCACTGTATGTATTACAGTGACCTATTTTAATTTTTTCTATGATAGCCCCTTAAAACACCAGGTTTAACATCAAACATAACAGTAATTTTGCCATTAAAATGAACTATTATTATCCATTTTCGAAAGTAGATTAAGAATCAAGCGAATCTAATATGAAAATCAAAAAGTTACACAGAAGCCCTGTAAGATAATCAGGGTGAGTATAGAAGCCATTGAACCATAATAAAGGCCTTTGATGCCCTACCCTGGGGCTACCTATATTCTGTGTCTTGATATGTAAATTAGAGGTGTGATAATTAATGAGAATAAGACACCTGTTGGATATATTTTAAACAGATCTTAAACCAATAACAAATACTGACAGATGTTTTTAATTGATATTTTCTTATTTCACTATACAAGATTCTTTTATATTCTTATTCAATTCAACATTAAAGTGCCAATGTGCACCAATTTTCAGGATAAAATCAAACTAGTGGTTGCCAAGCAAGATACACCCACTTTACAGTATATTTTCAGTTTTAACACAGGTTGAAACTCCAACATTATTTGTCAAAATGAACAACAATTTGGACCTACTTCAAGCTCTCATCAATATACATGATCCTGGAAAATAGGATATAAAAATCCATTCATCTCATTTCCTATAAACTTTTAAAACACTAGGTATCCCAACTATCACATGTTCTTAAAATGGGGCTCAGGTCAGCAAGAAAAGTTCAAACTCACTCATCTCATCTACTCAAATGAATCAAAAGAGAAAAGAGTAAAAATACATACCTTACAGTCTTTTTACTACTGCCAGGACTAAACAAGAACTTTTTCCGTGGGGTTTTCATATCTTTAGTAGTTGGTGTAGGGGTCGGGGTAGCTGCAAAGTTAGGCATACATTTCTCACTAAAGTTAATACATGGACTATAAATTGTACCCAATCTCTCCATTTCTGAAAATTGTCAAATTGTCTTGTTTTTCTCAAGAGAAAATTGAAAACTAAACTACTTGCATGCTAAGGATAGAGCCAGAGATTTCTAAAAGTACAAATATTCTTATAAGATAGCTTGCCAGGCAAGGTAATATACGCCCACTGGCAGCATTTATTTCAAATAAAAACTTTTCAGTAAGGTTACAATAAGTGGAATGAATTATTCAACCTACCAACCTATTTTATTCTAGGGTCTCTAGTTTCATTAAAAACTGTCAAGAATTGTACCTAATAAAAACTCATTAAATATTTTTCGGTATTTTTATGATTTGCAATAGGGTTCACCCTTAATAATATTTTGATATTTTTAATTTTATTCTTAATAAGGCTCATCCTTGGTTGATATTAAACAATTTCAGCGAGTTTTGTCAAAAAGGAATGTTTAGAGTGTTCACAAGCCAAAAGTTGAAAGCGTTTTTGAAAACAGGCGCAATAACTGACACTAAATATTTTTCGATTTATCTGATTTTCAAAAGGGTTTATCCTTGTGAGAAAACAAATACTAAAGCCAAGTTTCATCAAAATCCATTCAAAATTGTTCTTTCTAGAGTGTTTGCGAGTTAAATTGAACGCGTTTTCAAAAACAAGGTCAATAATTTGTACTAAATATTTTTCGATTTTCAATAGGGTTCATCCTTGGGAGACAACAAATACTCCAGCCAAGTTACATCAAAATCCATTAAAAATTGTTCTTTCTAGAGTATTTACAAGCTAAAATTGAACGCGTTTTCAAGAACAAGGGCTATAACTTACACTAAATATATTTCTATTTATTTGATTTATAATAGGGTTCATCCTTGGGTAAAAACAAATACTCAAGCCAAAGTTAATCAAAATCCATTAAGAATAGTTCTTTCTAGAGTGTTTACAAGCTAAAATTGAATGCGTTTCCAAGAACAAGGGCAGTAACTTATACTAAAAGATTTTTCAATGTAGCTGATTTTCAATAGGGTTCATCCTTGAGTTATAACACACTCTCACACCAAGTTTCATCGAAATCCATCAAGAATTGTGCCATGTAGAGTGTTTACGAGACAAAAATCGAACGCGTTTAAAAGAACAAGGGCAATAATTCATATTAGATATATTTTGATATTATTAATTTTCAATTAGGCTCATCCCTTGCGATATCCAACAATTTCAGTGAGTTTTGTCAACATAGGTCATGAATTGTACCTTCTAGAGTGTTTATTAGCCAAAAAGTTAAACCCGTTTTCAAACACAAGGGCAATAACTGACACTAAATATATTTCGATTTATTTGATTTTCAATAAGGTTCATCCTTGGGTAAAAACAAATACTCAAGCCAAGTTTTATCAAAATCCATTAAGAATTGTTCTTTCTAGAGTGCTTACAAGCTAAAATTGAACGCGTTTTCAAACACAAGGGCAATAACTGATACTAAATATTTTTCGATTTAAATGAATTTCAATAGGGTTCATCCTTAGGTGATTACAAATACTCATGCCAAGTTATGTCAAAATTGCTCAAGAATTGTGACTTGTAGAGTGTTTACAAGGCAAAAATCCAACACATTTTATAGAACAAGGGCAATAATTCCTATTAAATATATTTCGATATGTGCTATTTTCAAAAGGGTTCATTCTTTGGTGATATTAAACAATTTCAGCAAGTTTCGTCAAAATCGGTCAATAACTGTGCTTTGTAGAGTGTTTACAAGCTAAAATTGAACGTGTTTTCAAAAACAAGGGCAATAACTGATATTAATTTTTTTTCGATTTGACTGGTTTTCAATAGGCTTCATCCTTGGGTGATAACAAATACTCAGGCCAAGTTTCATTAA
The DNA here is from genome assembly GCA_030562195.1 of Nipponacmea schrenckii. Classification (NCBI taxonomy): domain Eukaryota; kingdom Metazoa; phylum Mollusca; class Gastropoda; family Lottiidae; genus Nipponacmea; species Nipponacmea schrenckii. The sequence continues at coordinate 18,267,464 of CM060199.1, forward strand.
AATCCATTAAAAATTGTTCTCTCAAGAGTGTTTACAAGCTAAAATTGAAAGCGTTTTCAAGAACAAGGGCAATAACTCATACTAAATGTTTTTCGATTTCGCTGATTTTCAATAGGGTTTATCCTTGAGTTATAACATATTCTCACACCAAGTTTCATCAAAATCGGTCAAGAATTGCACGTTGTAGAGTGTTTACGAGCCATTCAAGAACAAGGGCACAAACTCGTACTAATTTTTTTCCGATTTCGCTGATTTTCAATAGGGTTCATCCTTGCGTGATCATAAACACTCATATTAAGTTTCATCTAAATCCGTCAAGAATTACACCGTGTAGAGTGTTTACGAGCAATTGTGGACGGACGGACGGACGGACGGACGGATGTGGGTGACGACAATATACGCCCCCCATTTCATGTGGGCGTATAAAAAGGGCTTCATAGCAATTTCAAAAGTGTAAATAAAGAAAAATATATAACAGGAAACAGGCCTTCAAATGATAATGAACTTTCTCTGCCAACTTAACAGTATGCATGCACTGACAAAGTCTGACTGGTTAAAAGATCTTCAAGTTTACTATTTATCCAGCAAATCATTACAAGCTAGACTTAATTATGCTTCAATGCAGTCTCATTCATAATAGAAAAAGTAAATGAAACAGTCAATATACCATACCTGCAAGATCCATCTTTCTTGCTGGAGTGAAAGGTGTATTACCTAATGCTGTTTGTTGTGGCAAATGTTGGATAATAGCTTTTCTACAGAAGGAAGGATAATAAGGTTTTTATTCATTCAAGTTTCCATCACATGACAATAGTATTCAGAGAAATAAAATTTATATCAAATACAAACAAAATTACAAGCTTAATTCATTGAGATTTTGGTAAAAGAGCTTAATTCTCTACCAGTTCAAAAGATAAGGTCTCCACTGCTAACAGTTCATTTCTGATTGTATCGAAGGTAGAAAAATATGATATATGTACATGTACTTACTTTTTTGTGGCTGAGAAGGGTACAAAATCCCCAGAAGCCTTTCTCTTTCTCATAACAACTGGTGTAGCTACTATACAGGGTGGTGGCTGATCTGTGGTTATATTATTCTGTGATATAGAACATTCGTTAGCTGTAAGGTTAATAGAATATGTACTGCCTTGGGTAGTATTACCCTGTGTTGAACTAGTATTACCAGTTGTACCATGTCTATTATGATCTTTACCATCAGTTGATCTACGTAATTTAGCTATACCATGTGCAATAGTGCTTACAAAACCTGCAAAGATAAAATAAAAGATTTATCTGGTAAAACTCTATAAGCTTAGAGCAAGAACCAAGGAAACATAAAAATTGAAATTTATATAAATAAGGCTCTACTGAAACCAGTTTAATACCTTGAAAAGATCCACTACGTTTGCGCTTCTTTTCTTTTTTCTTACAATCTTTAGAATCTTCTAGTGTATTATCATCACTAGCATCTAAATCTTCTTCACCATAAATCTCTACCATTTTACATGTTCTTTCATACAGATCATCAGAAACTAGTCCTACACAGTCAGCATTCTTTATCAACAACTCTACTACAGCCGTTTGTATTTGAATCAACTTTTCTTCAGTTGAGTTCATTTTTTCACTCTTGCTGTTTACGTGCATGATATTGGGCGCCAAAACCACAGCAAGATTCCCAACATCCATTTTATTGGTATCAGAATGAAGAGCAATAAATGCTAAGAGTTTCATGGTATATCGCAGAGCACTTAGGTATTCAGATGGAAGCAGTAGACATAGTAATAAGATAGCATGAGTAGCTACTGGTAGACTACCCAGTTGATAACAACGAATAAATGTGTCATGATAAACACTAGTGAATAATGGTTCGGGTAATTCACGATAAAATTGTTTAATTAGTCCTGTAACATCGTTAACATTAGCATCACTAAAATTCTTTCCTTCTTCTATTTGTTGCTGGAAAAATAAGTTAAGACATGTCTTAAAATCAAATACCAAGCAGATTTAATAGTGGGAAATTCGGTAAGGTAAGGTAGGTCCCAAATTCATGCTTTTTCATAAAGAAAAAGTAATACAGGTAAACCTTGTACCTGAACAATTGCACAAATTGTAAGCAATAAATTAAAAATCAATACCTTGAGTTCTTTCTGTCTACTGAGTGCTCCAGACTTTCTAAATATACCCTCTTGAGTTATATTAGCTACAATTACTTCCTCTGCATCAACTAAAAATCTGTCAACAAACAAGTATAAAGACATCTAAGTCAGATTCTGTATATACTTAATTTGCACACAACAGGTAAAGATACCAGTAATAATATTTTTAATTGTTGTGAAAGTAATAATTGTTAAATAGACTGATATTCTGATTACTTCACAGAGGAGAACAATGCAATGTGGTATCATACGGAATATAAACAAACTGATTTCGCTCTACAGAAACAAGGGAGCAATTTTGAAAATAAGTGAGATAATTTTGAATATCAACATATTTAAGAGGTTTCGCATTGTCTCTACTCAGAAAAATCATTTTGGGGTGTTTTTACATGGTTTAAAATGCAATAACGTTCCTCGTTTTCTTGACTTCTCCATGTTGTGGTAATTTAAGATCGTGACTTGTTTTTATCTGCAATAACTATTTCACATCCTTGACTATTTCGATATGCTCTGGGGTATGACTCATTATTACAAAGTAAGCTGACCATTGAAAAAAGAGACTTACTTTGGTACATAGCCACAATCACCAACATAAACACATGGTACATGTGATAAATAATTACCAAATATATTACTAGCTGACATTAACCCATCCTAAAATAAATCAACAATTTTTACAATCAAAAGAATTCATTCATTGCCCAGAAATAAAATAGTTTTCATAGAGCCCTCCAAGTTTTACTTAAATCTTATTCAAATAATGATACAGAAAAAGAAATGGCTACTTTCCAATATTGATTAGGTATGGGGGTCAAATTAATTACGGTACTACATAATTTAGTTGACCAGTCAACAGTTAACCCGTCTATAAGTGAGTAGACTTGTCTACAAACTTTAGTTAACTTGTCTATAAACCAATAGACAGCTAGATCTAGTCTTAAAATATATTGAACTAAAAATCTTCTTCTCTAGAAACATTGTTTTGATTTTAAGATTTCAATGTTTTCATTTTTACGTATTTTAAAATTCTTATTTATTATGAAATTTTAATATTGTTAGCCTAGTGGGTAAATGTGAATCCTATAAATCTTGGACAATGAAGGTTTCACTGTTCTATCAGGGGAATTGAATTCCCAGGTTAGTCAAAGTACTCTGGAAAAAGTTACTCCCTGGCCTGAGCCAATACAAAAACACCAATAATAACGTATGTAGTAATATTAGACTGGGTGCACAATCTACATTGTGTTATAACAACAAAAATTTGATTAAATTGATTTAAACTCAATGGCCATTTCACTAAAATGACCGATTCATTAACATTTTGTCTAGAGTTGAAGTTGAGGTCAACTTACTTGATTTGGTCCACGCGATGTATTCAACTTTTTTGTCTTCTTGCTCTTCGGTAACTTTATGCCTTTTTCTCTCAAATCTTGTTCCGCAAGTTGCCTGAGTCTATGAACATGATCTATAGTAAATATATTTCGATATCCTTCCATTTTCAAAACATAGCATTAAAATTTATAACAAAAACATGAACGTCTCACAGCATTATCAAATCCTCCATCTTGTTGTCTTCAAAACTCGCTCTCTTTGTTCTGATTGGTTTAAAATGTATGTCAATCAATATCAGGAAGGGAGATAATCAAATGATAAAATTGTGGAAAAAATTGTAATAAATTGTTGTAAACTACGTTTATAGTACAAGGTAAAACATTGTTTTTTTCTTTGCATTTACCACGTCGAATAATAAATAAATATGTTTTACTACTGCACATGCTATTACGAACAGGTGCTATGAGACAGTCAGGTTTGGAGAAATTTTAAAATATTGATAATTTTATGTTTGCATGAATATGTGTTTTTCACTCTGGGTTATCAATACAAGCCTATTGCTTTAGATAAGAATTATATCGAAATATTAATTTGAGTATTTGTACAGGGCATTCTGCAGGGAGTTGGTAAATTTTTTTTTATATTATATAATATAGCTAATTATGCTGGAAATTGGAGTTGGTATAATTTCATTAATATAATATGGCTAATATGCTATTTCAAATAAGTTCATTAATTACATATCATTTGTACATTAGAAATACATGTATGCTTCTACATAATTGACAGGCCTATTATAAAAATGCTTTCCAGTGGCAATAAACAGCTACAGTGTCAGTGGATAGTTACTCATGATTATTTGATTTTACAAACCGCTGCACACTATATCTATAATGATTTTGTTTATATGGTGCTGAAGACTGATTTTGCATGGCAAAAATCAGAATATATTAATCGATTTTGTAATTGCAAACATAATAGTCTTGTTTCGGTTGGAATTATGGTTCTCGATATTGGTTCTCAACGCATTTTATACTGCTACATAGGATTATGGCATTTTTGAGAGATAAGCTTATGGATATTTAAAGAATTTACTTATCATGTGTCACATTCTTCTCTTTGTTTTAAGGTTCTGACCCTATGGCCTAAGATGGATTGGACAATTAGTAATCTTTTTTCTGAATTCCTCACATGCTAATTGAGATAAGGTTTTTGGGCATGTAAAGGGAAAAGTTAACAGGAATGACTTTTGGAATCCTGTTTTTAATTTTTATACAATACCGGATCTAGGATGAAAATAGATATGTATCTTCTATCCTTCTTTATATTTTTCTGGCTGTAATAAGTCATAAGAATCTGCTTTATCTGTTTATGAAACACAGTTTGACATTTGTTTGCAATAGACCATGCTATTCAGTACCGGTACTTACTCATCTCCATTATTTTTTTCTAACTGACAAAACAAAGACCCCAAGAAGTATTAACAAATTATTTTTGGAAAATTCCATATCAAGTGATGAAAAACTACCTACAAACACATCAGATATTTTTAACTGTTGCTGAGCTAATAAAGACGGGCAACGCCATGCAGTGTTCTATGAGGGAAATTTGCCAGGACAGTGGCATTAGCCAGCTTTTTTTCGATTTCCAACTGTCATGGGATCTTTAACGACAAGACGTTTTTTCCATGTCAGTCCCTCTGATCTGCATCACTGACAAGGGGAAATCGGGCTGAAATCTTTGCTGGGAGTGAACCTAGGGCCCTCAGGTCAGCAGGCAAGCGTCTAACCCACAGAGCCACCATGGCTCCCTCTGAGCTTGCGTAGAAGTTGAAAATAAACTTCTATTAACTAATACAATGCCTATATCATTATATAATTGCAAACCTCAAAGAGGCTCACCCTGAAAGCTGCCAATATTAAATATAGTCAAGGCATGGTCTTGAATATTGAAGATGTATGTATACTGAAGCAAAGATGTCAACAAGCTAGTCTATAACGTAGACAGTTAAAACCTTCATGGTAAAATAAACACTATAAGATAATTAACCAGGTTGATATAACAGTGTTATGTTTAGTACAAGATTAAGTAGGTCCAATATATTTGATCTATGACAGGAAGGTCACTCCTCTCTACCATTGAAAAGTTTGATCTTACTATTTAATATCACCTCTAACTAGTTCGATAATAGAAATACCTGTAAACTCTGATTTACTACCTGTACTATTGTCTTATTATCCATACCTGAATAAACTTCCATGTGGCTTTGACCATTGTTTTATGGTTATCAAATCTCTATTGAAAGTAACAGGAGAGAGAAAAAAAACATTGAAATATATATGCTTTTTGATGGATGCAAGGAGCAAGAAATTTGATCTCTTTTCATTAGCATGAAGAGTAGGTGGATGCAAATACGTTTTTGTTAACATTGTTCCAAAAATGCTTGAAAGTCATATTGCTCTTGTTTCTGTATTACAAAGAGTTTGGTCTATTTTCACTAGCTTGAAGGATGCAGATTGAAGCCCATGTTTGTTAACACTGTCCTCAAAATTCTGCAATTGCTCTTGTTTCTGATTCAAACATGGAAAGAGATCATAGCTATTTTCTTAGTAGGTTTTATACTTAAGAAGGATTTCAAAGCAGTTCACTAATTGAAGAAAGTCTTCTGCTTCTGGCAATAGTGTCACTATTATTGCAGATTGTTTTATGACCACTAAATCCTGGTGAGACAGTTGTTTTCATTGTCCACAAGTCTTAAGGTGATAAAGTTGATGTCAGTGTTTAGTTCAAGATTAAGGTCAAATTGAAATTTTGTACAAGATTATGTGTTGTTACATTGGTGTTATAATATAGAGATCGCCTCAAAATAAGTCAATGTGTTGTCAGGTTTTCAAAATCTCCCATGTAGAACATCAATTTATTGGGTTTAAAATACATTGTACATCTCTTCCAAAGATGATTAAAATTTCAACTATTTTTATTCCCAATTGTTTAAATTAAAAATTGTTCTAAGCCCTGTGGATGATATAAAAAAAAAATAGTCTTAAAAATGCAGACTCTAATTGGATTAATTAAATAGCAAATAACACAGGTGGAATTAATTTTTGATAATGGGACCTGGTAAATATTTAGAAGTTAAGATGATTAAGCCAAGGAGTTTTTAATGTGTACAGAATGTGGCACACAGGGTTCCAATGATTGTCTCTTTCAAGGTACACAAATTCTTCAAACAGGTATCATTGACGGAAAAAAAAAACGACTACATTTTACAAGAATAACCTTGATCTTTCCTGGATTATCCATAACCATTTGCAGCTGGGTGGACTGGAATTATGAGGGAAGATGGCTTATTCAAGGTCGTCAACTTTTTAAACGGTTCAAGATTAGAACTCATGTCCGTACCAGTATCCAAACAAATAACGTCATAACGTAAAGAACCACGGCTATGCTATAGAACCCCAAGAAAAGTGGTATTTAGTAAAAAAAAAGGTTGGTTGATATATAACATAGAAGTATTACCAATTCTAAGATTGTTATCAAAGTGACTTGTCTGTTATAATTAATACTAGTTAATTAGTAACACCTCATTACTAGACTCCTGGGGTCAGGATTTCTAGGGGATATATCTGGCAGCAGTATAGATGAAGATAACGGTTATCTATATCAGATAACAATGACAGTTGAAAGAGAGATTTAAATCTTCCTTTGTACAAGATATCCAGAGGCATTATTTTCAAAAACTTTGAAGATCTTTTGGACAATGGAAGTAGAATTGCGACCAGTACTTTTTACATGTATATAACTTGATATCCAAAATACAAAGAAAATGTTGACCTTCCTGACCTGTTCAAATTGGCAGAGCATATATCTATTATAGTTTGTTTAAGGTTCAGTAGAGAGATAATTAAATGTTTAGGAATAATTAAAAATGGTTCATTCAGTGTAATCCTGGATTTCCCTGTTATAAACCAATCAGAAATCAAGTAGAAATCTCCACCAGGAAATATCTAGTATCAGAGATTATAAAAGGTATTTTATTGGTTCAACTGCTGCATGTTTACCACCTGTCCATTCCTTTATCATTTTTTTGTGACAATTTTATATTATGTCCTGCTTGATGATGAGAACATTATGCTATATTTTCTAAGAATATATTTGGTTCATTTCTAGAAACTGATTAGCTATATTTTTATATATCCTTTTGCAGTTTTTTTTCTATTCATTTTAAACTCCATTTTATAGAATTTGTTTCTGCAATTCAAGATTTACAAGGAAAACAACTGGCCATGACCGGCTCCTTTCTACCAGCTGGTCCTTGGCCAAACCAAATCCGCATCCAATAATAGCTGGGTGGACTGGAATTATGAGTGAAGATGATTTTGACTCTCCGGGCATATTAGAACTCACGTCCAACATTTTCAAAGTGTCTAGCTAAAAACAGAGCTTCAAATATACCAAGCAGTCTTAGTATAAACCTATTTGTACATTTTGCACTATTCAAAATCTTTATGAAAGAGAAATATCACATTACACAAAAGAAAACCAAAACTGATATGCGAACAATATCAAGGAAGTAGATAATGATGAAATGAGTTCAAGATTACGTACTTTATGAAAGTTATCAAAAACTATTTTGAAGAATTGCCACCAAAATATAATGTATGGTAGATAGTATTTACTAGTAGTGTACAGTGTATAGGTATTGAGTAGTAGAAAGGTCAGAGTAAAAAGTAATTATATATTGACTGCTACAGACATCAGCATGAATCCTAATTAACGTATATTTGGTGTTTTAATTTTAGACCTCAGCCAGATGTTTACCTCATTGTAATACCTACACTGACTTCAGTTTACAGGTAAGTTAGAATAACAATTCATTTGCTATTTTGAAATGACCAAATCTTATCATGTTGCTCTGGATAAAATTGTACTACTGACTGGAGCACCTCTATCAACCTCTTGTAGAGCAACTAAAATCATCAATATTGCATACAGTGGAGAAAACCTCCTATTATTATGATTTTATACTAAGACATGAAATTAATATATCCATCATAACCATCCATACTTGGACATTCTAGAAGGCCTAATTCTTGACTGATTTTGACAAAACTTGGTGTGAGTGTAATCACCAAAGGATAAACCCTATTGAAAATGAGAAAAGTTGAAAAATAGATAATATGGGTTGTTGCCCTTGTTCTTTTAATTTGTAGATCATCAATACTATAGAAGGCACAATTCTTGCATGATTAATATTGTTCATAATATCATCCCAGAAAGATAAAAGAAGTGTATGACTGAAAGTTGAAAAGTTCATACTATAGTGAAATAAAATCAAAAATCTAAAATAAATCAAGACGTGCAGGCCTATCAGAAAAGCTTCTGTTGAAGACAGTTGGTTTCATGCACTGAAATTGGTATACAATTTTCAATCTGATGACCTATGTCTTTAAAACTGTCTAATACTTACACACAAATGATGACTAAGTAATATGAAAAATAAAGTTCATAAATTTGTATCAATATTGAAAATCTAGTCATACCTCAAAGGCATTCAGGGTTAAATTGGTAAAATATTTCAAATAGTTATACTGTTCAAAAAGGGTAAATATTCTATCATATTTGATAGTCATCTGTTTTGTATATTTGAGATTTGATATATAAACCTATCAGGTCCTAAAAATGTGATGCTCAAATGGAACATTCAAAGCATTTGAGACAGAATTTGAAAAGAAGGGTAAGCTTATATTTTTAGGGTTTTATATTTGAAAACCTTTTCCTCTATTTACACCATTCCAAATTTCAATCAGACATCTGTGATTCCTGCTATTCCACTATCATAGTGTTTGATGACATCACAAATTATCCAATAATTAAGTGGTGTCGAAGTAGTTGCCCTAACCCAGTCACTACTTCTAAAAGACCAAATACACATTAAAATATTTACCATTAAAAATTCCATCAAAATACAACTGTTTGTTCTATGTTGATCTCATTGGCAATTCTCAGAATCCTTACTCATTGACAATTCTGTTTTTAAAAGTCTGATTCACTGATAACTCGGTTTTCATAATCCTGACTCATTTACAACTCGATTTTCAGGATCCTGACTAATTGACAATTAAGGTTCTAAAATCCTGATTCATTAACAGTTCTGTTTTTGGAATCCTGACTCAGTTTTCAGAATCCCGACTAATTGACAACTTGGTTTCCATAGTCCTGACTCATTGACAACTCAGTTTTCAGAATCTTTACTCATTGCAAATTTAGTTTTTAGAATCCTGACTCATTGACAGTTCTGTGTTTGTGATCTTGACTCATTGACAACTCTGTATTTGGAATCCTGACTCATTGACAATTCATTTTTTTGAATCCTGACTCAGTGACAAATCCATTTTCGAATTCCTGACTCATTGACGGTTCTCAAGATCCTGGCTAATTGACAATATGATTTTGAGAATACTGACTCATTGACAATTCTGTTTTCAAGATCCTGACTAATGGACAATTTGGTTTTGAGAATACTGACTCATACTGACTCATTGACAGTTCTGTTTTCAATATTCAGACTCATTGACAAAGTTCTGATTTTGAGAATACTGAATCATTGACAATTTGATTTTGAAAATACTGACTCATTGACAATTTGATTTTGAGAATTCTGACTCATTGACAATTTGATTTTGAGAATCCTGACTCATTGACAATTTGATTTTGAAAATACTGACTCATTGACAATTTGATTTTGAGAATTCTGACTCATTGACAATTTGATTTTGAGAATCCTGACTCATTGACAATTTGATTTTGAGAATCCTGACTCATTGACAATTTGATTTTGAGAATCCTGACTCATTGACAATTTGATTTTGAGAATACTTACTCATTGACAATTCTGTTTTTGTTATCTTTACTCATTGACAACTCTTTTTTTTGTATCCTGATTCATTGACAATTCCTTTTTCAAAAATCCTGACAGTTCTGTTTTCAAGATACTGACTAATGGACAATTTGGTTTTGAGAATCCTGACTCATTGACAATTTGGTTTTGAGAATCCTGACACATTGACAATTTGATTTTGAGAATACTGACTCATGGACAATTTGATTTTGAGAATACTGAGTCATTGACAGTTCTGTTTACTGAGTCCCTGACAATTCTATTTAAAAAAAACAACTCTTTGAATTATAACAGTCTTATAAGGAACCTGATCCATTCACATTGCAAATGCGATTGTAACTGGTTTTATTCTAGTTCTGAGTTTAAGAATTAATTGACATTATTATTATATGAATGGAAGTTATTTTCAGAATTGTGTGGAGTGGTTTATTTATATCAAACTATTCCATCAATTGACTCCTCCCCTACCCACTCTTAAACATTGTCAAACTGAATACTATAAGGCTACAATTTGAAAATGTCTGTTTTTCGGCAAATCATAATATAATTCTCCTACTCAGTTTTGAACCCTATGGGTTCACTGTCATCTAGGCACAAATATTTCAAGCATTAGTCAGACACGGTACTTAAGGCACACTTCTTTTAGGCATAGGATATAAAGGCACAAAATTATTTAGGCACCTTTTCAATTGATCACACAGTTTTTAGGCACACTGTGTTGTCTCAGTGTCATTTAGGCACATCTTTATTTACTCACATAGCGGTATTCATTTAGGCACATATTTAATAAGACACTTTATCACTGCTTACAGTTTTATGGACCTGGAAATAAAACTCTAGTAGACTATTCATGAGAAAGCTATGTCTTAAAGTATTTTAGTGGAATTTCTAGAACAACAGACATCTGACTTAAAATTGGAATGGTGCAAGTCAATTCTATCAATGCCCAAGATATACAAGAAATGTATGCTTTATAATCACCCACAATTACTTAAGTCTCTTTATTTTATCTAATTTGTGAAACTTAATGAAACATGTGTGGATTTTGTTCAAACTCTTAAGATTTGGTTTATCCACAGCAAGCTTAAATAAGTATGCATTTTAAACCTTTTAGACATAACTTTAAACCTGTGCCAGTGTCTTCTTTTGAATAGTGACTAGTTACGAATAGTACTGGTTTCTTTTCGACCACCCTTATCTCTTAAGATTAAAGTTCTAACAAAATTTATACCATTAGACATTATGTCAGTAAAAATAGAAACATAACAAAATGAATTTTGGCCTGAAATAGTGAGTCTTGATACCTTGATATATTCATTGATGTTAATATCAAAACACCCTAATCAATTCATTATTTCTCCCTCATTAATTCTGTCTATAGGTAAATATTGAATAGAGAGAGAAAGAATACTGAATCTAAATTTAACCTTTAATGTAGTTATTTTAAGCTGATGTAGTATGAAAATAGTTAAGTCGGTTTATTACAGTTGATTAGATATTGTTACCAGATTCTATAGATGATAAAAAAAACAATCAACTATTTCATTTATATATTTTCTAATAAGAGAAATCAAGTCCATATGTTAAGAACAGTAGATCAGACATTTCAATGCAAACTACCTTTGTTTGGACAACTGCATTATATTCAATTGATAAAGCACAAATCAAGGAAGATATTAATAAATATTAGGTAGATGCAAAGGGTAAAATTTTTGTACAAAATTTTAGGTTTTTACAATTGTTCCTTAGTTTATTTTTTGTTCATTTATTCTTTTCTTGTTCGTTCGTTTTTCATTCGTCACTGGCCTCGTGGATGTGTTTTTTTTGCTGTATGTTTTCTATTGTTGTTGTTTTGTTGCTTGTTGGCGATTCCTGTATGTGGGTTGGGGGTTGAGGAGTGGAGTGGTGTATCCATGGTGTTGTTCTTGCTGGTAAGCAAAAGCTGACCGATGATCTATTTACTGCTGGTAAGCAAAAGGGCCAACATCACTATCCTTGCAAATTTTTCCCATTGCACATTGCATAAAATTGCCTTTTCCTAGCCGTTCAGGTGCAACATATGAAATATACAGCTCATTTTCAAGGTCCAATGTCATAAATGATAGAAATACGGCTGACCGAGTTTAAATGGATGTCTGTTCAGACGTCATTGTTAACTCAACTATATTGTTCTATTGCTTATTACAATTAACATGTCCCATAATAGTTAATTTGACATTGATTTTTTCAATGTTAATAACACTTTGACTTTGATCCCACACTTTCCTACACACTACATTGTGTTGGCCAATATGATGTATTATGCAATATCAGAAATACTTTATGGCGACCAAAATAGACATCTTAATGACAATGAAGGGAGAGTTTTTAAAGAAGCAATATTTGATAAGGTCCATATCATGTTAGATATTAGGGTAGAACAATCTGTGAGAAATTAAACACATGAAGAAAGCTGTCTGAGAGTTATCAAGAAAGAATTGATTTTATACCACCTTGCGTAAAATGAGATCTAAATTTAGCTCAATCAGGCTATTTTTATCTGAGTTAGCTGTGTATAAGTCTCGACAATTCTTGCTGGTTTTCTTAAATCGTTTCAAACCTTTGTCCTTGCTGGCAATTGTTGGATTGATTGTTTTTTCATATGTGTATGCCTACTATCATTTAGGTGTTTTCATTGAGCTTTAGTCAATATGAGCATTTCTTGTTATCTGATACCTATTTATTCTGTTTGAGAACTACATATATTTGAAAATATGCTCTAAAAATTTGTTAAGAGACAAATCTATAAGTTCCCATAGTTCATTTGGAATTGCAATTTAATTCTTTCCATTGCTATTTTAAACAACACATAGCTTTGGTCTGGATAAGTTGAATAAGAAAGAAAAATCTGGGTTGGGGCTTGTTTTTGGTTTCAAGGTATAAGGACATTGGTCACAATTTACCATTTATGAAAGCTTTATTATCATTGCAGCTTGTTTTTCGGTTCATATTGTCACTGATCAGATAAATTTGAACCTGAAGAATATTTGCTTTTTGTAATATGTGTGCTCATTGAAAAACAATCAATAGGTATACTAGGGCTTTGGATGACCTAAGAATTAGAATAGTTTTTTGTTTATCAGCAGATTAACGGTGTTTAATCCAATATATCCATAAAACCAAGTAATAATTCATTAAACCAAGTTTTGTAACACTCTTACAAGTGTTTTTTTTTTTCAATACTTAGTTTAAAGGATATGGTTTTATAAAGAGATTCTATAATTTAGTCATGGCAACTGGTAAATCCAACTGATGAATATAATATAACCATATTTACCAGGTTTGGGAATTTTATGTCCATTCTTAGTGGAAGTATTCCTTAAATTATGTCTTAGGGCCTCAATTTTTCATTTGTCAGGCAATCCATAAGGTACCTTTAAAACGGCATACATTAACATCAGACAAAAATAACAATGATGCCACTAATAATAACTTTACTACCATTTATTACATGGGTACATAACTTAGTAACACTAGTTACACATGTCATTTTCTTTTGATGACTATGCATGTAACTGTTGTTGAAACCTTATGTACCCATTTAAAGAAGCGTGAATTTATCCAATAATTATAATCTTGTCTTATATATGTGCTCCTGGCTTCTAAATGTTTTCAATCTTATATCACCAGGGCAGATCAACAATGTTTTATGCCCACAAATAAAGATCATTTCACCATATATTTAGTTCAATAGTTAGAAAAGTCCAATGTATCATTATAAAGTAACAGATCAGAATTTCTATAGTATATTATTCTTAAGTATTATTGTACACACAGTTTCAACAATTTACATTGCTTACAGTTTATGATGTAAATTGTTGAAATGTTGTGTACAATAAAACTCAGACACTATACCATAGAATTGTCTTTAGTTATTTAAGACTTAGAATTGGGATGCTTGGTTTAGTGTCTATTCTAGGAAATGAGGTTTACCACCAGCAGTGTAAACTAAAATAAAAACCTTGGTAACTTCTTTCTGATTTTCTGACATTTGAAATGAATTGGTTCATGTGATATTTGTAGATTTGATAACTTTTCCTGTTTTTCTTTTTTTTAAATACTCTTTTCATCATGATGTGTAAGATTCAGATTCATCATTTTCATGTAGTATTTACATTGAAAAAACTTGACAGGATTTTAATAAGAGGTTCAGTTCCACCCTCATTTATGGTTTAAGCATATGGAAAAATAACACTCTGATGTACTTAAGATTTGGAATCAAATATATATGTAGAAACTTACTCTATTTAGGTGCAGTTCCTATTGTTTCATTGTACTTTAGATGACATTCCTATGGGTAAAAACTTGTGGTTATATTTCGGTCAAAACAATAAATGGAGGGAGGGGTAGTTAAGACTTGACTTTTCTAATACTGTTTTAAATTGTTTCAATGTGCAGATTTCAGACTAAAAGTTCATTTAGCAGACGGCAATTTGTTGAGTTTCTAAATGTCAGTTTTATTCCATTTTAGAGTAATGAAGAAGTGTTGAATGCCAAAGGATTGCAATAAAAATTTGTTTGTGCCATTGTACCTGTATGATGGTAACAGAAAAGAGGAACAGAACTTTGTCTTGTGGATAAACAGATATTTACAGTAATTAACAGGTAAATTAGAACATTTATTACACATCAGAAGAATAGTTTTTATGTTTCTGGACACAGGTACATAGTCCGACTTGATTGTTTGGAGGGACATCCAGGGGGAGGGGGGGGGTTGGTGGCAGTCTATTTTTTCAGGGAGCTCTCTAGCATAGTGATTATAAAAGAGAATTGCTGGATTTAGTCATCCAAAGTCCATAAAGGACTGCAAATGTACAGGTGCCATCAGCTGCTAAAGATCAAGCAATCCATATCAAATCAAATCCTATCTGAGATGTTCATGTTCATCTCTAATCAGTACTTGCAGCAGATGGTCAGTGTAAGCCTACCTATTAGAAATTTAACTGATTGTGTAATATTTTAAGAGGTTGATTTATCTCTTTTAGAATATTTTGTCATGGGTTGACTTCAGTTATTTGGATTTATTAGAATTCCTCTTGAAGCATATCCTTCCTAGATTACAGGCCCTTAGATTTTTCGTATCAAATAAAAGTAAAGGTCTTTAAAACTAGTAGAAGTGATAACAGTTTTAATTCTTGATAAACCCTGTTATCCTGGAATTAAAAAGACAAAATTGATTTAAACAATATTATATTTCTAATATTCATATTATAAATGTTTACACAAAAAAGAAACAAGCCAAGGTTTATGCTAATCTATTAAATACAATGTATCAAAATATAGATAAATAAGTATATTAATATATATAATATCTTGAACACTATAATGGTTAAATAGATAATAAGTATAATATAAATATAAATATCTTAAGAAAAATGTGCAAAAGTGCATAGGGTTTCCACATCAGACAGGAGTTGTCATCATCAAGAATTCTGCCCATCCACAAGCACAAATGAAGCTACTGCCTAAGATAGCTTGGCTTGACAAAATTGGATCCACATATTTAATTCTTCTTGGTATTGGTGTATTTCACCGTGTCTGGCAAGCTTTTTATTCTGTCATTAAGCAATCAGATTGGTTTCAAGGCTGAGGGGAAGTGTTCTGCACTGTGTAACATAGCTTTCTTCCACTACAATGAGTGTACAGGAAATGATATGACTAATCCTGACCTGATTACAGTTAATCTTCATATCCTAATCTTTATAATCCTTTGAGTTGAATTGTTTTTAGCTGTGAGAAAATCGTGAGGAAATTACACTGTAGGTTGATAAGGTGAATAGGGTGACAAATGTAAGGCCATACTAATTAAAACGTGATTATGGTATTAAAGCACATGCAATATATTTAGAAATGAAATGGAGTGTTACTTCCTAATATTCAGCATCTTTTTAAATTAGCATCTGTTCACTCATATCTGACATACAGTCACATATAGTGTGCAATGAGGGAAATTTTATTCCAATCCCTCTTTTTTGCATCTGAGACGTGTTTGACAACCTCAAATCCAAACGATACCATTGAAAAAGGCAAAATGAGAGTACATAGACATGCACTCACAAACTAATAAATGTTGTGACTGTAACACAGAATTAACTGCTGGGTAAAAAATTGTATGGGGAAATTAGGATATTTATGAAATTGGACTAATCATAATAGGAAGTATTCAGTTGAAGTGTTGTCAGATAGGATGAGAGAGCAGACTACTATTGTCTGATGACATTTAACACTATTAAATCACCCTGTACTCAGTATACATACGCCACTTTTTAAAGGCCATTTTTACTCAACTAAGAGATTTGACAGTGAAATGTTATTCTTATACCATCTCCAACAAGATGTCATAAAATCATCATTAGGCCAATACAAACATCACTGCCATTCAGTGTTCAGTGAGGAAACTTTTGCAAGGTGCATTAGTCTACTCTTTATTGACTTCTTACGTTCAAGTAACATGCACTTATACCGTATAACCAACATGTCATGTCATGTCAACCAACCAGTTGCAAGCATGCATTGAAACAAGAAGGTCTTCTTCACCTTTAGATTCAATCGTTTTTCGTGGATATATCTGACCTTTTTGATTCAATGCCCATGATGATGAAAATTTCTTTAAAAACAAACACACGATTGTGTCAATGCATGTATCTCCATATCATCCTTTTTTTTATGCGGATATTACCTGATATTACATTGCAAAACTGTATTACAATCAACTGATGTCATGAATCATGGGTACCTAAATTTTATTGACCTAATGTTTTAATAGTGTGTCACATATTTCTGACTAATTTTTTTCTACCTTGTTCTAGAATTGAGGAAGTTACATTAAACAATAAAACTAGGCCTAGCTAGTACATGTTATAAAATCATTGTCATCCAACTAGATTCATGTATGTAAAGTATTTGTAAACACGATTTATCTATTTATATCATTTATATTCTCTAGATAAAATAATGATAGGCAATATTCACAGACAGCGTGTTACAATCACCCTAATATATCCTATTTCTATCGGTTCTCTTCAAACTTTACTCTTAATAGACACTAATATTACTTTTGATGGTCATGTTCAAATAAAAAGAAGACTTAAATCAGTTCCCTCCCTGGATTACACCTGAAAAAAATACCCCCTTAATCTTGTCAAAGCCATTTATTGGGGCTATACAGAGATAATGATGGTTGAATTTAAATAAGCTGGTTTTTTTTTTCAAAATATAGGATATGAGTTGAAGAAACTTTATGATCTGAAACAAGGAAACTGACAGGTTTCACTAATTTAGGTCCAATAAACAATTTGTCTTTGTTCTGCCGTCAATTTCGTAAGCCCATAAGGTGCAGAAAAGTAGGATGTAAAACTCCATTCATTTCATTTCATTTCTGCCTTCAATGATACAATAAGTTTGAATATGGCCAAGAATACTGGTATTAACAAGGGAACAAAAATTCTTGGCATTGATTCACATCAAAAGGTTAGCTAGTAAAGATATGGTTTGACTGTCCTTTATCAACATGATTTATTTATGATAGGGCAGACACACTGGATTTTGACCAAGATAATTGTGTCCTCCAAAGTTAACCTACGTTTCCAACACTTTCTCTAGTCATTCTGGTTTCAGAGAATCAGACGGGTTCTTGCTGGATTTTGAAAAAGTCTCCTGATATAAATTACATTAATTCAAAAAGTCTCAGTATATAAGTATATATATTATATAAAACCAGATGTACCTTCCCTTTAAAGACCAATGATATAAATAGGAGTAAAGATTGACACTGTGATGTGACATAAGATGATTGATTAGTGGGAAGGTTAGTGGATAACTTCCCTTTAACCTTCTAGCTAATAGTACTTTATACACCTAACTTACCTTAACACTAGAAACTAGCACTGATTTTAACTAACAGTTATTGTGCTACACTTCTCACTTGTCACAGTTAGAAAATCAAGTCTATAATATGTTTTTAAGGTGGAATTCCTGTCTGAGAGGAAGTAGAGGAAACATTGGAATTTGAAATGAGTTGCAAGCTGGTACTAGTGAATAGTTGGTATTGTTTGGCTGTCACTGTTTTTATTAGCTAACAACAGGAAATATTTGAAATTGGTGACAGTCTGAAACTGGAAGTATATGTTGAACATTAAATTTGATTTCATCACACTTGTTGAGTTTAGTCATGACTTATTGGAAGTAAATATTTGTATTGTGACATAGAAATCAGTTCTATGAAACTGGATAGCAGGAATCACATGGGATAGTTATAATCTACATGAATTTAATATCCTTCATGTTATGTTGTTCCCTGTTAGCTGATCAGAAAATTTATTGTATATTTCAAACAGCAGCAATCTTTTGTGACTTTTACATTTTTGTGCTTTGGAATTGCCAAATGTATAAACCCTAAAAACAAACGATGACACCTTCAATTGTGACTAAAACTAAGGTGGTAAAAAAAAATTGTAATACCCGTATTTAATATACATTATAGTTTTAAAGCGTTCAAATCTGAAGCAAATACAATTGTGAAAGTGATGTGAAAGGATGGATTTTGAAAGCTTTAATTAAATTATAGGACTTTTACATGTTAATAAGTGATTTAAGATACCAGTACTTTATTTAACACAATCTGAACCTAAACTTACCTAAAGAGTAGAAAAGGTAGGATTCTTGATCTATTTTGTGATTGTACTGGATCAGTTCTTGATATATGTTGTATATTTACTGGTTTGATTCCTGACCTATGTTGTGATTGTACTGGTATGATTCTTATATTGTGATTGTACTGGTTTGATTCTTATATTGTGATTGTACTGGTAGGACTCTTATATGGTGATTGTACTGGTTTGATTCTTATATTGTGATTGTACTGGTAGAAGTCTTATATTGTGATTTTACTGGTAGGAGTCTTATATTGTGATTGTACTGGTAGAAGTCTTATATTGTGATTTTACTGGTAGGAGTCTTATATTGTGATTGTACTGGTTTGATTCTTATATTGTGATTGTACTGGTTTGATTCTTATATTGTGATTCTACTGGTTTGATTCTTATATTGTGATTGTATTGGTTTGTGATACAATGTGTAAAATACTCTGTTGTGATTGTAAATTAATTAAACAAGTTACCTTTGACAGTATTATGATATACTTGAAATATTCTACATTCCATTATGAGCTCTGATTAACCTTGTGTCAACTCTCTAAAGGTAAGGTACATGTCATGTTAACACTGTTAAATAAATATTTAATGTATTTTGCATAGTTGTTGAACAACTTTGTTGTCTTTTTTGACTGTGTTAGCCATGACTTTTGAATTTCTAACTTAATTATTCAGACCTTTGGTGCAGATTTTCATAATCGAGACCATAGAAACTGTTTTATTTTCTAAATTTCTTAATGTATATCACACTTGAAAATTTGCTACACTGAAAATGGTTTCCATTGGCCTTGGGTGTTAGTGCTCTACTTCCTTGCAACTGAGTTAATACAAAAGGCCTTCATGTTGGAGCAACAGGATTTCTGGAAATGTTGAGGTGCTTTTTAAATGTCACTCTTTGATTGCCAGGCAAAAAGAGTATGTGTAGTTGATTTGTGTTTTATGTCACTATGTGTATGAGTATGAATCTGAGGTTGTACTATCAAGAAATATGTGTGGGAGGTAGCAAAGTTTCTCAATGAAAACCTCTCATTCATTATAGTTTCCTGAGAACTACTGATGACTAACATATTGAATTTACATACTGCACAGTATAAACACTTTAGTGGAGCTGAAAATAAGATTGTCAGCTACAGTGGCACAAGTACCATAGGGTACTAAGGTGTTAAAATATTATTAAACAAAAGCTGCTATCTGTAGCAACCTGCTATTGAAATTGGAGATATGTACGTAACTAATTATCTAGCAGATGACTGATATGCTACTGATTAGGCTACCATTGTTTTTTTTTTTTTGATTGATATAACATATTGTTCATTTGATATACAGGACAAACACCTGTTGACATGTTGCACTTGTTTGAAACCTGTCATTATATAAAGAGTTTGAACATTAGATAGGCATCAACATAAACAGCTGTTTGTTTACTATCATTTAAATTCTACTTTTTGTTTCATTAAACAGATATACCATGATAATATATTGTTTGAAACTAATTTTTATATGCTTACATAAAATGTGGGCATATATTGTCCTAAACCATATTTGTTACACAATTGTTTGTAAACGCTCTAGAGGGCAAAATTCTTGCAAATGTCAATTCTTAATCACCCAAGGATGAACTCAGATAAAAATGTAAAATATTTACTATGAATTATTGTCATTGCTCATGAAATGATTTAATGTTTGTGATGATTTGTAAAGAATACAAACTCCACTTTCGTTCTATGCATCAATTTGAGTTGATTGTACGATCAATACAGATAATCAGAGCCCTTGACAGAAAAACTGTAACACTATGGCTTGGTGTTCTTAGACTCTGTCGAGACTTTTAATTGGCTGTATGCACTAGCATATCATCCAATCAAATAGCTTCATTTAGAAACTTCCATAATGCAAGAACGGTGGCCATTGCAGAGTATAAGTATGAAATGTGTAATGACTTCAACATCCTGGTAAGAAGATAAATTCTGAAGATGTTGTCAAGGAAGAAGAAACATCCTAATCCTGGTCAGTTAAAATATTGAATAGTTTGGCAACTGACAATTTTATGGCAAAAGTTTTTTTGTAATTTTGAATATATACAGTTGTCTTAGGTTATTCAAGGAAGTCATGAACAAAAAAACAAACACATTATGATTCAGGATTGACTGCAGCATCCTGGTTAAGAAATTCCATGATATAAGGATATTGAAGCTATTCTGATTGGTGTAGTAGTCCTAAGTGTGATGTTATCAGAATTTTGCTTATATAATTGTGACATTTCATTTATAATTAAACAGTATGAAAGAAACTTTCAGAAATTGCTAGGAATTCATTGTTAATGATTATTAAAATATTGAAGAGAAAAAAACATTGTTAGATTTGGATTTGGTACTACAGATAGATATTTTAGTCAGGGATCTTAATGTTACATAAGGTAATGACTTATATTCTTAAATCAAAACAAACTTCTCAAAATATGTTTCATTCACTTAAAGTAATTGTAATGAGGTTTCTAAGGAATTGCAGGAACCACAGACATCTGATTGAAAATGGAATGGTGCAATTTGATGCTATACATGTCCCCATAGGTATATATTTTTTAGAAAATCTCTTTGCAATCAGTTGTGTAAAATGCCACTTAATCTGGAAATAGTTGAGCTTTAGAGAAACAGTTCTGTTTATTTAAACTTAAGATTTATTCTTGAAAGCAGTGTTTTTATTTCTATTGAAGTTAAGGTATATCCTTACCTTGAGATATACCAATTAAGTATTTTTAAGTCCTATGCCTAGCAAAAACATCCATGAATAGTCTTGGTTTCTTAAAATTATTAATTTTTGTATCCCGGATGCTATATCTCTTTGTATTAAACTGTCTTAGATAATACTTTTATACTGTTTATAAGACATATAGAAATAGGCGTAGGTAAAGAAGCACAAGATAAATTGATATACTATTTCTCAACATTTCACATGCTTCTTCAGGTAGCATTATCAAGAGAAATGAATAATATAACAAGATTAACAATAATCCTTCAATGGCATATTAGAAGCACAAGTGTAGATAAATGATAACGATTGTTATGAATAGACACTTCTATAATATTTATTACTTTCAACGTTTCAATGTGATTCTCACACCGTCATCAGGAATATAATGGGTATAAACAAAGAAGTAAAGTCTAGCATAGTAAGATGGCGGAAGGTAGAGAGACGTGTTTTGATCGCTCTCTTCAAATGTGAAAATCTCAGTTTAGGATGGTGATCGGAGTCTAAACTCTACTCGGTTTGTTATGATATGAGATTCAGATGGGTAAATTATAATTTACTAGCTAAATAATTAGTAAAACTTAAACTTCGAACTCTTGACTTATGTTTGAGGAGTTGTGAGCTGTCGTCGCCACGTCACCAAAAAGCAGTGACTATATTTCTAGCTAGCTATCTAATTACTACTAGAACAACAATCACAACACTTTGGTGTAGTATAGATGTCTCATTCAACGTGGCACACGACCTAAGCTACTCGGAAATTGTGGCTAAATAACTATATTACACGTGCGAGTAAGTAATTTATTAACTTTGTACTCCTGGCACATATATTTAGATGGAGAGAGCCAAGCGATTTCTTTCAATATCCTCGGCTAAGGACTCAATAGGCAAAAAATTGAAGGACGATAAATACCCCACGAAGCCCTGCAGATCAGAGTCATTGACAAGTGACAACGACCTGTTTGTTGACAACGAACTAGTCAATATGAGCGGAGAACCAAATCTAGCTGAACAGATCGTCGAAGCCCTTAAAAACAAGACCGTCATCATGTCAATAGCTAACGCAGTGGCAAACCTGGTTAACGACCAACTCAAAGAGCATATTACAAAATTAGAATGCAAAGTTACGGATCTCGAACGGGATCTTGCCTCCAAGGGTAAAGAGTTAACCGAAACATATGACCGCATCGACGAATTGGAACAATACGGAAGGAGAGAAGGTATCCGAATCCATGGAATTGTCGAGAAGCCCGAGGAATCGACTGATGAACTTGTTATTAAGGTCGGAGAAAACATCGGTGTAAAAATCAACCGCAATGACATAAATCGCAGCCATCGTGTTGGTGACCCGTCTAAATATCACATGAACGATAAACCCAGGCCTATCATAGTCAGATTTCGAGGTTATTACACAAAACGTGATTTTATTACAAATGCCAAAAACCTCCGAGATATTAGGAAAACTACCCGAGATGCTGTGTTACAGGCTCATCCCATATCCATAAACGATGATCTGACTAAAGTTCGATCAGAACTTGCGTTCAAGGTGCGCGAACTGTGTCGAGAAGGTAAATGTAAGAAATCCTGGGTGCGTGATGGGATAATCTTCGTTAAAACAAAGGATGATAAAACTATCCTTGTAAAAAATAAAACTGATTTCGATCGACTAATAGAAAGTACAAGACTTTTGATTGTATTACGAAACATGCCATCAAGACAAACACCGTCTACCGGACGACCAAACGACTCATTTGTACATCTATCTCCCTGAAACGAATTGTTATTTCCTGGTCAAAACATCATGTGACAATCCTAACTGTAATGTATCCCGTTATTCCACACCCACACTGTCTCTGAATAGTGCGCGTGCATGATCTGACCTACATTGAAATTAGACTTTGATTACCAGTCCTACCCCCCGAATGTATCGAAGGGGATATGCCACCATGTATATATGTTTCTTCTTTAGCTTCTTTTTCGCACTATTGTTGTCACTTCACATAATATCAGCTCTCTTGTACATATATATTTTTTTATTTTCCAGAACATGGCCTTTTTCCTGTTATGTTAGTTTACCGAACTTGTCCACTGGTATGATGTCTCTAAACATAATAAACATTCAGATCGTCTAGTGTTCGCAGAGAGGGTATATATCATATCGTATTTCATTCCCTGTTTTTACTTGTCACATCTCCAATAAGTAATTCACATGCATACCTGTATTTTATATCATCCCACCGCCTCATCTGTGGAGACGTCCATCCAAACCCAGGCCCTAAGTCGATCAGTCTTCTGCACTTGAACGTCCGTTCAATCATCCCAAAATTAGACCAAATTAAGGCAGAATTTTTAGATATTGATGTGTTGACATTTTCTGAAACCTGGCTAAATGAAAATTCTGACTTGGACACACTTTGTATAACTGGTTTCCATCCACCTATTCTTCGCAGCAGGGGGGGGGGGGTAGCAATATACATACGAAATTCTATATTTTACAAACCTAGACATAACACTTGAACACAATGACCTTGACTGTGTTTGGGCAGAAATCAGTCATAACAAAATTACCTACGTCATTGGCGTATTTTACAGACCCCCCTCAGCTAATAATGCATACTGGGACCTAATAGAAAGTAGCTTTGAGGCTGCCAAGGACTTGAACAAAAATATTATTCTACTTGGAGATTTTAACGTAAATTTTTTGAGAATACAGAATAGTCGTCTTCATTACCTAATAAATCGATTTAATCTTAGACAACTCATAAGTGAACCTACCAGAATAACTGATATTACATCTTCACTTCTTGATCTAGCTATAGTCAATTGTCCGGACATTGTGACGTCTTCCAAAGTTCTTCCCTGTACAATTAGCGATCACTCGCCTATAACACTTGAACTAAATTTTCAAAAAATAAATAGAAAACCATTCCAGAGGACTGTATGGAACTACAACGATCTAAATGCCTTGGAGCTTAATAACTACTTCATTAATTATGACTGGGATAATATATTTGATAACTGTAATGTAAATGAATGTGCCAAAGAAATTTCGAACAAAGTACAAGAAGGAATAAACATATTTGTTCCACATAAGGTAGTGTTGATTAGACCACGTGACACTGAGTGGATGAATGGCTATTTACGCAAAATTATAAGAAAACGAAATAGATTACATAAAACTGCAAAATACAATAAAACTGATTACCATTGGAAATTATTTCGAACACAGAGAAACTTTGAAGTCTCTGAGATAAGAAGAGTTAAACGAGAATACTTTGCTAAACTTGATGAAACGATAAATTCGAACAAATTTAATGACCATCGCTGGTGGAATCTTTTAAAACATGTTTTGTCCAAAAATAGAAATTCTATTAAAGATATACCACCAATTATGTATGACGACGATATCATTTACTCAGATTCCATCAAATCTGACATCTTTAATAAGCACTTCGCATCTCTTTCTAATCTTGAAAATGATAACGATGAATTACCTCCCCTCACTAATAATAACTTTGAAATCGAACAACCTTTTTACACACAGTTGGATGTCCAAAACATATTGGAGTCTCTAGATACAACTAAAGCTACCGGTCCTCATCTTATTAATAACAGAATCTTGAAATTATGCTCGTATAGTCTTTCATATCCGCTCTCGAAACTCTTTAATTTTTGTCAAGAAAACTCAACTTACCCCGATGTTTGGAAATGTGCGAACGTAGTTCCAGTATTTAAATCAGACAATCCAAGTATCTGCTCTAATTATAGACCAATATCCTTAATAAGTTCGCTTGGTAAAGTTTTCGAGCGAGTTATTCATAAACATATTCATAATTTTGCCATAGAACACAATATACTTTCGCAATTTCAATCCGGGTTTAAGCAAAACGATTCTACTACGTATCAACTCATTGACATATATGATCATATATCAAAATCATTAGACTGTGGATCTGAAGTCAAGATGGTGTTTTTTGACATAAGTAAAGCATTTAACAGAGTTTGGCTGAAGGGTCTTACCCATAAGCTCAATTCAATAGGCATACGAGGAAATCTTCTGAAACTGTTGGAAAGCTATCTTCGAGACAGAACACAACGCGTAATAATCAAAGGCGAGATATCCGAACAAGAAGTGATCAAAGCTGGGGTCCCCCAGGGTTCAGTCCTCGGACCAATATTATTTCTGATATATATCAATGACATAACACATGATATTAAATCAAATATTCGACTATTCGCTGACGACACCTCGCTTTATCTCACTATTGAAGATGAGGCGAGAAGTCGTGATATCCTTAATACTGACTTAGAAGCCATACTGCAATGGTCTGAAAAGTGGAAGGTAACATTCAACCCTACGAAAACTAAATGTTTACACTTCTCAAGAAAAGTGAAACCAGCTTCCTTCAATCTACGTTTTAACAACACCACTTTATATGACTCTGACGAACATAAACACTTGGGGGTTTATTTTAATAAAAAAGGCTCCTGGACCACTCACATCGACTATCTAATATCCAGAACTTCAAAACAAATAGATTGTCTTAGAAGCCTTAAGTACAGACTTTCGAGAAAATCACTTGAACTCCTGTACAAACAATTCATCCTACCAATCTATGATTACTGTGACGTACTTTGGAACAATTGTACTTTACACGACGCGAATAAATTAGAAAAACTAAACTTAGACGCACTTAGAACTATCACAGGACTTGTTAGAGGGACATCACATGCAACCCTATATAAAGAATCTGGATTTACAAGTCTTTATGACCGTCGCTTATCACATAAACTGATATTATTTTATAAAATGTATACTGGACTAACTCCGCAATATCTGAAAATTCTCGTCCCCCCAAAAGTATCAGATTTAAACCCCTACAGCCTTAGGCATAACAATATCCTACGGAGTATCCCATGGCGCACTAAGTACTATAAAAAGTCCTTTCTACCATCTGCTGTAAATTCATGGAACAGACTCCCTGAAAATACACAGAATTCACAAACAGTCCTCAAATTCAAGACAAATCTATCAAAAATAATTAGAAAATCCGACGTCCCAAAATATTACTATACAGGTAATTGACAAAATCAAATTATCCACACCAGATTACGCCAAAATAAAAGCAAACTTAAAGGTCACAAATTCCTAATGCACATCTCTCTTCATCCTGCATGTTTATGCGGTCATATTTTTGAAGACCCTGAACACTATCTTTTATACTGTAACAACTATCTCACTGCTCGAAATCAAACTATCAACCTCCTACCCCCAACTTTCAGATCATCTTCCATACTTCTTTATGGAAACGCTGATATATCACAGGATTTGAATAAGTTTATATTCAGTACTGTTCATTCATAGATCGGTTTGTCAAAGAGATTTGATGACTGAACTGATATATACCCTCCTACACAGGAACAACAGACAATACCTTAGCCCGAGAGGTCTGCCCCTTTTAGGACCTCTGAGTGCTCTTTTGACAGCTGTCATGGGGATCAGTTGATGGTTGTGATAGGGGCGGATGTTTCGGACTAACGTTCTTCGGAATTATGCTTATATTGAACACTGTACCGGTGGACCCCTCGGTTATTTATCCATCCATTTAATTACTCAATTTATTCAAATTCAATGTACTTAATTTACTCAATGCATACAATATATTTATTTATTATTATTATTACTATTCCTATTAATATCATTTTTCCTACGAAGCAGATTAATATAAGCTACTTAGCTTGTTTCTCTATCGTTTGTAAATCATATCATATCTTTGTAAATATGTATCATTGTAATAAATACTGTTTAAACCAAAGACGTAAATATAGATTTACAATATATATAGTAAATAAATGAGTAAAAATCCAAGGTGTAAAGAGGCCATGGGATTAAGAAGGTATTTAAGAACAAAGGGGACCATATTTAATTAAAATTAATTCTGGCTAGTGCCTTTTGATCTCAATGTCTTCTCTAAGTTTCCTGGTTTTCCATTAGTTTTGATGGGTGGCTTTAACTTTTACTTTGTTCCATTTGACACGTTACCTCGTGTCTTTTAGGTAGTGTTCTGCTACTGCACAGTCTTCAGGTTTACGGTTATTGCAGCAGTTTTATGTTCCTCAATTCTTACTGAAATAGGTCTGGATGTTTCCCCAATATATGACTTGTTGCAGCCGCAATTTATTCTGTATATTACTCCCTTTGGGTTAGGGTTGGCTTTTTCTTTTCTTCCTTCAGCATGGATCAGTGTCTTTAGTGATATGCTCTCAGAAAAAGTTACTTTGGCTTCTATCTGTTCAGTTAGAATTATTTTAATACAGTATGATGGCTATTTCTTGCTACATAGGGTATGGTAAAGGATAACGGAGGTTTAGGGGGTTTGACCAATTTCAAAGAAAATACCCTATTAACAGCTCCATACAAACCACATGTAGGTAAAATCCATATGGTTAGAGTTGGGACCAGATGACTCTTAACACCCAACTGGGCCTTCTAGCTATTTATACGTGTACTAACTACAAAAGCCCCTAGGTCAAGCCGAGTGGCTTCAAGAAAAAAAAAGTATGAGCATGTGAAACTTTGAGTAAGTTAATGTAAGAAATAGTATATCCATATATCTTGTGCTTCTTTAATACTTTAATATAAAGTGTTGAGGAATTCTAATCAGTCAAGACTGGCAAATATATCCCAGTCAAGAATCCTGATTACCAGTGTTTAATGAGATAGTAGAAGAAAAAGTGAAGATTAAAGCTGTTGAACATTGCCAGAGTAGTATTAGTGTATATACTCGACGACAAACAAACGACAAGCCAGCCGTCCTCAATTCTCAATGTAATCAATGAATCCAAATAGAGTTAGCTCTTACTGATCAATACATGGCGTTCTGATAAAAAGGTGTTATAGCTGGTCAATAGAAGGTATATAGGCCTTGGCTATGACGTGAGTGTTGCTATGAAAAGTCTTTTATTGGAATCAGTATCTTAGTATGGATAAATGTCGTCTTGCTTTTATTTCTCATGGTAAATATCTCACAATTTTTCTTTAGTACATTATGCAGTGTTTAGGAGAATTTGTAGAATGATTTTGTACTATGCACTACAAGGCTTGAGACTGTTTTATGAGAGTAGAAGGTATTGAAAGCAGGAATGGGAATTGGAGATTAAATGTTATTTTGACCTCCATATTCAGACGTAAATAGCTTTCTGTTTCTCTTCCTATTGTTTATACATTAGCTTCTATTTCACCCAGAATTTTGGTGTTGTTGTTTGTTATTTTTGATGTCTGCAGATACATTAAAAGTGTGCGTCTGCAACTGACAGCTATTTTTAGACTATCTTTAAGAAAAGATAGTCATTTGGATAGAAGATGACATTATTATTATGAAGACAGTAGTTCTATTTTGAGACAGTGAGACATACTTATTTTAGGGTGGTTAGGAAGCACGAGAATAAGTTCATTGACATTGATTTTGAACTTATGAAAGCCACATTAATACCGGGAAATGCATCCGAGATGGTAGAAGAATTATGTAATGTCTACTTGATGTAAACAAACAAGATGTCTGCATGTCATTTAGGCATTAAAAAGAAAGAAAATTATCTCAGCACCTCTGTTATATAGTCCATATAGCTTATATTGTTTATTTGGTATAATCATTATTTAGAATGCAATAAATACAAACAAAAACTCATGACTGGTCATTGTGGTTCATTTAATATAGAAAAGATCCTTAAGAAAATCAAATGAGAATTATTAAAACTTGAAATTTGCCTTACCATGGGATATGATGAATAGTTTGAATATATTGTATGTCCTTCATATGACTTTACAAGCAAGTAGCAGAAACAATATAATACCTAAGAAATTTTCCATGTCTACTTAAAATCAGTGTGATATTATAATGATGACCTTGTATAACAGCTGATTATCTTTTGTGTTTTTATTACAACTCTACTACCTTTTTATTTTGTGCACTGGATGCAATAATATCCTTGCTTAAATTTTCTATAGGAGATGCTTCAACTGACCTAAGTTTTTGTATCTATAATACTTTAATATTTTTTATGTTTTATGTACAAGATGCTGGCATATTCCGAACTAGGTATTGTGATGATGTTTTAGTTAGGTTTTGTGTAATGGATGTATGAATATTCTTAATTTGTGTTTAGGATGCTTTGATATCCTTCTTTAGGTTTTTTGAACCAGGTATATGAATATACTAGATTGTGTTAGGCTTTGTGTAATGGAATAGTTGGGATATCTTCAAAAGGTTTTTGTAGATAGGATGCTTTGATATTATGATTCAGGTTTTTTTTAATGGGTACCTTTAATATGTTTTTATAGGTTTTGTTTTTTGGATGCTTGATTTCTAATTCCTGGTTCACTTAGAATCCACTGTATATTCGATATTTACATATTATTTTGTGCTATTTAATAAACATAGCCTTGCAACTGCTGATTCTGTTGTTTGGTCATGATTTGAGATGATTGACAAATGATGAAAATCAAATAGCACCAATAATCTAGAGTTGCTTATTTCATAAAATATGGAAATGTCTTTTTGTACTTTAGCTTAACCTGCTTTAAAACCTTCTCAGAGATAACATATTAATTGTCTGAAATATTTTAAAACTATTGACAAGGTTGTTAATTCTGGATTCAAGGTCAACTATTTCTGTATGTTTCTTTAATTATCTGTTATTTTTTTATTGATTTTGTTAATATGATTATATAAGTCAGACAATGATATTTGTGCATTATTCAAAACAAAAATACACACTGTCAGTATTATAGTTAGGTAGTTGAACTACATGTGAAGTTCTTTAGTGGAGGTTGTCAAAATATTGGCACGTGTACACAGGTAAAATTTGAGAAAACTAAATTTGATGTTTCTGATTGTTTGGTTATTTTTTTATTATGCTGTGATATAAGGCAGTATTATCGAAAAAAAAAAAAGTTTCAATTATGATAATTATTACTAGACACTGTTGATAGTTTACAGTTGGATTCTAGTGTAGTATGGTCTTGTCAGTCAACAAGACATCATTTAAAAAATGTCTGATTCTTTTATTTCAAATTAACAGCCCTGTTGTAAACACAAATTTTGTCTGACTTGCATTATTAAAATTTTGTATTTAGTCTACCTGATAGAAATCAATGCTGTAGCCATCTTGTCAAAACAACAACCCTGTCATACTTCCTTGACACTTCCTTGACACTGGAATTACAAGTGAGGGAAATTCAGTATTCACACTAAAATATTGTACATTTGGAATTTGTCCTTGCATCTTTTTAAGAAATATCAGCCCATTAATGCAAATCACTCTTCATAGATGTATTGTTCTTATTTCTACACCTCTAAAAGGAAGTGTAGTGGACTGTGTTTCATACATGTTAATAGGAGCATGCGAAAACCCATTTCAAGGATACAATGATTTAAATTGCATATTTAGACATTTGATATGCATGTATTTATACACTCAGGATTTATTTTAAGTGGTTTAACATTTCAATGTATTATAAAACAAAGTGTAGTGGGCTATGTTGAATACAGGTAATTTAGACCATGTACAAACCTGTATTCGAAAGACAATGGTCTGTTGCACAATAATTGAAAAATAAACCATTCAGTTTTCATTTAAAAAATGAGGCATTTACCTTTTTCACTTTCATTATGCTAAAGCCTTTGTGCTGTGAATTTCAAAGTTCTTTTGTTTCGATTTTGTTCATTAATATATTAATTTGACTGTTGGCTATAATGCAGAAATATTTTTCAAGATGACTTGGTCATAGTAAAAACAACAGGACAGGGTATTGGAGCTGGAGAGAGATGTATTCAATCTATAACTCTATATAGCTGACTATTGATTTATTAAATATGGTACTTGTTAGATAAACTGGGTCAAATAATTTATTCCAATTTTTACTAGCACACTAAACAACTGTGAGAAATACTAGGGATGTTATAGCATATTAACAATAGACTTTTATTTTGTTATCTTACATAGCCGACTTATGTGTGTAGAATTGAATTGTTTTCATGTTTACGGATTTTACTATATAATGAAACAGTGTAAATTTTTATGGATAACAATTTACTTAATTGACATAAACATGTGGTTTATATTTTATTCATAACAAATACAAAAGCTCTCTTTATTGTGGCATACAGGTACATAGTATAATTCTTCAGAACAATTGCTGATTGTGTTTGAACATTACCTATGAGGAGTATTTTATGGATAACAATTACTTGCATGCAGATGAGTAAATAAGATGGGGTGTTCAACTAATAAGCTTGTATTTATAACAATAAATGGTGTTGTCAACTTATTGTGTAAGTAGTCAAATTCATAACAATTACTCAGATGATTGGTGGTGTAAAAAAAATTACTTAATTTATGGTAACTACATAACCAAGTTTTGTTTTGAATTATTTGCAAACATTCAACATCATAACAATTAATGGTTTCTTTCTTGTAAGTTATAAATTTATGGATAACAATTAGAAGTTTCATCTTTGATATAACCTAAGTTAAAATGAAGGTTATTGATATAGCGTAAGTTATAAATTTGAGGATAACAATTATATGTGCCAATATGTATATTATATAACATGTTATTGTATCATTGACATTTGTTATACTTATGTGATGCTGTTTGCAATTTTATCAACTTATAACATTGAGTTATTATATTCCTATTTGAGCAATATTTAGATTGCTGAGTTGTCTTCTTTTATCAACTGATTACCCTGAGTAGATTTAGATTGCTGAATTGTATTCTTTAGCAACAGATTACCCTGAGTAGATTTAGACAGCTGAGTTGTATTCTCTTATTAACTGATAACTCTGAGTGGATTTAGATTGCTGAATTGTATTCTTTAGCAACTGATTATCCTGAGTAGATTTAGATCGCTGAGTTGTATTCTTTTACTAACTGATTATCCTGAGTAGATTTAGATTGATGAGGTGTGTTCTTTTATCAACTGTTAACCTTAGTAGATTTAGATTGCTGAGTTGTATTCTCTTATTAACTAATTGCCCTGAGTTGATTTAGATTGTTGAATTGTATTCTTTTATCAACTGATTATCCTGAGTAGATTTAGATTGCTGAGTTGTATTCTTTTACTAACTGATTATCCTGAGTAGATTAAGATTGCTGAGGTGTGTTCTTTTATCAACTGTTAACCTTAGTAGATTTAGATTGCTGAGTTGTATTCTTTTATTAACTGAATACTCTGAGTGGATTTAGATTAATGAGTTGTATTCTCTTATTAACTAATTACCCTGATTATCCTGAGTAGATTAAGATTGCTGAGGTGTGTTCTTTTATCAACTGTTAACCTTAGTAGATTTAGATTGCTGAGTTGTATTCTTTTATTAACTGAATACTCTGAGTGGATTTAGATTAATGAGTTGTATTCTCTTATTAACTAATTACCCTGAGGAAATTTGGATTGCTGAGTTATATTTTCTTTTTAACTGATTACTTGAGTAGATTTAGATAGCTGAGTTGTATTTTTTTATTAACTGAATGCTCTGAGTGGATTTAGATCGCTGAGTTGTATTCTCTTATTAACTGATTGCCCTGAGTAGATTTAGATTGTTGAGATGTTTTCCCCTATTAACAGATTTCCCTGAGTAAATTTGGATTGCTGAGTTATATTTTCTTTTTAACGGATTACTTGAGTAAATTTGGATTGCTGAGTTATATTTTCTTTTTAACTGATTACTTGAGTAGATTTAGATAGCTGAGTTGTATTTTTTATTAACTGAATACTCTGAGTGGATTTAGATCGCTGAGTTGTATTCTCTTATTAACTGATTACCCTGAGTAGATTTGGATTGCTGAGGTGTATTCTCTTATTAACTGAGTTGTATTTTTTTATTTACTGATCTGAGTAAATTTTGCTAGCTGAGTTGTTGTCTCTAATGGACTTATTATACTGAGTAGATTTTGATTACTTAGCTCACTTTAGGTCCATCACATTTTACTTTTTAAATTGATACAGATAGCTGGTTCTCAAGCTAATATCTACACGATGAAAATAATTTTATTCAAAGTGAGATTGTCTTCATTTTCATTTATTTTTATCTTTTCAGATTAGGTGCGATTTGAATGTGCCTAAAGGAGGCCAGCACCACTCATGCAGGTGGTGGGCCACTAGGGGGGGTTGTGTTTAATGGAGGAGGAGAAACCAACAGCTGTAGCTGGGGTGTGTATTCGATCAGCAACACCTGACAGATTAATTCAACTTTGTGTAGAACATTTTGGTAAGTATTTTTTTTCCATATTTAAACAGACTTGACTAGCCAGCTAGACAGTGTACTATTACTTTTCTGCTACCATAAACTCTACAATATACATTTACAGTACATTTAAGTGAAGTGGTACCTTTTTCTTGTCAGAATATGGACTGACTAAATAGAACAATTTTATGAATTACTACAATGTGCCTCATTATCCCCCTAAAGTTTCAGAATAACGCACAAGTTAAAAACCCTGGATATGATAGAAGATTTATTTCAACTGATCATGACCCTTTAGACCTGAGGATGTTTGTCACCAAGCACTAGACAGCAC
The DNA here is from genome assembly GCA_030562195.1 of Nipponacmea schrenckii. NCBI lineage: Eukaryota > Metazoa > Mollusca > Gastropoda > Lottiidae > Nipponacmea > Nipponacmea schrenckii. The sequence continues at coordinate 18,301,874 of CM060199.1, forward strand.
CTACAAAAATCAATACATCTGTTACCATATTACATTATGTGGCTTGTTTTGGGATTGATTGTTACATGAGAAGAGAGGTTATTCAACCTGGCTGACATTACTTTTTTTAAATTTAAATATTTCATTTTGTACTACCGTCATAAACATGAGATCAATCTGATAAAAAAAAAATTTAATTGTAGTTATTTTAGTGCTATGCCATATGTTACAAATAATTATAATTTTATGAGATAAATATATTTTTTAATGTCACATGTTGATATGCTTGTAAGCATAGTTGTTACATGCCTCAAACTATAGAGGATATATGCATCAAAACATAGCAGTTAAATGCATGAAACCATATTGGCTTTATGTAAAATCATAGAAATTATGCCAGTACATGGTTAGTGAAATCAGATCATAAACAGCTTTCAATGCAAATTACTACTTAACTGATCATTTTATGTTCTGTGGTGCATTTCCTGTTATACTGAGTATGTATTAGTCAAATGTCAATGTTGAATTGATCTTTTGATGGTGTCATACCATACATTCTTATGAACTCATCTTATAACATGACTGCAACAGCCACCTTTTTTGGAACAGTCATGGTAGTTTGTTGATGCAGCGATTTGAATAGAGTGCAGGCTACCAATTCAGCTAATGGTATTCTGTGATAGGAAAGTCTTTAAACCATAGACTTTTGGAGTCAAGGTATAAGACAACATTGGTAATAACTGACATTGTGAAGATACATTCCATACAGGCCAAATCAATATAAAGGGATTAATTCATCGAATTATATTTATATATTATGGTATACCTGTCTATAATCAGGACATGTATCACGAGGTCACCTACATATACATTTCCAGACACATCCGACATCATTTTTTTAATATTTTGAAAAATTTTTCAAATAGTTTTGATTAAGAACTATCAGACAATAATGTATACAGATAGTTATCAGAAAACATTTATATTTTTAATCTGATATTTTGTAGGACCAGACAAGGAATTTGATGAACATAGTGAAGAATTTTGTCGCGTATTTTTTCTCATGCATCAATGGTTTATGAAATCAGAAGAACTTGCTCAGGCATTTATTGATTTGTATCCTTTTAATTATAACCTTTCAAGAAGAAACTGCCAGTAAGAATTTTATAGAATTTATTGGAGATATTAGATAGCAATTAGTAACAGAATATTTTAATGATTCTCAAAGCTTAAATGTAAAATAACCTTAAAGATATATGATTTGCCAAATCTATTTCATTTTGTTTTTTCTGGTATTTTTCATCTCAATTGTGAGACTATCCACCACAATTTGTTTCTAATGACATTATTTCAACCAATCAAGACAGGTCATGTGAGACCCATTTTTTTATAACAATAACAAATTTGTGAAAAAGTGAAAGTAGATCAGAACTCAGGAAGAAAATTTGGGAGATAATTATGTAGACAAAAAATTTTTGAATTTCACAAATATATACATGTTTATGTATGTATTTAGTATTGAAGTAAACATGCAGTATATAATGGAAGCTTACTCTAGTATTTTTTTTTATAAAAAGTTGGTTATATGGCCTTTTCTTAAAAAAATCTACTTGATATCCTAGTATGTGGAGGACTCGATCCCATCAGGGATGACAAAATTTCACAAAAAGTATCGAATGCATTTTTTTTTTTCTGTTAGAATTTTTTATTATTATATTTTTCATATCTTGCTATATTTTACACTTAATATTTCAGACAAAAAAAATCTTTCGAAAGCTACATCCTATTTTATTATAAGCAATATTAGTTAATGAAATTAGGAAGTATAATTGATAACCATGTATGATTTTCATCTATGATTTAAATTCAATTAAAACTAGAGCCACACATGGCACAGAGTGGGACTTTGCTAACGTTGCCAAATTGCAACAAATAGGCCGAAACATCTAATTTTCTGGAAGAAACTGGCCAAAGCAACAGGGTATCTGTGTGCAAAGTTCCTTTTTGAAAAACGTTATTTCCTACAGACGTAGAGCGCTGACCGATATAAATGAAAAATTGTAAGTTTACAACTTTTGTTATTCGTTGCTGGAAATTTTACAAAAAGCGCCTTTAGAATCTGAAAAAAATAACCCTCTAAATTAATTAGGTCACGCTCTAGAGCAGTCCAAAGTTGGGAATGTTGCTGTTTTTGGGCAGCTATAAAACCGGAAGTTGACGTTGGAGGTCAAATGTGAAAGTATTAAATGATAGATAAGGTCAATGACCTTTGACCTACAAAAGGTCAAGGTCACCAATGGTCAAGGTCATGAGAAATAAGCTTCCAAAATTAGTAAAAATTAACCTATTGTCGAGAAATTGCAATAAACAGGCCGAATCATCTGATTTTCTGGGATGAACTGGCCAAAGCAATGAGGTATCTGTGTGCAAAGTACTTTTTTAAAAAAAACGCTTTTTCCTACAGACGTATTTCCCTGACCCATGAAAAGGGTAAATTCGAAATTTACCTGGATGTGCCACGCCCATCTCATTTTTTTTAGTGTGAATCTAATCACATTCAAAATGTATATTCACGGTACAAATTTGAAGTTTGTGCATTTAATAGATCACGAGATATACACACATTCATTTCAAACAAACGTAAATACAGCAAATTGTTCTGTTATGTTCAAAAATCAAAAACTTCAATTTTCATTTTACAAACTTTTGTTATATATCTTTGGAAAGAGGACAAAAAGCGCATTAAGAATCTGGAGAAAATAACGCTCTAAATTAATTAGGTCACGCTCTAGAGCTACCCAAAGTTGCGAATTTCGCTGTTTTCGGTCAGCTATAAAACCGGAAGTAGCCGTCGGAGGGCAAAGGTCAAAGTATTAACTGATAGCCGAGGTCAATGACCTTTGACCTACTAAAGATCAAGGTTATCAAAGGTCAAGGTCGCGAGAAATAAGCTTTTAAAAATTGAAAAAATTCTACCGGAAGTTGCAAAAAAGCAAAATCGAAATTCAAAAATCGGCTTCCCATAAGTTTTTCGCAATCGCATGAACTTTCCAAAAATGCAAATATCACGCAAATCGCTCTTACCGTAGAGGCCCCACAAAAAAGTGACATTTCAAGATGGTGGCCAAAGTTTCACTTCCGGTCCGGATTTTTTCTTCTTCGTTTTTTTGTCTTTTAATTTAATTACGATCGACATCAGTTTTGTTGCGATACATCAATTACAGTACAAGTAGGTCAACCGGAAGTTTAAACCTATTTTACGTTGAAACTGCAAATGAAGCAAAAATTTTGACTCTGCCAATGTTTTCATATACGTGACACTTGAAGGCACCTAAATTTTCAGATCATGCGGTAGCAAAGTCCCACAATTAACATGGAAATAATTTTTAGACATAACTTTAAACCTGTGCCAGTGCCCTCTGTAGAATAGTTACTGATTTCACCCTAATCTCTATTATTTGGTTATGTTTTGATAAATTATCATAAAATAAATTAATCATCCCTAATTTTACTCTTTCTTAATCCTCCTTTTTTCTTTTTTGTGTGTCAAAGTAGGTGAGCTGAAGTGTATAGATTAAATGTTAGAGAAAGCAACATTTACCATGGAACACTCTAGACATCTTTCATCTTCTCTATAACATATTTATTATATCAATCTGGTGGATAATATAAGAGGTTATATCAATATTATGAAATAGGAGGGGGGTCTCGATCTGTTTCTACTATCACATCTTTTACTTATTACAAACCATCAGTGCTAGCTAGATTGAAATTCACTCTAAAGTAGTGAAAGACAATTTGAGAAAAGTTTATATGATCTTCAATAAAGATAAAGATTTAATTTTCAAGCATATTTGAAAGTTTTTTCTCATTTCCTTCAAATTGATAAGTGTAAAATTATATTGATGCATCTTAGAGAATTTTGTGACCTGATAAAGTGAAAACAGGATGTAGTGTGCAATTAGAAAGTGCTGTGCGAAGTTAGTCGCATATCGTTGAGTTGAACTGTCTACAGCATTAGTTTTGTAAGGATTGGTAATCCCTGAAGGAAACTTCTCTGACAGCACCTTTATCATAATAAAGTCATATTGTCACTTTATCACTTTATGCCTGTATCTGTGAAATGGTCGAAAAAATGAAAAGGTATCATAATCTTAACCAACGCTAGGATTGCAATGCAAAGATATATGATCACTTGTGAAACTCATTGAGTCACCCTGACTTCAAGTGTCCTTTATGATTTTCAAATAAAACCATTTCAAATGGCCATGTTGATCATGTTATAAACATATTCAAATGCCCTTTGAGACATGTTATTAAGAAGATGATCACATTTCAATGTCATGTTATGGGATGACTTGAGGCAAAAAGCCTTTTCAAAATATCTTGTCTGTTTTTAACCTGAAGCCTATATGTTTAAAGAAATGCCAAAGTTTAACTTTTCTAAGGTATCCAGGCTTGTTTTATGCTGTCCTAAAGAAAAATAGTGTATGTTGTGAAGGGTTTGAAAAGGGACATTTGGGCTGCAAGCGCATGTTTGTATGTTGGCATTAGACAGGAATTTGAATATACTGCATCATCTTCAACTTACTAGCTTTGAGCTCTTAAATGCTGATCCAAATTTTTTCTCAGCAAGTTAAGAGCTCAATTGTCTGGCACATGTGATATAATCAGGCTGATACCATTACGCAACTTGCTTAAATAACCCTTCATCTACTGTTCTAAGGTATTGATATATACTATCTAAGCTGCATAATAATATATCAGGCTTGTAACTAATGATTACAAATAATGTAATTTATATTTATAAACCTGATCAACAATATTATACTAATGGGAATTATGACCTTGATCTTTGTAATGATATAATGAGATATAGTAGATCCTGTTAATATTATTGATAATAACAAAAACTTCATCAATAAATTCATTGTTAATTAACCACCTCTTACCGTTTATCTCTTAATTAACTAAATTAATTGACCGGTAGTGTGAGGAGTCTCATTGACTAAACATGATTGTTTGGTAATTTGATTTTTAATTTTTTTTTTAACGTCACTGACATATACTTAATGTCCGGCAGAGCCTATTTGCAAACTGCTGGTCATGACCGGCATATAGAGCCAAATCAACAGCTTTTCTATTCATTTATCATTCACCATTGGTTTTACAAGAAACTTTTGAAATTGAGCTTTATCAGCTGGTAATATTTCCTGAATAGATTATTTGTGTGTGCAGATTTAGATTCTTTTGCAATAATGTGTCAGTAAATACCTTAACTGTAGTTTAGCTACCAAGGATGTGATGAAACTATAACTTGTGATATTCCATTATGTCAACATCTACCTATCAATGATGACTGTTCTATACAACAATATAAACTGCGAATATGTCTTGCAGTTCGGTAGGTTCATTCATTGTGCCTTCTTTTTATGTTTTGTCATACCTCTTGTTTAATCTTTATTAATACTACTCTGCAAGAATATGACCTGTTTTGCAATACTTCATGCTTATGACATTAAAGATGCTACTCTGTAAGAACATGATCTCTCATACTCCTTGCATAAAACATTGTAAATGTTGCTTAAGGCAAATATGAACTATTTTGGTAATCTGGTCAGAAGGAATATAATGCAAAATTTAAGACAAACCAAAAAGCAGAATTATTTCACAACAAATGTAACTACTTGTATTATTGATGAAATTTGCATTACTTTGTTTAAACTATTTCAATCAACAGGTATTGGATACAACACAACCCTGTTCACTTTGATATGGATTCCAGATTACGTTTGGCAACCAAACGTCTGGGCCAGCTTTTACTAGCAGAAGGCAACACTAAATTAAAAGAACTTATTGATCTCTCTCAAGTGTAAGTGTACTATAAACTATAGTCTGTTTCTCTAATAAATTATAAATACATTTTTGCAAGTGCTCAAATAGTTACTGATTTTTGCTATTTAACCATTAGATGCACTGCACATATCATCAGATTGGTAATTGGGTTATTCTGTTTGATGGCTTTGTGATTTTTTATCAAATTTTGCATTTGGCACATAATTGGCCAACTTATGATTGATGTCTAGAAAGAGGATTTTGATCCGCGACATAGGAGTCAGATCAACAGCACTGTTCATTAATTAATCTGTGCACTAATGATGATTATGATGATAATGAATATGCTTAATGATTCCATTTTATCAATTAAACACTGCTAAAGACTTATAATTTGTTCACAGTCCATAGTAATTTTTTTTTTCTTAGATGCAATGGTACATGTATATAACAAGAAATTTTGTGGTATAGAATCTGGGTATCTTTATGATCATTAGTCTTGGGTTGAGCATTATGTTTTGACAATGTCTTGTTGGAAAAATGTTCTTCAGATTTTGTACTTGAAATTTCTGTTCATTTATTTCAGCCCTTCATATGATTGGATGAGAAACATGTCTGTACGAAATCCTTCTAGTCATAATAGAAAAGTTTCATTAGTCTTCAACCATTTAGAACCAGAAGAGTTAGCTGAACAATTAACATATTTAGAATATAAAGCCTTCCGTAGAATACATGTAAGATTCATTTTTCTGTTTTGTTTTTCAGTGATTGCATTGAGCAATTTGGAGCAATCAGAAATGATCAGATTTTTTAATAAATATCTATAAATCTGAATGGTCAAAGATGTAGAATAACTCATCTAAATGTATTCATTGAAAAAAAAATTATCAAAGAGTTCTCACAAAGATGAATCCTAATTGTAATATTTTTTGTGTTTTTTTTTCAGTTTTCTGATTATAAAAACTATGCAGTGACAGCTTCATTAAAAGAAAATCCTAAATTGGAAAGATCAATAGCTTTATTCAATGGGCTATCACAATGGGTGCAGTGTATGGTATTAAGTAAAACAACACCTCAACAAAGAGCTGATGTCATCACCAAATTCTCGAATGTATCAAAGGTATGCAGCTTTCTATGTGGTTTGTGAATGAAATAGCTAAATTCTTAGTTTTTTAATGTGACTGGACTGTTGGTTTGGCTTTAAAACAAACATGTATACTGTCCTGATCAGAATGTATCTGAAACAGTATCAGGAACCATATTGCTTGAGGCAGGTTGAGACTTGATTATTCATAGAGGGGTAATTGGGTATAGTTTTGGTTAAAGTTATGAAATTGGTCGGTTATTCAACTTGTGATGTTTTGAATTTTTCAGAGATTACGTTCATTACAAAACTTCAACACATTAATGGCAATAGTAGGTGGTTTAACACATAGTGCATTAGCTAGATTATCTAAAACTAATGCTTGTTTACCATCAGAAACACAAAAGGTGAGTCCAATAGATAAAAGAGAGCTACAAATCTCTTGAAGATAATTTTTCATAGATTTTCATCAAGTAACTTTACTTAATCTAACAATGTTCATAAAAATAAAATATTCACAGATCTTCAACAATTGAGTTCAGTAAAACCTTTGATGTTCATTAATGAACTTTGACCTTCACTAAAATGGTGTCAATCAAACAGCCATATTTGAAAGATATCTGGGGCCTTATTCTGGAAACCTTCTCTTGATATAAGTGTTGCAATCATCTGATTGGTCAATCACTAAAATTGATTTTAAATTCAATAATTCCATCATATAAGATTGCTGTATTTCTTCAAATTTGGATTTTAACTAATCTAAGCTTACGAGAATAAGACCATTAAATGGTTTTGTATCTAAGTTCAGATTTTGAGATATGAATGTGGTATTGGAACATTAGTTTCAAAGATCAACCCCCTTGCTTACTAAAAGATAATTACAAAGTGTTTATTAATAATAGTATTTATAATTTTTAACATTTTCTGTTTCAGACTTTGATGGAGTTTACAGAGTTACTATCATCTAATAATAATTTTATTAATTATCGTAAAGTTTATCATCAATGCACAGGTTTTAAAATCCCTATCTTGTAAGTTGACTTATATTATTGATACAGTGGGTGAGGTCAAATCACTTGTTAGGGTTCTGTGTTAGTGTTAACACCATCTCATAACACAAAATTTAACCTCACCCAATGTCAATTTAGTCTGGCACTGGCAGTAATGCAGGTCGGAGGGACTGACTTGGGAAAAACTTGCCCATCCTTCTTACCCCAAAAAGTGAAGAATGAAGAATGATATGAACTAACTCTAAAAATGTTTCTATTACAGAGGAGTTCATTTGAAAGATTTGATATCTTTACATACAGCTTTACCAGATCGTGTGGAAGGCAATTTGATTAATTTCCGTAAAATGGCCCAATTATCGTTAATGTTACAAGAATTAACAGGATTACAAAGAGTTGATAATATACCAGTAGATGCTAATATGGATCTTGTTAATACATTACGGGTAAGTGTCAACTATTGTGAAATAATACAGATTTAAGGTATACTGTCATTATATGTGAGCTGAAAGATTGTAATAAGAGATAAGCAATTTTTTCCATCAGCTAAAGTTAAATTGTTAAATTTTAGTTTTAAAACTCGATTTTGTATTATATGATATACTAAAGAGGGGGTTTACAATTTTTTCTTTAATGGCTGCGATTTTTAGAATCTCATGTACCTGGTCCGTTCAACAATGATACTTAACACTCATATAAATCGCCAGTATAAAACAAGATAGATACTTTCAGGAGATAATTTTTGTTAGGGATTAAATTAGCTTGTCTACCTTTATCAGACTTATTTTGATCATATGACACGATCAATAGAACTAGTCTGTTGATAAAATTTATATGTTAATGATAAGCTTATAACTCAGTTATTTTATAGTTTAAAAACTAATCAATTATGTCCTTGTTATTGTATTGTTTGAATCATTAATTAGGATAAGCTTATATCAGTTATTTTATAGTTTTAAAAATTAATCATGATATGTTTATTGTTTAAATAATTAATTATGATAAATTATGAATTAGTTTAAATAATTTTTAACTCACCATATCTCTTTTTGAATATGTTAAGATAATAAAAAGATACAAAATCAATTCTTATACACCTTCATTCATATTACGTCATTTGGTCACGTGATCAAACGTGGAGACTAAATGTAGCGCTTCAGAGCAGATTAGAGTCACACATAGGTCTTTTGAACTTGAGAATACATGGATATTCATTAGAAACCCCAATAAATCTATTAGTAAGCTTACTTTGGCTCTAATTAATGAGGGAACCCATCTTTAAAATATAAATTGTGATACCAGTATGTCCTAATTAACTTATAGTTTAAAAAATGAGTTATTTTATTGTTTTATATAATTGATTATATGTCTCAGATATGTTCCTATTTATATCATATATTCTGTTATTTTCAGTTATCATTAGATTTACATTATACTGAGGATGAAATCTATGAGTTATCATTAGCTAGAGAACCTAGAGGTTCAGTCTCATCTGTAAGTTATTTATTTATTTTACATACAATTCCATTTAAAGCCCATTACAATTTGCTTATCCATTATACTCCTAAATCTGTTCAAGTAATCTTATGTGTGGGAAACACTTACTTTATGGACACACTGAAGTTACGGAAATATGAATACCAGTACATGTAAAATAATCAATCTGGGAAAGCCCTTTACGATAAATATTGATATGATAAATATTCAAATCAACTGCTTTGAGTCCATTCTAAATTGTTGGGTTTTTTTTTCGTGATGTTCTATGCATCTGTGAATTAACTTGTATCTTGTAGCCACATTATCAGTTTGTAATGAATGCAATTAGTAGAATTTTGGATTATTGTATATTATGTAAATGATGTATTTCAGCCCACAACCCCAACTAAACCAGTCATGTTTGCTGATTGGATCTCTGGTGTTAGTCCACCTGATCCTAATACTATAAATAAACATGTACACGATATGGTGGAGGTAAGTTACTATACCACACTGCCTTAGTCAAATTTTATCAAACATTTTTTATATATTTATCATATATTTTTAATTTAGTGACTTCAGTTAGGGCCAAAAAACAGACTCTTGAATGGTTGAAAAGTTAACCATTATTTTGACCTTATTTGTTGAACAAATGGAAGCATTCCACTTGGAAAACAAGTAACTTTTGTTCGCATCACAATATGACAGTGCTGGAGAGGGCCGAAATCGTATTGATTAAAACAGGTTAGGTCAAAAGGTTAATCTCACGAATGTTCACAAGCCTAATCGATAGACTCTAACTAAAGTGGCTATATCAAAAAATAAAAGTTTATAAATCATGAAACAAAAGTTTTACAATTATTTTAATTAGACTGGAATATGAGTCAGGAGTATGACATTAAAGATTTTGTCTAGAATATTTTCAGATCACATTATATTACATGTTATGACGTCTGGTATTTTCAGGCTGTATTTAAGAACTATGACCATGATAAAGACAGGTTTATATCTCATGCTGAATTCGATGCTATAGCTGGAAACTTTCCCTTTATTGATTCTTTCTATGTTCTGGATGCTGACAAGTAAGTTCCAATACATTGTTCCATGGTGACTGTTTCATGGCTTTATCTTCTGTGAAAACCCTTTATTCTGCTTAACTAAAGGAAGCATAGCTTGATGATAATAAACAATATCTTCATTATGTTTTCAACCCAGTCTTTCTTTGTCAGTGATGCTTGTCAGCCATTTTGTTCTTGCCAGTAGTGTGCAAATCCTTGAGGCAATAATCTCTTTCTGAACAAGCTTCGATTGATAGATTATAATGTCAGGAACCAAGAAACTTGAATTCAGTATTATTATAATTTTTATTTTTCCCATTTCTTAGTTTTTGAAGATAAATCATCTTTGACTGCTTGCTTTTGTTTCTTACTTCATGACCAAGGCCAGTGACTTTTTAAGACTACTCATCTCACATAAGCCAAAATTCTACTCATTGCTCATTGCATTTAGAATACATTCATCTAATAATTAGAGCAGATAATACTATGATAAACAGGAATTGCTGTTGTAGGCCTATTGCTTGAAAATATCATACTTACCATTTAGCATAAAATTCTATTTCTAGAGATGGTATGATCAGTAAAGATGAAATGAAGACATATTTTATCCGAGCCAACTGTTATGCTTTACGCAATAGTTTTAAACATGATTTTCATGAAACCACATATTTTAAACCTACTTTCTGTATACACTGTACTGGCTTGGTAAGTTTAAGAAAATAATTTTTGGCATTTAGTACTCCTTTGGAACAGATTATGTTATGCTAATAAGTGATTATAAAAAGTTTTTTTTTTAAATATTTATGTTTTGATATGTCACTGATAGCATCAATTATTTATGCACCATTTAAATTTTCAATCAGAATTCTGTGATCCCGGTAAGTACACTAAGAATTAGTGTTTGAGGATGATTTTTATACGCTCAAATGAATATGCTGCTGTCCGTCAGTCTGTCAGCATTTGCTGTAGACACTATAGAAGCTACGATTTTCAATGAATTTAATCGAAACTTGGTGTGAGCATCTAAATTCATTAGTTTGAAAATTTTATTGTGGATGCAACAGAAGCTACAATTTTTTAATGGATTGTGATAAAACTTCGGTGAGCATTGGAATTGATGAGACGGCAAAAGTTCATATTTGACGATGTAGATAAACGGTTTGTTTGTATAAATGGATACTATTAATCAAAGGAAAAGGCTGATACGTGGGCATATGCTACCTTGCCTGGCAAGCTATTTTGAAATACACGATATAGAAATTTGTTAACAATGCTTTATCTTTAAGGCTATTGCATTCTCCCCATTACATGTATTGTATAATTGTGTTTCTGAGTGTAATAAAAGTTAGATAGCAATCCATATTACTATTCTTTATCACTAATTATATACCTGATTACACTGTATATCTTTTATTATTGTAGTTATGGGGGATTATTAAACAAGGGTGGAAATGTAGAGGTAAGTAGCATTTTTATCTTTCTGCATTTGAAAGTTTGAATTGACTGTTTTAAGAAATTTTTTGGTCTAAATCTTTTATTTTGTGGTGAAATGTGGAGATGATCAAATGTCTGCAGATAAATATCAATTTGTGCTCTAATTTGAAAAAATTTGTGCATTCTATAAATGCTAACACAATGTTGGTCAAATGTCTGCGACTTTTCCAATAAATAAGTATTTCACAAAGACATTGAATTGTCCAAATACTAACTTTAATTTATATTTATCAGAATGTAGTATAAATGCTCATAAACATTGTAAAGAATCAGTGGTAATGGAATGTAGGAAAGTTAGTGGTACTAAACGTGCAGATTCTATATCTAACGGTAAGATTCACACTGTTATTTCTTAATCCTTAAGAGGCCCTGTGTGCTACAGGCTTTGCATGTTAAAGATCCCTAGACAGTTGGAAATCAAAAAGAGCAGACTAATGCTGCTGTCCTCAGGATGAGCATACCATAAAATTATATCTGTTACTTAATGTTTTTTCTTGTTAAACCATAGTCAAGCAAACAGGAATCTGACGCCCAAAAAATTAAAAACCCTTGAAAAATTCTCCGAAAGGCTTCTTAAATACACCTTGGAGATATTTGCTACTACCCACAGGGTATAATAGTTTCCAAAATTGAGCATAACAGTTAAGCAGTTTTTGACATCCCCCTGATCAAATAAATTTGTTATTATTTTTTAAGAATCCTTGCCGAATTTAAGATGATTCTGACATTTTAACATTGATTTTAATATGAGTACAAAAAGGTTAATATAAGCTCTCCTTTCCAAAGATAAGATTTAGATGACGTTTCTTTGTTGTAGGTTCTGTTTGTTCAAATGACCTAACGTTATCAACTAAACGTAAGATATCTCAGAGACATAAACAAGCACAACTATCAGCACAACAAACAAGTGAACACAAGCATGACAGTCATACGCACTTACAAAACAACCAAAAAAATCATAAGGACCAAATATTTCATCGAGATGATAGACAAAGAGATGGAGAGTTTTATGAAGAACAACATCTGTTATATGATAGATTGTTAAAATCTGAAGAGGTAAATTAAATACTTGAATTCTATTGGTCGCGTCTGCTCTCAAATGTGTTTTATAATTGTCAATTTTTATGTTGGTAAAAGGGTAATTTCCAATTTGTAATAAGCCTGGATTTGATATTATAAAGATTTCAAAACAGTAGATTAAGTTTATGTCCACTTGAGTTTATTAAACTTAAAATGACAAAAAGTTTTAGCAAGAATTGTTAGTCTGTTGTCAAGTATGTATCATACATGTTTGATGAATTAAAAAATCAACCATCTGTTTGACAAATAGCATATGCTATGCAAATAGCCATTAGAAAATTTGTACTGAACCTTGTGATATCAAATCCAAATAGTAGCCTAAGGTAATGGAGACCCACAAACACCTCCATAGATTAACTTTCCTGTTTTGGTCATGGTTTATTTGCATGAATGTGTTTCAACAATTTATGTTTATATTGATATTGAACAGCAATTTGCAGCTAATCTTATATCAACTTGATTTGCCAACAATTTATTTTGCATCCACAAAGCTTTTTGCATTTCACATTATGACACGCTCTGAAGACATTCTAATAAGGTTGATCAAAGCTGAAAATATGAATGGAAATTCTTAAAGGCATCATCTTTCTTTCATGTGTTTCTGGCAAGGTCACCTGTTCTTCATTCTTGATTTGTGAAAAGGAAATATTTCTTGACTTATAGATATTGATACCTTTTCCAACATCTGATGGTACTTCACTACTAATACAGCTTTTAATCTCAATTTTGCCAAAGTTTAGACAAGATTTTTATTAATAGAATTGTACAGATTTTAATACGAAAAAAAAATAGATACATGTTTTGTGCATGATTTTTAAATGAATATCACTCTCAAATGATGTAAACAAACAAGTGCAAATCTAAATTTATGTGTTTTGGACAGTTGTTACATTGTTACTTTAAAACTTTTTAAATAATTTTATCTATGATTAGAAAAACAGTCTTCATATTTTCATTGTCAAGAGTCTAAGAAGGCATTATGAGTACCAAACCTTGTAATAGACCTTATTCATTTGGGAGACACTGAAAGCGAGGCTCATAACATAAATTATGCCATCCATTGATGTCACTCAGTTCCAGTTTGAATGCTGTACGATATAATTAGTTATGAGTTAGTGGAGAAGGATCTAAAGACTATTTAGGCTTCACAATCCTCACCAAAACGGTTAGTCCGAAACTTGCTGACTCTATTCCCAGCCTCTTATAGCTATTTGGACAGATTTGGCTGGGGGAGAGTCAGAAAAACTAGGCACCAAAAACCTGGGATTTTCCACACCTCCGCAGGTGCGGGAGTTTTAAACATATTTACATACCTCGAATCCTCCAAACCTTGATTTACATGTATTTGTTAAGTTTTTGGTGCCTAGTTTTTCTGACTCTCCCCAGCAATATCTGTCCAAATAGTTATCAGAAGCTGGGAATAGAGTCAACAAGTTTTGGACTACAGGACGGTTAGAAATACTGTGTAATAAGACACTGATCCAACTCATTTATCAGGAGTGAGAACAGGTGACAAGTGGAAGTATAATAGGGTTGTTGTATATTGTAATTATGTATCTTTGTTTTAGCCTTTATCTCAGGATAATCACCTACAGTAAGTTGGAGATTGTTCATTTTTTATTTATTAGTTTTACTTTAGTTTTTATCATTTTAGTTCCTACTTTTAGTTTAGTTTTCTTTTTTGAATGCTTTGCCATATTCTTTAGTTAACAGCTACTCATCTCCATCTCTTTCTTTGCTTTTTGTCTTTTTGGCGTTTTACACAAATATAATTTAGTTTAAAGAAATATTAAAGCACAAATTGATTTCAGATTTAGTATATGGGTGAAAGTGTTCACTGATTATATTTTTAGAAGTATTATTCTGATAATTCCTTAATACCAATCTGATGAAAATGCTAATCTGGATGTTTCTGGGAATTGGTTAGCTAAAATTGTAATCAATCTTGATGAGGGTCAAAATTAAAATTTTGGCAGTTGTGGAAACATATAGGAAAAACCCAAAATAAAAACATTCAGACTTCATATTATTGAAATTATCTTACTGCTAGGATCTCCTAGGTTCATATCTTCTAACACTGTTTCTAGGATATCCTAGTGCTAAGTTCATTTCAATAATATATGGGCTGACCTGCATTTGAATTATATTGCCTTATGGAATATGCAGCCTTAAGTAATTTTAGCGTTGGCACATGTTATGGGAATAATACTTATAATTTTAATAATTCTGCATTGGTAATAAATACATGTAGTTTGAGTAGTATAGCAATGCATGGAGTAAGCACAAATACTTTGTAGGCCTACACATTAACACTTCACTGGGGATAAGTACATGAAATTTCGAGTGTGGAATACGAAATGAAGTGTTTATAATCAATACAGTTGGTCAAATATACATTTAACCTGAGTAGTAATATAGAAGAAGAATGAGAATAAGTATTTTTATGCTGAGTAGTAAAAAGAAAGTACAATGGGAATAAGTACATGTATTCTGAGTAGTAAAATAGAAGTACAATGGAAATATATACATTTATTCTGAGTAATAAAATAGAAGTACTATGGGAATGCGTACATTTATGCTGATTAAGAATAAGATTAAGTACCGTACATTTATTCTTAGTGTAAAAAAATTACACAATGGGAATAAATATATTTATGCTGAGTATTAAGTTAGTAGTGCTATGGAAATAAGTACATTTATGTTGAGTAGTAAAATAGTAAAATGGGAATAAGTACCAGAAATTATATTACTCAAATAGTTGAGGAGTTGTAAATGAATTTGAGTTATTTTACACTTTAGGTGTAAATTCAGAGTAATTTAGGAAAGTAAAAGTAACAATTATGATAATTATTAGCAAACATTCATGGCATACAGGTTACAGTTGGATACTGTAGAAGTATAAATATGTCCCATCGTGAAAAAACACCCTGACCTACATGTAGTTTAATTTTTGTATATTTTAATTTTTTGATTACCTGTAGGCTACATGTCTCTTGGTATTTATCACTCTATTTTGTTTTATTCATATAGACACAACACTTTTTGCATTATAGCATTTTATTTTAACACTTTAAAACTCACAAAGTGATGTTGAACATAGCAATACAGCTTTAATCAATTTTTAATCAAATTCAAATTAAAAAGTTCTGTCATGCAATGTATTTCCTGTCACGTTAAATGGTAAAAATATATGTAGGAGCATTATGAATTTTGCTTTGGTTACTTTATGTTAAGAACATTTATTTTGTGAATATATTATATGAATGTAGTTCTGTTGCATGTTTGAATTGTATTCTTTCTTTTCTATGCTAGAAAGCAAATAGTTTTGTCTTACTGTGATATCTTCAACATGCTGATAGCCTTGTTTATTTCGAATAATTTTATGTTTGCATGATTCGAAAAATATTATGAGCTGTGTAAGATCTGATACAACTGGAGTTTTCTTCTAAATATTTCTATATGTTTGTATCTGATGCCATCAATGTTTATCATATATCTATACTTGATAATTAAAATCATCCATTGCAGAGCAGATTGCAATGAGCAGCTTTGCTAATTTGAAAAGCTATTACGTCTGCTTAAAAGTATTGAGCTTGTTGTACAACTCAGCTTTCAACAACAATGTTTTCTTGACTTCCTGTTTAAAAAGGGATTGTAAAGAGGCTTTCTAATTTCTTGATATGTAATGGGGAAACTGTAAGCACCCATTTTCACTAGTCTGTAGTTTCTGTATTTCCACTTAAACAAAATTACATCACTAATCGCAAAGGTCTAATGTGATACAAGCATGCACATTTTGCAATATTGACCTCACCAAACACTTAGTTTAAGTGGAATTGCAGGAGCCACAGACATCCAATTGAAATGGAATGGTGCAAATTGATACTATACTACATCAAAAATTATAAAACATTTAACAATCCTTATAATATAAAGCTCTGGCGTCACTAACAACAGACAAGAATTATGCTTTTTTGTCATCACAAGAAAGATTATGAAGTCATTTCAAATTATTAGAATAGCATCTTTAGATATTAATAATAAATTGACTTGTATCATATTGTATTTTTACAGGCAAGAGAACAGTTGATGGAAGAAAATTCACAGCTACGAGCCAGATTAGAGGTGGCTAATGATCAAATACTTGTGTTAAAAACTCATATTGGAGTTATACGTCAAAATACCATAGCTTTTATCTTAGAACAGATGGATGCTCTTCATATGCAGAGGGACACAGAAGTATGACTATAAACTATTACCATATATGGACTAAAACTACTGTGAAAAATTCAGTACCAACATAGATTTACACCTAGGACAAGATTTAAAAGTGATTATAGTGTGGATGTGATTGATATCACAAATGTGATTATGGTGAAGAGTTTGTGATATAATATATCATATATACGCAGTTCATTTCCACATTCCAATATGCTGCCCAAATACGAGCAAATAATGTGAATCATGTTGTGTCCAGATAAATGCCCATTTATGGTGTCCAATGTTTTTTAAAGACAAACAGATTATCATAATCAAATGATGCGGGTAAAATATTCTATTTTTAGTGATAATCCAAACAGATTAAACACTGCTAATCTTATAGTCTCTTGTGATGACTTTGAGTATATTATAATATTTTTATAGAAACAAAAAGACAGTACAGGTATGAAATGGATTTACCCTTATCCTTACTGCATTGTATATAGACAAGCATCTCTTGAAAAAAAAAAAAAGAATCTGAAATCTCATTTGCTTCATGCATTGCCTCGAGGTCATAAAAGATTTGTTAATTATCATCTTGATTAAAAAATAATGAAGAATGAAACATCTCGAAAAGTTAAAATTTACAGATCAACAGACTTTTATTGGCTTGGTACCAGTTTGATTGAAATTTAATCAACAAAATGGTCACATACTGGTTAAAAGAAAGAGTGGCCATTATAAATGAAACTTGATAATGGCTGTGTGAAAAAGAAGGCTGGTTTTCCTAGATTTTGAGAGGAAGGTATGATGGTACATGCAGTAGAGTAAGTGAAAGAAGGGAATTAGATACTTTATATATTATACTATAAGAAGTCAGTGGTGGAAATATGAAGTCAGTGGTTAGTTATATGAAGTCAGTGGTTGGTAAAAGTCGGACTAAAAGAAGTTAAAAAACTTGGTGTTTACAATGTGTTCAAGAGATAAACTATATAAGATTTAGTGAACATTCAACTAGAACTATATAATATATGTAAAAATAGTTGATAAAATTCAAAGCCATTTATTCTTGTGAAATTTTAGATGAACTATTGAAGGCTATGTTGTCAGAAACTATGTTGTTATAAAGTATAATATGTGCATTACTTAAGAGCATGAGGTGCAAGTGATACTGACAGTACCGTAAGGTGCAAGTGTCACTGCCAGAACTTAAGGTGTGAATGTCACAGATGGTACCTTAAGGTGGAAATGTCACAGACAGTACTTAAGGTGTCAATATCACAGACAGTACCTTAAGGTGAAATTGATACAGACAGTACCTTAAGGTGCAATTGATACCGACAGTACCAGAAGGTGCAAGGTGTCACTTATTGTACCAAGTGTCAGTGACAGAAGAATCTATACTCCATTTAATGAGTAAAATCTGACATTTCTGACAACTTAGTTATGGTCAATAACTTTTTTCATCACAGACTGAATTGTTACCAGTCTCAATCAAGCCAAATTTTTTCAG
The DNA here is from genome assembly GCA_030562195.1 of Nipponacmea schrenckii. Taxonomy (NCBI): domain Eukaryota; kingdom Metazoa; phylum Mollusca; class Gastropoda; family Lottiidae; genus Nipponacmea; species Nipponacmea schrenckii. The sequence goes on from CM060199.1 coordinate 18,320,600, forward strand.
AATGGAAAATTGTTGTTGAAAAATTTTCACATTTTGAAGAAATTTTATACCTTGAGTATAACCATTCATTAAAGCAATATTAATATGATAAATTATATGTACATGAAAATGCAAGTTTCTAAATTCCTCAAAATACTATTAAGGAAATTTCCATATGCTCCTTACATGTCATTTATCCATGAATGCAGTGGATACTTATAGTGCTTTTAGGCAGCTTAACCATTCTCAGTTACCCTCTTCATTGGCCCATTGTGGGCTGAAGAGTAGATCGTAAAAGAAAGTTATGACTTGTCCGCACATTTCTCCAACTATTATTCTTATGGTGACCTTTGTGATATTTTCGGAGGTAATACCTAAGCTGTATACCAGCTGCTTCACTGTTGTATAGAGATAAATGACATTGAATAAGTTTACCCTGGAATTTCTATGATGTTATTATTGTAACTTCAAAAATTGTATCTGGGAACTTCTCTGTTTAGTGAAAATCTCTGTTGAAAAGGGATTTTAGGCCAAATTGTATGTTTTGTTAAATTATATGATATATTTATGTTATGAGGATATGAATTTAGAGGTTGTTGAAAACAGATATATATTCAAGTTATATACCATACCACTTATCAGTTATTTACAATGAGATTGTCTTACAGTTAACAAATTTAATGTTTATTATTCAGTTTATCTTTTTTTTTCAAAAGTTGTTGTTTTTGGACTTTCAAAATGAAAATTAATTTCAGGTCTCAGGTATCAGTGAATTCTTCATTAAAAAATACAATTTGGCCTGATAATCTCTCTAGATCTGTTTATTTATTTAAGTTTGTTTTTATTTTTTGTTATTTATTCTCTAGTCGCTAAAAAGTTAACCATAGTTCTTTTCGGATTCTCTTAATTTTAGAAAAACAATTTTTTCCAATTTTTTTATTCAATGGGGATTTTGAACATTTTTACAACATATTGTGTTTATTAAGTTAATACACTTGAAATTTAAAATGACAAATCCTCATATCTTCAGACGCTGGGATATATAAACATAGAAATAGATCAACTTTCTAGTTTTAGGTTTATTTTGACTGAATTATAAGACTTTGTGTTTTTCTAGTTAAAACATTCAAGGCCTATGTTTCATGTACAAAGTTTATTGAAAAGTAAAATTATTTTTGTTATAATAGAATGATATTAACAAAATATTGTTAAGATTATCAGTGCTATCTACTAATATGCTTGCAGAAAGTTCCTAGCAATGCACATAGGATTCTGGAAATATATAAGTTGTTCCCATCTAACAAGGGACAGTAGTTCTGCAGGACTATTTCTGTTATAATTTGTTGGACCAATACTGGTGAAGCTCCAGTAGTTTATTATGGGTATTAACATTAGCATCATTAAACTGTTTTGTAAATATATTTGGTTATTGTAAATATGTATGGTCATATTGAAAGTTGTTCTAGAAACCTCATAACTCACTCAGTATAATATTTTATATTGCCTATATATATCTGATTTGAAAAATAATTGGTTATGGAATAGATTGGTAACTAAAAGCACAAAATATTGCCAAGCTTCATAATATGTATATTGGTGAAAGTGCATAATTAATGAATCAAACTTTGGTTTCTTTTATAACCATAAAATTAAAATTAGGCAAATTTTTGAAAAATCTTTATTCATTTATATTTTTTTCTGTAGAATGGAAAGATTCTTCTGCGAAAAATTGACCTCTTTTCATAAGCATGATCCTAAAGCTGCGTATATTTATTAGACAAAAGCTGTTATAACCTAAATATTTTTAAAAGATGTTAATTAAATTGTAAATAATATAAAATACATAAAGGAATACTACATCTTAGTATGATCATAAAATTTTTAATTTGGCCAATAAGAGCATATACTCATCAATGAATATAACTGCTGCCATAAATAACATAACAGAATCCTTATATTATTTGATAGATCCAAAAAATGAGTAATTATCCATGAAAATGCAATTAACCATTGAAAAGCATTTAATAAATTGAAAAAACGTTTATCAATTTATTACTCCGTTTTGTGAGGTTTGCAAATTTTACAGGGATTATGTTACTTTTTGAAACTTAGTTACTGATGAATATATACTCATATTGACCATACGTAACTTTATGTTCATTCTAAGACATAGTATCACTTTAAGTGAGTGATATAAGTATTTATTTTAAGAAGGTGCTGGTCACTAAAATGTGTTCTATGTTAGTGCGTTTCTGTACATATTAGTGCAAACTTTGTTAAAATTTCATTTAGTGGTATACTCTAATTAAGTAGGAGTAAATTTCATTAGATAAAGGTATATAGTTGTCTAAATACTTGATATGATATTGATACTGCTCAATTTCAGCTAGCACTGTCACTTAACAGAATTCAAATCTGAAGTCCTATAATTGAATTAATATTTTGCCACGACTTCGAGGACATACTCACTGTCAGATATTTTGGATTCCATGATGTCCTTTGCCTAAAACATGGCCTGGAAGTGGTATTTCTGTGGGTTTTTTTTTGTTTTAGAAGAGCTGCAGATCTTATTTCAATTCTGAAGAAATGTGAAGTATATCTGAAATTAAGTGCTATTGGCTGGTAAAGCGAATATTTATACAACTATACCTCTATAGTCTTCATCATTATCATTGTTTTCAATAATCTGACTTTCATTTCAATATAATTACATTTTGCTTCATACGTTTAGAATTGAAGAACAGGGAAATGAAATTTTGGAATCAAATTCTGAAAGTGGGTTTAAGATTTGATGGCGCCATTAAAAGTGATTCCAATATTTTTTTGCATCTTCATCATTATGATATCCCCTGAAACTTGACTATGTTTCTAATATCATGCTGAGCTCTATATTTCATACAAATAGAAACCCGGATATTTTGAAGAAATAAATAATGATTCCTAGTCATAAAATAATAATATATTTATTTATTTACTATCTATTTTTTAAGTATGAAGAATTGACATAATCTACTCAGTTAGAAGTATTGGACCCAGTGACACATTCTTGTATTGGCAGGGATTTCTAGATATTTCATTTTCAATTTAATATATTTTAGGTTTGAAAACTGTAGTCACCAGTTATATTGATCTTGTTTTTGCCTAACCAGTTTTCACTTTTGGCAATGTGAGAGCTGTTGCTTGAAAAATTGAAAGCAGATCAGTCAGTTCTTGCTCTGGTTCAAAATATGTGAGAAATTATCATTCAATCAAATAATTCTGGTAACAGCCTTTATTTAAGCCCTGCAGTAAAGCCCAAGTCATATTGGTGTTTTAAAATTGCTGATTTACAGTTATTTATTTGTGAAGTGGACTTATTAGAATGTGTTAAATTAAAAAACAAAGATTTTTAATATATCAGGAACCATGGAATATTTATTTAACAAGTAAATTCTTTTGATTTCCTTAATCTAGAAATTTCAACAAAAAAGGAATGCTACAAGTTTGGTATTTCAAGAATAATAAATCTTGTATACTTAGTCAAGTTCCTTTTTTGTCAGAACTATTAGTCCATAACAGGCTGAAAAATACTTTCTAAGCAAAGAGGCAAAAACACTCACACATGAAAGGTCATATCTACAAAAAAGACCTTTTGTTGTCAATGAATAGATGTACATATGACCTTTTAATATATTTTGAAAACTATTAGAGGTAGAGGTATAATCTGAGTGTACACATACCCATCAAAAGCATCAAACCAACTGTATTGAAAAAAAAAATTTTTTTTGGTCATAATTACCATTGATTGAGTTATACAGGATTATTTTCATATAGAATTAAGTTGTTATTACTCATGTTTTCTTCATTTCATTTAGTATTAGTTGCTTTATTAATTATAAAAATGTTATATGATGAGCTCATAAAAGGCTTATAAAATAAACAAATAATATTGAAATCTGTTTGTTTTTATTTCTTATGATCATTTGGTATTTAAACTGTCGTGGAACACGGCTATGAGCAAACACTAAGTGGGCATTATAAAAAGGTCATAAGATTGAAAGCAGGTGATAACTGGGTACCATACACTAACTATTTTACTGAAATAATAATTGGTAAAGAGACATTTGCAATGAGTATTATTAACTAGCGTCATCAGTATGTTGCACATCAGAGCATGAGAGTTGGCTTGTGATGGAATCGAATTCCAACTTCCAGTATGGCACAAGAATATCAAAAATTGATAAATATTATCACAGACTTTCTTGAACATCATTACTTTGATGAAAGAAAACAAATTCACTATTGATTCAACTTTTCTGGCAATGAGTTCACAGGCTTTTATTTTTTACTTTCAAATGTCATATTCGTGAACAGATGGTTTAAATTGCCATCAATAAATCAGTCTAAAAATTTATTTATTTGGATTTTATAACAAATGTTACAATTAACATTCTGAAGTAACCATTTTATTATGTGAATTGAAGCACATAGATTTGTTTACATATTTTGACCTGGTGACCTAATTATTTTAGGCAAGCGCAGACTGAAATATGTCTGGTCATGCGCACTTTAATGTAACTAAAACGTGGCTAAAGTGAAAGTTTCTAAATCGCCGCTATTGAATAAGCCAAGTCCATACTGATGCAATATATTGCAAGCTTTTGGACTTGAACCGACTATAAAATAGCTTATCATTTAATAGATCGTGGTAGCTTGTGAAAAGAAACATGGAGGACGAAATAGCTAAATACAACGCTAGAGTATTGAAAGCAGAGGAGGAAATTTTTCGTTTAGAAAGAGAGTTAGACTTGATCGAAAATCCTAAGGCTTTGGCAGAAAGTGGAATCGTGTCTCCAACTTTACTGAAACTTCAAACTGAAAACCAAAAGTTACTCTACCAATTAAACCACTTAAAGAAGCATTTGGCAGAACAGAAGACAAAATCTCCGATTCACATGATTAGTTTGACATCCGTGATTGATGATCTTTTCCAAGTGGCAATTCATCAAGCTTACCCTGGAATAGATCTTCCCAAATCAGATGTGACAAGCAGTGCCAAATTTGCCGATTTTCAATGTAACAGTGCTATGAGTATTTCCCAGAAGTTGAAATCAGGTGGCACCAAAAGTAATCCAAGAGAAGTAGCCCAAAATATTGTTGACAACTTGCCTAAAGCAGAATGTATTGAGAAGGTTGATATTGCAGGACCAGGGTTCATCAATATATTCTTGAATAAGGAATGGGTTTCACAACAAATATTCAAACTGCTGAACAATGGGGTGCAACCTCCACCAATTGGAAAAAAGAGGCGAGCTGTGGTAGACTTTTCATCACCAAATATTGCCAAAGAAATGCATGTTGGTCATCTGCGATCAACTATTATTGGTGAAAGTATCTGTCGTCTGCTTGAGTGGGTAGGTCATGATGTTTTGAGAATTAACCATCTAGGAGACTGGGGAACACAGTTTGGAATGTTGATTGCTAATCTGCAAGATAAATACCCAGACTTTGCCAAAAATCCACCAAGCATTGGAGATTTGCAGAGCTTTTATAAAGCATCCAAGGCACGCTTTGATGAAGATGAAGAATTCAAGAAGAGAGCTTATGCCTGTGTTGTTAAGTTACAAGCTCATGATCCAGAATACATTAAGGCCTGGAAATCCATTTATGATGTGTCACGCAAGGAATTCCAAAAAGTATATGAGAGGTTGGATGTTAGTTTAATAGATCGTGGGGAGTCATATTACCAAGAAATGATGAAAGTTGTTGTTGAAGAACTGGAGTCAAAAGGATACACAAAGGTTGAAGAAGGAAGAACCATCATGTTTGTGGAAGGTCACCAAGTTCCCTTGACAGTTATTAAATCTGATGGTGGATTCACCTATGATACATCAGATTTAGCTGCCATTAAACAACGTCTTATTGATGAGAAGGCTGATTGGTTGGTGTATGTTGTAGACAATGGTCAAGGTGGTCATTTAGAAACTATCTACTCGGCTGCTTTCCAGGTTGGTTGGGCAAATAAATCCGTTCATCGTATTGAACATGTTGGATTTGGTGTAGTCTTGGGAGAAGATAAGAAGAAGTTCAAGACAAGATCTGGAGAAACTGTCCGTCTGGTCGACCTATTAGATGAAGGCATCAAAAGAGCAGAAGCGAAACTAAAAGAAAAAGAACGAGACAAGGTCTTGAGCAAGGAAGAAATGGAAAAGGCTAAGGCGTCTGTTGCTTATGGTTGTATCAAATATGCAGATTTGTCTCATAATCGATCTCATGACTATGTTTTCTCCTTTGATAAAATGTTAGATGACCGAGGCAACACTGCTGCTTATCTTTTGTATGCTTACACTCGAATAAAATCCATTGCTCGACTAGCAAATGTGTCGGATAAAGAATTAGCTGAAGCTGCTAAAAATACAAAAATTGAATTAGATCATGAAAAAGAGTATAAACTAGCCAAATGTATATTGAAATTCCCTGAGATAATTTTGAAATTGTTAGATGATTTGTATCTACATTCACTCTGTGATTATCTGTATGAATTGACCACAACTTTTACTGAGTTTTATGATAATTGTTACTGTATAGAAAAAGATAGAACCACTGGTAAAGTTATCAAGATCAATAAGAGTAGGTTATTGTTATGTGAGGCCACAGCTAATGTTATCAATGCCGGATTTCATATTCTGGGTATTAATCCATTACAAAGGATGTAATGTCATATTTGCGATCTTCACCTTAAAACCATGCTTATAATTATTACATTATTAGTAAATTGTGTATGTAACAAGTTGCACTATTTGTTGCTTAAACCTATGATTAAATATTTATTTTCAAATGTTTCATTTATCCATGTTTTTCAGTAGTTTTGGAGCATGTGTGCGTTTTGCTGGTCCAAACCTTTTAGACATGATTATTATTTTCATAAGCCTACATTAAATGTGGTCGTCACCCCAGTCTGTCTGTCTTTCCATCAAAAAATTGACTTATGAACGAGATTTGGTGTGATTACTTTTATTTATGACACCTTGAACAACTTTTATATTGACGATGTTTCACTGAAATGTTTTAGTGTTATTGCTTGTGAACACAAATGAGACTACAATTTTCGAATGATTTGAATGAAATTTGGTGTGATTATATATATAAATGAGGGCATTGATTAGGCCCAAATAACCAGTGTTTAAACGGAAATTAACTTTAAAGTGGGCTTATCTTGCTTGGCAACCACTTACGTGAATATTCATTCCATTCACTACTAGATATGCACTAGAACTTGTGCTGTGAACAGAGTTACATGTATTAGCTTCAACAAAAAGCTGTTGCCATCAACATCAGTACAACATCCAGTATTTACTAGTCTTATAGATAATCTGATGAGCTAATGCTACAAATCCAGATAATTAGACCAGCAATATTTTTCTTCATTGCACATGACCAAACATTTCTATCATTATTGGATTTTATAGAAATAAGAAAAATCAATAGCTGTTATAATTATATTTAGTTAGATAAATAACATATTGATATAACAAATGTAAAAAATTTTCCACAATTCAAAATTTCAGATGCCCAGGGGCAACCCCAGAATTATCATCGCAATACTTCAGAATTCCTTCACCCTTAAAAAAAGACAAAAAACCTTGTTTGATCGATGTACATAAGCATATACCCATGAGATTGATCAGATAGAAAACTTCAGCATGTATCTTTATCATAAATATATTGAGAAATCTGAAATTTCAACTTGTGGACATCAAAATTTTGTACAAAATATATTCAAGAATAAAAATTTCAGGGTGTGTCTAAGAGCACTCTATTATAACAGTGCGAAATATTTGTTATTGTAACAAAAAACACATAACAATTAATACTTCCTATATATTCAACTAAAATAATGGAAAATGTCTCAAAAATAAATAATTTTAATAAAATTTTGATTTCATGATTTTTTGAAGAAAGATAAAAGGGAAGGTGCAGCTTTGTCAATTTTAGGTTTTTTACTCTTTGAATTCACGGAAGGGGAATGCTTTCTTTTAGTTAAAGTCTGAGATGAAATTGTTAGAATATTTGGTGGAACTTCCCGTGTTTTCTGTAATTCCAATGCAAAATGGTAATCATTATGTTCTGGCATTTCCCAGACAGGAATTAGTTTTTGGCACTTAGCACATTTCATAAAGTCACTTTCATCTAAAACAAATTTACTAATGTCATTGTTATTCTCTACATTAACCACATTTTTATCATATGATGCGCCATTCTCGGAAATGTTCTTATCGTCATTTTCAGGAACCACAGCATCTAAGAAAGTGAATTCTGAGTTGTGCATATTAGAATCACTAGAAAATGCATTATGACAAATATCTGTTTGGTTGTTAAAACTAGTAGATGGTTCAGAATGGATTGATTTAGTGGAGTTGTCATGAATGATTGATTTGTCATGTGAAGAAAGCATTGGAATATTACTTTTCTTATTTACATTTACGAAAGAAGCTACAACTGCAAAACTGCTATTGCTGTCATCAGAACACATTTCTTCAGCATTAAAATGTTGATTCCTTCTTTTAGATGCAAAGAAACCTCTTCCGCCATCTTTTTTCTTAAGTGTAATTTCTGAATCCGAATTAGTAGCTTCTTCAAGATTAGGTTTAGATTTGGAGTTTTGATTTTGAAAGAATGAACCAATGGTACCTTTTTTAGATTTTGACCCTTTTTCCTGAGAAGTTTCTGATGGAAAGACAATGTCATTTTTTACACACGTTTCTTCAATACTTTCCCTATCAGTTGTGTCTGTTGATGATTTCACTGTGTTTTTAGCATTAGCAAACATGGAAGCAATAGTTTGTGTTTCATTTATTTTATCCTCCACAAATTTACCAGCTGATATTCCCAGTGTTAAAATAGCTGGAGTCCTAAAAGTAAAGATAACTAAAAAATCAGTTTTGTGCTGACTATTGTACCATTCTTCATGAAATTAAAACAAAATCTTTTGACACTTCCCTTTTACTGATGAACAAGGGCAATAACTCATACTTATTATTTTACAATTATCTCCATCCCTTTGTGTGATTACAAACACTTATCAAAATCCATCAAGAATTGTGCTTTTTAGAGTGTATTTCTATATCGGTAACGACAATAAACCTTAAGAGTTAAAAAATGAGGCTTACCATTGAATAATTAATTGCAGAGGTAAATAAATGCTCTGAATCACCTATCCTGATATTTTCATAGATTCCAATACATAGTGGCCTTGACATATCTTGCCACTCAATTAACATAAAAAAATAAAACTCACCAACATTCTTGCTACTTAATTAACATAAAACAATAAAACTCACCAACAGTCTTGATGTGGTGGTGAGGTATTAAATTTCTGTAATAAAGCTAGGGAATCATCTCCTATTTTCTTTTCATCATATTTTAACAAGGCACAAGTTCTACTAAATGTTTGGTTACCAATTAATCTAACTGATACAGTGAGGGTTTTACCTGCACGCTTATTCTGAAAAAATGGCAAGAATTAAAACAGTGACAATGGTACCACAATCGTGCAAACAGTAACAAACATTGATCAATATGGCCAAAGTGAGTATTGCTTTTCATGTAAACATATATTTGACAATTTTTGAGGAAGATCAATAGATGCTAGCCATTTCTTTGATTGAGCTCAATCTTAACTTCTATTTTCTATGTCTAGATTAATCATAACACTTCATAATATTCTATACAAAAAGAATAAAAATATAATTTCTCACATTTTCTTTATCTTTTACTAATCTTTCTGTAACCTCAGCTGATAATTCTGATATCCAATGTTGTACCTGAAAAAATATATACTTAGTTTAATATATGAGATATCAAGATGAAAAAACTTAGTTGCAGAGAGAAGGTAGATGCTTTGAAAGGGTTAGTATGCATAAATATTACAGCTTGGTATATTTCTGTCATAATGTATTCCATTGTTGTACATATTTTCCCCAGGCACTAAGGCATGAAAAATGTTTCAAGTAATATTTATAAATAATATGAAGGATTTGGTTGAGCTATTACATCAATTTAGCACAAACCTTTTTTCTGGTATTTAAACAAGTTTTACCAGGAAAGTTTTTACTACAACCAATAGATTTTGGTAACTGCCTGGCTGAAACTGGTTCATGATCAAACCCTCTACAGATATTATATAACCAATGCCTGTCAAAAATAAACAATTCATGAAACTATTTATACTTCACAATGCAATCCTTCCCCCCCCCCCCCCATTTGTAACTGTACTTCCCAAGTTGCTTTAAGGCCATATGTAGATAATAATATAATTATACATATGTTGTACTTTTGTATTAACAGCCATATTTGGTCATTTCCACTTTTTGGTATTGTTAAAAAGCTATTAAAAAAAACGTGTTCACAAACAGGCATTCCAACTCTGATTATTACAAAGACCTATGAACATAAAGCACTCACCCCTGTTTTTCGCCATAATTCTGTATTAAATGATCTTGTGTGAACTGAGTTAATTCACCAATATTTTCTATATTCAATACCTCAACAACTGAATCTCCTAACTTCCCCCCTAAATTACGACTAAAAAACAGGAATGACATAATCAAGTAAAATATTATTATTGCACTGTACTATCAATTAGACAATAAATGAATGAAATGGGAGTTTTTGTGATAATAATAATCATTATGATACATGGAGTAAGGTGTTGAAAATTTGTTACAAAACTGTAGAAGCTTTAATATGAGCAACAATACTCTTTCTCCTCCTTTGCCGCCTGACATGCATCAATGATCTGAGTGAAATTTAACATCACAATGATAGACTTACATCTTACGTAATGGTAATGTAGAAAATAATTCAGGTACTGATTCATGGGGAAATATTGTTTGTTTGTTAGGTTTATGTAAACCACAAGCCAGCTTTGCTAATATCTAAAATAATCAGAAAAGATTTACTATTTTACTTAGTATAATAATTCTTTAGTAATATTTAAATAACTTTTATATCTATAAGCAATCATCATTTATCATAAGCTGAAGTTCTAATTCCTGCAGGGGTCTGACCGGTTTCTTTGGATATTTCAAACTGGTTACCACTCTATATCTCTTAATAAATTAAGTCAGAAGTGGTAGTGGTCTTAGAAATGCTTCTTGTCCTTCAGCAGCTAGAGATGCAGATATCTGCAGAAAATCAAATACAGTAGACAAATCATTTCTTTTCTAGCATTTTACAGAGATAATGAAATGAATAATACCTCTGGGGGCATAAAAATCTCTCCATTTTGAAAATGGTTAAGGGTTTTTATTATTGGACTTAAAACATTCATGCTATATCTAAAATGGGTTTTTTTTCAATGAAAATTGAGAATGAACAAACCTTATTATGAGCTATACCAGCTGAACATCTGAATCCAGTTTCTTTATACACAGCTGCTCTCATCTCCTCTACAATATTGGCTGTTATAGCAAGTCTTATATTATATAGATTTGTTTCTTCATTCTCTAGTATATTAGATAACCATTCTTTTAAACCTTCTTCCCTTGGTGTTTCTAATACATGAAATATAGTTCAAATTTGTTTCATTGTCAGTTAACAAATGTTAATATAAATGTTATACAATGAGTATAAAACAACTCTTCTATTTTGAGTGTGGTAAAAAGAATAGAGTGAATAGAATTAGTCCAGTCCGATATAAATTTGTTTTTATGACAACCTTACATCATACTACACTAGGTTAGGTCAACCCTCATGTTAGTGTTCCGTGTTTGTGTTCCATGCTAGTGTTAACACCATCACATAACACAAAATTTGAACTCATTCTTCATGTTAATATACAGTGTATTCTGAGTAATCTGACACACTCGCTAATCCAACATTATTTTTCAGTCATGACACATTACTCAGAGTGAACTGTAACATAACACCAAATTTACCATGTAACACTAATATGAAACACTAACACAAGATTTGACCTCACCCAATGTATCTCCACCTATTAAAAATCTATACTATTTTAATTTTCATCTATATATATATAAAAAATCAAACTATTCCATTGCTAAAAGTTTCTCCAAATTAACTGACCTTTTTCATCATGGCCGACAACAAATGAATTTAACAACTTTTCAGGAGTTATCTGTGAAGAACCAAACTGTTCTAATCTTTTCTCTACTTCTGTTGTCAAATCAATATATGCTTCATCTATACTAGCTCTTTCAACACAGTCACTAAACTTTGAAAACACTTCAATAACTTCAGCTCCGGCCTCACGATACCTAGAAAAATACATATCAAAATAAATTGATCTTGTCTTCAGTAATACCGGTAGTGTCTTTTTCATAAGAATTAACTACTTTCACAATATAAATAATTTACATTAGTAATATGACAAAATACTTGCACTGATATCATTATGATGATGTTTATAATATATACTCATAATGTCATTTGATAAACACTGCTTTAGCCTTTAACCTAATCATACATATAACAATATTTGCTTTTTTCAACTGTTTACATTTACATTGTAATTTTCAAACAATTATAATGTTACAGCAAATTATTGATACAAAAAATATATTAATTAAATTCAAAGTTCTTAATATAATAAACATATTTCATAACCTTTTTTATACTTTTTTAAGGCACATGTTGAACTATATTGATATATATATTATTTGGAAGATGTCAGTTTGAACTATATTGATATATATTATTTGGGAGATGTCAGGTCAGTTTGAACTATATTGATATATATTATTTTCGAGATGTCGGTTTGAACTATATTGATATATATTATATTAAGTTACTTACTTTGTGAGATCTGCCTTGCCTCTTACTTCTGGAACATGAACAAGATGTATACTTGGACATTTTTCTTTAGCATCATCCCCTCTCATATTTCTTGTTACACCACAAGCTCTAGCTTCATATCCAACAGCTATTATACTATAAAATAACAACAAATAATAAGATCTGTGCTTTTTGAAAATGAGATCTCTGTACATGTTACCAGTAAACCAATCTGATTACCATTCATGAACACAATATAAACAATATGTTTGATAAAAACTGAGTAGGCCTACTTCAGTGACTGACACAATAATAATATTCTCCATACTTTTCCAACAATAACAGCTTTATTTCAAAACACTCAACACTTTTAGGCAGCAACTCAAAAACTGTGGTCATCTTACCCGCCTCCTTTCCATTTTTTATACTGAACTACAGCGCATGGTTTGCCTTTTAAACTTGGATTAATTCTCTGTTCAACTTGAACATAAAAACAGTCCATATCAACTAATACAATACTTCTTTCCATTGACAAATCAAACTGTAACTTAAATGGATAATCAAATGTCGAAAATTAGGAAAAATGTTTCTTTTTTATGTTTACATAACATAGGCTTAACTTCTTATAACCAATAGTAGGCCTAATACAACTTCGACATTGCTTCATATGAATCACATATTCATTTTTTCCATTTTGTAGGCTATATTTCAATTAAAATTATTTTATAAAGCATTTACATAGTGCAACCTATGACAGAAGAAACATGCAACAGAATCCAGTAGAATTTTAGCTCAGCGGCAAGCATAACGTTGATCTTTTATTTTACAGTCAATGGAATTTTAAAAGAAACTCATGAAACAATTACACAATTTTTATCTCGAAAATAAAATTTAAAGGGAGATAATCATAAAACTGATACACCAAATCTGACTCCGAATTGAAGAGCTTAGAAAAAGGCGGGAAATAAATCAAGCTCATAATCATACTATTTCTTCCTTCCTTTTGGGGGTTGTTGTATCCGCATTATTTGACTAAGTTTCGGCTAGAATTGGAATTTGACGTCTGATGTGTGTGCAGTGACAGTCTAGCGGATGTTGATAAAATGTAGTGGTTTTCTTTCATTTTGACTAGTTTATTTATTTAGTATAATTTTTATGGTTGTGCTATAGGCCTATTGATTTTTTTACCGAAACCAAGTATCGGCCAAGCTTTCAAAGCTTTCAGTGACATTTAAGGAAGTTTTCAACGAGATTCCTGGAAAAAGTTACAAAAGGTTGACTTTCGTGATTTAACATGGAAATTTATGAAAGTGAAATAGGCCTACTGGTACGAGTTCATTAGGCTAATAAGCCTAGACTGAACATCGGCCAGTCAGAAGCATGGTATGACTTGACGCACGCGTGGAGGCCTTATCCACCATCTTGAGTTACCCTTTCACTGGCGCCATACAAAGGAAAGCCAGGATGTCGTGTTATGCTGCAATCAACAGAGTAGTTTCAAGTCAATAACTACCCAAGGAGAATGAGCCATTGCAGAATTAGAATGGTTGAAAATACGGTTGGATTGAACTAATTTTCCCGTTTTTGAGAAAGCAAAAACATTTTGAAGGCCTAGATTTCTGACAATTTTGAATTAGGTTATTTATAAACCATATCCGAGTAAATCCTGACGTTGTTCTGTTTAAATCAGTTGAAGGCATATCCATTTCCTCATCTTCAAAGTTATAAGTGTCCAGTAATGTGAATGAGATCCGAAAATATCTAAAAGCAATTCTTTTGGGGTTTTTTTGTGCAAGAGATTTAGCCAGCATTGAAAAATAATTGACACGTGGCCAGGTTGATAAAACTCCATGGGTTGAACATCAAAAGAGTCGACTCACAGCTTCAGAACACCATAAATATTACACGACGATTAATACGATTGCTCAAGGGTGCGTTATATCCCCCAAAAAACAGCACTTGTGGCTAATACCAATCATAGACTTTAAAGCAGTTAAATGGCAAGGATCACGAGAAAGAGCCACTAAAGGCATTTTATGCGCATGAAGCTACCAATAATGATCAATTTAAGATGGAAAGTGCAGAATTATTTGTTGATAACAATCGAGTCACATAGGACCGTCACCAGATAGCATTTTAAGTGCCATGCCAAAAGTTTTAATGAAATAAATGCCAATACAACATAAATATGTGAAAAAGTTAAAGAAAACTTTAAGGTCATAATAACTTCACAAATTGCTTTTCTAATTCGTCGCAAGACTTTTTCGCAGTTTTTACAGCAAAAGAAATTTTTCTTGACTTGACCGAAAAAGACGATCTTTCATGGCAAAAAGTTTCATTAAACTTAGAAATTTAAGTGCATGGTTTCACTTCCATTGCTAAAATATAGATGCAATACTGGATGTAAAGTGTATATGGATGTGATATTCCGCAAGATTTTTAACTTAACAATTAAATTTCGTAAGTTATTTGCGTCTTTCGGTCCATAAGAATATAAGTTAGATGATTTTGAATTCGAAATAAACAAACATGCCAAATGGTGTGACGCCTGAAAATCTGGGTCAAGGACATTAATAAGGAAATCACAATACAGAACTCTACTTGACCTGTGCATTACATGTCAGTAAGTTATAACTCTACTGACAGTGGAAACAGTGGGGTCAAATTGAGTTTATCAAACAGTTAACGCGACTATTTACAAGCTAAGTAAACGTTGGCATACAATCATACAGGAAACTGTCGAATATCAGTGCATAGACAGAATGATACAAGCAGGCAACCATATAAAATAAACAACATTATAGTTGTGATGTGAATTATTGTTGTTCATTCGATCTACAAATTTGTATTATACTATACAATAGGGACTTGATAATGCTGGCTATGTTAACGGGCTATACGATACGGATACTGAGCCAAAAAATGACTTTCATTCGTTGCTTGGAAGGCAACCCGTACACATTCACGTGGATCTGTCATGTGATACCAGCATTATAAAGTGAAAGAAAGGTTGGACCCACCCCAACATACGATTCAACCAATAGCAAAACATCTTCTATTTTAGCTGTTAATTAGGTATGAGCCATTCGAAACGTGCGAAACAAAGCGACGTATTCCAAAACTGCAGCACACGATGTAAACAAGAAGGAGCGTCAGGCTAGCCTATACTTAATACGGTGAAATATTGAATATAACGGCATTCTGTGGCGGTTTAAACCAGTCTACACTCGATGTCAACATAGAAATCAGCAGTCTATAATTAGTATAGCAAATTATCGTTATTCTTTGGCCCAGTCTGAGGAGGCCTGCAGATAGACGTTATCAAAATGCAGCTATGTGGTAGAACGATTTTTTTGAAGAAAAGTGCCATCGCACCACAATGCAGATTTTTTCGAAAGTTTGACAAATCATGGAGCCCTGAGGTTCCTGGATCTGATTATGTGGCAGATGATTATAAAGGAATGAGCTATGAAGACACTCTGAAAGTAAGGAAAACCAAATTAAACCCAGCTTTGATGACCTACTATAAACAACCTGTTATGATTCATCAAGGAAAGATGCAATATTTGTTTGATAATAATGGCAAAAGATATCTGGATTTGTTTGCTGGAATTGTAACAGTGAGTGTTGGTCATTGTCATCCAAGGGTCAATGCAGCAGCTACAGAACAGATAAAGAAATTATGGCATACTACAAACATATATCTCCATCCAACAATTCATGAATATGCACAACAATTAACTGATAAGCTGCCAGGTGATCTAAATGTAGTATATTTTACAAACAGTGGATCAGAATCGAATGATTTAGCTCTGCATATGGCTAGATTATATACAGGTGTGTTTGATACAGTTTCTTTGAGAAATGCATATCATGGAGCTAGTCCTTATTTAATGGGATTAACAGCGATGTCTACATGGAGATTTAATACACCAACTGGATTTGGTATACATCAAGTTATGAATCCAGATCCATATCGTGGTCCTTGGGGTGGAAAAAATTGTCGTGATTCGATCTCACAACCTGACAGAGACTGTGATTGTAATCCAGATGAATGTAAAGCTTGTGATATGTATATTGATCAACTTCAGGATGGACTAAGATTTTCCATGCCGAAATCCAAAATTGGTGGTTTTTTTGCAGAATGCATTCAGGGAGTTGGCGGGACAGTGCAGTATCCCAAAGATTATCTAAAAAGAGCTTATGATCTAGTCCATTCTCAAGGTGGTGTTTGTATATCAGATGAAGTCCAAACTGGATTTGGCAGACTAGGCAGCCATTTTTGGGGATTTGAAGCAAATGGGATTCAGCCTGATATAGTGACAATGGCTAAGGGCATGGGCAATGGCTTTCCTATGGGAGCTGTTGTCACTACTCCAAAAGTTGCTGAAGTAATGGGAACAGCTCTTCATTTCAATACATTTGGTGGTAACCCTGTAGCATGTGCTGTGGGTTCAGCTGTTCTAGAAGTCATCAAAGAAGAAAAAATTCAGGAAAATTGTGAAGAATTAGGGTCATATTTTATTAAAGAGCTTGTTGGATTGAAGTCTGAGTTCGATTGTGTAGGGGATGTACGTGGTAAAGGATTAATGATTGGAGTTGAAATGGTTCAAGATAGAAAAAGTCGTCAACCTTTAAATGCTAAAGCTATGGCAGATATTTGGGAAGATACCAAAGATAATGGGCTACTTATTGGGAAAGGTGGTTATTATGGCAACACTTTCCGTATTAAGCCACCTATGTGTATTAACAAAAAAGATGTTGAATTTACAATGGAAGTGTTGCGTAATTCTATCAAGAAGATCATGGGCTAATTTTAGAATATAGTAATTACTTCAGACTGCTATTTGAACAAATGATCCTTGTTTTAGATTTTGGAGAGATTAAGGATGATTGAAATTATGTTTTTTTTTTATTATTATTATTATTTTATTATTATTATTATGTAGTTTAATGTTGTCTGATATGCCTTTATTTCCCAATTGAAGAATGATTATTTGTTTCATGGTCCCTTTTAACGGTTCCATTTTTTAGACCAAGACCTTTTACACCATTCAATAATTACTTGTCTAAGGTTTACAGCATTTACATTAATATTTTTTGACTCTTTTACAAATTGCAGATTAAGATATATATTCCATGCCATGATTGTGGAAAATTTGAAAAAGTATGTGTTGGTAAATAGCAAACAAATTATGAAATTAGATAGATATACCCAGTCTGCTATCTGTATATTAAATCTAATTTAATTGAATGTCTACATTCCAAAGATGATATTCATGCTATTGTGATCAAGGTTATATGGCTTTTCAAATTTTTTACCTATATTGTGGTATTATTTGTGTCTTCAGCCATCTTTATTTTCACCTTAAGTGTTTTTCAATTAAGCATAATTTTCTTATTACCTTTTTTATATATCTTTAAATTTACACTTATTTGTCTTTTGAACAAATATCATAATTGCTTGTAGATAAATATATTACAAGTTTTGATAGGGTATTCAAGGATCATCTTTGTACTCAATAAATATGCAACAAGAAAATAAAATTAATATAATTATAGGATATATTGTATACTAGTAATCTTTTTGCAGACAATTTAACATTTTTAGGTTTTGCTTAGTACTGAATTTGGATGACGTGCATTTTCATATAGGTTCTTTAGTTCTACTCTTCTGCACCTAATGGACTATTGAAGACAGGCAATGCTATGCACAGGCATAAGCCATTAGCACCTCTTCTTCACCTCTTTCCAATAGTCAAGGGATTTTTAAGTGCACAGCCTCGGTTTATTGTCCTATCCGCTTTTTTCATGGATTATCCGGTTGACGAGCAAGGATCTAACACACTGACCACTACTCTCTGCAAATTTCCCTCATTGCACACTGCATTGTGTTGCCCATCTAATTATTTTGTGCAGAAATATAGCAACTTCATATCAATTGTAATATTGATACTTTTGGAAAGTCATTTCAAAACAGGGATAATAGAGCATTGAAGTGTTTTCAAACATCTTTGAATGAGTGTGAATGATTACTTGAAATATATTATTGAAGCTTATGTTGACCTTGATATAATAACTCACACAACTGTTTACAAATACTTGAACGACTTCTTTATGTTTGATTTTATACTTATCAGCAAAGTTGTTGACTGTATATGAAAGTCTTTCTCAAATTATGTTCTGAATTTTATTTGTTAGTTTTGTTTTTGAGTCTTCAAACTTATTCTATGACATAAATATGTATGTGCTGTATCAGTGCCATTTTTATTATCATAAAATATACATGCATGAATAAAAAAAAAAGAAAGAATTTTTATTTGCATACTAATAGTAAACATAAGGGAATGAATATTAAAAGCAAAGGTACGCCATTCGTTTGACTATTTATACCTTTGTCTTAAAACAGTGAATTTGGTAATACACATGGTGAGTTTAGTTCCATTGCCATCAAATCGATCCTAGAAAATCGTGAACCATATTTGTTGTGAGGCCAATGTTTTCAATTAATTATAGATAGTAACTCGATATGAATGCACTTGCTTGCATCAAGGAATTATTTTATGGAATCATGCCAGCTTCTTTGCAATGTTAAATTATCCAAAGACTTAATAGTTAAATCAAACTGAAAAGAAATTTCAAGGTTTCAGCAAAGTTGTAATAATTATAATAAATACTTATTATCCCAATAGGGGCAATTCATTGTACAACAAGAGAGATCAGGATTCAAATAAGTACAAATATTAGACAGTAACAGTGATACAAAACATAAATACAAACAGGAAAAACACAAATGATACACAGCATAAATACAAACAGTAGAAAGAACATGTAGTAGTAACAGTTTTTTAATTCATTGAAAATGGAATTGGTAGATTGTATGATAGGCCAGTTGGAATGGGTGGGTATGGTGTGATGGGAGGTATGATAATTGGAATTGGTGGGTATGGTATGATGGGAATTATGCTAGTTGGAATGGGTGGGTATGGTGTGATGGGAGGTATGCTTAGTGGAATTGGTAGATTGTATGATAGGCCAGTTGTAATGGGTGGATATGGTATGATAGGAGGTATGGTATTTGTTATAGGTGGGTATGGTATGATGGGAGGTATGCTAGTTGGAATGGGTGTGTATAGTATGATACTAACTTGAAAATCCAAGATACTAACTTGAAAATTCAAGTAAGTAAATTGAAAATTCAAGTTACTTACTTGAAAATTCAAGTTACTAATTTGAAAATTTAAGTTATTAACTTAAAAATTCAAGATTCTAACTTGAAAATTCAAGATACTTACTTGAAAATTCAAGTTACTAACTTGTAAATTAAAAAAAAAAAAGAATTGAATGTCCCTCATACACTTTCGTACTTGTCTCTTGACCTGTCTTTGGAATTGAACATGCAAATACTTGTTCCCTTATTCAATACATTATGTGATGTAGACTGATATTAGAACAAGAGCTACCAACATGATATGCATAACATTTCAGCACTCGACCATTTTAGAAAAAACGTGGTTATAACGTGTATATGAAATTATTTGTTGTCTGTAGCAAGGAGAAAATTGCCCATATAACTTTTACCTCCCTTTGTACATAATACACATCGTCAACAGATCACCACCATACAATGAACAATCTCAGCAATCTAGTATGAGCTTTCATCTAAAACCCTTACAGCAGAGGACGCTTTTCTAGTTTTATTCATGGTTGGTTACTTTTTTCATTAAGCACTACTTGTCTCCAATTAACTGACTTATTATGTTAAAAGAGAATTATCAATGCACACAAATTTTCCAAGAGCATCAGAAAAGCAAATCTGATTAGGCTCTTACCATTTTACATGGGTCAAATCTAAGTCCAATACATTGGGACATGGTCCTGTCTAACATTCATAACATGTTTGAGGTGATGTTTAAAATGAAATAAAAAATTGTGAATCAGAAATGAGGGACAGTAATTACATGTAAGAAAAAGTGTTTGGTTTCCTTTAAATTATTCCTATACCGGTTATCAAAAAATCAAAAATAGGCAATCCATACATTATGCTCATCCTGAAGAATGAATGTAAAAGTGACAAGTCTAGAAATGTAAATACATGTGTCAACATCCAGAGGTGACTTTGGATCAAGCAAGTTTTTGTTCACCAATCTGTAGGAGATGTTATTGTCTTTCAATAGATTTACTCCCCTGATAGCAGTAGGCAACTGACCAATTACTACTAAATGCAGTAAGTTGGCTTTTTATTTAAAGTAGAACACATGGAACTGGGGAAATTTTTTAGTTTTTTGAAAATTTAGTTGTTTTGAGAGATACTGCTAGACACACAGTCAACCTGAAATCACAATAAGAACCAGTATCAATCATTTGTTTGGAATTTAAGGAACAATTGATGATATATGTAGATGAAGACTCTATGAAAGATGAAAGAAGTAATTATGATATAACATAAATATACTGATATAGAAATATGTGTAATAATGTATATTATATCTATTGTATATTTAGATATCTAGATCTGACTATTTACTAACTTAGTACTGTTCATATCATTAGCAGGTATATCATAACACATTTTAATATACCATGTTTCAACATCTTATCTTTCAACACCTTCATTGGCTTGTTAACATCATAGGTGAATAAATTCTGGTTTCTACATCTAATATATACTTGGTATCTTACATGTAGCTATGCTACCTGTTTTATATTTTTAAAAGAAGACTGTTCCTGATATTCCTGTTCTCATAATCTGTGGCTGTTGCTGTATTTCTGCAGGTTTCGCAAAAAATAATCGAATAATGTGAAAAGTCTGGATATTATTTTCTTTAAAATGCAACTGAATTTTTCCTCATGAAAGTTTTTAATATTATAATGAAACATGTCCTTTATTTTTCTATTTCTAATAAGACTAGTGACATGCATAAGGGAAATTTTACTCAAGTTTAAGCTTTATGTTCTTAGTGGGGGTATATTAATCCAAACTGAATAGCATATACTATTATCAATATTTGCCAATATATATATATAGAACAGTAAGACACCAGTTGTATATTATACAGTAATTTGATCAGCAACTTTAAAATCTTAATATCTTTATATTCAATCACATGTTATGGTTTATTAATATTTGTCAGCTGGAGGTATGATTATGTTGTTTTCTGGAAAAAAGAGATTGACAAAAAGTTTATAATATTGGTTTGAATATTGTTTTTATACAGGATTACATTCTAGATATAGAATCTAAATATGTTTGAGGTTTTTCTTTTCTTAAAGAAGGATGTATAGAAATGGCATCTGTGATAAGTCAAGCATGAAATTCTGATTGGATTGTACAAGAGAAGTAGAGTTTAGTTCTAATCAATAATCATTATTATAAAAAATGAAGGTGTACAAGTTGGATTGTTAAGTTTACAATTTAATATTGGCCCAGTCTTAATATTTTATTCATTGATTAGGGCTAATTATAAAGAATTTAATTGTCTAGGTTGCTTTCTATTGATCAATCTATTATTATATTAATGGTAGGAATTATTGTTATCTTTTAATTTTAATGTGGAACAGACATGCAAATTGGAGTAGAGCTCAGACAATACATTTCTTCAAGAGATTTTTCATCAGTAGGTTCAAAGGATGAGCAAGGAATTCTTTAATTTGATGGGAATCCTTGAAAATACTTGTATTCTTGTATAATGTACTCTTTTAACTAACACTAATTTTTGTCTACAAAATGCTTATTGGGAAGCAGTTCAATAAAGGTTTAAGGGGTAGCAATACATGACTTAACTCATACCATTTTTAACTTTACCATCAAAAGATGTGAAACTGTCTTAGAATGCATGTTTATAGATTTTTCATTATGCTATTATGCTATATTGATCTGCATCCATTAATATAAGAATGTTATTGGCAAAAAAAACTCCTTTAAATATGCAAAACTTGATACAACAGTTTCTTCATGCTCAGATGAACAGACTATTCAACTGTCAGTGAAAAAAAATTATTGACTTGCTGCAAAGAATGCTCCACTACCATTGTAGATTTCATCATAAGTTGTGCTCTGACATAGGAACCATGATCTTGATGGTATACTTTGTTACAAATATTTGATACTCTTTCAAGGATTTGTGATACTCTGGAATTGTAATATGTTTGATAGTACACAGATCATCTGGATTTACAAGTTGTGAAGTGTTTATTTGATTTATGGAAGGACTTCACACATTAGAAGCTATACAATAAAGATCTGAAGATATTTATGATAGTTCTTAATGTTAGTGTCAAATTGAACAAATCTGGACAAATCTTCATATTTTCTACATAAATGAGTTTCTTTGATTTGATATGACCTTTGAACTAAGAACAAATATGGATATAGTTTTATAAATTTTTTTAATTGAGCAGAAGCAACAAAATCCAATTTAAGTCTTAGATGCAAATATATATAAAAGTAAAAAGGTGTTACTATGTACTTTGAAAGTATCAGCTCTGTCATATCATGGAAGACCACTGTATTTGATCATTTTCACCTTATAGTGCCGTTCGAAAGGTTATAAAATACCCTTATTTTGTGTTCAGAACCTTATATTCCTAGTAAATAACCTAAAAAGACCAATTGAATAATATGTTTATTCAGATTTCAAACCTCATTAAAGATTGTATACAGTCTTTTATTTTCTGTGGATGGAAACAGAAAGCCTTGTTTGTACTATAATATGAGTAATTGAGTTTTTATACTGGGTTTTAACTTCAAACAATGGAAACCATGTATAATTAAATAGTAAAAGTATAGAATGAATAAGATTTTAACCATGGAAAAAGGTTTTTTTGATTTTTCTCAAAGAGTAATTTTTCATTATACAACATTTAATGAGTTTTCAAGTAGTCACCCATGATATCTTCTAATGAAAACAGTACATTTTGTCACTTTTTCTTGGAAAAATAACATGATTAAGTTGAATCAGCTTGTTATCCTTATGTTATATTTTAAATTGTCCAGTAATAATACAGTGATCAGATGACTTATCTTGCTATTGGACAGTAACAAATTAAATCAACTTTACACATTTAGGCACCGCATGGGAACAAAGGCAGTTCGCTGAAAATCATCATTTGAGATAAATTTCATTTAAGTGTAATTGAATTTGTAAATATTGTCTGGCAAAATGACTACTATTGTTTTCTATGTATGCCCTGTTAAAGGGATAATAGGCGTTAGAACGAACATAAAATTTTAAGTTCACTCAAATTTGGACAATAACAGTGTATATCCACCAGTGGACTTACCTATACATCAAAATCCCTCTAAAATCCGATAAATCCCCAAAATAAAGTAGTTAATCATAAAACGCTTGAGCCATCCATCAAGCGATTTTCAAATCGTGTAAATATAAAGGGAAGTAACTCTAACATGTGAGTTTTCACGCGTCCTTGACCCCTACTGTTGAATTCCACAATGATGTTTTTACCAGACGCTTTTATTCTCAAACTGAATGGAATCGTCGCTGGCTCACTTTTTTTTAAAATTCCGAATATATTTTTATTGTGGCTTTTTACAATTTGGTAAAGTGTGGGATGCATACTTATTTAACTAATAGTCAATATGAAACACAAATATAAGCCGTAGGACGAGTGTATTCTAACGCCTATTATCCCTTTAAAGCAGTATTTGAAATTTCAGAAGCGATATATCACTTTTTCAAAGGAGTTGGAACAATTGATGATATGATGCCTTATTAATAGTTGTTGACCATTAAAAAGATGGTGATAAGATAAGATTGTTTCTGTACTGACCAGAAGGATGATAAGTGGTCAACTGGACACTGGCTATAATGATAATATCATCCAACAGTGTCTAAAATACAGGTGTTTCACTTAGTATTCTGGACACGATTGAAGGCTATTTTTGTTCTTTAAAACAGCACAACATATCTGTTCGTGTAGCTTTGAGAATTTTGGAATTTTGTGATTCAGTATATCATCTACGTCATGTTCCAAAGGCATCAGGTATATGATAAATTTGTCGATTTTTTTTGGTGATATGTGTTAAGTTTGTGTTTAATGGATAAACTCTTCTTAATATCTGCTGTACATTCAAATCATTTTCATTTTGTTTAAATTAATTGTGAATACACACCATTTGTGGCCATTAGAGACTTCATGAAATTTATTCCACTTATATACACACTTAAACATTATAAATTGAGATTTCATTTATATTTGATTGAAATAACTAAAAAAAACTATTGATTATGTAAAAGGAGAAGAAATTGGCATAAAAAGCTGGTTCCAGAATTCAAATTAGATACATAGTTTTTTGGATGATTATAGAGATATTTCAATAGTTAGAAATCATTTAAAACTATCCATATCATTTTTCAGGATTGAGATTAGATATCCAATATGTCTACCATTCAACAAAACTGATACTGTTGTCATGTTCATGCTATTATCAATATTCAACAATAGTCAAAACTTAAATGAAGAACTTTTTTATTAAAATTTCAATGGAGTTTGATTTTCTTAATGTTATATGACATTGTTGACTGGTAATTAAAAAAACGGAAAAAAGAATCAATGTGGATGTACTATAATGTTTCAGATTTGCATGAATAAAATGATAGGAAAGGAAGTCTCCTGTCAATATTCGCATGATTCTAAATCATTTAGATAAAAATGTCCATGGCAGCATTTTGCATCCAGCTAGGAAATGGGTATTATCATGGAAAAAAGAGATAGGATAAAACTGATAGTATTGTCTGAAATTTTAATGAAATGGAATGTGAAATGATAATGTGTATTTAATGAGTAGTTATTAACTAGTTATTGCCATGTATTATTGGCTATTTATATTCTGGTTCCTCTATTGTCCTATTATTCTCTAAACGTTTGCTATTGATAGTTCTGTCCACTCTTCTATTGGAGATTTATTAACTCATTAATATTACTTAAATGGACAAAATGTTTCGAGAACTGATCACAATTCGTGCTGCATTACTGGCTTTTCACAATTGCAACTCTTAAATTTACTCAGTAAGTTGTTGGATGCCAGTTTAAAGAATACCATTTGATGAAACAAAGCACTCAAAAGCTTTGTCTGTTTAAATAGTAATTTCTTTCTTTCTTTTAATTTGTAGCAAGAATTTTCAAATTTTAATTTTTTTTAGATCACATAGTTCTAGATATGGTTTCTTTGCTAGTAGAAAAGTCAAGACTACAAAAGTGTAATAGTGACCGTTTTGGAGATTACTGAAGTAGTTTGTTTGAATGGACAGTGTTAAAACTCTAGTTTATTTGATTTAAAACGGTACAAAAGACCAATGTACAGTAGTTAGTAATTGTACTATTATAGAGAGTTTGTGAGTAATTTCTACCAGTACATATTAAAGATAAGTAGTCAATAGTCCGAGTATTTATGTACTAACTACTAACTATTAACTAGTATTGACTATTCACTGGTGACTAAAGGTGATGGTCACTATATTGATTTCTCACCTATCTTTTCATACTGACCACAAGAAATTCTACTTGAAGGATTATGAATGCTGTTTTCTCTTATGACATTTTTTTCAAACAACAAAGGTGAAGAAAATAAACAAGTAGTAAGGGATAAGGAATTGATTTGGAAAGTCAATTGATTGTGACTTTTGATATGTAATTTGGACTGTGTGTTTATGTGAGTGCTTATTAAAAATTTTGGAAGGATCTTCAATAAAAAAAAAAATAAGAAATTGGTTTTGTTGATTGACTGTGAAGTTATAATTGTGTTTTGAATTAGTGACTTGTGAGGAATAAAAATTTAAATATTTAGGGTTTATTATAAGGCAGTTTATGCGACTTTGAATACCAGATAATTTTTAATACTGATTACAAATTTGAAATGCTTACATGTCCAAGAGTTTAACTAAATTATTTTCAGTGTACCAATTCTCTTTGAAAAAAAATAATATATTGTAAATAGTTTCTGTCAAATACATACAAAATTTTATTTTATTGATAAATTTTGCGCCTATATTAATGAACAATTACATAATTAAAGATAGATTTCTCATTAGAAGAATGTCATCAATGCATGTGAAATATAAAACTGATGATATAATTATTTTATTTTTGACAGGAGTTATGTGATTAATCTGCAAATTAATTAATTATATTTTCCATAATGCAGATGTGAACTACTTGCTGATTGGGAAAAATTTGATATTTCATGTACATACAAAATGGTTGATCAGTCATTTATTCAAACTTGAAGATTTTCGGAAGTGAATTTGTGTACCACATGGGGTTAGGTTTTAGTTTCTTAAACTTTATCTTGATGTTTTAGTTGTTGAATAGTCTAATATATAAATTCTTAGTCTTATCAAAATCACTATATAAACCAAGAACAGTAGGAATAGTGTCTGGATTGCCAGAACACATTAGAATCATAGTGCCAAACATTTCAAGTGTAAATTGAGTTGTTGAGTTGTCATGGTAAATTTTGTTATTTAGAAAAATATATAACACTGGAACAAAGAATGTTCAAAACAGATATTTGATTGCAAGTTAGTGAAATCTATTTTTGGACAACAGATGCCAAAAACAAGGAAATTCATTATATTAATTATTTATATTGCAAATGTTTTCTTCCAAGCAATAATTTGCTGATTTGCATTTCATTTACAGCACCTTTTGTGTAACAAGCCAATTATGCTGCAAAGATATAGACTGAAACTGTTAAGGGAAACAAAAAAGGTATTCTGGTCTTTGTTTGTGTATTCAGGACACTCTATAAATTTATCTGCATATTTCCTTCTATCCATGTCCGTAGTTCCTGTAATCTATTTGTCTTGAACATTATGGGAAAGTGATCTCATGATCTGCTGATTTATTCGTAATTGCAGGAAGCTCAGACATTGTTTCAGAAATAAGAACTGTTCTCCTACTGAAAAAGACTAAAAGATTAGTATTCTATCAGTGAAAAAAAGGTTAGAAGTTAACCATTAACAGTTTACTGTAGGTAGTCAACATGAGTTTGTAAAATATTTCAGGTAAATTCGACTTATTAGTTTCTCAGCTGTCTGTATGTAATGAGAGATTTCCTCCTCTCTTTAGTGGTTCTCATTGCTCATAAAAATATATTATCATGATGAGTCTATCTTAAACAAGCTCTTCTTATTTCAACTGAATGTGGTGAATGAAGAATTCTTCAATGATTTAAAATTGTGAACATGAAAAGACTGAAACCAAACTTTTGGATATATTAGAAATTACAAAAAAAAGTTACCTTATTTTTCTTGAAAGAAGATCAATACCAGTTCTCTCTGACTTTGTAAATGTGATTTTGATAATTTGAAATATTAAAATCGTGTGGATTTCTAAGACGTAAAATGTGACTGAAACTGTTCATATGAAAATAACAAAAACACAATTCCATTAGAATTAGTTTTAAAAGTTTGATGCATTCCTAATTTTCAGAGATTTTAAATTTGTGTGATCAGTTTAGTTTTTAAAGATTTATGGAATTTGCTCAAAGTTTTAACTGACTTGAATGTTAATGATTCAAATTCTTGAAATTACACGTGGATTTTAGAATTTCCAATATAGTTCAGTGGATTGCTAAAGATTGAATCATACAAATGCTAAATATGTAAGGACTGTTATTACAGAGGATGGTTTATTGGGATATAGAAATGTGTAGAATTATCCTGATATAATTGGAGGGATTATAACAATGATAAAGAAGGATATTGATTGAAATTGTGAGAGTGGGATTATGACAAGGATAAATGAGGATATTAATGTAAAATTGTGATATAATATGGATAAACTACCACCTCCTGGTTGGTCTCCAGAATTATTATGGGTATGTATAAATTTTTAACATATATTAGTTTTTAAGAAATACTTATGATTTTGTATCATTTTGAAAGTAGCTCATTTACTGATGTGCTCTCAAAACCCAAACTCTATCTGTTTCTAAATGCAGTACAAATTGTTTCCATTTGACATAAAATTGATCTTATGGCATAACAGCCAAATGATCCATTTGACTTCATAATATATTCAATTGGATATCTGGATTTTGTATCATTTTACATGTTATTGAATACTGATAAAGACATCTATCTTTCGGCACTCATGCCTTGTGTGAAATACTTATCTGTCATATAGGCTACAGAAATGATACCTATTAATGACTGGATAATATGGATTCACCAGCAAATTAACATGTATTTATTAGGTAAAAGGGCATTACAATTTTAATTTGTGAAAAATTTGAAATTGCACATTAGAGGGGTATTTGACAAATATATAGGTGGGAAACACTGATATCTCTTGAAGAAAATATTTCAAGATAAAGTTTTTGGTTCCTCTACTTTCGTGGTTTCGATTATTCAAAGATTTTCAAAGGAATCAATACTTTGTTTCATGTGTGATGAGTTTAAACTATCTCCTTACTGAAGTTACCAGTAGGGCCTAATATTTACCTTCCAATCTGTCAATGATACATTGTTATTGAACCTGTGATTAAGACATGTATCTATCACCACCTTGCCATGTGTTGAGGAATTACCTGTTATTAGTTCCTGAAAGTCTTTGATTACTTCCAGTAAATGGTTAATGTAAGCAGTAGGGTGTTATACTACTAATATATTCTGTCATATATAATCATTTATATCACTTCTGTATTTTAACACTTGCCAATTCCATGAAGCCTTGTTGATGCAAATAGGAGAGAGTCATGGTGGTTCTGTGAGTACCTTCTTGCTAACCTTTTGTTTGCTTCACTGAATGTCAGTGCAGGAGAGGGCAATAAAAAAAGATTAGGTCAAATAGTTAATTTAACAACTTTTCAACTAAAGTTACTAAATTGGAAATAAAAGTTAATAGAAAAATAAGGAACAAAAGTTTGGTCTAATTTCTTATTATAACTGATGTATTTTCAAATATGAAACTATCTATCATTTCTTATCTTCATGTGTTGAAATAACACATTCAAAATATACACACTTTTTTTCCCTGGTGAATGTTATCATTTATAGAGGGGAGCATATCAAACAACTTCTTATACTTTATTCATACCTTAACACTATTTCTGATTCATTCTTTCATAAGTCATTAGGTTTTGTGCCTTTCTCTGTGCCATTTTTATGAGAATTCTGACTTCAAAGAGTTTTCAACATAGGTCTTCCATGTTTTCTAAATGTTATTATTAGTTCCATGTTTGAATAGGTCACAAGACATTAACTTCATTTTAGTCATACCAGCTTGTCTTAAATACTTCTTAATGTATTTATATTCCCCAGGAATCATATGGTTCATGTGTTAAGAGCATGTTTTTTTATGTTGAGGTCAATAAAATACATATTTAACTCATTAGAACCAGTTAAGTTATTATATGAAAAAGTCAGAAGCAGGAATTAAATGTAATTTAGATCACACCCTTCAGATTGACTTTTAACACACTTCTGATACCTATGGTTAACTTTTATTATCTTTATCTGTGTATTGACAACATATTTGAGGCTATAGTCTAGAAATTTGCCTATGGCGTGGTAAATTGAGAATGTGCTGTATATAAAGTTGAATGTCTGCCATATTTTTATAATATACTTCTGATTTTTGTTCAAGTTTATGTAATTTCTGTCAGAATATCGTCTGTCCTGATGCCACAGGCTGTGAATGATAAAGATCCCTCAAGAGTCGGAATAAAAAACGAGTAGACTAATTACTCTGTTCTTCCAAAATTTGCTTATGCCACTCTGCAAGTAATTTAACGAAAGTAACATGTAAAGTAATATATTATTAAGATAGAAATTATATAGAACGTTATAAGGTGCAAGTAATTTAAAGAAAGTAACATGTAAAGTAATATATTATTAAGATAGAAATTATATAGAACGTTATAAGGTGCAAGTAATTTAACGAAAGTAACATGTAAAGTAATATATTATTTAGAAAGTAATTATATAGAATTAATTTATGGAAAGTAACATGTAAGTAATATATTATTAAGAAAGTAATTATGTAGAATGTTGCAATATACAAGTAATGTATAGAAAATAATATGTAAAGTAATATATTATTAGGAAAGTAATTGTATAGAATGTTATAAGGTGCATGTAATTTATAGAAAGCAGCATGTAAGGTAATATATTATAAGAAAATAAATAATTATGTAGAATGTTTCAATATTCAAGTAATTTATAGAAAGTAATATGTAAAGAAATAAATTAGTAAGAAAGTAATTATATAGAATGTTGTAAGATACAAGTACTTTATAGAAAGTAATATGTAAAGTAATATATTATTAAGAAAGTAATTATATAGAATGTTGTAAGATACAAGTAATTTATAGAAAGTAATATGTAAAGTAATATATTATTAAGAAAGTAAGTATGTAGAATGTTGCAATATTCAAGTAATTTATAGAAAGTAATATGTAAAGTAATAGATTAGTAAGAAAGTAATTATATAGAATGTTGTAAGATATAAGTAATTTATAGAAAATAATATGTAAAGTAATAAATTATTAAGAAAGTAGTTATATAGAATGTTGTAAGATACAAGTAATTAAAAGAAAGTAATATGTAAAGTAATAGATTAGTAAGAAAGTAATTATATAGAATGTTGTAAGATATAAGTAATTTATAGAAAGTAACATGTAAAGGTATATCTTATAACAGGTGCTAGCCAGTCATCATTAACTCAAGTCATTATATCTGATATAGGTAAATATAAACAACATGTCTTAGAATTTATTTCCTTTACCTTTCCTCAATTATTAATAATTAGACTCCAAAATCAGTGTAAATACTGTTATATGGACTTTAAAATCTGAGTTTTTTATTGTTTTCTATGTAGTCCTTCCTCTATAAACTTTTAACGGGAGCCCTAGTCACTCATTATAGGTGCTTTATTTCATTTACACTACAGGTTAATAAGACTTGTATTCAATATAATGACCATGTGCATATAAAAGTCACTGTCCTTTGTTGCAACCCTACTTTTTAAACCTAACATTGTAGGAAATCGTGGAAATAAAGTTTTCCAGGCATACGAAAGGTAAAATAGTAGTGTAAATCTGATAAAATTCTTAGTTTATACAATGGGTTTGATAATCATATGAGTCTATCATTACTTTAAGATTGGCCAGCTTCCTTACTGTTTTATCTAATAAAAAACTTATTAGGTTGTGTGGTTATCTTTTTAATAAGCAGACGTCTTTCAGAAAACATATGCTGTGTGTGTTAAAATCCTGGTAATTAGTAGTGAAAACATACAAAAATACACAGGTTTGCCGTTTGGTCAAATGGCTCTTTACCTGCAGAATCTGTTTTCTTCTTTTTGATACAATGTAGGCCTATGTATAGGACTGAAACAGTTAATTAGTTATACCTTATATGTTTTTTCCAATTAAAATGGTACTTGCTGTGTTTCTACTGAAACAGTTGCCAATCTAGAATGGTTGGAAACCTGCCTGTCTGTCTGTATTTTGGAGATATTATTATGCATTCTGATCTGGTTTGAATAGAAACATACCTGTTTAGAATTGAAGCTACCTGCCAACCAGACTAGCTTCCCAAATTCAATGAATTTCTGTAGTTTGAGTTAGACATTAGCTCACTAACCTGAAAAATTGGGGTTCTCTCCAAGTATAGGTTGAGATATGTTTCTCTATCTTAAATCGGACAGTGTGTAGTCATTGAAATGGGACAAGTTAAAGACCCCATGCATTTCAATTTATATTTGTGAGATAGTTTTTCCTATTTTTATAGATCTTCTATACATTGTAGTTATTTTTATAAGAAAATAGAAATTGACCTGAGAAACCAAAATAGAGCATGCATGTTTACATTCTATACATACCTTAGTACTTATCTAAGACAAGATTATTAACTTGGTATATAAAATAAGATATGTTGATAGGTATAGATAATGTCAAATTGGTAGCTGAATGTAATTATCAGTAGGTTTTACAATAGCTATCAGTAGCTAGATTGTTTATTGGCTACAACATACCGACTTCTTGATCGGTTTACAAGTACATGATCCATGGTCTACAGACCTACCATACTCCATTTAAGCAAACGTTCCACATCCTTTTTTCGAAAGATAAATTCTCATCTCATATGTAGAAAAAGTCATATAGTATATAGAAATAAAACATGAAAGGTATATTTGAAGGGGTTATGGAATTTCATTTCCAGGCTAAGGTCAATAAATTGCTAAATGTTTGTTGCTTTAAATAATTAAAATTTTATTTAACCCCTTCTGAACAAAATTTATGGTAAATTGCACTTAGTTCATGTAATCAAGTACATTTCCTTTTTATGATTCCTTTTGATAATATATGTATTTCAAAATGAAAAATTATTCATCATTGTAATTGAAAACAATGACACAATAGACATGTTTTATATAAATCAAATGATAAACTGTTCTAAAAGTGTTAAGATGTTATCACAGTAGCCTCAAGCAAATTTCATTTTTATTATAAATTTTAAACTGGTTTGACATTTTTATTAATTATGAACAAAATATTTGATAAAATTAGATAGAGATTCACGTCTTATAGTGGACAAACTACTCCAGGTCTAAATTTGGTCAAATTTTGATGTATTGTGGCCCAGAGCATTAAAACGTTTTATTATATATGGAGTCAATAATTTCATGTCATTCAAGTTGTGAAATATTTTAAGGAAAATAATATTGAATTTTGTTTTTGGTTGTGTCTGCAAGATTTTCAGTGACATACCAGACAAGAATCTTTTGATTTCAGTTGACAATTATGTTGAATTTCAGGACAGTGATTCGGATAACTTTTGATAATTTGATTGGGTGATTCTATTGTAGTTTGTTTTTCAACCAACCAGATAACCAAAATGATAAACTCTTTTTCATTTTAAATGAGGTTGATTCTGACAATAGGCTCAGGAGTGTGACTAATGAGGCTCTTGCATGTAATCTATGAATTATTGTTCTTTCTATATTATACAATAGATAGCAGCAAACAGACAGAATACCAGAATATCAGAACAGACACAATAGCACGTAATGGACACATACAATATTCAAATTTTGATGATGAATTTTGAGAGAATTGATCAAATAAAATAACGATCAGTTGTGAAGTCTGTACTATTGAATCTATAGCAAAGCTTAGGCATGGATAGCATCAGTTAACTTAATATTTGTGCCTTTTATCAGTGATCCTGGTGATTACAGATGATTTAAGTAAATAGATTTAAAAGATAAACCAAAGTACAAAACAGTAAATTGTCACAACAGTATGTTCTTAAACTTCTTCTTATTTGTGAGATTTTGAAGAGATGAAAAAGTGGAATATATTTGACAATCAGTTTTAGATTATTGATACCTGAACTGTATTGTAACCTTAAATATAGGTAACAAAAGAACCTTATGGCTGAATGATGATATGAGATATATGACCATTATTATAGGACTATTGATACCTGAACTAAAATGCAACCTTAAATGAAGGTAAAGATAATATTATGAAACAGTTTTGATTTTAAATATAGAGGTCTTTATCTATATTTCAACAGAGAGGTTAACCAAATCTTATCGACAATATAGAAATTACAATCCTGGTGATAAAAGTCTGAAAAGAATTCATAGATATTGCATAATACATATTTGAATATAGACATCTATATATACACTTGTAGATATACCGGTAATTCTATCATAGATTTAGTTTTTATGACAAGTACACTTGTGTTATTCTTGACATAATATATTTATTCAGTCGTCACTGTTTATCGGCCTACCTATAAAGTTTAGTGTAAATATATATGTGTGAAAGTGAATTGGTTTGTGATGCTTGACTTGCTATTTTAGGGGGCAGACTTTTTTTGTGCATCCCCTTCAATATTTCGGGAGATATAGATTTGTGGTACTCTTTCAGCTCTTTCAAGAACAAAACAATTCTGACATGGAATAATTGTCTTAAATGTTAAAGAATTTGATATGTTTTCTATGAAGGATTGTGTTTGATAGTTTTGTCTATTTATGGATTATCATATTTGACCAATGTATTTTGCTGTTGTATCATCTCCTGCAGATGATTTGGTGAGTTCACATATATATTTTAAATACTCGATATACTGATGAGTTATATTTTATACATTTGGGTGTGTCTTGGTATCTGTGCATCTATAGTACCTTTACATCTGTTAGTAAATTGGTTCAACTTTGATGTAATCATGATCACAATTTTGTGTATTTGAATGGTTACATAGACAAAACTGAAAAATGTTAAGTCTAAAATGTATTAGAAGTCTAACCAAAAAAATTGCCAAAATTCTCTTTGTTTCTATAGCACCTTCCATTACTGTATTACTGTTACAAAACTTTGATTCTCAATTGCAATGAACTCACTCTTAAAAGGACAATATTTTGTAATTCCATTCACTCGTATATATGAAAGGAATCTTTGACTCTTTTTGACTGTATATGGAATGTAGCAGAAGCCCCAAATAATCAGCACCCCTTTCAAGAAAACACATTTGAAATGACGGGCCCTTCAATTTTGTGTTGTTCTAAAATGGTTAATATATCTATGTCAATCAAATGCATGGGCTGATTCTTTAATCAGCACTCCATAACGTCAATATCTACTATTCTATTGAATAAGGTTTGTATATAGGTGAGATTGAATAAGTGGTATCTACAGTAGATATTCTTTTATTACACTGAATAATGAAGTTTAACCCCCCTTTCATTTCATTTTTCCTTTTTAATGCTTCAAGTACTTTTAAATTTAATACTTTTATTTCTCCATTACATTCAAGACATGGCCCTAACTGAAATATATGGAGAGGAAAAATTTTGCCCGGGCTCTGACATAGGCCTGATCTCTTTGCAATTTCTAACTGCTGAGGCATCTTTAACTTAAACAGACTGTAGCACAAGTGTCTCTGTTTATTGAAGACACAGACCTACATCGCTGACAAGCGGAATTGGGTTGAAAAATCTGAAATAACATCTCAACCTTTGCCTAAATTGAGCCCTGGATCTTCCATTTAGTGAGCAAGCCTTTGTCTCATTGAGCAGTTCCCAAAAACCATTACTGGTAGTGGAATAGCTCATTAAGTTGCCAGTTGGAATGTCATCTGCCAGGAAATTAGGTTTGAGACCATCGTGTTTGTATTTGCTATGAAGTAGAATATGAGCAAATGGCAGCCCACTAAATCAAACAGTTGACCATTATCTCTTAGATACTAGTTGTTAAAAACCTAGTTGCTTTCAGATTCTGTCAATCACAGAGTTGATATAGGCCTAAAGAATATGAAGGCATATGTATCTAGTTTTCACAACATTCTAGTGCAATGTGTAATATTCTTCTAATGAATGAAACAGACACTACTGCTATAGTACTTATAATAGTAAATATTATTCTCTGGCACTCCTGCTTCTCTTAGAACTGCATAGTATATACTAAATGTTAATGGTACTACATATTAAATACTAAATGGCAGTGACTTGGTTGAGGCATGTGACGTTTAAAAGCATCTTGTTATTTGGATAGAAAAAGAGACATTGTTTAAGGTTTGTCCTTTGAAAGTTGGAAATTTCAAACATGATAATGGCACTCTCCTGCAGAGAAAAAGAATTTCTACTTCTAGCAAACGGTCTGTCATCACTAACTTAGTATAAAAGCATGGTATGATATATGTGGGACTGTATTACCTTTGAAGATAATGAGTGGGTTCAAAATCGGTTCATAATGCTGATAAGTTAGCATAGTTTAACATTCTGTTAGAAAAAGTATAATTTCAACACATGAACATGAAATATATTGAGTTATCAGAGACAGACTGACTCGTGCCAACACTTAAAACAGATGGATATCTTTTTAGTGTAATTGATATGATGTAAGAAGTCATAGCGTTCACTAATACTATTATATAGTATAGTCTAACAAGTTTTATAAAAATAAATGTACCTATAACTGAAATTTTTCTATTTGCTTATAAATAATTACCATACAATTAGTGTCTAAAATTATCTTAATAATATATTTTGGTACATTTTAGAATCATAAGTACATACCACATACATTATTATCCTAGTTTAGGTACATTTTTAAGGACTTTTTCTGAGCTTGCTTTGGGCTTTGGGTAGTTGTAAAAGATGTACTAGAACTAGAACTGTGTGATTTCTTCAAAAATACTTCAAGCCTGAAATTCCACTTTTTAATTCAATATTTGGTTACATATGATACAATATGCATTATGCTACTATGACTTATACATATGCTTATACACATGGAGTTTACACATGATACGTGGAGAAGATTTTGAATGAAAAAGACTGTTAAAAAAACTTTTAAACTTTCCATTTGAGTTTACTTAAACTCTTGTTACTTCTTTTAGGTACTCCTTTTGGGTACAGCATTTTCCTATTTTACTAATATTTACATGTATGTGTACCAAACTTTTTCTTGTATATTGCAGGTTATCATTAAAGTATATATTGAAGATGTAGGACAGAATTATGTAGAAGTACCCATAACACCTAACACTTCCTGTCAAGATGTTGTTGATTGTACTAAAGAACCTGGTAGAGAATCAGGATATATTGTGGTCATTAAACAGGGTACAGGTTAGTATGTGGTATTGTCTTATGTTTTATAAAGACACTTCTTGTTAGCCTAAATTTATTTGAACACAGTGGACTGACCACTGATTACTCACATTTGACCAAAGTGAGTTATTTGGGTTTTTATACAGTGGGAATGTAGTATTCAATATTTGGAAAATGTATTTGTGCTACAATGAACATAGAATGACTAGATAACTTGCCTTGTGCTACTATGAACACAGAATGACAAGATTAATTTGCCTTGTGCTACAATGAACACAGAATGACTGGATTAACTTGCCTTGTGCTACTATGAACACAGAATGACAAGATTGATTTGCCTTGTGCTACTATGAACACAGAATGACAAGATTGATTTGCCTTGTGCTTTAATGAACACAGAATGACTAGATTAACTTGCCTTGTGCTACAATGAACACAGAATGACTAGATTAACTTGCCTTGTGCTACTATGAACACGGAATGACTAGATTGATTTGCCTTGTGCTACAATGAACACATAATAACTAGATTAACTTGCCTTGTGCTACTATGAACACGGAATGACTAGATTAATTTGCCTTGTGCTACAATGAACACGGAATGACTAGATTGATTTGCGTTGTGTACCAATGAACACAGAATGAATTGATTAAGTGGCTTAGTGCTATAACGAATGCAATTACGAAGGCTGAAATATTGGTTCATATACCGTATATTTCCGTGTATAATGCGCAGGTTTTTGCCATAAAATGGGCCCAACAAAGCGGGGGTGCGCACTATATACGGGTAAATAAATTTGGAGTATTTTTTCCCAACGAAAATGCCGCAAGTCGATGTTAAGGATCCGCCATTTTGTCTTCCTTCATCGACACTCGCGGTAAAATTGATTTGTGTAAAAGATTGAATTATGATTTTAATAACGGCCCAATATGATTAATATCTTATAATTAAATATTTATTGTTAAATATTTGAACAAAACTAAAATGATTCAAGTTAATAACTTTGTTTTTAAAATGGAAAATGTGACGTGAAGACGAGAGGTACCAACAAAAATAATGTTCACGGGCAAAGCATTTTCAATGGCTTTTATAGTAGGAACAATGGATTGTCATGCTTGATGACATGCCTCAATACGTAATC
Organism: Nipponacmea schrenckii; assembly: GCA_030562195.1. Classification (NCBI taxonomy): domain Eukaryota; kingdom Metazoa; phylum Mollusca; class Gastropoda; family Lottiidae; genus Nipponacmea; species Nipponacmea schrenckii. Next base: position 18,359,088 of record CM060199.1, read on the forward strand.
AAGTCTTGCCTGAATATAAATACGTTTACCAGAATAAGTGGGTTTTAATATAATCCATTGTTTTCCTATTTATTCATCAGATATGATACACAAGGTTCACGCCAGCAATTTTTTCATTTCCGTTGAGAGGCAATACTAGTCTAATCTATGCGGGGGGTAAAAGCAGACGATAAAAATAAACTATTGAGAGAATCATGTCACTCCAGCGAGGATTAAAGACTTAATTAAGAAAGACAATGATGTTTATTTACGTTAAACAAACGAAACAATCACAATTAAGTATTCACACAAAAGGAACTGACGCAATATCATGATTATTATTCGCATTATGATTACAAGTATAATGGGGCCTATTAGTCTTACACCAAGTCAGTTACCGTTAGACCTTCGAATTCCTGTCAATGATATCTTCTTCAATACTTCTAAGTTTACCGGGTAATTGCACATTTTTCTTCAAGATGAATATCATCCTCGGTAGCTTCCATAGCATCAAAAATACCGAATCAGGTGAGAAGCGTAATAGAGCGGTATCTCAGTTAAGTCGTACTAGTTTTACAACATCTTTATAAAGAACACAATATTGTAATGAACATGTTTTATATATTTCAGAACATATTTTATCATATAATGATAATATTTATAGTTTATTACAATTACAAGGTAAAGAAAAAGAAAATTTAATATTTGTACTACATTATGGAAGTGTTATATATCAAGATGATATGGCAGATTTACCATCAGGTAAGTTTGAAGTACTTATACATATTTTAGTATATACTGAACATATTGTCTTGACATTATACATTCAAGTACCATGTATTACTAAGATACCATACAGATGATTGACATATACCCATAATGTACAAATGCTATGCAAATAGGGCTATATTCAATAGATAATTATTAAAAAGAATCACTATAAATTTTCACTATGACACTGCAGCCCTAGACACAGCATTGAAGGAGTTATAAACTGCGTTTCCACTTGGTATTGCGAACGCTAGCTTTAAAGACAGCTTTATTGCCGAACACGCTGCGTTTATCTGGTTCCCAAACCACTTTAGTCTCCATAATAAAAGTGGCAAATTCTTGACAGGTTGCGATGTACAAGACTACTGATGTCGCGTGTGGGGCCGATAGTACTTCTCAATTGCCGAACGAGAAAAAGCGTTTCCAATTGTTTAAAAAGCCGGCTTTAAAGCTAGCTTTTATTTGGCCCCCGCAAAAAGGGAGGTTTTCGGTTCCCGAACCGTAATGGTTCGACAATTTCACAAGTGGAAACACAGAAAAGCTAGCTTAAAGCCGGCTTTAAGGCCAAGTGGAAACACGGTTATACACTAAGTACTTTGGGATGATTATCCTTTTGTCTTGCCATTATATCAAATGCCCAAATGAGGATGTTAAGGTTTGAAATAAGCTTGTAAATTTGGATTTTGTAATGTAAAATAATCCTTTCTCTCCTGTACAGTCAATTTTCTTATACTCATCAAATATTGCAAAGTTAAGCCTTACATCCAAACCAGCTTTCCCGATAAGGATTATATATCAAAAACCTCTATTGTTGACTAGAGATAACTCTTGTCTATTATATATTGAAGAAAAAATTCCTGAAATTTCTTAATGTAACCTGGCAACAATGTTGTATATTATATAAACAAGGTTAAAGAGTTCTTTTATAGAATGAATAATGACCCATTGTTTTCCTTTTATTTATGTTGGCCTTAATAATAATTACTTAGTTTGTTTTCTCTCAACCTATCTTTATTTCTGATGGTCTATCTGTTTATAGTCAATCTTTATCTGTATGTCAAATGGCTTGAGGTGTTGGTTCTGGGTGGCTAATGTCTAATGGTCTGTGCCTGTTTCATTTGTCACATTCTTTAAAACTAAAAAGAGTTTTTAATAATACATTTTTCTGAATATGGTAGCAAACCCTTAAAAACATACATATATATAGCTTTTACAGTTTTATTCTTTCTTTTCTGCTTGTTCTCTAATCCTGGCCACATATTCTAAAAACCATCATAGTGCCAGTGTGTTAGAAGTGAAAACACTTGGACACCTTAGTCTTAGATCAATTCATGAATAAGCAGCCTGGATTTGACCTCAACAAGAATTTTGAGGTTAATTTTATCCTCACTAAGATGACTTACAATATTTCTGGGATAATATTTCATAGATTTAACTCCCTTTATGTATGAAAATATAAGTATAATAAAAATATCACACAGTTTGGTTTTACCTATCACAAAACTATATACCAATCAACTTAGCAGATTTCTCATGTCTATAAATATGTGTATTTGATTGATATCTACTTGTTGATATGATATGTATGATACATGATATATCTTTGATACATGATACACGATACATCTATGATACATGATATATGCTAGTTTTCCCAACATGTGATATTATAATATAAATGTTTGATATCTGATGGAAAGCAACTTGTATATCTATTTCCAATAGTGTTTCACCAAACCTGAAAGTGTATATAAAATGTAAGTATTTCAAATACCATTGTGTTGGGACCATTTGCAATAAATAATTTTTTTTGATGATATAAATTGCCTAAACGCTTAAAGCTACATAATCGTGTTAGGCAGAATTGATTTGAATCTGTAGAGAGGTTCCTTAAAAAGTTCAAAAATTTTGAACAAAATGATAAGAAACATCATTTAAAAGCATGAATGACTTTCTTAAATTTCTTGATAAAAAAAACTTGAATCAAAGTGACAAATGAATAATTTAATAGGATTTGATTTTTAAACCACAAATATTTCTGGTTTGGTAACCTTGACATCTGATTTGGTTAAACTGGTTTTTATGAACTATCTTTAACTCCTCAGATATTACTTTAAAATTGTTTTACTTTTTCTCTTCTTATTGATGTAGATAAGAATTGCTGAAAATGTATAAAAACTGTATTTTTCTTTAGATGAAACATGAACCCAATCCATTTGTGCTACAGCTTCTTGTTAAAGACAGACCCTTAAGACAGTTTAAAATTGAAAATAAACTTACTTATCCTACTGTCCTAATGAAATTTTCATAATTGCATACTGCATGGTGTTGCATTACCATGCATTATTCCAATCAGGAGTACAAGAAGGATTTTTTTAGTTCACAGAGATCATCAAACTAGTTGATTGACAACAGATTCATTTAAGCATGACAGTAGTTTACTTGTATCTTAAGGCAATTTCTCACTTTTTCATTCATAAACTGAAGGTCAGTTAAATACTTAAATGTTTATTTTTGTAAAGTGGAAACCTTGTGTACCATTTTATATAAGCTAAAACTTTGGTAGTAATAAAGCTTTGTGTATCACCTTTATAAACAGAAACTTATACACTGAAACTTTGTTTATCATCATTATAAGGTGAAACTATTTGTATCATCTTTATAAGCTGAACTCTGTGTATCATCCTTATAAGCTGAAACTTTGTCTATCATCTTTGTAAGCTGAAACTTTGTTTATCATCTTTATAACCTGAAACTTTGTTTATCATCCTTATAAGCTGAAACTTTGTTTATCATCTTTGTAAGCTGAAACTTTGTTTATTATCTTTATAAGCTGAAACTTTGTTTATCATCTTTATAAGCTGAAACTTTGTGTATCATCTTTATAAAGTGAATTCTGTGTGTCATCTTTATAAGCTGAACTCTGTTTACCATCTTTATAAGCTGAAACTTTGTTTATCATCCTTATAAGCTGAAACTTTGTTTATCATCTTTATAAGCTGAAACTTTGTTTTACTTATAACCTAACTCTTTACATTTAATAACTGAAACTCTTTTTTATCATTTTTTAAAGCTGAAATTTGATCACTTTAAACCTGAACTCTGTTTATCATCCTTATAAGCTGAAACTTTGTTTATCATCTTTATAAGCTGAAACTTTGTGACTTATAAGCAACCTCTAAATTGGTCTGGGACAGAAACATGCAGTTAGTGTTAGAGGCATTAAACTACCTCGCATCAACCCATTAAGGAGCACAATATGGATTTAAAACTATCATATATTATGATAAAATACCTATAGAATATTTAATTAACTAAATTTAGAGGCGTTTAACTACGCTTTTTCTATTTCCAACGGTTGATATATCTTTAAATGTACAAACTATAGCCTTGGACTATCTCATCTGAACTGCCACGCTAGTCGATGAAGGAAGACAAAATGGCGGATCCTCAACATCGCTTTGCAGGATTTTCTAGGGGGGAAAAAATAGTCATAATTTATTTAACTTATTTATGGTGCTCTTTGTTGGGTCAATTTTAAGGTAAAAACCTGCGCACTATATTCGGAATTATACGGTATGATGTGATTAAACTTGTAAAAGGCAAGTGACTAGCCCACTAAGCAACACTCTCCTAAATGCAATATAACAATATATTTATTTCCTGAGTTTATGTTTGTAAATAAGAAATAAAGGTCAAAAACTGATCAAATTGAAATTTGAGAAAAGATATTTAGTGACACTGATCTTTTAATATCCATGACATTTGGCTTCATACAGATCTGGTTGGCATCTTATGATAAAAACTCTGATAACAATTTGTTAATTTTCTTAATCCCGTTAATACCTTCCTAGAGAGTTTGACCTTTGCCTTTTACAATAATAAACATAGCATTTCATAAGATATCTTCTTTAGTATTTAGGTATCTTACTAGTGCATTAAACTAGGCAAAAACTTATACTTTATCCATGGACAAGTGGCTTTGTTATATATTTCAATCTTGAATAATCAATAGCTATTGAACTCTTTTAATTCTACCTAATGGGTTTTGTTTCTAGTGTACTTATGAATTGGATTTTGAATAAGTACTCACTCTGCATCATGCAGACACCAATATATATATCAAGGAATTGAAATATTAAAACAGAATTTAAAACATTTGTTACTAAGAGTTAGGTGATATCAACCAAATTCTGATTTATTTCAGTCCTTGTAACTTGAAGGAATTGATGTAAACTTTTATACAGTTGTCAATCTTGAATAAGTCAAAGTTTGAAGTGTAATAGCAAGCATGCTTTATCTGAAATATCTTTGACTATGATAAATAATTTGTTTAGGGGTTAAATAGTAATCTAATCATCTAAACACTTCATACAGCCTTGAACACTTGACAATATACCAACCATATCAATATTGTCTTTCTTGTACATTACTCTTGATGGTCATTCTGTTTGACCCCTGGTCAGTTTATGAGAATAATATTTATTAAGAGCATATTAGATATCTGGTATATTAAGGGATATAACCCTCTAAATAATCTGATAAAACTCCGCCCATATCACTCCAACTTTTCAAAATATAAAATAGATTTGAGGTTCATCTTGCATAGGCATGTTTTACTTAAGTTTCATAATGATACTTTCTACTATCTTGCTCTTGGATAAACATTTTCACATTGATCTTTACCGGATTATCTATACCTATTTTGAATATAGGGGACTTTCACACCTTCAACAAAGGGTAAAACTCAAAACAGCTATTTGCTTACCTTAAACATTCAAATGACTTCAACACTATATAACTGACTGTGCTACAGTTAATCAAGCTAACATCAATTCAATCTATTACAGACATAAATTATTTCTGATTTTCAATGTGATAAGCCTGATAAGCATTGAGTTTTGTTAAATTTAGATGATTATGTCCCTTAAAGCTATTTTTTTTCTGGTCAATGTATGGGAAAGACTTGGAATAGCCAATATTTTGTTCTGGTATGTATAATATTTGTAGAAGAAGTACCACACAGGATGTGAAAAAGTAAACAGAATAGATGTGTCTGCTTCATATCATTTCCTGTCTAAAATTTATTAAAATCATCTATATTGATAGATATGATACACTTTGTGTTTTGCTATCCCACACCTGTGGTATATTGAAGATTCTCATATTGGATGGCAGGATGTCTGAGTTATAAATTGATAACAAAATATTCTAGACTGTTATGATAAACTATTTCTTTCCCTTCCTGCAAACTGATGACAATTTTGAATTTGTAATTTTATAACAATTTTTGGGGGCTCTTGTAGATTTTCTTAGTTTTATGATAGTTGACAACTGAGTGTACACATCTTTTAGTCCAAATGTTTATCTCAGTTCACCAGACCAGACCTTTTAGAGCAGCAGCCAGATATATCATTGATCCCTGATTGATCCTCAGATCAAAGATAAAACAAACTCAGCCTATTCATTAACACAGCAGGCAACAATTTCAATTCATCTATTTTGATTTATGGTACAAGGATAGTTGATAATACCTTAATGATGAATAGATGTACTGGATGTGCATGGTGAAGCTGTATTAAATATCTAGAATAACAATATTGTTGGTATGTTGATGAAATGATAGGGGGCCTAAGAGGTATCTTTGATCAACCCCTGTATCATTGATTTGTAACAATACTGATAGAAAGAGGTAATGATAGGTGTCCAGACACTACAATACTATCTAGATCAATTATACAGAATGGGATACACTGATTCATTTTCAAATATCTGTGCTTTGATATATTTTATAGGGATTTATAAGAGATTTGAAAGCCTTTGTATGTCTATCAAAGACACTTAAAACATCTATTGTACACTCAGAGTTCATTATTTAAGAGAAGGAATCTTATCTGTGGATCTCGTCTGGAAAGTGGAAATATGTTCTTACTGTCCCTCTTTCCTCTTTCTGATTTCCAATTGATGATCTGTGGTTCTTGTAATTCCGGGAAAATTATCCCTGTGGTCCAGATTTTGATATAAAATCCCCAAAAGGGCTGAAATAAACCATAAAGGAATAGAAAAAAATAAGATTACTAGACAAACATACAAAGGCTAAACAAAACTGAACATTAACTCAGACAATTTAAAATTCAGACCCTATCAGTGTTGAGTTTCAAAATAGTTTTATGATGAGTTAAATGTGGGTGTTATGAATCAGTATTGTGGGCAGGGAATTTAAATGTAATTGTTGAAGCATGTCTTGATTATCCACCCCAACCTACCAGGTGGTCAATTGGTCAGTCTGTGATCTATGGTGGTCTGAATTTCAATAGCAATTCAATAGTCAGTGGTGTTTGTAAATCCTGTTTAAAGGGATTTTAATCACACCAGTGGTCAATGGGGTATAGAGGTCCAGCTTCAATAGGGATGAAATCATTCAGTTAGGGTTTGGGATACATTACAACCACATTGTCAATGATTTTAACAGGTTTCAACCTATTAGATCATTTCAAAGTCTTGCTTTGGGTTTCAAATCGAGACCTTTATATTTAGTGATTGGATTTGAAATAGCTGTATTCACCAAGGCTCATGTGCTTATTTTACTTGTATATGAATAGTAGAATTGGATAATGTTATGAAATGCGATGATTGCCTTGGATTTAGCTGATATTTGAAAAGATCTTCAAGTGAAATTAAAGTTTGGTGACAATGGCTCTAAGTAAGTACTTGAAACTTGATGTGTTCAGTTTCAGGATAATGGTGTTTTCTTTGTACATTTTATCAATTTCTGCACGACACTTTTTGTTTGTTTTGCTTTTCTATAACAAAAGTCAGTCTGGAAATTATTTCACCAAATGGAATGCTAATTTGACAATTCTAACATCTAAAGATAACTTTTTACTTCAACCCCATAATTTCTGTTGCTACAACATTTTTTGATGATTAATCAAATTCTTAAATGAAAAAAATACATTGTGAGTGTGAACTACACAAAAGACGAGCTGTCATTTTCACTTGCAACTGCAGATAGTTCTGTACACACAGAGTTTAAGGGTTCAAATTTTGAAAAATCCGTATCGCAGATGTTAAGTTAGGAGTGATTGTCTCCTAGGGCTTATTCTGTGTCTTCATCTTTGTCTCGATTCTTCGTTCTTCTTCTGTGAGGTTTTTCTTCTCTGGGTTTCTTCTTTTTCTTTTGGAGACCAAGTACTCTAATCATTTCCTCTGTGAGTCTTCTTCCTGTGAAGAGCAACATGCTTTTTTTGTTTCCTGTATTCCTTCTTTCGTAATTCTTGTTGATGTCTTATCAAAGACTGCGTCCAAGTCACTCTACTGATGTTTAACACCTAATAAGCTAATAACTTTATTGTGGGACTTTGCTACCGCAAAGTCCCAGTTTGTTTTCGGTTTGTCAATTCTTTTTGTGGGACTTTGCTACCGCAAAGTCCCAGTTTGTTTTCGGTTTGTCAATTCTTTCGAAATTTACACAGGGCACACAGCCTAGGCTGCAATAGTTGCAGCAATTTCACAACTTCTCTAGACCTTCTGTAGTGGCGACGTGTTGCATAAATATAAAATGGAACATTTTTGCACGACCGGAAGTGCTGCATTGCAACAAGTCTAAAAAGTCGGTCAGTAGCTCTAGAAGTCGCAATTTTTGATCGATTTTCTTCGGGTTTGCATTTTTGAAAACTTGAAACAATTTCCAACAAGATAGCAGTTAAAAAATTTCGAAATTCGAAAATTCATAGCACACATTTTTTTGCCGTATTTTGCACATTTTTGCAACTTTGCTATTTTAAGACCGATTGATCTGAAAATTTGGGTGCCTTCAAGTGTCACGTATATGAAAACATTGGCAGAGTCAAAATTTTTGCTTCATTTGCAGTTTCAACGTAAAATGGGTTTAAACTTCCGGTTGACCTACTTGTGCTGTAATTGATGTATCGCAACAAAACTGATGTCGATCGTAATTAAATTAGAAGACAAAAAAACGAAGAAGAAAAAATCCGGACCGGAAGTGAAACTTTGGCCGCCATCTTGAAATGTCACTTTTTTGTAAAACTCAAAATGGGGCCTCTACGGTAAGAGCGATTTGCGTGATATTTGCATTTTTAGAAAGTTCATGCGATTGCGAAAAACTTATGGGAAGCCGATTTTTGAATTTCGATTTTGCTTTTTTGCAACTTCCGGTAGAATTTTTTCAATTTTTAAAAGCTTATTTCTCGCGACCTTGACCTTTGATGACCTTGACCTTTAGTAGGTCAAAGGTCATTGACCTTGGCTATCAGTTGATACTTTGACCTTTGACCTCCGACGGCTACTTCCGGTTTTATAGCTGACCGAAAACAGCGAAATTCGCAACTTTGGGTAGTTCTAGAGCGTGACCTAATTAATTAAGAACGCTATTTTCTCCAGATTCTTAATGCGCTTTTTGTCCTCTTTCCAAAGATATATAACAAAAGTTTGTAAAATGAAAATTGAAGTTTTTGATTTTTGAACATAACAGTACAATTTGCTATATTTACGTTTGTTTGAAATGAATGTGTGTATATCTCGTGATCTATTAAATGCACAAACTTCAAATTTGTACCGTGAATATACATTTTGAATGTGATTAGATTCACGCTAAAAAAAATGAGATGGGCGTGGCACATCCGGGTATATTTCGAATTTACCCTTTTCATGGGTCAGGGAATTACGTCTGTAGGAAAAAGCGTTTTTTTTTAAAAAGTACTTTGCACACAGATACCTCATTGCTTTGGCCAGTTCATCCCAGAAAATCAGATGATTCGGCCTGCAATTTCTCGACAATAGCAAACCGGTTAATTTTTACTAATTTTGGAAGCTTATTTCTCATGACCTTGACCTTTGGTGACCTTGACCTTTTGTAGGTCAAAGGTCATTGACCTTATCTATCATTTAATACTTTCACATTTGACCTCAAACGTCAACTTCCGGTTTTATAGCCGCCCGAAAACAGCAACATTCACAACTTTGGACTGCTCTAGAGCGTGACCTAATTAATTTAGAGGGTTATTTTTTTCAGATTCTAAAGGCGCTTTTTGTAAACTTTCCAGCAACGAATAACAAAAGTTTTTAAAATGAAAATTTAATTTTTGCACTTTTAAAATTAAAGTACATTTTGCTTTTTTGAAATGTATTTGTGCATATCTCGTGATCTATTAGATGTTCAAGCTTCAAATTTGTACCGTTACTATACATTTCAAATGTGATTAGATTTACGCCAAAATAAATGAGATGGGCGTGGCACATCCGGGTAAACTTACAATTTTTCATTTATATCAGTCAGCGCTCTACATCTGTAGGAAATAACGTTTTTCAAAAAGGTACTTTGCACACAGATACCCTGTTGCTTTGGCCAGTTTCTTCCAGAAAATTAGATGTTTCGGCCTGTTTGTTGCAATTTGGCAACGTTAGCAAAGTCCCACTCTGTGCCACGTGTGGCTCTAGTTTATATTTCATCTCAAAACAGTTCCAAAACTGTGAGAAATGAACTTTGATCAGAAATATAATTGTCAAACTGTACCTACCAGTGTTTTGTGGTGTGTTTGTGTGATTAAGATTCGTATGATAGGTATTTTGACACCTTCAAGTGTTAAAGGTCAACTGTAATTATCATAGGTACATTGTCCTCCATACAAGTCAAATTTATTAGTGCTACTTTCTATGAGTTTGTAGCCTGAGGACTTGGACTGTTTGCTTTCATTGTTTGAGGTCCTATTGGTGATTATTGTGTAGTGAATTTTCCATCATCACATTCTTTATTGGTTGCCATTTGAGGTTCCTAAATGAGTTCTATTTTAGTATCTGTGTAATAAATATACAGTATATCCTGCTCACACGACCACCTTTATTAAGAGCCCACCTTCAATAAACGACCACAATAAATATACTATACATGTATGAGTAAAAGTAAGATCCTATGATTTCCAAAACGTCAAAACGAAATGGTTTTGCAGTTCCTCTCTTAAGAGGCCACCTTCACTCAGCGACCGTTTTTGAATATTCCCTTGAGTGGTCTCTGAATGCAGGTTCTACTGTACATGCATCCTGTACCTTTAAAAAAAAGACATTGTAATTATGATTACCATCCTTAAACTAAAGCAATACAGCCACATTTGACTAAGAGGGAAGCTTGCCTGCTTACATGGAGTCTGTCATAGGTCAAGTCAATTGAAAGAAACAAATTTACAAGATAAAAAAGGAAAGAAACAAATGAGATCCTCTGTACCACAGGCAGCTGTCATGAAAAGTTTCCTTGACGATCTTGAATAATAAAAATTCATTTCAATCCATTGCTGTAATAACTTTTTTTTTTAATTTTATCTTATTTCACGCGAGATGTCCACGAAAAAAAATAAAACTAGCAATATAAAGTAAGTTGTATTGTTGGCTTTCCAAATGTTATCAGATCAAAACAATATGTGACATCAATAGAAATATGGCAAGATGACCAGATTCAATTGACATTCTTAATCCCATATCAAACCATGTTTGACCATTACTGGCCAAAACTGACCACCAGCAGTGTCCACTGTTATAATCAATAATTATTTTCTCTAAATATTACCATTTTCAATGTCCATTGTCCACTTCAAATGACCAGTGGTCAATTTGTCAATAAAATTTGGCTGAAGACAAAAGAGAAACTGATCCTGTTTGAATCCCCTCTGTTTAATCTGATGTTGAGACTAAGTCACAGATTGGGGTGACATCTAGTGTCAGATGTGACTGTGAATTTTGATTTTTAATGGACTGTCTGGTCCATATATCAACATTGAATAACACTGATGTTAGATTTAATTTTAATCTTATGATTAAACATTGCATTGGTTCAAATTACTTTAAGGGATTGTAAAGAGGTTTTCTCAAATTTTGTATGTGTATCGGGGGCACTGATAGCATCAATTTGCTCTATTTTGATTTCAAACCAAACGTTCCTGCAATTCTACTAAAACTAATTGTTTGAAGACGTCACTAATCAAAAAATTGGAATGCGTCAAATGATACATGTGAACAATTTAGAAAAACTCTTTACAATCCCTTTAACAGGGTTTAATTTTGAGTTAATATAAAAGGAAAATAATTTTGCTAACTTTTCAAATGATGGTGAATTTGCTCAGTTTCTGTTATAAGTATCATTTATTTGATTCCAAATCTGACATTTGGTTTCTGAACAAAAACAGATTTGAAAAATAAACTGTTGTTACTTCAAGAATGCCATAACAGCAGGGATATCTGTCAGGTGAGGAAGTTCTCAACTGTGTATCTTCATGCTATTTTTTTGTCAAAGTGCAGCAGAAATGTATATAATATTTTTCGTGCTCACTCCAATTTCCTAAGGCAATGACAAGAATTTGTTGTGTGTAAGTAAATATCTTGTTATTACCATGTCCCTAGTTGGGCTTAAAACACATATAAAAGATTAAGCCCAAAAAGCACATAACAAAGTGAAATGATCTAAAGTAATAACAAAAGTAAATTAACAAAGAACAATAATTACAGAGAAGGCCTGAAGGGAAAGTGGAGGGTAGAGTGAAAAAGATGAGAGCACATGTAAACAGGGAGGGTGTTTTTTCTTTTTATTGGACGTTTTTTGTTCACATATCCACAATACATCAATAGCATATATTATACACATACTTATACATATTAATACATAATAATACATGGTAATAATACATAACAATAATTACAGTATGACTTAGTAATATATATGTAAGCATCAATTCTTTAGCAGTGGCTGCAGTACCAAATCCTTCTAGACCATGTACTTGTGTCTGGTAATGTTTGCTGACACCAAAGGATTCGTTCTTCCTGCCAGCCCTACTAGTTAAATGTTCTATGAGGCATGTTTATAGTCTCCATTGGGTGGGTGTTGGTTGAAAAGACCTGTGGTTCGCTAAGGTGTATGAGAAGATCATGTGACACACAGCGATATGTTGGGCATTGCATTGACTTAATTCTGAAAAAATGATTCATACAGCTGATACCATTCATATGAAATGAAAATTTGTGTAAATTAATTTAATCTGGAAAGACCTGTGTTTAATAATGAATGCATAAACTTCTACTTGTCTTAACAGAACATTTTAAGTCTGCATCTTTTGTATAAATTGTATTTTCTTATTCTAAATAAAGGTATAAAGGTTCATGCCAACCTAACCCTATGACCTATATTTAAAATACATGTCTGAAACCGATGAAGGTTTGTCCTCTGAAAGTATATTGACCATTGATTGAGTAAGCATAGTAGAGACAAATACCGGACAGTGGACAGACGGACTGACCAACTTAATGGTCAATATTAACATTCTTGATACAATGACCACCACAATATTGTCCTCTTGTATAAGATATTTGTAGTTGAGATTAAAGGCTCCCTTAAAAAATCGATACACTGACCATTGTCCATGTAAAAAATCAGAAATTTCAATCCTGTGCTTGACCTTCAAAGCCAGGGTTTTCACTTTATTTGTTGACAGGCTTTTAAGGATAAATAGACTATTTTAAAACATTGTTTCCTTGTTGAAGTACAGTTGTTGATTTTAACAAATCTGAAACTGTTTGACATTTCTGAAGCCTAAAATAAAATTCTGTCGTTTTTTGGGTCAAATTAGGGTCACTTTTACAACCAAATCCATGCAGTCTCTGATACATCCTTTTCTGTGAATATAGCTCTTTTAAAAATATTTAAGGACCTTTTTAAACAGTTGCTAATTTTTAAAACTCAGTCACCTTTTAAACCTTTTAAACCTCCCTCACCAATTTTTAAATCTCAGTTCCATTAGTTGGTATTGATGTTTTATTTTTTGAAAATATATTTTACTTTATCTTCCATGTATTTACAATTATATGAAATACAATACAAAACATTGTATTTTTGGTATTAATGTTTGCTTTGAAGCGTGCAGAAAAAATGGTGGAAAAGTCTTGTTCGTTACATTTGTATGATTTTAACAATTGATCTTGAAAATAAATATCACATAGTTAAAGCCAATATGAATGTGTCATTTTGAAAGGAGATGAATAATGTTGAATATATTGATGATTTGATTGCTGACATATATTGTCAAGTGATCAAAAGATCATCCCTGGGATCATTAGAATAGGGTGGACAGGTCGAGCTAACGACATCAAAACACATATACTTGTCAGTGTCACAATCTTATCTAAATCTTCACATACCTCTTCTATTTTGTCATTCCATACACAGATATTGGTGCCATGAACACTGAAATTTGATTGGCCCAAAACAATGCTTCCAACCAATCTATGTAATGGTTATGTATTCTAGATTAAGCAACCTTCTTGACCATTAGTTGTTTAATAAGTGGTGTATTGATTCAATTAGCCTGTATTTGGACATGTATTTTATGTTAATTAAACATGTAAAGTGTCCAGTTGACATTTTGTCTAGTGGTTCAATAATAAATTACATGTAGGCCCACCTAAAGTTGTAAATGATGTTAAATTGACCTATTTGAAACATTTTCCTAAAAATTATCGCAGTTTAAGATTTTTCCCTTTCAAGATCACTTTTGCTTACGATTTTTTCCGTGTCAGTCCCTCTGACCTGCATCATTGACATGGGGAAACTGGGCTTAATAATCCGAAATTTATTCTCGACCTTTGCCAGGATTGAACCCTGGACCTTAGCAAGCAAATGTCTTACTCCCTGAGAGTTCCCTAGAAATCAATGCTCAAATCCTCAAGATAGCTCAACTTAGTGATTAACCAAATTTTCAGAAAATTCTACTGTGCTCAATCTATTACAATTATTATCTATAATAAGACAGATCATTGACAATCAAATGTGTAATAGGTTGCCAACAATGTCTTGGTCTTGGCAAGAGACATCTTGTCATGCTATTGTCCTTTAAAATCAATTTCACTTTATTTATCTTAGGTTGAAATGGACCTTTTGAAAGGCTAAAGGGATTAATCTTGGCTAGAGAACTGTGCTTGTTCAGGCAATTTTCTTTTTGACTAGAAGATCATAGGATTAATCATTCAGTGTGATTTAAACAACTTTGTTCTATTTTGTTACTTTTAGTCCACTTTGGGATTAGGCTTACCAATTAGTCCATCTGTCCTTGATCTTATTAGTTCCATAAAGACAAACACAGGAACTTTTTAAAAGAAATTGGAATGTCTAAAAACCCTTCAATTTGTAAAGTATATGTATGTGGTTCAAAAGCAAAATACAGTTGTTACTATGTTAATTTGATTTTTTAATCATCAAACAATTTCAGAATACTTTATTAGAAAAATTATTTCGTGAAACAATTGATGGCACATCTATTTGTAATAAAAATTTATGTCTATCATAAAAAAATCTTTAAAAAAAATAACAATATTTGATGTTGTTTCTATAGAACAAATATGCATAATATTTACCAATTATTACAAATACTTAAACCAAAACCATGGTAAATTATAATAATCACCGTCTCTTTAGGCCATCTCTCTAAGTAGAAGCTGTAAGGTAAAATATTGCAATATTTCAACTCTTAAGAGGGACCGACATGAAAAAAAGTATCTAGTCCTTCAGATTTGACAATCAACCAAGACTTTCTATATGCTGTCAGCTGTGTACATAAAAGATCTCTTGAAGGTTGGATATCAGGAAAAGAAAAGATGATATTTGTCAATTCAGCTAGCATGGTATTGTCTCTGTATAAATCCTTGTAGGTGCAAATAGTAGGAAATAAAACACCGTCTCACTTCATATTAGTTCTCTAGATTGCTCTACCTTGATAAACCACTTTTTATAGATGAACTTTTGCAGATTCTGATATCTGAAAATTTGACTTAAAAGTAATATATTAAGCAAACTCATTAATAGGGACAGGGATCTATTGTAAAGTAAAACTATGTTCTCATGTTTCACTATATTATGATTTACAAGTCCAATCAGGTTTTCTCGATCATTAGTTTTATCTCCATACAAAATATTTTCATATGGTTTATTTTTTAAAGAATAGTTGACATTGCTATTGGGTTTTGAGGATTAAAAGAGTGGAAAATGAAACAACATTCTTCTTTGTCTTCCAATATGTTAGAGTAAGGCTGGTATTTTACTGGGCGACTGTGGACTAGGTTCTCACGATTGCAAGTGCAAGAAGAAAAATGTTGAGATTGCATGTCGACGTGAAGGTAGAGAGAAGAATTCTATGGGTATATTTGTATTGTAGTTGGGTTAAGAACATATGAACAGGTCCTTGTTATTGGTTGTCTATCAAACCATCATTTACTTGCCTACTCGCATTCGACACTGCAAACAAACTTGTCTTCACTGTTTTCAAACCCAAATTTGGGAAAATATACTTTTTTTCTTTGATCTTTTCTCAAATTGTTTGGAGTCAACTCTAGTGTTATTTTATGAGTTTTTATTATCATCTGGGTGATTTTATATTGCAGTTGGAAGTGTTTTATCACACTGTGTTAATTCTTTGTGTCATGTGTTTTATTGTGCACAGTGTTCATTTGTTATGTGATTTTTTACAAGGAATATAACTAATTGGATACTTTTACTAGTTTGTGAAATAATTGGTGTTGATAATTTATTCGAGATTACAAAATGAAACCAGGTTTGATTTTTTTTATTCTGTTTTATGTTTTGATTGAATTCAGTAAACCTTTAATTGACAAATTTGCACGAACTATCAATCCAGGAAATTATATAAATGGAACTTTTTAAAATTTTGGCATCACATGTATGGCATTTGCTCTTAAAAGGAATAGCGAATTACCTCTTTGCAATTCATGATAATTGTAAAATTTGGAAGAAAACTTATCATAGGAAATCATTGTAACCTAATGCGTGGCTACAACTTGCATTATATTAATCTTTTAGTGACATTTAGGGGTGGAGATCATATTAATTAACAGAACACAATTTTATGGTATACTACTTGGTTTTATTGTGCACGTTTCAACAATTTACATTATCATTAGCAGTTGTTTACCATAAAAACTAGGTGTAGTTTACCATGAAATTGTGTTCAATATTTACATGATGATAGCTTAAGTTAAATAAAAAACCTTTTGAAGTAGTCATAAGAAATATTAACAATAATTAAGTATATAACAGACCATTTTTTCCAATATTAAAGATACAATTTTCATATACACATATTTTCTTCTGATAAAAATTATGCTAAAAATGTAGAAGAATAACCATTTGTTAATCCCAGTTAATTACTGCAGATCTAAAGATTGAGATTTGCAGCAGTAACGCTTAATATCTGTCAAAATTCCTCTGGTTACTGGTGAAATCCTATTGGGATAACGGTTTCAAGATTACTACTTATGTTCATTTAAAGCCAACAAATTTTTTAATCTGATCTGAAAGAGTTTAAAAAAGTGACCATCGTTGTAAACTGTCCAACTTACATAAAATTATTGATAGAAAAAATAAAAGTTTGTACGTGTGTTAGAGAATACACATGCAAAGTTTTTCCTTCAGATTTTGAATATCAATCGAATCTGGCAATCAGCTATGATAAAGATTTTTCTGTCTTTTTTTAGGCAGGCGTGCTCAGTTAAGAAAAGGTGTTCGTGAACAACAAGCTCTTCAAAGAAATAAGGTAAGTTTGGTTTATTTTATTGATTTTCTAGGAATGTTGGTGAGATAATCAGTGAAAGAAATAATATGTGTACCAAATTACCCTACAAAACATCTGATGCACCACCAAATGAATAATTTTAGCTTATGATTCTTATAAGTTCTCTTCATTGTTTTACATGTCATTGGTTTCATGTAATTTCTCTTCTTTCCTACCTTTTTTATTTGCTTATTTTTAATAATTATCATTATATGCCTTTTATAGCTTGATTTACCTACATATCTAGGGTTGTTTGGTTGTTCATCATTTTACTTGATAATGTTACCTGTATGTGTTAAGAAACATAGTATGTAATAAACCTGGAAATAGTATATCCATATATTGTCTTCCTGCTTTTTACATTAGGTCTTAAAAATAAAATTTTAGTTCTGTCGATTTTTTCAAAAGGCATTTTAGAGTTGAAATGAAATTAAACCAAATGAAATGAATGGAGTTTTACATCCTTCTCTTCTGCACAAAATGGGCTTAATATATATAAAGATGGTTGAAGAGTTGAAAACATCATGTGTTCTTTTACCGTATAATAAATTTATAGAAAAGTTAGAAAAACTTTTAAAGGAAACTCTGTTTTAAATCCAACATTTTGAAGAATGACTTTGATAATAGTCATTTTTTTTAGGTTAAATAGTATGAATAATTTGATATGATCATTGAAAATTTATAATTTTTTCTCATCTAAGAGTGCTAATAAAAGTGTAGAAGTTATTATGTATAGTGTTTAATATGTGAATTCGCTTCCTTTCATGTTTTCAATGAAAATACAGCTATCTTTACAAATTCGTAGCCATCTCAGTGAACTATTGAAAGTAAATATGAGATATATCTTAATGCATAAAAAGCAAAAAAAATAGTCTCTCAATAAAAATTTGTTAAGCTTTTATGTACCATTTTGCTGCAGACTATTTTGTACAGTAAAGATGGGTTTGAACCAAATTTTAAAATTTGATATAATTTGATTTAATTTTGGTTACAGAAACTGTCCAGTCATGCAGCTTGGACCTTTGGTTTTGTAATCTACTGATTGAAGTTGGTATTTGAGGTCTTCAACATTCAAAACTTTTAACAATTCTTATATGGAAATAATACACATGAGCCTAGTTCAAACCTTTTTGATACTTCCACACAAGTTTGCAAGACCACTTTTAATACTGGCTTAACATTTCTAGAAAGCCTTCAAATTATAATTTCGAAGCCTTATAAGTCGATTTAAAATGGTTGAAACCTGTGTTGTGTGTGTTATTTCTATGTAACAGCCATTAAGTCTGATTTTCATGAACAGGAACTGTGAATACATTTTACATGAAAGCAATTCTGCTAGTCATTTTCTACTGATGCACAAGCCTGATGTCATCAAATAAAATTGGTTATCAGAATTCTCTAAAGGAATTGAATGCAAGGCAGTGTCATGATGGAAACCTTTTCAAAGATGTGATCAGTGGAGGATGTCAATTTAATTTAATCAGATGAGAATATTGTTAGACATGTTTAATTTTTATATATAACCCATGGAGTATGATAACACAAGTTAACCTATGATAAATAAAACCTATATAAATTCTCTATTCAAATCTACTCCTCGCAATTTAACTGAATACAAAGCACGCTGGGGTTTGACGGAGGGACCTGTTGTATTAATGTACAATCACTCAATACATACCCCAGATTTCTCAGGCTAGTGAAAAGAGGGGGGAGAATTGTAAAAACATACCTTCAGCATTGACATATAATGAACTAGGTGAAGTTATTTGATCGTTGATTTTTAATAGATAGTGTATAGTAAATGGGAAGTCTACTGTTCAGATTTACTCATTGTAAAATCCTATAGTGAATTATCAGAATTTGAAAAGTGTTGAATCGAATATTGTAACAGTAGTATGGGTAGAACAAGTTGATATGATTATTGGTAAATTTATAAAATATTGAATAGGTAAGCTTTCTTCTTATTTTCTTTATATGTAAGTTACTAAGTAATTTGTTGGTATACCCAGTGTCTAATTAATGGATATCAAAATACTGCAAGTTTTTGAATGACTGAGAAAAATTAAGAAAATAAGCACGCATCAGACAAATACTTTCTATCTGTTTATTTCATTATTTAAGAATATTATCTAAATAACTGCGCTTGTAATGAATATATGTCGCATTTTGCTGAAAATTGTATTGCAAACTGCAATGTGGTACTGCTTATTTCGAACCCTTTATTTTTACTGACGGAAATGTGAGGACATAGGTATTTCTTCATTGTATTTTAAAATGTTCCTTATTTTATTCAGATGTCTAAATTAACATTGATTGAACTTGTGTAAAAAACAAACTTGGCATGTTAAGTTTTGTCACTGTTACAAACAGTTGTTTATTTTCAGTGGATATTGCTACTTCTTTAGGTGATATTTTTTAATCAATATATGCACATGAACAAAAGATTAAAAAAAAGTTTACAAATTACACATTGTAAATAATTGTGATTTTTGGCGTCAGTTGTCTAAAATAAACATAAACAAAGTATTGATAAAACATTGAGAAAAAGATCAGTTGAAATATTTGGCTCAGAATCTATGTATAAAATGATCTATTTTGTCAATTCTGATGTCTATCAGTCTACATGCTTTAGGAATATCACAATTTCTTGTTGTCTTGGTTTCATATCTTGAAACATTACAGTAAACTACATATATTATAGAATGTAATTTGTGTATAATATGTGTATATTTTGAATTAGAAACTGTCATTATCATATCCTGCACAATTACACATGTTCTTGTGTTTAACATTTTGCACTTTCACTTTTATAATATAATTTATGCTATAGCAATATTTATTGTACATGTATATGCTGATTGCAATAAACCAAATCAATCAATCATACTTAAGTACTGAAATATCAAATAAATACAGTTCATTTTATCATGAGGTTTTTTGGTACAGGTCACATACTTGTGATAGAGTGGACAGTGTCCTGGACTGGACAAGGTATTTTAAAGATAGGTAAAAACAAACAACCCAGCTTAACATTGGCTTAATATTTAAGGTAAAGGTCAAATTGAAATGACTTTTCTTAAACTTCAAGCATGCAAAGTGACTAATTTCATGTGGCTTCCTTTAACTTGAGGTGAACTTTGAACATTCTATGATATCTTGTGAATTTGAAGTGTGAAGTGTCCTTACCAACCCAGGAACAAATAAGTTAAAATTTTCAAGAATTGTTAATATGGTAGAAAAATGTGAGGACAAATTCTGAGTTTAAATGAGACTTCAAGATGCATGTCAAACGACAAATTATGTTCCCTTTGACTTTTTGAGATGCAATGGGGGCCTTTGTAACCTTGGATACAATACTGTAAAGCACAGTGCTGAATCCCAAAGTAACATCAATGGCTAATAAACTTAAGCGGTCACAAGACTTAAAGTCTGAGTTAGTCATAAGTGTCTATAAAACATGAACTGAATTTTGTACTGATAACCTTTTTTCATGTACTAATTTCTCCAAAATATAAATTTGGATTTTATTAAAGAAGTCATTTAGGTTTGAACTTTTTAAACTTTCTTTACAAATGTTGTTTCCATGCTGGCTGTGTTCAATGTTTATTTGTTACATAAACAAACAACATTCCATCAGCAGAAGTCCTATTTAAAAACACGTAACTAATTAAAATGGCCGTCAGTTAGTAGTTTTTCTGACTAGTTTGAGTTTGCCTGTCAACATGAGGATCGTGAGGCTTCTTTCATTTTATTAACTAGTAATTGTAGAAAAAACTGTTTCATATTTGGGTGTGAAGTGAGGTGTTTTTTGTTTCATTTGGCCCCTCACCCTTAGTACAAATTCGTTCAGTATTTCAGGTACATAAAAATACTATAAATGTTATATATGTACTTTGTGTAGATTATTATTTAGTATTTGTGGTCTGAGTCCAAGATTTGCATTTGAAATATGACTGAACACTAATATTTGATCATTTTAGTACAGTATCATTTAAGTTTCAAATGTAGCCAATGTAATTAATTATATAGGCTGGCCAAATTTTCACAAAAAGTCAAAGATTAGCCATAAAAAATTTGTACATTATAACCTAATTGACTAACTCTTTCATTTTCAGTAGTTTGTTTCAAGGCTGATTTAATTTTAGACCTATTATGACTAAAGTTTTTATTCAATACAAGTTACTGTGGGAAATGGGATATTATTTTCTGAAGGGTCTTTGTTTGCATTGATCACTGTCAAGGAAATTTGATGGGAATGTAAAACTCATTATATAGTTTTACAATTGAGAATGCAAAACTCAATGTAGTTTGACAAATAGGGGTGTTTAATATAATGAGATAATATATTTATTAACTTTGCCTAGCAATATGCAGGCACATGCCTTTTGAAAAAATGACAAAAAATTGATTCAGCTTTAACTTAGAAATGAAAAAAAAAATGAATGGAGTTCTACTCCTACTCTTCTGCACCTTAAAGGCTTATGAAGATGAAATTATGAATTGCTGATAAGTGACTTTAAGGTTTTCTAAACTAAGATTTAGATAATACTCTTTTAATTAATATACTGCTTAAAGCAAGTGCTTTTACCATTCCAGTTTCCCTGGTTTAATGTTTGAATTCCCTGAAATCTCATAAAAAGAAAATGCAAGTAAAAAAAAGGTCATTAAAAAATGTCATCAGATACACTGTATTGTAAACCTAGTTTAAACTCAGAAATTATAAGATCTTGTTTAATTGACCTGATCTAAGTTGCCAATCCTCAATGACCATTCAAATAGTATAAATTACTCTTCTCAATCTATTATACTCAAGTTTCTGGACACAAAAAATTACCTCTATTTTTTTCTTTGATGGCCTCTCAGCTCTCTAACAAAATGCTGTATTGATATTCAATGTCCTTCTTGTCCACAAAGAATAGCAGCATATGGACCTAATCATATTAAATAGAGCATTATTCTCAAGAGGTATTGTCAAGGGCAGACACAGGAGTGTGCTGGACAAAAGATGGACACTGTCTTGTCCTTAAGTGGTCAATAATAATCAATAAATCTCTACTATAAATTTTTTATCTTCCATTATTTTTTCAAATAATGTACTTGTGGTCAATAAAATACCTTATTCCATTCTTTTTTCAGTATTGAACATATGTTTGTGGTTTTCATTCAAAGAGAGGTCTGTAAATACATACTTGAAGTTATTATAGCCGTAATTTTAGGATATCAGATGCTCACAGAATATCTTTCTATAGGTTTTTACTTGATTGTTTGTGGTTGGTTTTTGTAAATTAACAGCACACTGTAACCCTCTAACACTTGGTTGGATTTTTTGGGCTGTGGAATAGCTCATTCAGTCTGACAGCTGTTGCCAAACTAATGGTACATTGGATTTACACATTCCAATCTAGTTACCTACTGACAGAAGCTATCATCTCATCACCATCATCCTCATCTCATCATTATCATCTCATCATCATCGTCATCATCATCATCATCATCATCATCATCATCTAATCATTATCATCTCATCACCATCATTTCATCACCATCATCATCATCTCATCATCATCATCTCACCACATCATCATCATCAATGATTTATCAATCCTAAAAAGTTTAAGAAAATAAAATTACAAGAAAAACGAATACAGACGCTTTTATGTTAACCAATGAAGAGTTTCATTTTAGATCAGTGGGACATGAACAAGTCATAAAAAATGTAATTTCCTACTATTGAGAAATGAGTTCTGGTTGAATGAAAAATATAAAAAGTAGGGCAAACCTAATAAAAAGATTGACAGATTCAATATTGATTGACGTATTGACAAACAAAAAATGAAAAATAGAACAAAGAACACCTAGGGTTAATTGTATTTGAATTTTTAGTGGACATCGCAGTTTTTTTTATGTATCAATCGAGACTGGGATAGTAAGGTACGTTATGTGGTTACTGTATATACAACTTAAATTTTCTCTTTAGGGAGCTATATGGTGATTTACCAAGGTTAGTGTGTGTGTGCTTCCTTATCAAGAGGCCCAGGCATTGGTCATGACAATACAATTATATTGTCACCCAGGTCTGTTATGCCAGTCAACAGGTTGAATGGGCTTGAACTGGACAAAACAGCCCTGTTTCTAGTCAAATCTGCATAAAACAAGCTATGTCCAACTCTTTGCCCACTGTATGGTGTTCCCTTGTTTATTTGTCCAATAAGATGCTGGGGGAATTGAAATGGATAAAGAAATAACAATTTTAATTTAGAAATTTCATGTCTGAAGGCCATGATCAGTGTTCAATCAATCAAACATGTCCAGTTATTGCTAGAAACAGAGCAGTGATTATGTCAATTATGGTAAATTGAGGAATCCTAGACATCATGATCATACATCATGCAATTTGGGAATTGAAATACCTAATTAAACACTGGGTGTAATTTTAAGGTTAAATCAAGGGTTAACCTTTAATTAAAGTTCAGGTTAAATTATAATTAAATACAGTAATTAGGCTGTAATTAAATGTTAGATAGGTAATATAATTACAGTAATCAGGATTCTACTTGGGTTTGTGTCTGTTATCAACAGAATTGAATATTGCTATTTTCAAACAAACCAAACTAAATAATTTTATCCTAAGCTTCAGTATCTTTCTGAATTCAAATTGATTTTCAAATCCATTGGTTACAGTACTTATGATGTTAGTTGAGATAATAATATGTTTAGGTTTACTCATAACGTGTATACTTTTTTGATTAAAAAAATAATAATAAAGCACAGTATTAAGACGCATATAGCAATCATTTGCGCTGCCCTGACTGTCAGGAGCTGTGGTTGCTCTGAGGATCAAAGGCTTGATTTTGGCAAAGGTTGAAATGAACTTTCAGATTTTTGTAATCGAGGTTTCCCTTATCAGTGATGCACGTAGGAGCAGCTGACATAGAAAATGTGTCAAAGTTGATCTGATTAGACACTGATGCCCTGTTTGCTACTGTTGGAAATCACAGAATATTCTTATGCCACTGCTCTGGAAACATGTTCCTCATTGCACACTGCATGGTGTTACACATCTTCATTAGCTCTGAAGAGACCATTCATTTTAATTCACTTAATATTTGGCCTACTGGTCTTCTCTAGAAAAAAAAAGAGCCAAATTAATAGTCCTCCATGTAATGCCAGAAAAACTGATTTTTACTGATCAATAAATGAAGTTTAATTTAACAAACAAAATGACCATCCTTAATTTGAAGATGTCATTAATATTCTGAAAATTATTTGATTTAGTTCTTAAAGCAAGCCCCTGTTCATCATATTACAATAAGAGGGTCATGAACTCACTGTATTTACCTAGGCAGTGTTTTATTCATTCTAATTAGCATATCTCTCACTCATTTACAATATGGTTCTAGCCCATCCACCAGCTGGCCTGTTGTTTTTAGTGCTTGAATCTTCAGCTTTCACATGTCCCATAGCATCATTGTTGTAGGTTTCAATTGTTGATAGTTGTCCTAAGAGAGAGGTATTTGAATGTTCTCAAGAAACCTGCACAATGGCCACCACCTGTAACTAATATCTTGAACCCTGTGTCATGGGACCCTAGCAACATGTGTATTTATTTAGTGCATCAGTTTGTAAGTAACTTGTTGAGAAACTAAAATTTCAAGAAATGTAGTACTGGTAATCTAATTGGATAACAAAATAAAAATTGAAATCGATTTTAGTGATTGCTAAATCAAATGACTGGAACACTAAAATCATCTTAAATTAAATTTTCAAGAATACAGCCTGTACTGTTGTTTAACATTCGCACAGACTGTATGTTGCCAAGTTTTCATCTATAACATTTGTAAGAAATCCATTGTGATAGGTACATTTTGAATAACAAATTTTAATGATCAAAATTACAGCTGGACATTTTGAAGTTTCCATTTGACATGCATCCTGTTTCAAAAGTATCATTTTGCAAATATAAGGGAGACAAGTAAGATGACATATTACAAATGCTGTAGTAAATCTATTAAAATATCTCTTAAACTACATAATTGATTTTTCAGAAATGCTAGGATACCTTGAATTTTAAAGTGTATTTTGATACAAAAAGAAAGTTTTTCATTGAATTCTACAAATACTTTAATGTTTCCATTGCATTATACAAATAATGTTATTTAAACTAGGTAACAATTTTTTTTTTCTCCTGATGGAAAATTTTATAACATATCTTGAATGAACTATTGAAAGTTTGATGTACTTTTAGTTCCATTTGATTTATTTTTGTCTGTGTTAAATTCGATATGTATAATATTTAGATGCTTATTTTGAAAGTCACAAATGATGGTGTGGATGCAGTGAACTGGTTACCAAGTACATACTTTTCTTCTAAAACCATATCTGAAATGATCCAGGATTGCTTTTGGGCAATGATGAATCAATTGTGATTTGAATTGTTGAGTGTTGGTTTTCTCCTAGTGATTGTAGAATTCATTAAGAAGTTTTATGATAGACAAAGTACTTTCATTGCAGGATATTGTACTCTGGAGTACCTTCAATAGAGATTGATGAATTTAACATTTGGTTATTAAATAAGGGTTCAGCCTTAGATTAGAAATTGCTAATTTTAAAATGTCAGCCATCAGAATCAAAGTGTACCCTTGACGACACAAGGGGCTGCAACAGCTGTAACAATATAATCTCATATGATGAACCATTGTTTAAATGATTACTGTATTAGAATTCTTGACTGGTAATTTTAATTATTTTCTAGTAGACAGGCTTCTGTAAGAAGAGAGGTTCTTTGCATCACGCATGCATGGAATATAAAATCTTTATGACAGCTAGTCCAGAAATGCGGACTAACTTTTCGCTATTTGGACCGAAGTCATATGGGCAAAGTTAATGAACTTTATGCATCAAAGCAGGAAGTCAACAACCATGATTTTCTTCAGTAATATGGAATTTTTCAATTGAATTCTGATTGACAATTCTAATCCTATTCAGGACAACTGAACTTAGCATACTATGCATGAATTTCTTAATCAATAATTTCAGCATGAACTATTGAGTAACTTTAGTAATTTTATCCTTTGACTGCCTTGGAAATAGAAAGGCACACATATGTCGGAAAAGAAATCTACTAAAGTTAGCTTGTAATCTGTTGATCAAACAGCAAACAAAGTAGATGTACTGTAAAGTTAGGTTCAAAGTTGTGGAAATAGTTTTATACATGTTTTAATGGTGGTCCTATCACAGTAATCTGTTGTAAACATGATGGGTTACAGATAGACCACAGTCAAGGTATTTGGTACAGCTTGTTTAGTCTGATGCTAATCTTGAAGATTTTCACCTGGTTCAGGCTTAGTTTGATGGTTGATTACCATGCTGTACCTTATATTAAGACTTGCAGATAAGATGTTCTGAACAATAATCCAAGATTCGGAGAATCAAAGGTGTGGTCACTCTATAACGGAAAATAAAAGGAAGATAAGACTACATTTTGTCAGATGAAACAGAATTGAAACAGTAACAGCTAAATCAATCTCCAGATAAACAAAGATGAAGAGTTACCATTAATATAGATGTTATAAGTTTCAAAAACAATGTTCATAAATTTCTATCTGACATAGACCAAATGTGTTACCAAATCAATCTCTGTGACCTAAAATGAAGAGTTACCTTCAAAATGTATGACAGTATTTTGACAACAATGGCCATAGACATTTTAATGGTTGGTTGTGGCAGTAGTTAACACATTCTAACTGACAGATTATCATCTCAATGTTCATTGTCATCATGTTAAATCTAGGAGAATTACCGTTAAGATAAATAATAGAAATAGTTCAGGGGTGTAACAAGATAAGATTTCTACACCTTCCACAGTCCATTTCACATTCCTCTTAGTAATTTCAAGGTCATTTTATTTTCAAGACCATTTTGGCTAGAAGCAACAAGATAACAATGCTAGATACTGTCTGATGAATACCATGCTGTCCATACTTAGTATTATGTTTGTTGTAGTGAGTGACCATCATACAAGAAGTAATCGCTGTATTTTGGTAAAGACATGTAATTTACAATGTACATTTAACATGAGATTGATGGTTGGGTTGATATGCAGTTCATTGAAATTCCTAGAGAGAAAAATTTTCTACGTAATAAGTTTGTTTCTATTTACACAGAACAGTGCCAGGAAGATAGATTGGACCAAACCAAATGCATAATTTTTATTTTGAAAAGTGACATCGATGGCTGAAATGAATCTCTATTAATTGTAGAAGGGGAAAATATTCCTATAATATGACCTTTAAAATGTCTTATTTTAACTGTATATATTCAGGTGTGTATATAAGGTGTGCTAAGTTGAAGAAAGGGTCAAGTTAATTATTGAAATTATCAGTTAGTTAGGGTCAACCCTTATCATATTACATGTCACATAGATGTTAATTAATATAATTACCTCTTCACTATATTGATATACTAACAATAAGACAGTAGAATAAAGTACCCTTTTGAGTTAAGAGAAACTTAAAATTTATAACAGGTAGGTGCTCTTAATTCAACATACAAAATTAATTGCAAGTTTTTCGAAAACTATAATGTGAGCTTGTTTGTTTATTCTGCAGATATATCCATGAATGTCAATTAGTTTTGCTGTACCATGATTAGAATTGTTTCTTTCATTATAACAAAATTAGTTCTAGTAAAACCATTAGTTCTCTTCATGAGTTTTGCTATTCAATAGTAGAACAAAAATAAGTATTGTTACTTTTGATGGTAACGCCATATTTAGCTTCTTTTTTTTTGATGATACCACAATATGATGCTGTACAAACTTGAAGTATTGTGACATTTAATGGTGCACCATTAGTATTGTTTCTTTTCATCAGTTTGCTACCGCAAGTAGACTTCTTGACACCTGTGGTACTACCATTAATCATGCAGTTATCGTTTCTATGCCTGAACATGATTCCATCATTGCATGTATATCTTTACATTATTGAAGATTGTGTACCAGAATTCATGGTACTCTGAATGTGTATTCTGAGACTATTTTATGAAATGGTGCCTCCTTTGTTCTAATTGATTAATGATATAAATAATACAGAAACCTGAGCTGTTGAAATCAAATGATAGGCTTGAAATCAGATAATATCTTGTTTATTATTCTAGCCTTTTTAAATGTGTTATTTTTACAATTCAACCCTACTTGCCTCTTATATCATTTCCTTGTTTATTTTGGTGATAATTGATGTGCCAGGGGACAAAATAGTGACCTAGGTGCAGACGGCAACCACAATAGGTCACTGCTGTCACATGATAAATTTAGCTTGTCAAGAGTTAGTTTTGGGTTACAGTTTTATGGGCAATTCTATATCCCTATAAAATAATCTGAGGTCAAAGTATGTTCACTTGATTAAAAAATCTGAGCATGTCAATGATTTATTGAGGGGAAAAAATCTTGTCCACCTTAAAAATAAATTGACCATGTGTTATTGTGGTTTATGGTGATTGATATTTTCCACATGCCCATGCTGTGGTTTATAGATTACAGACATGGAACCCTTTTCACAAAACTTTAAACTGAAATAATTTTAGTGTTTGATTGATTTTAATTGCAGTAACTTACCAAACACCAAGAGTTAGAAAGATGATTTCTAATAAGAATCTTATTAATTTCAATTGAATACTAAAATAGGTGTATTTGACCCGGTTTATAGTAAGTAATATAATAAGACCTATATGACTAATACTATAAGCCTATTGAATGTATAAGATAGAATTTTCAATAACTCGCAATCCTTACATACCATCATCTTAGTATCTGTCCGCTTTAATAGTTTTTTATTTGTATACAAACCTCTTTAATTTAAAAAAAATGTTACTATTTGCTCGTAGACCAACATTTAACTTCCATCTAAAAACAACGACCTTGAGAAGAAATCATCAATTTCCACTTATTTCTGCATAGTTTTATTTTTCTTTTTTCATCCATTCCCAACTACGAATTATTCATCAATTCCCAACTACGAATTACTGTCCTCTTCTCCGCCTTTGATTTATTTCTCATGGCTATTAAAGGTAGGGCTGTTCTCTCAATTTTACTGATAAATAAAGACATTATGTTATCTTGTGTTTAAACACTGGGACGCTAATTGGAACAATAAGAATTGCCATAATCTATTTACAAAGGGTCATCTTGACTAGATTTGGGTTGATTTATGAAAACAGGTCCACCTATAAACCAGTGTGTCTACTAGATCACTTGGCTTTCTAACCTCCGTGAGATAATTAGGTCCTGGCTTCAGTCAGATAAACTTCACGTTTCACACACTACAAGTGGTTTAACTTAAAGACACCTTGTGTTGGGTATTGGACATGTATTATATGTGAATTCATATTGGTATACGAAAGGTGTGTTTGGATTATTGTCTTGTACATGGAATTGTCATTTTCTTTACCTGTATAATTTTGTAAGTACAATAATAAAATATTTTCACTGTAACAAAAGCTCAATATATCAATTGTAGATCACTAAAAGTTGAATTTTTGAGGCTAGGCGATCAGATTTGGTTGTTATTCAAAAAGAATATTTTCAATTTTGAAAGAGGATGATGGATACTTTTGAAGCCATGCATAAAACCACAATAAAAAAATTGAAAATTTGTTCTTTTTTGGTGTTCATGCATGCAATTATTCTCAAAACAATATGTACTCTGAAACACCTTTTTTTTCAATGATGTCATATTTCGTCTTTTAATTATTAAATCATTTACTCTTATTTGAGAATGATATGGTTTTAATTTCAGCAAACCTTGTATTTCTACAGTATATTGAAGCTTGAATTACAATTACAAGCTGAACTAATCTTTGTTATTGAATTCTGATCAAATTAATGCTATATATAGACAAAACAAATCTTCTTTTTATAGGGTGACAAAAAGGCTTAACCTTGTTTTTACGTTGGTTGAAATCTTAGAAGATATAAAGGATTAAGGATTTAAAGTTATTTTGTGGTTAAGATATCTGATATAAGGTCAAAATGAACTAAACTAGTAAACCTATCCCCATGCCCTTTGTCCCCTACCTACAAATTCCTTTATCGTGACGTTATCATGAGGTCCTTCAATTTATAGTCTTGTTAAAAATAATCTATGTAAAAGGATGGTGTGCTGAGAAATTGTATGTGACCATACCAGGCCCTGATCTTGGTATTATCGATGAATAATATGGTACTGGCATAGTAATTTGATCAAATGGGTGTTGGTCACTACAGGTCAAACTTATTAGTATTGCTTCAACCAGTGCTTTAAAAAAAACTGCTCCTATCCAGAGAGCTCAAATATTGGAAATTCAACACAAAAATCTATACCAATTAATCTAATGCTGACCGAAAAGTGAAATTTTGACATTGGAAAATTCTTTATGTATGATTAATACTGAGTCTTGAATTATTTGGAGAAAACACAAGGCCCTGTGTCTTCATTAATTCTTGACAAAGACTTGTATACAGATTAGATGGTTGACTCAAGTGATTAGAATGGGGTACATGTATTTTGTTTCTTTTGAACATGTCTCTATTTCATGTATATGTTCTTATCTACATCTTAACATCCATGCCTTGCAATAACTTGAATACTTATCCAACTAATTGTAATGTGACCTTGTAACCTTATCAGCAATGAGAAATCTTCCAATTTTTGGAGCGGCAATAGGTGTTTAAGAAGACTGAGCTGCTCCATAATATACCTTTTACCTGATACATGTCAAAGAATTTAATTCATTTACCTGTATCACTTTTCAAAATAAAAATTTGACTTCTGGTTCATTGTTATGAAAGAGGGAATCATTCTATAACATTACTTAAATTAGATTGAGCTTGAAACATTTTATGTGGTAGAGATCTTTTAAGTCAACAGCAGGATTTATACATTGGTGGTAAACTGCCATGTTCATGTATTGAGGTAATCTATTTTTATAAACTGTGAACCATTGTCAAAGAAAGAAAAGAATATAGCAGACGTCAAAACATCAGGTGTATAATAGAAGTGAACAAAAATTTGTTTAGCTTTTTATATTGTTATATCCTGTTTATTTTAAATGAAATATTTTCCAGCCCTTGGACAATAGAATTGATGAAATGAAAGGAAAGTTTTATGAAGAGGTATTGACTCATCTCTATTATGAAATGAAACATGTTATAACATTATAATGATCCAATTTTAAGGGATGATTTTCTTTTGGAAATCTGCTGTTAGTTGCCTTTCATTATTGAATGTACCTGAAGAACAAGGTGTCATCAGAAGAGGAGTACTTCGTTCAATGTGGTTAGGTGGCCCGATTTGGTAATGTCTGCTTCAGAGGCCACTTTATTTCTCCTTCTTTTTCCTAAGAAAGGATTTGTATCTCTATGCATGATTAAAATTTCATGAAAAATGGGATTTATGCTGCTAGGTTGAAAAGAAAATTAATAAGAAATAGCCTCTTATTTGAACAACTACTCAGTGTTGTTGGTTTCTCAGTTATGAAAATGGCTGAATTTAATAGGTGTCAACCTCCTGGGGAGAGTGTTAAAATCTATTACCATAGTGTACAATACTATTGAATATTATTGTGAAAGGTAAATGAGGCATTTAATTGATGATAAACACCCTAATTTCTCACCTTTAACCCCCAGTTGTGCTTTGTGTACCTTGCTGAGAAATTCACCGAAAACTTTTATACTGTAAGATTTCTTTTGACAAATTTTCAACGTGAAAGTGATTTGAGTAGCTGAAAATGAGATGAAAGTGATTTGAGTAGCTGAAAATGAGATACAATTGATATACGAATATAACAGGGTAACAGTCTATGGCTCAAATATGCAGGCCAGTTGTCTGAAGATCACATAGCGTGAAACTCTGATTAAAAAGTTTATTATGTTCTTTTGTAATATCTCTATAGCATGTATTCTAAAATATTATTGAAAATTCATAAATAATATCTGGAGCAGAAAAATAGTATGTAAAACTCGATCTAGAATAAATCCTCATCAGTCTTTATTTGATGTCTGACAGGGAATTGAGAGAAATTAAAAACACAGCCATCAAAGTAGTGGCAACCTGTTAAGACAGAAACAAATAAATGGTGAAACTGAGTTTTGTTTTTCTTGTAAATAATCAAAGGAAATGATAACAAAGTTAAGTGTGTTTTTAGACCCTATGTTTGCCGGAATAGTATGAGGTTGTCTGACTTGGTGCAGTTGAGTCTATCGGGAATTAATTTCTAGGAGGAATTTGGTAGATGAAGGTCAAAGGTTAGAAATTTGAAGGTCACATTCCATGTTCATAAATTTGTTCTACCAGGATGTTAACATTTCTTTGAGCGATTGAAAGGCCAGATTTTGGTCTACTGCTTTACTCAAGAATATTTGCTTTACCAGCTGATCAAAAGCTACCCAAATCATTTGCAATTGAACATTAAACAAAAATGGACTTGGAAGTTTAAATTATCATCACAATCTTCTCAAGAAGACATTGCTGATATCATTTATCATTGGTAGCAAGTGTCAATTTAATGACAGAACGTTGGCAGAACTGGTTATAGAAATTGGTCAAATATATGTGTTGAGCAGTAAGAATCTGCGACTATAATTCATCTGAACCAGTAGTTGGCTTATTTTTTGAGATGCTTTGAATTGCCTGTGATCTTTTGGTAATTTAGTTTGTCTATCACAATACAATATAAAAACAAACTCTGGATTTTATGGATGTATAGAATGGCCTGAGAAAAAAAACATAACTTATTTTACAAATGAGCAAACAATCTTAAAGTTTTATAATGATATACAAAGAATGCATTTGTTCAAAATTGTTCAAAATAGATGACTGGCACAGTTAATCTTGCCTTGTATTTATTCGGTGTAACTCTCTAACTATTTATTGAATGTTACAATGTTAGTTTGGCAATATGTCAACTTGTCCCATCACAACTGTTTGATTTTTACTATGTTATTGTATGTGAGCCAATTTCTCTGACATTCTTTTATTGAAGATATCTGTACCAATAAACCTTGATTTAAATATTGATATCATTCTTGTTAACACTGAAATTTAATTCTAGGGTTTTCAAATTGACCAATATATATGTAATTTGAAAATACATCTTTAGGTCCTAATTTTCCTATAATTCTACGAGTATAGTCCAGCAAAGGTTTATTTACTAAACTGGGTTCGATACAATTAGTAAACACGAGTAGTCCACTGTGTTTTGGGGTAGAATAATTGTAAAAGAAACTATGCAGACTGAACATTTATTGTGTTGATTACTGCCAAAACTACCTAAACGTAAAAATGGACTGCTTGTGTTTATATTCTGGTTTGTGTTTTGAATCGGACAGAAGAGCAGAAATATCTTTGTTTGACTATAACATCATATCATAGCTTTTCCTGATAGATTTTAAGAAAGGTGAATTATACTACATTAGAGCATTTTTTATTTTTTCTTAACATTTCTTCATGTTAAACCTATTCCTGAACCAAAAAGGTTCTGAATGGAATCTATTATTTTAGTTCATGTAGTTTTAAAATTTCATGTCTGAACTGTGGTGATATGTTTATGAACTCAAAACATACTTATATCCTTTTAAGATATTTATAAAACTACTACAACCTTAAGCGTATTTTGTACAGTCACATTCACATAATAAATAAAAAATTTGATATCATTAAATGAACAAAATAGTTAATAAGATCCAATAGTGCAAAATATTAAGTCAGTAATACTTGATTGTCTCCCTTGTACTAGTATATTCTGATAGGACATTATTATGTACATATTGTTTGGAATTTTATAACAGGATATTATAGAACTTATCATGCCAAGGTCAAATAGAAATCATTCTGTCTCACATGTTGATTTCTGTTTTTGATGTTGTCTCTGTTATTTTATAAATATTTACAACAGAACAAGAGTTTATTTATTCAATGAAAATTAAATGTCTGTTTTGAGAACAGATATTTAACTAGAATTGCTTACAATTATGAACGTATTACGAGAGCCTTAAAATATTATGTAGGCTAAATTTGCAATTACCTACATCTAGACAATATATTGAATATCATTTGACCTAGTTTTCAAAGTCATAAAATAATTAGGTCACACCTTCCGTAAGGTTAATGATGGCGAAAATATGAAAATTATCAATTTTTGCTGTATTTAAGTACACTTATCTCTATGAATTTTTTAAGTAAGCCAAATTAAAAAATATCTACTCGTAGACAATATATTGAATATTATTTGACCTAATTTTCAAGGTCATAGATTAAGTGGGTCACACCTTCCGTAGCCGTTAAAGTGACCTAATTTTGAAAAAATCGAAATTTAAATAATTCGAAAGAAAATACGAAATTTGAAAATCGGTCTCCAAGAAAAGGTAGATAATGATCCATTGTATCTATGTGCTAAATTTCATCAAAATCGGTCTATCAGTAGTGTCTGAATTTAGGATTTAAGAATTGTAACAAAAATTCAAAATGGCGGCCGATATGGCAGCTTGACCTAATTATTTAGGTCAAATCAATTACTATTGACAAGTTATTTCTAAAACAGTTTTCACTTTTCACCTAGCAGTTATAGACCGGAAGTTACGTAATTACGTCATTTGAGGCTAAACCGGAAGTAGAATTTTTTTTTTCACATTTTTTCAAAAATTATAATCATATCGCCTATCAACTGGTAAAGTTTCAAAATTTTACCATTTATATTAAAGGAGAAATCACGGTCTGAAATTTTTGCCGATGACCCTTGAATATTGAATTGCAAATCGTGGGTAAAATATTTAACCTAATTGCATAAAACCTATAATTGTTAGTTGACAAATACATTGAAGTTTTCAAATCTGAAAATCCGGTCAAAATCGAACTGAAAATAAACATGCTAAAGCAAAAAAACCTCAACTTCCGGTTCTAACTTCCTGTAAGAGATAGAACTTCCGGTTTTGTTTTATTTGATAATAGAAATCATTCTAAGATCAACTGTAGATTTAGAATTTCTGCACCTTTTACCAGTTTGTCTGCAAACTCATCCAAGAATTACAAAAAAAAAAAAAAAAACTAGAATTGCTTACAATTATGAACGTATTTCGAGAGCCTTAAAATATTATGTAGGCTAAATTTGCAATTACCTACATCTAGACAATATATTGAATATCATTTGACCTAGTCTTCAAAGTCATAAAATAATTAGGTCACACCTTCCGTAATGGTTAATGATGGCGAAAATTTGAAAATTATCAATTTTTGCTGTATGTAAGTACACTTATCTCTATGAATTTTTTAAGTAAGCCAAATAAAAAAATATCTACTCGTAGACAATATATTGAATATTATTTGACCTAATTTTCAAGGTCATAGATTAAGTGGGTCACACCTTCCGTAGCCGTTAAAGTGACCTAATTTTGAAAAAATCGAAATTTAAATAATTCGAAAGAAAATACGAAATTTGAAAATCGGTCTCCAAGAAAAGGTAGATAATGATCCATTGTATCTATGTGCTAAATTTCATCAAAATCGGTCTATCAGTAGTGTCTGAATTTCGGATTTAAGAATTGTAACGAAAATTCAAAATGGCGGCCGATATGGCAGCTCAACCTAATTATTTAGGTCAAATCAATTACTATTGACAAGTTATTTATAAAACAGTTTTCACTTTTCACCTAGCAGTTATAGACCGGAAGTTACGTAATTACGTCATTTGAGGCTAAACCGGAAGTGGATTTTTTTTTTCACATTTTTTCAAAAATTATAAACATATCGCCTATCAACTGGTAAAGTTTCAAAATTTTACCATTTATATTAAAGGAGAAATCACGGTCTGAAATTTTTGCCGATGACCCTTGAATATTGAATTGCAAATCGTGGGTAAAATATTTAACCTAATTGCATAAAACCTATAATTGTTAGTTGACAAATACATTGAAGTTTTCAAATCTGAAAATCCGGTCAAAATCGAACTGAAAATAAACTTGCTAAAGCAAAAAAACCTGAACTTCCGGTTCTCACTTCCTGTCAGAGATAGAACTTCCGGTTTTGTTTTATTTGATAATAGAAATCATTCTAAGATCAACTGTAGATTTAGAATTTCTGCACCTTTTACCAGTTTGTCTGCAAACTCATCCAAGAATTACAAAAAAAAAAAAAAAAATAAAATAATCCGAACGATTACAATACGTTTTCGCCAAAGTCGAAATACGTAATTAAGATAACTTTATTTGAGATAAGCCATCAGCCTCCTTCTATAAATACTGAACAGAGATTTCCTACCATGAAAGATCCAATTTTGACAGATTATAAAAAGTAACCAATATGGAAAATTATTGAAAGGATTCATCAAGCTTATCAATATTATTATGGTAGAAAATGTACTGACAATGAGTTAGAAATATTATTAGCTATGTGGACTCTCTGAAAGATAGGACACTGAGTTAGAAATCCAATGGTGATACAAATTTGTATTTGATGAATATTTGCCTGACAAAACTGCATCATC
The DNA here is from genome assembly GCA_030562195.1 of Nipponacmea schrenckii. Lineage (NCBI taxonomy): Eukaryota > Metazoa > Mollusca > Gastropoda > Lottiidae > Nipponacmea > Nipponacmea schrenckii. Next base: position 18,395,966 of record CM060199.1, read on the forward strand.
TGTGTAAAAATCATCTGTGTAAAAATCATCTCTAAAAATGTCACTTAGTATGATATAAAATCACACATTTGGGTGTTTAATATTTCTTTATCTCACCCTTTTCATTTTATAAATAAACACAAGTCATAATAATGTGTGATAAATTATTAATTTTGTATTAAAATGTCATTTAACTCAAAACTCTTCACAAATATAAAATTCAGGTATATTGTTACAATTATTACCTGCTACAACTTTTGTTGTTGCTATGGAAATTCAACTTTATCTCTGGTTGTCATGACACCTTAAAGCTTAATAATTGGTTAACACCATAGGTGTCAGAATTTCTTGTCATACCTCAACATTTGAAGTCAGACAAACTGATATTCATATCACATATCTCAATAGCCTATGATTTTAATTCCACATTGCTTGTGGAGAAGATGACTTGAGTGACTTCCCTTTATAAGTTACCTGACAAAGTGTTGAAACTTCACCTTTAATTATTATATTTTTCTTACACTCAATACACTATGATTAATGTATGCAGTGCTGGAGGCATACTACAATTTGATATCTTAATTATTTATCTATATATATGTAATAAGTTTATTTGCAGCACATATTTGTAGGAGTGTTTTATGTCAGTGGTTTGAATTGCCTTGCATTTTATATGTATGTTAAAAACAAATCTTTCAAAATAACTTAATGTTTCTTTCAATACCATGTACTGGTACTTAAAAGTTACCTGAAAAACGTCATAAAAAGGTATCTAAATAAACTCTGAGATTCACATTAGATTTACATCCCCCTCATGGCAATAAAATTCCTCATTTCAAGACCAGTTCCTTCAATTATCAATTGCATACATTTTGGACTCGGTTCTATCTACGTAATTCTTACATTGCCAATTGTTTTGATAATGAGGATTATTTTAAAGCTTTTTAAACGAAACAAACAAGTCAAAGAGAATTCAAGATGAACTGTCATATGAATCTTACTGAGTAGTTTAATATATACTAGTAGATTAACTTAATCTGGCATAATGCCAGGTGTATACCGGTACTGGTATTATGTTAGTAAATATGTATTTATACTACAGGTACATGTACTAATATATATGTTTTTTATCAGTCAATGCTATTGCGTAGTAGCCAAATGTAACTTAACACCCAAAATCTTGTGACTAGTTTTAAAAAGTAATTAAGATAGTTAATGCAAATTTTAACAAATTAATCTAACGTTCTGAGAAAGCTATTTTTGTTAAAACTATTGAACGTTTCTAATTAATTCATACTTAATCTGGAATAAACATATGGCATAAAATAAAAAATTATTTTCTGTCAACTCCTCATGCAAAGTAGTCATGATCCTTTGACCTCAGTCTACTCCATTCCTATTTCAGAGTTCACCTTATTTTAATTTTCTCACACAATACAATATGGGAATTAATTTTGTTATGAGAAATTTGATGGCTATTTTGATAATAAAAAAGGTGTTGGTCTTATAACAGACTTCTGGTTTTTGGTCATTTGGGTTTCACTAAGCAAACATATGCTACTGACAATGCTTGCAATTCTAGCAAAGTGCTCAATCAAACTGTTAGTTGTGTCTTCATTTCATTAGATCAATAAGTTGCAATTTGCAAGACACTTTTTAGAAGACTATAATATTAAAAATGTTATTTCTCAAGACGTTTTAGTGCTCGTCTGTAAAAAAATTAATGTGATAGTGACGATAGCCTCTAACTCTCAATAACCCCTTATACCACTGATTGTATTGACAATAAAAATAAGATAGTTAGGTCTTTACAAGGTAATAAACAAAAACTGGTTGACCTTTTTTTTCACAAATCATAGAGGCCAAGTTGAGGTTGATAATACATTGGGGTTGAATAAATATACCCTGTGCTCCCATACGCAAAGGTCTGTCATAAACTTTCTATTACATGGAGTATAAATTAATTTCTTACACTTAATTTTGATAAGAGATTTTAGGTATTATGGATCATATTTGAATTTTAGTCTTTCTGTAGGGTAACTCAGGGATAGTTGGTACATAGGGTATTTTTTACCAACCAAATCAAAGAGTTATTACGATTTTTTCCTTTCCTTAAGTGAGACTGGTCACTACTAAAAGATGATTGGTGTCAAATGGACAAGCGAGGATTAACAAACATTGTAGAGTGTAGAGGTGTGGAGGTGTTGACATTTTTTTTGTTACTGTTCAAGACGGACAATGACTCATACTAGAGGATCACAATTGGTGAATCTTGATTTCTAAGTGAGCGAGTTTTCATTTTCAAGGTTGAAATTCTTACAATTTCAAGGATTATGTTATTGATTGAATGTAGATTAATGTTTAAAATGTTATGAATTAATAACATTCTTTGTTATGTAAAACGTGAATTGCAAAATGAATAACAGATTATAGAATGGGTAACAAACCTTAATTATTAAAAGGATAAGAAATATTTGAAGGATTGCAAATTTTTAAGAACAGAATGGATAAGAAATGTTTCAAGGATTGCAAATTTTTAAGAACTGAATGGATAAGAAATATTTGAAGGATTACAAACATTTAAAAATTGAAAGGATAAGAAATGTTTAAAGGATTGCAGACTTTTAAGAATTGAATGGATAACAAATGTTTGAATTGACTGTAAACATTTAAGAATAGAATGGATAACAAATTATAAATGGATTAAGAAATTTTTTTTTATAAATTCTATGGATAACAATATCAAAATTCTGTGGAAAATTTGAAAGTAATTTTTCTTATGCCATGTTTGATTTGTGAGGTAATTTGTATTTTACACTCTGTGTGCATGCTGTAAACATGACATACTGATTTCGAACACGGATTTGGACAATAAAAACACCCCAAATGTAATTTGAATGTCAATGTTTTCTGTCATGTTGGTACACTTTTAAGATGGACATTTATCATAGAGTGACATTTTATACTGTGTACCTTTAGTGCAGGGTGACCTTTTACAGGTTTTCATCTTAAAGGTAGAAAAACCTTCATTTATTTTGGAAATACTTCTCAGATAACCTACAAATTTAGAACCAACACGGATAGTGAAGCTTTAGTAAACAAACCTGAATTTTTACCACAACTAACTACTGCTTTAGTTCATGTACATTGCAGGCAAAAAGAATTTGAAACCTCTCAAAAGTGAATTGGTTTGAACAATATTTAAAATTCCAATGTAAACGCAAGACATTGAAGTTTAAAACAAACTGTCTTAAAAGAAGTTGCCTTCAATCTTGACTGTTATAAATAGAAGTTAAAATGGAATATCTTCTGTTCAAATCTTAAAAACTTTCAGAAATATATACAATAGTGCAGCTGTTTCTTTCTGCAGGTCAGCAATGGAATTTAAAGGAATATTGTTTAATTCTTTCTCATTAAGGTTGGTCTAAGTTTTATGGTTTTGAATAAGTGTGTTCTCATTTTCTCTCATACATTTGACAACAAATTTCAGCATTTCAGGTAAAAGATTTCATCAGAAAGAGCACCTTTATTAGACACACTTCTTCATCTAAAATTATAGTTACAAAGAAATGAAATTTCTGTGTTAAAAGAGTACAAAATGTTCAGTAATATTTCAGATGATTTTTTGATGCAGGAGTTAGGACTACAATATTTTGTAACCGAAGTTTGAGATTTTTAATTTTACATGCATGTTAATTCCCTTGTAGTTGTTGATATTTCTGAGATTAGGGCTTAAGAATTGTCACCTTTTCATTTCATGTTTTGAGTTGTTGGCATCATTTGCAAAGGGAAGGCTTGAAATCTGTTTTTGACTTAATACCCAATAATTTTGATATAATCAGATTGCTAAAAGGTTGACTTGTAGATATCTTTCTACCCACAATATTAAAATCTTCTCCTTTGTTTAAGACATACAATATCACACAAGAGGTAAAAAGTTGACAAGACCTTCAAAGCCAGTTGTATAAGATTAAAAGTAAACAAGTGTATTATGTTTACAATAGGGTCTAGATTCAATATGATATAACCTAGTATCTGTGAAGAACGCAATAAAGATAGGTAATACGTAATATCGGTGAATATGGTATTCAGTTCCCTTTGCCTTTATGGACAATATTTTGGGGTCTTTTGCACTTTTTTCAATTTTACGGCCAAACTGACAACACATTAAGACAAATCATATCTGCTCTCTGCTTCTAAATGTCATTCAAATCTTTGGGCAAATCATGTTGGTAGAAATTGCTTGGTGAAATCACAAGTAGCAGGGTTCTTGTCAAAAAAGTTGAATTTTTTGTCTATTTTTTTTAAACTCCACACTGTTTTAAGTAAAAATCACAATATGTCTTGACATATGCAATCCAAATCAACGTTCAAATCTAAGAATTTCAATCAGGACCAGCTGTATCAATAACCCTTCATTACAACATTAAGCGTTTTACCCCAAACATTGACATATTTCATGTCACATTGATGCCATTTTACTCAATCTTAACACACTTGATATTTGGTCAGTCAATATTAAACTGGGCTAGAAATTTCAACACAAGTCTTAAAAATAGATTTGGTTTTTTCAATAGGTGTAACTCAAACTCAACGTGTCTTTCTGTGCTTGAGAAATACACACATTAAAATCCAAGTTGCATATTTGCACAATCTTTTGAAATTTTAAACCAAATTTATTTTAATTTAACTGGATATTCTTTACATTTTGGAGATGGGATGAATAATACTGTCTTATAGTCTCCTTATTTATTTAATAGGTCTCTGTGATACACAAGACATCTTCTAAACTATGAAGTATTTAAGTTATGTCTTAAATAGTTTGATTTTTAAATAGAAAACGTGTTTCCACTCCATTTTTGTGTTAGGCAATTTATCGGGGGCCAAATGAAAGCTAGCTTTCAAGCCCGCTTTTTAAACAAGTGGAAACACAAAAAGCCAGCTTTTTCCCGTTCGGCAATAGTGAAGTACTCACTTTACGTCTCACACGCTACATTGGTCCTCTTGTACATCGCGACCTGTCAATAATGTGCCACTTTTTTTTATGGAGACAAAAGTGGTTCGGGAACCAGATAAACTCAGTGAAAACACTGCATGTTCGGCAATGCAGCTGGCTTTAAAGCTAGCTTTACTTAACAATTCTAAGTGGAAATGCAGTTAGATTGTAAAGAGCTTTATTTTTGAATGTGTTTCAGGACACTGATAGAATCAATTTGCACCATTCCATGTTTCAATTGATTTTTTTTTTAAAAAAATTAATTGTTAAATGACAGCTCTAATCACAAGGGACCTTGTTCGCATAATTTGCGATTAGAGATGTCTTCAAACACTTAGTTTTGATATGGTGCAAGCACAGACACTGCACTGATGGTAAATTAAAATGGTGCAAATTGATGTTATTAGTGTCCCTGATACATAACACATATTTACAAAAAGCTTCTACAATTCCTGCAAATGCTTCTAAGTGATAAAATAAAACAGTTTTATTGAGATATACAATTGCATTTTTAAATTACATGTTCCAAAACAGATTGTTTGTCTTCTTAGGAAGGGCAAGACATTTGCATTCCAGGAAAAATTCAGGATCCTTTGAGAGTCATAATTGGAAAATAGTTGAGAATTGATTTGAATTGTTTAAAATGACACTGCCAAAAATTGCCATTTTGTTTATCATACATTTCATTGTTCTTTACGCTTGATTAGATTTGCAGTGCCAAGTAATTTCACAGGATATATATAATATCACATCAATTTGAAACTGGTCACCGATTGTTTAAATGATCTGCAAGATAGAGTGTCTTTGTCCGGTCAGATTCATTTCTTTTCAAATACATGATCCACAAGTGATTATCACCATAGTAGAAACTACCACTGGAGACTTTCATCTCTTAGTGTGCCTGCAGCTATTCGGAGATACTCGTGACAAGACTCTAGTAGGCAAACCAAAACTTGGTGATCATTCATGTGCCTGCATCGTAATTGACACATGCTCATAATAGACCTTGACCTGCATGTTCGGTCAAGTGCCTGTATATATCTAAATGGCCAATATGTATTAATTTAATTTATCAACTTGATTTTCTCTCATCAATGATGTAAGAGGAAATACTACAATGTTTTGAAATTAAAAAAATACATGGATAGCATTGTTGCTCTGGCTGTATGTTCTTGAGTGCACACTCTATAGTATTACCTGTCAATTGCTTCAGTAAGATAGGAAATGGTCTGTACCATACTTCACAGGTCAATATGAAATTAAAGGGCTTTCTATGAAATGATATCTTGCAATCAAAAGCTACAATTTTTATGTTGAAAATTCCTCATGATAAGAAAAATGACTCATTATTTATTGACAATTATTAATCTAATTAATCCTCAGATTAAGTATTTAAGCCGCTTATTAGACAGTATTATATAATCTGACAACATAGAAAACTAAGAATATCCAGAACTTTGAACTACCTTCAAAATAAACGAAGCGAATGGTTTACCAATGAACTGTCTTAAAAGAATGAAAGGATCAGTGGACAACAAACCAAGTCAAACACTAACTTCTTTTATACCCATGATAAACAAACTTATTTCCTTTATTATACCTATTGAAGACTCCCCCAGATCTTAATTGGTCTCGTCATTCTTGAAATGCCTGTTTACGATTGGCTCATTTAAATAACAAAACACCAATAGCTATTTACCTTGTCAAGGGTCCCCAACATCAATTCTTGTTGTCTATTGTGACACATTGTGAATGACCTCGTTTTTTACCCATGCAGACTAAGGAAGCGGCCATATTGTTTAGTGAAGGCCTAATAGTTACCTGTAACTTTTATTGAACTCCATAATTGAAGAGTTCATATATAATTGGCCTAGTTTTCGATTTAGAAATATGAAGTATTGATTGATAGTGATACTGTGAGGCTGTTGATCTCCATTATCTAATTTTATATTATTACTCACCTGAATCTTACCTGTATGGAATACTATTTATAGCCTGGGGCAGACTGGGGTAATACCTTCTTATTGAAAGGAGTGACTTTAATTACATATTGTGAATCAGACAGTTATTATATTTAGAGAGGACTGTAGTTGTTTGTCAGGTTGTGTAGCCTTATTTTGAGGATTCAATGTGTAAAAAATACACCTGGATTTTTTTTCTTTACCAGTAAGGTGACATTTGTATTTTGATTGTTTATATGATGACAATGAGTGATGTAAGTAAATGAACTGTCACTCAGTAAAAGTTGAGAATTTATGTTCTACGTTAAATCATGTGGATATTATCTCTAGACAATACAATCCAAGATGGCAAGCGGTTCGCGACGTTTCGAATATCGTCTTTACAGTAGTGAAGAAGATTGGGATATAAAAACATTACAAATTTTGAATGTGGAGTTAGAGAAATATTTGAAAATGGTATGTATAATATATAATGATTCTCTGAAAGTCAGAAACTTTTTAGGGTCAGTTAGTGGTAGATCTCTGTTATCACCTGTAGTCTAAGATAGATTCGTGTTCAATCTTCATTTTTGCTGTTATGATATATTACGGGATATGTTAAGCTGTATATTCTTAATGATATTGAACTATTTAAAGCAATAGTTTGTAAGCGGATTAGCTCACTCCTTAAAAATCTGTCATTTCTATTAGTAGGGTGCTCCTTGTACGATTTCTTTTTCCTGACCAATTATTTGACAGTTAATAGGTTCGGATTCAAACATAGGGTAACATTTTAATTTCTCAACAAGATAAGTTTAATATCTTGAATGAAGTTAAAGTTGAAAGGGGTTGCTGCTATGAAAGTTTACAGAGGATGTTGCGTTGCAGGAGTTTCACAGTATATCTATGAGGAAAAAGGTGATACATCTGTTGTCATGGCAATGAATATATTGAAAAGTATTGGGAGTATGATTTTGAGGAAGTTATCAATGTGACAAATCCTTATTCAAGGAAGAAGTTCAATGACATTTGTCACTGGTTGGTTCCTGTTTTAGCCAGTTAGACCTTGACTCAGGGTTTTATTACTCTAGGTAACTCTATTCCAACTCACCCCTTTGCTCTCAAATTTTGTGAACAAATTTTGACAAGACCCAACATCTACTTTTATGCTTTGGAAAATTTGTGGTTTTTCAGGTTCCCCTTGGTACATATTGTACTCCTCAGAAAGGGCTATGAGTACTCCAAGTTGGGAACTAGAGCTTTAGTGTAAAGATGTTAAATACAGGATGTAGGGTGCAAGTGTAACAAACGACATTCAATGTTATCTATGTTGAAATACTTATGTTGTTAATTAAACATGTAGGATGCTAGGTAACACAAGTATCTTATATGTCTCCTTGACATATACCATTCAAATATTAACCAGTTACATCATGAGAATCATGTCTTGACTATCTTCTCAAGTCAGGGACAGGGTGGGTCAACTATAGACCTAATCTGCTGGAATAACCAGAATATCTATGCTCCAATTCTTGCATTGGTCAAATATGCAATAAAGCTCTAGTTATTGTAGCAATTTAACTTAGAAAAAGGTTATGTAAATCATTACAAAATACAAAACATTGTTCAACATTAGGAAACATTACACTAAAAATTACAACTCTGAAAATATCCTCTATCGAGCAATATCTAAAATATCCATCTTTAATAGAGAAATATCCATTTTTGAACCACATACATCTTAATATCAAAATATAACTCCAAACACCCACCCAATAGTAATATTTAAAATATATATCTTTGATGGAGAAATATCCATTCTTGAAACACATACATCTTCAATCAATATCAAAATATAACTCCAAACACCCACCCAATAGTAATATTTAAAATATATATCTTTTATCCCTTCTTGAATCACATACATCTTCAATCAATATCAATATATAACTCAAAACACCCACCCACCCAATAGCAAAATATTTAAAATATCTATCTCTGTTCAATATCAATATTCAGGTGACGTATTAGTTGAATGCAAAGAAACCTTTTTCGATTAGTATTCAAGTAGTTCATTATTTGAATGTAAATTGTTAACATTTTTGTTATCAATATTCAAGTGCTTTATTAATTTTTTTAAAAAAATGTTAAAATATATACAAATGTATTGAATATGGTTATCTGTGAATATTGACCGGTAAATGACCAGTTCGTTAATGGATATAATTACTCAGTAAACAATATTCACATGTATATTGATGATATTGATTGATATCATATATTAATATTAATGATATTGATTAGATATTGATAAGTTATACATGTATCTTGTTTATATCTTATTACCTTTATTATTTTGCCATCAATATCGCTAATTATTCTGTTTATTAAGAAGATTTATTATAAACATTACAATGGTTGGGTTTGAATAATTTATTAGATTAACAGTATTTTTGGCTTTAGCAGGGATATTCCAAGGACTATTGATGTTTCAGAAAATTCCTGACAAAGCTATTTGGAATTTTGTTTCCATTTGAGTAGCATTTGAGTAAAACACTGGGTATATTTACATCTTCATAAAATAAGGTCATTTTTAAAATGCATACCAAAAAATAGTTATTAGTCATTTCAGCTTTCCAAAAAGATTTTGAATTTTATACAAAAAGATAAACATGCCCTAATTTCCAAGTGTCCAAACTACACCCCCATTTCCTTAACACTGTAGTTATACATGTTAGGAGAGAACTTACGCTTTCTTTAATCAAAATTGGCCCTAGAATCTTTCTCGGAAATCTCAGCCAAAAAAATCACTCATCATAGAGCTACGTTCTCATTTTGGTTTAGTTTAAAGAGGTTAATAAATTCAAGTTAAAATCTGTATATGGGATACAATGGTACCTTCACTAACCTCTAAAAGGGTGTATTATCTAACCTCTCAAAGAAAATATAAAAAATATTAAAAACGTAACTCTCTCTATAAATAATTTTATAATGGATTATTTTGAAAGGCAAGTCGTCCTTTATGCTTTGACACAAGTTATTAATTGAACTATAAAACTTATCATAGGAGGAAATTAGGGATATTGGACTTCCTTTCGTTTGAACTCAAACTATACTGGAATTATTGTATTGGTTGATAACCACTCCAAACAAACAAACAGAAATAGATTGTTGTATGTTCATGTTTTCTATTCTTATTTAGATGTAGAAATAACATTATTGACGGTTCTAAAATGGCCTACTTATTTAACATGAAGAACAATTGAAAATTAAATTTGCCACAAGGCATGAGTTATTGTCCCACAATAGATGTTTTATAAGAAAATTTTGTATCCATATTGGAAGTTTAATGATTTTTATCATATAAAAGTTTTTTTATTAAATTCATATATATCTCCAGGCAAGCTTTAACTTATAAAAATATTTTGACAGATGTCCGAAACCAATATATTATATGTTTTGAAAAGGTAACAGAATCTTTGATGTGAAAAAGTTGCAATTTAATTCAAAAGGGATACAGGGATGGAAATTAGTTGACCTATGAACAACTCAGATACAAGCTACACAACCATGGATGCTACTGTTGTTGCAGTTGCTAACAAACACAGTTTTGGTAGGCTTGCTGTTCACTTGAAAAATATAAGGCAGAATGATCTGAAACAGCTCTTTCCCCTCATAGTTACCTGTATTCATGTTGTACATATCCATTTTCTTACTACCTACACGTTCATTTTCATTACATGCTCTTATGTAGACCTTACTGAATCTATATACTCTGTCAGAAGTCAACTAAAGATCTTATTGATATGTCTGATAAACTTGTGATTTCCTGTCAACAAATGAAAATTGTTTTCCTTTGAAAGAATGAAACAGATTATAAGCATAACACCAGCATGTTTGGTGTTGATTTGATTTCAAGTTGGATTATGACAGGTTAAAGGAAAGTGTCATCAGTTTGGATCTAAATTGCAGACTGTTACTTTGATGTGTCAGCCATTTTGACTTCAAGTATGATTGATTTTCACTGAGTTAAGGTGTAAAACTATAGTCTTAGGTGACAATGGATTAGCTAAAAATTAAATCATGTGATTGTTTTGCCCCTGGCTGAACACATAATTAATTGTTACACCTAATCAGAAACTGAGTTCTGCTCTCAATTCAAAATGACTATTGTTTACCTCTTTCTATAGTTAATGGTTTTTAGATGTTTTCACCAATCTGTAGTAAACTTTGCTTTAGGATGGTATTTGTGTCTCCTATGAAATTTTGAAGTCATTAATTTAAGTTGTTTCAATGTACAAGAGGGCAATAAGATTACCTGTCAAAAATGGAATTCATGGAACAATATTTAGCCACATTAGAGGTATGTTAAATGTTTACCTAAAATGAAACTTTGACGGTTGAATTTTAAAAATGCTGACCTACATAAATTTTTTTGTAAATAATTAGGTATAGTAGTCCACATTTTTAGAAAACTAGTGATGCAATGAATAGGTTTCAGGTACTAAAAGCTTACATTGTTAACAATGTAAAGAAACTGCCCATGAACGCAGTTCAGAGAAGGGTATCCGCCATGATTTCTCGTATTGAGGTCCGATAGATGTAAATGAAGCTTTTCTGCATCCCTGTCTAATTTTATGTTTTTGTGGCAGAAGCTTAACAATGGTATATTGAATGTCCTTAAGAGTTTTTGTTTACAGTCCTCTTGATAAATTTTGGTCCAAATCGTCCTTATTGATACTCGTTGAAATTAATCAAAATAATGCACATATGGATTTTTAAATATTAGATGCTGAATATTATTTAAAGAAAAGGTCATTTAAAAATATTGAAAACACTGGTGCATACTTCTTTATAGAATCCATCAATAGGGCAAATTATTTGCAAATTCATGTAAAAAAATCTCTATTTTTGGACATTGTGACTTATGAACATAACAAGTAAATTGTAAGCTTGTTTTGGCCATCAGTCAAAGTCAAAGTCAGTTCTGCAGTGTTCTATAATAGTGTTCTAATAATGACTATTTAACTAGTAACCTATATGAAATTATGATAATTAGGGAGCTACATAACAATAGAAACTGTGACCTACACTTTTTATAAAGGATAAATCAATGTAATAGTACACAGACTATTTTAGGTCACTTATTTTATAAACTTTCACTTATAAATTGTACTATGATAGTCAAACATTCCTAAAAAGTATAATTTAGTAAGTAAACAAATGTTACTGAGTTAAAAATGATGATAGTAACTCTACATACTTTATTAAATGCGTTATGCATACCTTATTAAATACATAATGCATACCATATTAAATGTTTACATATATTAAGTTGTAATATGATAATAAAACAAGGATATAAATGTAAAGGTCTAAGTTATATAAAACTATTTTACTCATATGAATTATCTGTTACTTGTGCACAAATTGTTTTCAACCAAATTATCTTAAGAAAAACAGCATTTGAAACTTCTTGCCCATCTGAATAATCAATGAACATCAGTAATGGAAACATATGTCCATTTTGACACTGTATTGTAGAGATTGTAAAACACATGAGTTTCTGGAGGTTTTATTTATTTATTCTGATCCCCTACCACATTCATTGAATTTTTAACCTCTAATAATGTTCTTTGTACAGATGGATTTTCTTATTTTCTTTAGTTGGAGTAGTTTTAGGCATAATGTAGATTAGTTAAATTCAAGACATTTCTAAGGCTTTCATGTGCTTTGTCTGAAATTTAAGACATTTATACCCTGTCATGTGTTCTGTTGAAGTTCAAGACATTTTATTTCCTGTCATGGGCTCTGTCTGAAATTCAATGCATTTTATGAGCTCTCTCTGAAATTTAAGACATTTTATACCCTGTCATGTGTTCTGTTAAAGTTCAAGACATTTTATTCCCTGTCATGGGCTCTGTCTGAAATTCAATGCATTTTATGAGCTCTGTCTGGAATTCAAGACATTTTATACCCTGTCATGTGTTATGTCTGGAATTCTAAACATTTTATACCCTGGCAAGTCCTCTGTCTGGAATTTAAGACATTTATATTGCTTCATGTGTTTTGTCTGAAATTCAAGATAATTTATATCCTGTCATGGCCTCTGTCTGAAATCTCAGACATTTTATACCCTTTTATGATCACTTTCTGAAATTCGAGACAATTTGCACCATTTCATTGGCTCTGTCAAGAAGTTGAGACATTTTTAATGTGCTCTGTCTCTTCCTTAAGCTATAAACTGAGATATGTTCAATCTATGAAAATGATACTGCAGCACAAAAACAGGATTTTCTAAACTATTTTGACGGATAATCCAAATATTTTTGACTCAGGATAGATTAAATGTAGGATCAGCAATTTATTGTTATTTTCTTAAAATCTTTTTTAATAACTGAAATATCTTGGCAACCTTGTGATATTGTATTTCACTGTCTGCTTTTGTTTTCAATGTCATCGAAAGTCATGTCAGACGTCATGAAACCAGATAGTTTTTTTTAATGTTTTTGGTGTATAGGTTGTTTTTGTGTGTGTAGATTACCATATTTGGAAAAGATATGCTAATTCTAATCTTGATTTATAGAGATTTGTATCTGCATATGAAAGCAGACATTCTTTATGACATTGACATGCCAAAACTTGATATCATTAGGTCACTTTCTGTCATGAGTGCATTTACCTTATCAAATAACAAAGACATTACATTCAAGTACATTGACTTTTCATATGATATTATGCTATTCAGAAAATGAATAGTTAAATATAAAAAGCTTACATTTGCATTTAGCTGAGTAATGCATTTTTTTTCAACTTCTAAGCCCTTCCGTTTCCTTTTAAGAAAGCTTCCTCTCTTATACACTTTAGTGAGTCAAAGCCATTATTTTTATTAGTACACCAATCATTGAGTGAGCACACATGCACTTTGGGCAGTTTTATACTGTATTCTTATTATTATTATTATATCGATATGTGCTGTAATGAATGAAGTAAAATTAGAATGATTTGTCATTTTTTATAAACTAGTAAATTGACATTAAATCTTGTCAATATTTAAATGTTTGATGATATCGATATTAATGTACTTAGATAATGAACTTAAACCAACTTGTGTATTTAAAATGTACTTTTTGAGTTGAACTTGTTGAACTTTTTATGAGGTGTAAAGTAATAATGATAAAGATTACAGAAGGAAAAGGAAATATTTCTTATATGTTTTATATCCTATAGTCTGATTAAGGTACAATAGACTAATTGTTGAAGATCTCAACTAGACTTTATTAACGGATATCCCTTGACATGTATTAAATTGCATTTGAAGCTTAAAAAGTCTTTAATATCATTAAAAATTCTCTTTGTGATGAAATAGAAATTCTTATAATTTGATATCAAATTTCATATATCATTATTATATTGTAATGAATATCATAAAAAAATTCCCATTCTGATGAAATAGAAATTCGTATAATAAATATCATATTTCATATATTATATTGTAATGAATATCATAAAAAATTCTTATTCTGATGAAATAGAAATTCGTATAATAAATATCATATTTCATATATTATATTGTAATGAATATCATTAAAAATTCTTATTGGGATGAAATAGAAATTCGTATAATAAATATCATATTTCATATATTATATTGTAATGAATATCATTAAAAATTCTTATTGGGATGAAAGAGAAATTCACTTAATAAATATCATATTTCATATATTATATTGTAATGAATATCATTAAAAATTCTTATTGGGATGAAAGAGAAATTCACTTAATAAATATCATATTTCATATATTATATTGTAATGAATATCATTAAAAAGTCTTATTGGGATGAAAAAGAAATTCTGGTGATGCATAATATTCATTTGCTCAAATGTTTCTGAAGCTCTTGAGAAACAAAATGTTTTAAATTCTTTTTTAATATTTCTTATATTCATTTTCTTAAAAAAAGATGCTAAAATTGAAGCTTTTCAACTGATATGTCATGTATCATATCATGTGCCACAACATCTTTATGTTTCCACATTTGAAGTGTAAAAATTGATATCTTGTTTAAGTCAGCATATAAATGAATTATATATAATAGATACATGAAATATTACAATTTAGGAGAAAATAGTATTGTTTATTAAATGCTTTAGATATAATACAAATGTCTCTGAGAGAGGAGAATTTTTATCTGACATTCATTAGTTGTACAACAGTCCCAATTGCTCGGTTAAATTGCTCTAGATTAATTTATTTGTTATGAAAAACATTATCAGATCATAATGAAAATTGAAACACGTACAGGAAACCAGACAATTTGCGTAGGAAATAAAGATCAATGGTAAAACAATGAAGAAAGATGGAGGAGGATTGATTTTGGACGGAAAACAAAAAGCTTAAACCTACATTGACAAACATTATTTATTTTATATTGGGAGTATATTTAAACAATATATTGAGTCTAAAGATAGAATAAATACATTGATGAATATTGAATAGATCAGTAAATACACAACAATAAACATTAGAATCTATAGTTGTTTATCTCACACTTGTAGATAGATAGTTGTTTATACATGTTCTTAATATCAGTATCCATTGTCTTTATTTCTCTCGCTTTCAATACTTTACCTGTATACCACATCTACCTTAACATTGTAGTATACATTCTCCTAATGTTTAATCTTGTTCTGGAAAATTTGCTGAAGGATTTTTTAAATTGGTAAGAAGACATAAGGATAAGTTAGGTCCAGGTATAATAAGAGTTACTAGTTAAAAACTTGCATCATATAGAATTATTATACCAATTTTACTTTCATCAAGTTTATGACAACTTCATTTATTTTGGTTGCTTTTAAATTTTCCAGTTGACTAGTTTTTTCCTGCTGAATTATCAAATAAGTTTCATTCCTTGTTCAAAGTTGACTTGTTTGCAAATATACAGTTTTTAGTTTTTAAAACTGAATTCAAACAAACTTAAATACATTGATGTCCTGGAAATGAACAATGTTTTAAAAATTAAATGAGATTAAAATTTTTGATTTAATTCCTTCCAACGCAGGTTAACATTACAAGTATATTCTGCAAATTTTAATTGCTATTTAAATATGATCAGATTGTCATACATTTTGTCACATATCTAAACAATTTTGATGGTATATATACAGGCAAAGGTTGAAAAACTGTACATGACTAATGGACATATATAAAGGATTATTGCACATACTTTACATATATTTTTCCTTCTGTTTTTTGTCTGTAAGCTTATATTTGTGTCAAAAGGTTGATGTTTCATCTGTTTAGCTTGTTCACAACAATGTATGAAGTGTGAAACCAAGGATGGTTTGTTTTGTTTGTGAAATTGGACACATACAGGTCACTTTTATGGACTTCTTTTTTAAACATGGAAGTCACTACTTGGACATTGAAGTCACTACTTTACTAATGGAAGTCACAACTTGGACATTAAAGTCACTACTTTACCCATGGAAGTCACTACTCTGGACATAGAAGTCACTACTTCGGACAAAGAAGTCACAACAAATTTGTGGCAAGATTAGTTAGTGATGGTACATTGGTGATAATATTAAAAACATTATGAACAAAATGTGAAATTTTTGTGGAGTGATTAGTTTCTAATGAGACCTCATTCAATTGTTAATACAAAAACGTGAAATTTTTGTTGTTGACTAAGAGGTCAATAATTTATAAAAAAAAGGTTAAATATTATACTGTTGCATAATGGCTAATTCTACTCAATATTATTATTATGATCAAGATGGATACATATGGGTCCATGCAGATTTTACGATAATTGTGAGTATATTTCTAAACCTTAAAATGTGTTTAAATGGCTAAGTTGCAATATTTTAGCTTTTAAAAAATTTGATTAAATTCAAGATACAGATTCACAATGGTTGTACATTCGTATGTGTGTTATTTCCATGTCAGAACCATAAATAGTTTCATAGACTTATTGACTACAACTTGTTTCTGGAAACCTCATAGAACAACTAGGTTTGGAAATAACAATTGATGATTTTGTTTTGAAATGGTATTTTTAAAATATTGGAAAGGACAATAATGATTTATAAAAGAAAGTAAAACATTTAGGAAGAAATTTCATTCAAACTTATGATATTTTTGCATAACTACCTGTACTAAGAAAATTGACATAATATATGTCATGTAATCAATAAACTTGAACACATTTAGGATATGACATGTCACTGTTATGTCATGTCATGTCATTTTCAAATTTTGTCAAGGTTAAATCAGTTTAAAAATGTGCATAATATTACATATAGTTTATGTAATTTTGATAAATTTTAAAGATAGAGTGTACCTAAAGTTGTATTTATAGTTTATTATGTAGAGTTTTAATATGATTATTATATAACAGATGTCATCTATCTTTAATCAAACTCTTAGTTCAATTTTGAATATCTTTCCACAGTGACATGTACTATTCGATTACTGTGTTGAATTTACCATTTACATTCATCATGGCAGTTGATTATTAATGAAGTTTTAAAAGCCTAAAAATTGTGGAATATATACTCATATTAGATGTAAGTCAATGGAAATTTGAAATTGTTGGTCATTTGCACGAAACTAGAAACTGAATGTTGTAAAAAAAAAAGCACTCAAATGTATTATTAAGGTTTTAACATTATGAAAAAAATTGCAAATTATCATTTCTGCTCTTTACAAAGTTCATATCACTGCATAATGTTTATATAGTAAACTTTAACCCATTTTAAATCTGTTTAGAGGTATAATTATGCAGGATATTTTAGTTTATAATTAATCTGTGATTGTTTGTCATAGATAGGACTTATAGAGCTTATTGAACAGGGTTTTGTACCTGTAGATTGATCAACAGAAAAATATGATTAGATCACTGACCATTCAGTTTTCTATTGGAAAGTTTTGTTTATGATATATATTATATCTATAAGAATTGATTTTTATCAAGGTGATTTATTGTAGACAAAAATCAATCTGGGATTAATATACAAGTATATTCAAAGTTAATAGTATTTTCTAGTTAATATAAGAAATATATAAGGTCTATATATTATAGGTGTTATTATCAGAAAGGTTGTGTTGTTTCTGTGCCATTGTTTTAATGAATTAGCAGTATGGGCTTAGAGAGATTGAATTCCATTATTTTTTGTTTTGATATTTTGATAGTGTGTTGAAATTTGTTTTTTGTACTTAATAACAGTAGATTGGTAGATCTTCATACCGATTATTTCAGTACAGATTTTTAAGTTGTGTACTGTAGGGTAGGATATACAAACATTTGGTTATTGTTATGTGTGATAAGTTTGAAATTTTTTTTGAAGTAAATTTCTTTCCTATCCTCAGCTGATTGAAAATAAAATAATGAAAGTTTTTTGATCAAAAACAATCTGCAACAAAAATTTTATCTTGTGACTCTTTCCATAGTGATGTTGTGAACAATTCTTTTGCCTGTTGCTTAACTTTTGGCCGTTTTCTCTTTCCAGATTCCTGGAGGTATGGACCTCTCTATAACTGAATTGCAAGACATGGCTACAAGACAACAACAACATATTGACAATCAACAACAAATTCTCATGGCTAAAGAACAGAGGTTAAAATATTTAAAACAACAAGAGTACCAACATGAACATCTTTCATCTGAACGTGAACGATTAAACAGATTAAGAGATAAGGTTGATGCACAGGAAATGAAGATCAAAAAATTACGCAGCCTTCCAGGTCAAGTTGAACAACAGAAGGCCAATAATGTCATACTCAGTAAGTGGTCATAGGAAAAGTTTCGATATTGCATTCTTGTGCTGTTGATTGGTATGATTCTTTGAAATGGCTTTCAGGTGGGAAAAGCTTTTATCAAACTACAAATTGATGGCCGAAAAATGCTGGATACATTTATTATGTCAAATTTCAACCTCACTTTGGCAAAATCTTTTGTGTGTCAGAAAAATCAGTACACAAAAGAATTCACCTGTGTACTTTGCTTACAACAGATTTTGTAAACACATTGATTGATATGTATGAATTTGTTTTTAGATACAGAATTAGATTCAGTAAAGGCTTTGTTTAATGAGAAGGAAAAGGAACTTTCGATGGCTGTAGCAAGAGTTGAACAACTAACTAGACAATTAGAAGATTTAAAGAATGCTAAACTGCAAGGTATTACTGGGGACACTCGAGATGCTGCTGCAGCTGAACTAGAGAAACTTAAAAAAGAATTATTGGTATGTGCTTAATCTGTTTGATTTTTGTCTTTACGAATAGGATACAGTGTTCTTAAAAGGGTTCAATTTCCATGCCTAAAAAGAACCAGCCGCACCAAAATTGAAGTGGTTTAGAAAATACTCTTTTCGCCCCCTGAAAACAAATCCCTTTATACTAGGGCTGTAATGTTTCCAATAAATTGACATGGAAAAGGTATAGGCTAGTGTCACTGTGCATAAGTTGTTCTTGTTTTTTTATTAGCCAGGGACCTGTTTCACTAAATTTTAACAAGGATACAATCAAGATTTTAAGAAATAAAGTAACCTGATTGGTTAATAAAAACTCAATTTTGGTGTTTGACCAATCTGACAATTTTTTCTTTTCTATTTTTCCAGATGAAAAATCAGATGTATACAACTAACAAGTTATCTGGAAGACAAGAAGTTTACAAAAAGAAGAAAGCTGATCTGTCACAAATGGATGATAAAATTGAGGAACTGCAGCTAAGATTAAAGAAGAGAAAGTCTCAGTTAGCTTTGAATAGAATGTCTGCAAATCAAAGAAAGAAACCAATACAAAACATAGCTGCCGTTGAACCATATGTTCAACATATTCCCAGTAAAAGAGTTTCCAAAGAGGATCTGTCCAAAAGTGGTCACAACCTTAATCAAGGTCCAAAATACCAATCTCTACCTCAAAATTCAAAAACTGTGTCCGAGAAACCTAAAATGGTAGATAGTGATTTGAAGTCAAAAGGCGAAGGACCAAAGGAAATGAATAATAATAATGTTAAGGCTAAAATAGACAACCGAATATCAGAATGGAATAAAAAGATATCAAGTGGAACTGTGCCTAGTTCATTTCCAACTTCTCACCCAGTTTCGTACCGTTTGCCTCAAACTAGTGCTCAGAGTACAAACGCTCAAAATGTGCCGCCTCGTCCGAGTATTGTGAGTAATATTGCAAATTTAACACCTAAACCATTTGGAAGTAGTTCGGGTGTTGTTAATCGGGTATCTGGACCTGTTCAGCAACAGCAACCAGTTATAAGTATTACAGAGGAGGAACGTCAAGCAGGCAGTGGACAAAGTTCCCCAGCATCAAGTGATGGTGCACAAACATCTCCTAATAGTACAGCAACATCAACACAGCCAACTGTTAGCATTGCCAAGTCGCAATCTCAGCCTTTACCACCGAGAACAAGGATATCCCAACCACCAGCAATAGCATCATCAGTACCAGTTACGAGACCTACATCACGACCACCACCACCTCCTCCCCCAGTTCCTTCCAGAACTACAGTACCAGAGTCAGTACCAATACAACCTCCACCTCCCAGAATCAAAACTCAGCTCTTAGTATCGAGTTCACAAGACACACCAAAATCCATTCAAGATAGTGTTGATTCAGCTAAAATTATTTTTGATTCACCTGTTCCTGGTCATCCACAAGCCTCATCTACTCCAAACACAGGAACAACTGATTCAACAATTAACCAACCTTCATCGCCGAACGGTAGTCAAAAACTTTCTTACAGATATGCACCAAAGAGTGTCATTGCCAATACTTATATGAGTCGTCTGGGTGGTGCAGCTTTTGCCAAATATCAAAACAACCTTAATGAAATTTATAAACCTAAAGATTCCAAAACAGAAGATTCACCAAACAGTCCATCATCAACAGATTCTAATGCTAGTGAACAGAAACAGACATTTACAACACGGCAACCTGTCATTTCACCAGCTGGGCCATTGAAAGCATCACATACTCATTTTGGAATGACTGGTTCACCACAGCATACCAATATCACGTCTGATAAAGTGAGCTACAAATTGAACACACCTAAACATATCCGTCGAAGACATTCTGATAGTGAAAATGAGGAGGTTACCAAAATGTTGAACCGAGCTAAGGAAAAGAACAACAGTAATGTTGTTGCACAAGCAAAATCTGACAATTCAGCTAATGTGTCCACTAAGGATTCCATTCTTCAAAGTCAAACAAAAAATCAACTAAGTGACAATAAAAATCAGTTAAACGAAATTAAAAATCATTTAACTGATTTCAACAGAAATCAAGCAAGTAAAAATAAAAATCAGCCTTCTGACTTTCAAGTTCAACCAACTTTAAATCAACAAAGTGAAATTCAAAATCAACCAAATAACGTAAACATTCAACCAAATGCATCAAAAATTCAACCAAATGAAACAAAAATACAACCAAATGAAATAAAAATTCAACCAAATGAAATAAAAATTCAACAGAATGACAATAATAATCAACAAAATGAAAATAAGAATTTTCCAAAGGACACTAATCTTCAACCAAATTTGAAATCTGATAAGACAAAAACCGCAGAGAAAGTGAAAGTAGTTAAAAGAGGAAGAAGTAATCTAAAGGGCAACAATCCAAATAAATCTAAAAATAGAGTTAGTTTCGATCCATTAGCTTTATTATTAGATGCATCATTGGAAGGGGAACTTGAGATGGTAAAAACAACAGCTTCACAGGTATGTTGCACACAAATTTTATGTCAACATTGAATATACAACTTAAAATGACCATCTGGTGACTGCTCCCAACTCAACAAATGAAATTTTGAGCTAATTGCAAATTAAAACATATTTCTGTGTTTAATTCCATTTCCACGTACAAATGGTATTCTTTATGAAGAATATTTTGTCTAGTGTAGTGCAAGGGAGGTAATTTGATAAATTTATTTTGTAGGTAGCAGACGTGAGTGCCCCCAATGATGAAGGTATTACAGCTTTACACAATGCAATTTGTGCTGGTCATTATGAAATTGTTAAATTTTTGTTAGAGTTTGGTTGTGATGTGAATTCTCCAGATAGTGATGGCTGGTAAGTATAGCTGGTAGTTTTTCTTGACAGTGTTTCTATTTGTTCAAGACTGAAAGAATTGTTTTAAGATTTCAGGTTTTATTTCCAATTTCTTTCCAGGTGGGTTTTTTGGCTTAAATTTTGAAAATTTCAAGGCTAGAGTCCATTAAGTTTCAATTTAAGCCTCATGAATTAATTCTAGTTGCCCCATTGCCAGGACTTAATTAGTACTGGTGGGGTCCTTCTCTAGGAAATTGATCAATCTGAAAAAGGTTTTGAGAGAGGACATGAGGCTTCATTCTCACCAGCTGGGCCAGGACCAAGCCTCTGTGAACCCCACCTGATGACAGGGCTTTATTTATTGGTACCTTAAGCATTTTGTTTGTAAAATTTCAGGACACCATTACACTGTGCAGCATCTTGTAATAATCTACCAATGGTAAAACTGTTAGTGGAACATGGTGCTTGTATATTTGCTACTACTATTAGTGATAATGAAACAGCAGCTGAGAAGTGTGAAGAAGATGAAGATGGCTATGATGGTTGTTCCGATTATCTTTATAGTAAGTTGTATTAACACTTTCTAGTACTCAATAACTACTGTTACTGCCACTTTCTATGCAATGGCTCAGTGAGTAATAGATGCTTGTTGGCTAGCCTTAAGGTCCAGGGTAAGGTGGCATAAGGTGAAAATGTAACTTTTGAACTTTTTAACCCAATTTCATCTACTGTTGTAAATAGTTACAAAAAAGTGTAGGCTTTTGCCACTTTCTTGGCAAATTTCCCTTATTGCACACTGTATGGCGTTGCCCATCTTTTTTTAGTTGCAGAAGAGTAGGATGTTAACCACCATTTCATTACCCTTTTATGCATTTCTTCTGTCTTTTGTTGAATGTCATTTTTGCTGTTTTGTTCTTTTACATCATATTTTTCTGTAAATGTTTGAAAGTTTTAAATTTGTGTTTGAAAGTTTTAAATTTGTGTAATTTTAGGTATACAAGAAAAACTGGGTATAATGCACAATGGAGAGGTTTGGGCTGTTTTCGATTATGAAGCGGCCAACGCTGATGAATTAAGTTTCGCAATCTGGGATAAAATGATAGTATTAAGGAAGGGTGATGAGAAAGAAAAAGAATGGTGGTGGGCACGATTAGATGGAAAGGAAGGTTACATAGCAAAGAATTTACTTGGGGTATGTATTTTTATCACTGACCGTGTTGATGCAAGGAATCTGTTGTTGCCTGGAAAACTAAAAAATCTTACTGAAGGGAGATATAGTAAAAAGAGAAAGCCATAAGGTTTTAACAGGGAACAGAACAAACAGTGGAGATAATTGGATGACAAGATATGAAACCTTGTTATTAAAGATGTGTGTTATTTTTTATATGTGCTCTTGCTTCAGCAAGATAGATGCTTGATCACTAACCTTGGTGTCCAGGGTTCAATCCCGGCAAAGGGGCGATGAATTTTCTTACTTTCAACCCAGTTTCCTCTTGTCAGTCTCAACGAAACAAACTTTTCTAAATATATTTTTATTTTATTTTTCAGCTTTATCCCAGAGTTCGGCCTAAATCTCCCTAAACTGTGGATTGATCCAGCAAGTTATTGGTAGTGTTTCTAGTGCAATACAATATTCTAGTGTTGTGAACAGATGTATCAGTGCTATTTAATATAACATTCTGACAGTTTACTTCATTCCAATTTCTACTAAATATCTTATATAGAATCTCATCTAATTATCTTTTCATCCTTTTTAACAACCAAACAACCTTAAATTTTGCATCTGTACTGTTGAACTAGTTAAATAATTCTCTTTTGAGTTATTTAAGAAAAGGCTTTGATACAAAGCTTTCTCTATACTGAGAAATGTTTAAAACTATAACATATCAGAGTGCTTAATTCTTTTGTATTAAAAAAATGTTGTTTTCTTAACTAGTGCTAATATTTTCAACGAATATTGTTCTTTGTTAGTTGTTGATGGTTAAGTTGAGAAGGAATCTTATTATTGATGAAATGACTTGCTTATAGTAGATTATCTACCTCAAATATCAAGATATTATCTGTAAAACATTTACAGTATTTTTGTAGATCTGTTTAACATATCATTTGCATCGAGTTTTGTGCAATTTTAACTATAAAAAAGACAGGAAATCTGCCAAATTATGGGAGGCACTTTTCAGAAGGAATTGGTTCATCACCAATTGATATGATTTTCTATAACTATGTAATTATAAAAACTAGAACAATGAGTATAGAATTGTAAATATATTTATATTAGAGAGGGCAATGATGCAATGTGATAAAATATAAGACAGATATTGTATATAAATATTAAAGTCTCACTATGCAGTTTTGTATGTTTATTAATTTGTATACTCTAGTAATATTCTTCTACAGAACAAACATTAAATTGTTTATACAATTACATGTTGATTTTTCTATTGCATTGGTCGGCCATTGTCAACTGACAAATGAAGCATTTCACATATTTTCACTCAAGTCATTTATACAATCCAATAACCGAAGTCATTCAACAGTTCAAGCTAAATGCATTTGCAAGTTTTGTGTACAGACAAATATTAAGAGAGAAACAATGGAGGTTTATTTACAAATTAGATCAATGAAGTATAAATATGACATGAAATTTAGATTGGTTTATAATCTAATTTAGATTCTAACTTCTTATTATCGGCAACTTTTCTTACAGCTTTCATAAAATCTTCTTCAAGAACATAATCTCTTTCGGATCTAATAGCAAACATCCCTGAAATTAAAATATTGTGAATACAAAGTTTTAAGGGAGATCCTGGGTCAAACTTTTAAACCTGGAAAACAATACAGATTGATTACATGTTAGAAAGCAAAATTTCATCAGTATGATGTGTTGAACATGCATTCAATTGGCCAGTCAATATTTTTTGCGTCGCGTGCGAAATGATAACAAACTTCCGGACATGCGTAATCAAAGTATTCAAAGTGAGCCAGGCACTGTTTTCGTTTACACCATACTTAAAGCGTGCCAGGTCTGGACCGAGACCACCTCTTTAGTTGGGCCAGACCCGGCACAGATTTAACCCAGTCTGGCTCACTCAGACCCTTTAACATTACGATTTTTTCTACCGAACCGAGCCTGGTCTAGACCTGGCAAGGATAAATTTTGTAAGTGTAAAAGGGGTTAATGGCTACTATCCTGGATCCATATCATCAGTGTGCTGTACCTTCTAACCATTGGGAGATCAAGAAGCTTACTGTTAACCAGACAAATTAGCCCACAAGATACTCAGCAGTCACTTAAATAAGCTACAACCATAATGAAAAAAAAACCTACCTGCTTCAGTACAAACATTACGTAAATCAGCTCCATTAAAATCTTCTGATAACTTGACCACAGCTTCCCAATCTATAATGATAAAATACATCACATGTCATGTTATCTATTTTCTGTTATAAAAATATTCCTTCTATACATGCATTACTATCAGTGTTCTTGATCCAAAGAATTGGTACAGGTAAAAATTGCTTGAAGTATAACACAAGGCCCTTTGTGATTAGTGACATCATCAAACATTTTGTTTTCATGCAATTGAAGTAATCAAAGAAATCTGGCTGAAAATTGGAATTGATTCAAATCCATGTTATCAGTGTTCCCAATACACATACATATTGCAGAAAACCTATTTATAATCCCATTAAATTTTAACCCTTTATAAAAAAGATGTAAGCTTGTGAGCTTGGTATATTGAAGTAGACTAATCTTCAGATGGTTAAAGGGAGGTAATAGGACTCATTTTAAAATAAATGCTGAAGACCAACCTATTTCTCCATGTTTAGCAATTGGTGAGGCATGTATCTTTAAAATTTCCATTCTAGCTTGTTCATTTGGCAACTGAATTTCTGCAAAGAATTTAAAACATGGAATATTTAATTGATCTGAAGTTAATACACACAACAAAGACCTAGAAATTACAATATCCAGATTCTTTTTCTACCCTCAGCTCTCATAATCCATGGATCATTAGTGTCTGTCTTCAGTCTGATCTTATAGAAAGGGATAACAGTAAGAATGGGTGGATGAATGAAAGATAGAGAGATGATAGGACAGATAAAATAGAATAGTATAAAAGAGGGATGAAATAGAAAAAGATAAGATGACAGTAAGACAAAGATTAAAAAGATAAAATCAGACTTAGACTCCACCTCATGTTATAGTTTACATCATTGGGTAGGTAGTTAGATAACAGTGAAAGAATACATATAAGATTAGGGAGCAATAGGAACAAATTTTGCCCGGATAGTGGCATCAGCTTTACTTTTTTGCGATTTTCTACATCAAGGATTTTAAATGGGGCCTCGTTTTTTGGTCCAATCCAAAGCAACTAGATGCTTTTCATGTCGACCTTGCATCAAACTCAATGAGCCACAGCAAGGCTTACTTTTTGAAAGGTAATGAATTGTATTAGATTTTTGTTTGTTAAGAAAGCCAAATGCTAAGGCCATATCAATTTCTGTAAGCTTATACAAATCTGACAGAATGTCTTTTGGAACATGCAATAAAAATTGTACAATGAAACAATACATACCAATTTTTCTATCAAGACGACCAGGTCGTAGTAAAGCAGGATCTAAAGTATCTGGTCTATTAGTAGCCATTATCATTTTAACTTGTCCTAATGCATCAAAACCATCCATCTGATTCAATAACTAAACAAACAACACAGTACTGTTTATAAGACATAGAAATAGGCCTAAGTTAAGATGCACACGATATATGGATATACTATTTTTCAACGTTTCACATACTCATATATTGTTAGTATTGTTATATTATTTCTCTTGATAACGCTGTATGTATGAGTATGTGAAATGTTGAGTTAATAAATGTTAGAAATAGTATATCCATATATCATGTGCTTCTCAACAACACAATATAAATCATTCATTCTAACAGATAGTTTATAATTGAATAGCCAATTAACTTTACATAGAAAAACTCTGCTTCAGACACATTCTCATTATATTCACATTTTAAACAAAAAACAAAAACAAACAATATCATTCTCAGAGTTGTATCAATAGGATAAAATAAGCTTTGGTCAATTAAAACTCAATAAGATCTAATTTATTGAATATTTTGAGGTTAAAAGCCAAATTAGAAGCAATGTGATATTAATTGAGAAATCAAAATAATCCTACCTCCATCAAAGTTCTTTGGATTTCTCTGTCAGCTGATGTACCTTCAGAGAATCTTCTACCTCCAATAGCATCAATTTCATCCATAAATATAATACATGGAGCATGATCTCTAGCAAAGGCAAACATTTCTCGAATCAATCTAGCACTTTCACCTATATACTTATCAACTATAGCACTGGATACAACCTTAAACACAATCATAAAATATAAAAGATAATGCATAACTACAAGTACAGAAACAAGGCCCACATTTTTCAGAGAGCTTAGATGGACAGTATTCAAAATATATATTACAGTATTATGTATTAAAAACATGCATTATACCAGAAAAAATATTAAACAAGTGGTTGCCTAGCAAGATACGCCCACTTTAAAATATATTTTCTGTTTTAACACAGGCAGAAACTCTAACATTATTTAGGTCTAATTCAAGTTTTCATCAATATAAATGTTCACACCAAATTTGATTCAGATGAAACCTAGTCTCTATTGTATTTACTTCCAAACAGAAAATAGGCATTTCAAGTTTTGATTGTAAAGTACATAGTTTAATAACTTGACTCAAAGTATAAAAGGATAACCCTCAGCTCTCATAATCCATGGATCATTAGTGTCTGTCTTCAGTCTGATCTTATAGAAAGGGATGACAGTAAGAATGGGTGGATGAATGAAAGATAGAGAGATGATAGGACAGATAAAATAGAATAGTATAAAAGAGGGATGAAATAGAAAAAGATAAGATGGCAGTAAGACAAAGATTAAAAAGATAAAATCAGACTTAGACTCCGCCTCATGTTATATTTTACATCATTGGGTTTTTTTTTTTCACAGTATTCAATGTCATAAATTTTGTAACACATAGTAAAAAGTTGTTTCGTATATTGAGCAGTCATATCTCCTTTAGAGTGTTAATAAATTTGAAAACATTTATAAAACTCTAGAACAACAAACAGCAAGTTTATACCAAGCATTAAACTTTCAATCTCAAATCAAATCTATACTGGTTCCTCAAATGTTTAAGAAGACTGGTTTCTAAAATGTATAAGAAGAACTCACCTTCAAGAAGTTACAGTCTAGCTGACTAGCTACAGCTCTAGCCAACAATGTTTTACCAGTACCAGGAGGTCCATATAATAAACATCCTTTAGGCGGTGTGATACCAACACGTTGAAATAATTCAGGATTTAACAATGGAAGTTCAATGACCTGTAATGATCAATGATTTACATAAAAATTATAAACCCACTCATCAAAACAATCTCAGCAATGTCAAAATAAACTTTAGGTTTTGCATTGTCAGTGATACAGGTCAGAGGGGCTGAGATGGAAAAAGTGTCTAGTTCCATCTTCCATTAGCTTGGTTAGACAGGAGTGTTAACTTCTAAATATTTGGATGAGCAGGTTGCCTTCTTATTCTTAAATTGATTATGTTTATTCTGTCTCAGCACTGTTTCTAGTATGGTTTCTTCTATCTTCTAGAAACAAGCATTGGTCACATGAAACATGTATGTAAAATAACGATTATCTTACCTCTCTAAGTTCTCTAATCTGTTCAGAAAGACCACCAATCTGATTAAAACTTACACTACCAGGATCTTCAGCAGACATATTATAAACTAACGGGTCAACTTCACGAGGCAGATGTCTACAAATTAAAACAGGTTTAAAATCATTACCTTGTGAGTTAGCGGCAAGGGAAATCCTCCCATCATGAGTTGACTGCTCTTTTGTTCTGAAGGGATCACTAAGCCACTCACGTCAAAGCAGTTGTAATTTGGGATTTTACTTTGGGGTGTGAAACTTTGAAAAAAAGGAACAATTACCTCATTATAGTAAGTGTGGTCATATCTAGGGCTACCCTAGTTCCAGACTTTAATTTCGATTTATCTAGCTGCCTCCTACAGCCCACAACATATCTAGGTCCATTTGTAGCTTTCACAATAACTAAAAAAAAATATTAATAATCAAATATGGCAGGATATTTACTTAAAACCTCTTTAAATGAAAGAATCATCTAAAAACAAAGAATTTCTTCCACCCTCAGCTCTCATAATCCATGTATCATTAGTGTCTGTCTTCAGTCTGATCTTATAGAAAGGGATGACAGTAAGAATGGGTGGATGAATGAAAGATAGAGAGATGATAGGACAGATAAAATAGAACAGTATAAAAGAGGGATGAAATAGAAAAAGATAAGATGGCAGTAAGACAAAGATTAAAAAGATAAAATCAGACTTAGACTCCACCTCATGTTATAGTTTACATCATTGGGTAGGTAGGTAGAGAACAGTGAAAGAATACATATAAAAGATTCATCAATATTGTCAAAAGGCTTGAAGCCCAGAGAAACAGAAAGCTTGAAGACTTACATTTTTCTTCTGTCAACTGTTTGAGAACTTCACCGACAATCTGTAAAACAAGTAAATATACATGTAAAAAATAAGTAGAAAAATTGGTACCATTGTAATTAAATTTTAATAATTTGGTTTATGTGCGAAAAAAATGACCTTGTGGCATCCAATACTTGTCATCTAGGCAGACACGTCATTGTCATCTGCTAATTTCTTCGCCGCCATCATGATAACACTTTGACTCTGCTCATGTGGAAATATTTGATGATCATACTTTTTTCCAATATTTGATTTTCAATGTTGAAAGTGAAAACACATAGCACTATCATTTCAGGTATTGTGTCAATGGTTTTATGAAAATTAACACTTATATTTTTAATTAGTTGTTTTTATTTTAACATTAGTTTGTAAAAGAGGTATTTTGTTTTAAGCAAAGCAATAGGCCTTTTAGCAGGGCTGTCGATTTTTTTCCCAGCCGCACATTTTTTAAACGATGTTTTGTTGATGTCAAAACTGCTACAATAAGTACTATTCAACTAGTATCTAACTGTAAAATGTATTTCAATGCCATGAATGTTTCGTTATATTCATCATAATTTTTCCTTGCTCAGATTAGAGAAATCTTATCTTACAGATCAGCTAGAAATAATCTTGATCAATTTTCTCTATATAGGACTACTCACCTGTCCAACACTTTGTAGTGCCTTCAAATCATTTTCAGATTTATCATATTGCTTGGTCAAGTCTTTCAGACTCTCTCTCACTAAAATAAATGTTTGATATAATTTAATATGATTGAAATATGTAGGACAACTTCCAGTCATAGCCATGGTAAAATCACTTCACCACAGCCAACAAAACAAAGAATACAAGACAAATTCAGTCCAACACTTTAGCATCATATTCGAGCAAAGAACCAGTGTTGACCTTTTTATCATGTCATTATAACTATAAAAAATTATAGCACTGTCGATTTGACGAGTTCGATTTTGATTTACGGTAATAAAAATTTCCCGATTCACTTACTCTCTTTCAACCTAGCTTCAAGTTCCTTATGTTCTAATAATTTCTTGCGATAATCGGCCAGAGCCTTTTCACGTACACTATCTACGACTGTGGCCGTCATATTTGGTTAAATTTAAATGAAATTGGACCATCAAACGCACGATTATTTGGTTTTGTGACTTGCAAATTTCTAAAGTGGACCTTATTTAATCTTCAAGGTAGAAAGATTAAGGTAAAAGGGAGACTACTCGAATGATACTTTTTACGTCAAACAACAGCCAATTTACCATCCAAACTGCCATTTGTAGTATCTAATTCACTTACCGGAGAGAAAAATTGTCTGAAATTGACTGAAAATGTAACTCTGAAGGTTCCATTCTAACTATCAAGGTCTTCATCGCAATAAAGCGAATGGTAATCTACTCAAGGGCTTTATACTAATAAAAAAAAAACATAGATAATCTCATTATATAAGTTTATCTTTTAACACCATAAATCAAAAGATTAGCTGATGAAATTTCTCGACAGGATTAGTTCCCCTAAGCAACACAAACGTATAATAATTTTGACACCAATATAATTTTTAAGTGCTATAAATAGCCTGTGGGTCATTATAATTCAAAATAAAATAATTATACTGACAATGATCAATACTATTTTGACATCTAGCCATCTTAGGGTAAATTAATGAGTATTTACACAAAATGAAATCCAATTAATAATAGTTCTCCCAAATAGATTTTTAATTTATGAGCCAGTGCTTGCCTAGAATAAAAAAAATTCAAATATTAATACAAAATTTTGAATTAGTATAAGTCTACTCAATGTTTCTGAAGAAACATTAACCAACATGAAAATAATATAATTTGGATTATTTTCCCTTCTTCTTGGAATTTGTGATATAATAAAATATAAATGGAGTGTTTAAAAATACTCATAATATTATTTTAAAACAATATTCAAAACAACTGTTGCAGGCCAAGACCTTCTACAATAATTCAAGGCTTTGCGTAAGAATTGTTTCAACAATTCCTTCACTGTTAATGATTAATTCAACTCCTTGGTGTCTGTAGAAATATAGTTACTTTAAACCGGTTTTATTTTGTGATAATTAAAGTGATTGTAAAGAGGTTTTCTAAAATTAAATGTGTACTGGGAACACTTGAAAAATTTGCACCATTCAGATTTTCAATTAGATATCTGTGTCTGAAATTGTATAGCCTTATATAAAAAATTTGGCTTATTAAGTAGAGTTAGATATTCAAAATGGGATTGCACTATGTTCATGTGTGTTACTTCAATATTGTAATAAACCATTATGTAGTTTTGCATTGGTCAATAAAAGGAGCTGTGCTAGAACAAAATTTAGAGTTTTTAACTGTTTATTGTTTGTATTATATATCAAATTATTAACAGTCTTATGTAGGATTTTATATTCGATGATAATATTAATGAGAAATAATAATACAAGTACCCGGTATGAGCTAATAAACAAAAATGATCCCAAACAATTACAAAGTTAAATGATTGAACCTTTACAATAGATAAAGAAAAGAAAATTAGAACCACAAAATTCTTAGTCATGTTGAGAAAATCTTTTAATTTCGAAAAATGAGCGAAAAGAATGTCCATTAAGCAAAAGAAATTCTCTAACTAAGAAAGGACTGTGAATTTCACAGTTAATATACATATGTGACAAGCGTCTATAAACAAAGCCTTTAAGTATTGCATAAAAATCTCTAGGTATTTAAAAGATATAGCACATAAAATGACTAATGGGAAAAGCTTAGCAACGTCTACTCTTTTCAGAAATATAAATTTAACAAACATACAGAAAATTCTCTATGCAGATATTATCAAGGTCGTATAGTTCATAACTACCTTTAAGAATGATAACAGCTTAGAAGTGATTACAGTTAAGATAGGTTTTTGTTGAATTGTTGAAAAACCTGGTGCCAGATTTAAATTCAGAAAAGGAATAATTGACAGTAAACAATGTCTGGAAAGAATAATGTAAGCAAAGCCATACATTACTTATTTGATGAAATGTGATATTGCAAAAAAATGAAAATATGGCAAGGAAAATGTATGAACAAGTTTCAATAATAAGTATAAGTCTAAATTATCATAAATATCTAATAATTTTTGGTAAATAACAAAACTAAAACTAATGAAAAATAAATAAAATAAACAGGTTAATATTATTGAACTTTGCAGTCTTCGGGATCTTTGCTTTCAGGGTTGCTGACAGTCTTTACTATAGGTTTTCTTAAGTTTTTCATTTCTGGGGATTTTTTGAGACTTAGTGATCGTTTCAGCTTATCATCTGCTGGTTTTGTTTTTTGAGGACTGTTTGTTATAGTTGATAAAGCACTAGGGGCAGATATCTGAAATAGACAGGCAGTAACTTATGATAATTATAATAGGCCAAAATAAAGTTCTCAGTGAAATTATATTTGATCTTGTCTGAATCTTTGACACTTTATAAGTGTCAAATTATACATTTTTGTTGATTCCAAGTGTAAGTGATTCAAATTGAACTTTGTCATTTAATCTAGTTAGTTTTCTGTTAGAATTGTGACTTTACCATAAAAGGTGTTCATGTAGCATAAGATTTGAATGAGACATTTAGAAGCAGAGAGCTCGTGTTCTCGGAAACACAAGGAAATAAATTATGGTATAGCAAACTGCCTTAATATCTTCAAATGATCAAATGGTCAAATTCTTACCTTGTTGTCAGTTTTATGAGCATTAAATCTGGTAAATGTTTGTGGTTTAGGTAATGATGAACCAGCTGATGGTGGTTTTAATCTAGAACCAGGAGGCTGTATTCTCCTCGTAGCTATCTTCCTGACTGGTTCATTGCCTTCTGCTGAAATATATTCCATTAAGGTTTAAAAATGTGGCCACTCACATTTCTAAACTATCAATTTTTTTTAAAGCATTTTGGAGCATGAAATTCATGTTTTAAATATAATTTATTTTGAACCATTCTCCAGACTTTTCATAGCCAATGTCTTAAGATAATTAAAAGGTTAAAGGTTATCTCTGCTATCAATTGTATTTTGTGACTTTGCTTCAAATTGATATTGCACATCATTTGGCCATAACTGCAGTGCATCCATTCTCCATGCTTTATC
Organism: Nipponacmea schrenckii; assembly: GCA_030562195.1. Taxonomy (NCBI): domain Eukaryota; kingdom Metazoa; phylum Mollusca; class Gastropoda; family Lottiidae; genus Nipponacmea; species Nipponacmea schrenckii. The sequence goes on from CM060199.1 coordinate 18,429,638, forward strand.
CAGGTACAAAACACAGAGAACAAATAAGTTTTTATATAATCCATACCTTGTTTCATTTCATCACTGGGTCTGGAACGTTTAGCAGGTGCTGAATTTTCAGTGGACTCAGTTCGAAATCTTTTACCAGTAACATCTTCCTTTGTTTCAGTATCGTTTAACCTTGACTTTAGAGATGTCTTGCATTCTGGAGCACCCTCTTCAACCTCTAAGGACTTTCTCTTCCCTAAACTGTCTCGTTCTGCTCTAGCAGTGGATCGAGTTGTACGTAACTTTGAACCACTGTTTGAAGTTGTGGATGGTAATTTGCTAGAGGAAGGAGCTTTTAATTTAGATTGTCCTGATAATGGAAAGCGGTTGATCTCTCTTGTGGCACTTGAACTTGTTTCATTGTCTTTAGATTTCTCTAATGATACTGGAAGTTGTAGTTTGGAACCAAGAGATTTTGATTCTAATTTAGAGTTACTTTGAGGAGTAGTGAAATTTGACTTTGAAGAAGACACAGTTTTTGGAGACACTGTTTCTCTCACTGGGGATTTATCAGTTATTTTTTCTGTAGATTTCTCAATCCCTATTGAATGTTCACCTTCAGTCTTGCTATCTGTAGATTTACTGGTTTTAGTTGGGTCCAATCCCTTAGATTTCATTAATTGGATAGCTGCATTAGAAGAAAATGATAATATTAAGATAATTAAATGTGCCAGTAGTAGGGATTAAAATACAAAACATTGATTGCTTTGTTGATTAAACCAGGGGTTTACTATTTAAAAAGATATGGATATATATAATCATTTTCGTACTTAGTCTAGATTTTTGAACTTCCAGTTTCTCTTTAGTTTTCTCAAGATCAGATTTCTCTTTTGATAATTCCTTGAAATTAACTAAATATCTGTCTGCTTCTTTGATTTTCTTCTCCAATTGTTCTTGTAGCATTTTGACTTTCTCATCAGCCTGAAATCAAATAGACATTGCTAATAATTATAACAATCCCCTTCAAAATTCACTTGGAACCCAATCTAATAAAAATAAGATTATAATAAGCTACACCTGGTGTTGACGAAAGGAGAAAATATATAAAAATGAAATGAAAAGAGCAGGTAAAATTTTACACTAGGCTATTGTAAGGTCTGATTTAAAATGTTAGACATGAAGGTACTTTCAGTAGCCGGTCAGTTTCTAAAACTCACTTTTAGCTTAAAATGTCAACCATCCATCAAAGCTTTCTTACCAATATTCCTACAGACAAATGACATGTACTTTATGATTTCATCTAGATTGATTGTGTATTGAATATTCATGGATTCCATCATCATATTGTGAATATGGTCTTGACATGGTGCTATTAACCCGTATTAAACTAAGCCCATTACATATCATTTTGTAGGCTTGAAAATGTGCCTATAAACGAATGATTTGATTTGATTGGCTCAGAAAGATTCTAAGGTCAATTTTGTCACAGTTTTGAACTAAGTCTAAATTAACAAATCAATACCTGTAATTTTTCTTTATTTAAGCTTTCTAATTGGGTTTGATGTGTAGTTCTGGATTGATCTATTTCACTTTCAGAATTGGCCCAATTCTCCATTAATTTATCTCTTTCATTTTCTGTAGCCTCTAGTTTATTCTATAATAATCATTACAAATAATCAACACATTGTGCTTAAATATATTTCAGATCAAATTTCTTTGTGTTAGAAAATAAATAGAGCAATGGGAAGTTTTGCTCAGACGGATGGTATTATTTTGCCTACTCTTTTTAATTTAAGACCACCATCAAAATATTTTTAACATGCTTTAAATTAAAGGACCAAATAGCGTTATTGTTTACTGTATAAAGTCAGGTAGTTTTTTTAATTAATTTTCAGAGACTGCTAAGTTTACTATTTTCAATTGAAAAATTAACTAAGACGGACAAACGAACATGTCTGGCAAATATGGTCATGTAAATGTGATTGACTAGAACCTTCTAAAAGTCAGCCTTTCCCTGATTTCAAACTTGTTTACTTACTTTCAACTCCATAACTGAAGATATATCTTTCTTATATTTATCAAGTTGCTTTTGTAGTTCATCCAATTCCAATTTCACAGAACATAATTCACCTTCAGAAGCAACTTTAGCCTTTTCTAATACAGCCTTTTGATCTTCTAATGACAAGAACTGGCTCAAGAGTTCATTCTTTTCCTTTTCTTGGACATCACATTTGGTTTGTAAAGCGTTCTTCTCCTTAGTCAGAATCTCCATCTCTTTTCGACAAGTTTTCAATTCATCAGCTGCAGTAGACTTTGCTATTTCCAGTTCACCAATGTTCTTCTCAAGTTCTTCTAATTTGGATTGCAGTTCTTTATTTTGATCTGATAAGTTTGATTCTCTATGATTAGCATTTTTCACTTTCTCTCTCAATTCAAAAATATCGGCATTCAATTTAACAATACTTGTATTCAATCGACTGGACTTTTGTTCCATTTTTGTAGACATATCTTCATTCTTTCTTTCCAAGTCTACTTTTGACTGCTCTAATTTCTGATTTTCATCTGACAATGATTGCAGTTTCCTGTTGATTTCTTCTACATCAAGTTTCAATGTTTTGTTTTCTGATTGCAGAGTCGATTTGTCAGATTCAAGGGAAGTAATCTCCATCTCCATGGCTTCCATTGCATCCTTGAAATTTTCAGTGGCTGATTCTGCATCCTTCTTCTCTTTAGTGAGTTGTTCAATCTGTTCATCAAGGGAGGTAATCACTGAGTCATTTTCTTTATTTTGTTCTTCCAGTGAACTCATTTTGGCTTTTAAATCAAGTAGGACTGTTTTGGATTTTTTGTATATTTGTCTGTCTGTTTCATATTGTTCGTCATTTTTTTTCACATGTTCTTGCAGTTTCACCAAAGTACTTTTAACTTCACCACACTGTTCTTGGACTATCTCTAGATTTTTTTCTGATACAGATTTCTCTTCCTTCAGAACCTCAATCCTCTTTACAAGACTTTCTTTTTCAGAATGAAATTCTTTTAATTTTGACTCCAAATTTTCAATTTCTGCTCTCTGAGCTGTAACTTCTTTGTTCTTTTCAACAAAATCTTTTTCCATCTCTTTCATTTTGGACTGAGTCTCGTCTGCATTTAAAGTTAGGTTTCCCATTTTTTCTTCACTTTCTTCTAGGCTAGTCCTTAATGTTTCAACCTCCTTTTCTTTCTCAATGAGATCTTTTTCAAGTTTCTGTTTTTGGCAGTTGGTTATTTTGACAAGTTCATCCAGCTCCATCTTATCAGCAGACAACATTTCAGTTTCTGTACTTCTGCATCTGAACTCTTCCTCCACCTCTGCATATTTTGAAAGTAAAGAATCATGTTCATTGCATAATTCATCAAATTTCTTCTGTAAAACAAATTTTTCTTCAATAATCTCATCTAATTTCTCTTGCTGTTTATCAACCACACTGGTTATTTCTTGTTTTTCAACACTCAATGCAGACAATTCATTTTCCAACTCTGTATATTTAGTCTTCAGCTTGATGGTCTGTTCTACTTCATTCTCTAGTTTTTTGTTTACCTCTGTCAATGTTGAATTAAGTTCTTCATTCTCTAATTGTAAGGAACATTGGTCTTTTTCTAATGTTTCCGTGGAGTTGTTGAGCTGAATTTGCAATTCTTCTACCAGAGTGTTTGCAGAAACCAATTGCTTCTGCAGTTCTTCATTTTCAGATTTTATAGTGTTAAAGGTATCTTCAAGATTCTGCTTCTCTTGACTGATCTGTTCCTTTTCTTCAATGATGTGTTGTGAACTAACCTGTGAAGACATCAAGTCATCTAAGGCAGCAGATATTTGAGCTTCTAGTTCTTTCTTTCCATTTTCAACATCCTTGAGATCATTTTGAAGAGCTTGGATTTGTTGGAGGAGAGTTTCCCTTTCTTCATTCATTTCAGTACATTTGCTTTGAACATGGCCTATGGTTACATTTCTGTCATTTACTTCTTTTTCTAAATGAGCACTCTCATCAGCTTTCTTCTGCAGAAGATCTTGATTTACCACAATATCTTTTTGTAACTTAGAAATCTGCTCTTGATGACAATGAATAGTCTGCTGCAATTCATCAACTATCTTTTCCTTTTCAATCAGAAGTCTTGAATTTGACTCAACAGAATCTTCAGTTTGATTTAAAAGTTTGTTGATTCTTTGTTCAAGTCTTGTGATGGTTGATTTTAAGTCGTTGTTTTCTCTAGATTTGGATGTCACATTATCTTTTTCAGTATTCAAATCAGCTTGAACTAAGGTTCTACTTTCTTCAGAGTTCTTCAATTCTTCTCTCAAAGTTTCAGTTTCAGACTTTGATGCATCCATCAATGATTGTGTTTCTGTCAATTTTGCTCCGAGAATTTTCATTTCAGAATTCAAGTTACTGCAGACCTCTTCTTTTTCTGTAAGTAGATTTTGGAGATTGGTTGTTTGGTCCTGAAGTGCAGTCTTCTCAACTTCCAGCTCTTGTTTTAGATTTTTCATGGTCAAAATATCACTTCTCAATGAGTTTGAGTCTTGATCAACTGTTGAAGCCTTGAAAGAAACAGCTTTTAGCTCTTGTTCTTGTTCATCAGATTTCTGTAGCAAATTTTCATTCTGCGTTCTCAAATCATTGATTTCTTCCTCTAGATTTTCAATTCTGCTTTCACATGTCTTCTTTTCACATTCCAAGTTGTGAATATTTTGATCCATCTCAATTATCTGTGATCTAAGTGCTCCAACTTGATCTGCAGAAGTCACTGTATTCACCTCCTGATCTTGAGATTTCTGACAAAGTTCCTCCTGTAAATTTTTACAATCTTCTTTGAGTCTTTCTTGCATATTTTCTGAAGTTTTGAGTTTAATTTGGAGATCTTTGATTTGGGCAACAGCTTCTAATAGTTGTTCATTGGCATCATTGAGAGACTGTTGGACTGTATTCTTGGACTCTTCTGTGGCAGCTAATGAGGATTCTACTTCAGCTAATTTTTCTTCCACCATATCTTTTTCTGCAGACAGTGTCTTCATTTCATAATTTGCAGCATTCATTCCTAAGACAAGACTTTCCTTCTGAGCATCAATATCTTCTATTCTTAAAGCAAGCTCTTCTTTACTTGCCTTCAATAGAGTTGCTTGATCTGCAATTTCTGTTAGTTCATGTTGCTTTGTTTGAAGGCTAAAATCTTGCACAGAAAAGGTATTTTGAAGATCTGATAGAGCTTTTTGGGAGAGATCAAGCTTTTCAGATAATTTTTCAATTTCACCCCTTTGTTCTTCAGTCTTGAAATCTAAGGCATCAATTTTGTCCTGGCATTCTGATTCTGATTTCAATTTGGCTGCAGTAACATCTTTAACTTCATTTATAAGATCATCTATTTTGGAACTGAATTCCTCCACTTTAGACTTAGCTACATTCAACTCTTTTTCTTTTTCATTGTTTTCTTCAAGAGCAAGGTTCATCTTGGTTTCAAATTCTTCATTAGCAATAGCCATTCTAGTCTCCTGTTGCTCTAATTCCAACTTCTGGTTTTTAATAGTTTCTTCGAAAGATATATTGACTTCCTTCATGGATGAAAGTTCCTTCTCCAGTAACTCTAACCTTTCAGCACTTTGGCTGGAGAATAACTTCCATTCTTCTTCCTTCTCCTTTAGCGAGTTTGTTAAAAGCAAGATTTCTTCCTCTTTCTGACGTTGTTCAGTTCTTAATTTGGTAATTTCATTATTTAAGCTAGTTAATTTATCCCCTATATCCATATCGTTACTAGATATCTTTTCAGTCATTTCCTTCTCCAAGATGGCATACCTTTCATCAGCTTCTGCTAATTGCTTCTGTAAGGCATCTATTTTGGACGTCAAGTTGTTTTTCATTGCTTCCATTTTGTTCTCATCTTCTTCAGATTTATGTTTGTGATATTGTACCAGTTCGGTTTCATCGTGAAGTTTCCTTTCTAAGTCTGCCAATGATTCCTGCTTTTCTGATAGTTTCTGTTTGAGATCATCAATGGTACTATCTAGTTTAGTTATAGAATCTTTCAACTCTATTTTGACACGTTCATATTCTACACATATTTTACCTTGTTGATCATCAGCTTCAGCCATTTTGTTTTCCATTTCTGAAACAATTGCCTTTTGGTTCTCCAGTTGTTGGCATAACTCCACTTCTCTTTGCTCTGAAGCCTTTAGTTTTGAACTCAGTTGCAATTTTTCATTTGTCCAGTCATCTGACAATTTTCTACATTCTCCATCTTTTTCATTCATCTTTGTGTTCAAGTCTTCAATCTCCCAGTTTAAACTTTTTATTTCTTCAGTTTTTTCTACAAGCTTTTCATTCATTCTTGTCAATTCTTCTTTATGTCTATCCAAATCTCTGTTGACTTCATGAAGAATTTCAGACATTGAATTTTGGTTTGAGACATTGGCAGCTTCCATTTCTTCAAGTTGGGATTTTAAATCTTCAACTTTATCTTTGGATATTTGTAAATGAGTTTGTAAGTCCTCAATCTGCTTATTTTGACTATTCAGAGTCTCATCAAGAACTTTCATCTTGGTATTTTTTACTTCAGTATCATTTTCAGATTCAGTTTTGAAGGCAAATAAGTTGTCCCTCTCCGAAGAAACTTGTTCAAGTTTGAGTTCCAGCTCTCTAACCAATGAATTGGCCTCATTAAGCTTCTCTTGTTTAGCATCAAGGCTGTTTCTTTCATCTGCATGTTCAGCTATAAGATTCTCCAGTTTATTGGTCAAGGTTGATATCTCTTCAGATTTAGCTTCAAGGCTTTCTTCTGCTGTTTGAAGCTTGCTACAAATTTCCTTTTGTTCTAACAGAAGTTGGTGTTTCTGATCCTCTAAAGCTGCCATTTTCTGTTGCCAATCTTCTTTCAAATTGGATGTTTTATCCAACCTTTCTGTTGAGTCATAATTTAACTGGTCATTTTCAGCTTGTAAGTCAATATTCTTCTGTCCCAGTTGATCTCTTTCACATGTTAACTCTTTTAATGTGGTTGCCATGGTATCTGCCTCAGATTTCAAATTATCATATGTAAAATGGATGTTTTTCAGCTGAACAGTCAAATCTTCAATCTTCACATTTTTTTCTTCAATTTCCATCTGCATAACTGCCAGTCTTGATTTGACACCATTGGCCTCATTTAAGATTTCACCACACTCTTCTACTTTTAGTTTCTGGTGTTCATGAATTCTGTTTTCAAGTTGACTAGAAGATTCTTTAAGGTTTATTAATTGTTTTTCTTTGTCTTCCAGTTCTAATCTTTTCTCTTCTAAAAGTACTTGATAAAGGTCGCACTTTGATGAGAGTTCTTTGTTTTCAGTCTGTTTTTCTGCCATGACATCTTTACTCTGCTGCAGCCATTTTTGAAGCTCAGTGTTGTGTTCTTTATGACCTTGTAGCTCTGATAATTTTCTTTCAAATATTTCTTGTTTATAAGTTATTTGGACATTCATATTTTCAAGTTCTTTTGAGGAATTTCTGCTTTCTCCTTCCTTTTCCTGATGCAGAAGTCGAAGTTTTTCTTCAAGCTTTGCTAAAGACATGGACTGTGTAGCTAATTCATCTGTCTGTCTTTCAGTTTTAGTTGTAGATTCATCTAAACATTCTTCAAGATACAGACATTTGTTTTTAAAGTTTGTCAATTCCTCATCTTTTTTTTCAATCACTTCTTTCAATTCTGTAATACATTTTTCTAAGTCTGCAACTTGTTTGGTGTACTTGTCAATGGCAAAAGCTTGGTTGTCAGCTTCATTGCTTTTGTCATCAAGTTGTTCTTTCAATCTAACACATTCCTTTTCCAAAGCTTGAAATGAGGTAGTTTTCTCTTCCAGTCTAGTTCTTTCTTCATTTAAGCATCTCTCCAAATCTCTTGAACTAATCTGTAGTTGTTCGTGTTGTTGTGACATCCTTTGGTTTTCATCCTTTTGGTTCTCCAACAACTGCCCAAGATGGTGACATTCCTTTGATAAAGCTGTGTATTTTTCATTATCAGAAATAAGTTGGTTCTTTAAGTCTGAATCACATGTTGACATTCTCTCAAAGTTTAATTTCAAACGTGTCAATTCCTCTTCAATCAATGACTTGTCTTCTTCAGATTTGGTCAGCTTGTTACCAACATCTGCAAGCTCTTTTTGTAAACTTTCCATTTGAATCTCTTTTTCAGCCAGTTTGGTTTTCATCTGAGATATATTTTGATTGGCTTGTTCTATGGATTGGTTCAAGTCTTCTAAGGTATCATCCTTATCTTCAAGATCCATTTGTAACATATCCAACTTGGCTGCAATCTTCTGGTTGGTGGCCTTCAATTCATTTAATTTGGTCAGAACCTCTTCCTTTTCGCTTTCTTTCTGAGCAACCACTTCTTTACCTTTCCTAACTTGTTCTGACAATTCTGAAACTTGTTGATTCAAATCATCTACATTTGAAGCTAAATTGGAATGATTTGAACCGGCATCTTGTTTCAGATTGCTTAATTCATTTTGCAAAGTAAGCAGTAAGTCTTCCTTTTGACGCAAAACTGAATGAGCTTGTTCTAACTTCTGCTGCAAATCATGGCATTTCTCTGAAGTTTCTTTCAATTTGTCTTGCATATCATCATTGGCCCTTCCCATATTTTCACTAGTGCCTTGTAGGTCCGCTTCCTTTTGGTTAAGAATATTCTTTAAATTCTGTAATTCTAATTTCAATGATTCTAAATGCTTTAAATCTGTAGCATGGTCATTCTTCTCTTCTGCAAGTAAATTATTTGTGTCAGCAAGTTTTTCTTGAAGTTGAGACAATTCTTTTTCATAATTTTCGAGTTTTGTTTGAAGTTGACTTGATTCTTCTGTGTATTTGTTACCAAGGTTCTTCAAGTCAGAACTATGATTGGTAAGGACTTCATATTTGGATGTCAGTGTCTGTAATTCATCTTGTGTGTCTGCTAATTTCTTGCTTAATTCATTGACAGTGTTTGATAATTCTTTTTTTTCAGTTTGTATGCTGGTGACTGATTCTTTCTTATGTGCTTGAGTATCTGAAAGCAAAAACAATTAAGGATCATTAAGAATTTCTGATCAAAATACAATACCTGCTCTCATGGCAACAATATGTAGACAGTTGTAACAATATCAAATGAATGAAGTGTAATGTCCTACAATGTTTGCCATGACAACGGCACCAGCCCACTCTTTAACGTTCACAACCTTTAGCACACAGGGATCACTTTATTGTCCGATTCAAACGACTGGATGCTTTTTCCACGTTAGCCCCTCTGACCTGCATCACTGATAGAAAAGGGTTGAAATGCCCAAAAGTTTATCTTGACCTTTGTCTGCAGTTCAGATATTTATAAGAGCTAACCATCCATTCATATCCCCAGTTGAGTAAGTGTTCATATTAGTTGGCTACGATTGATATTTAAATATCAAGCTAGTGAACTAATATGTGCATATTTTATCAAAGAAATCTTGAGTAAATACCTCTCAGTTGTTGATCTTTATGTGTTAGTTGTTCAGTGAATGATTGTAATTTCTTGGTTGTGCTATCTAATTGTTCACTGGTATAACTTAACTCATTTTCTAGTTTCTCTTTATCACTCTCCAATTCACTGTAACAACAAGAAATAATAGTGAAACAGACTTCTCCAAAAACGCAAAATAAATTGTTAAATTGCTTGAAATAGGTATAAATAATCCAGGAATCAATGCCAAGAAAGATTCACCGGAAATAAGAAGGATCTATAGTTCAGAAGTTGTTATCCTGGTCATAAAAGAAAGGTCCATGTTTATTACAGAGACTGAAATTTAAAGGCCAATCCTACTGTAACTGCTGTAGTATTGCTCAAATAAATATATTCGAATATGTTGCAATATTGAATTTACGCCAAAATATTTGTTTGGGCTGGAAAATTCATTAACTACAATGTTCAATATTAGTTAATTAATTGCATACATATCTATTTCATTATTTCCTTAATTATGCTTGGTTATCATGGCTTACTAAACTTATTCAGTTTATTTCACTTGTTTATACAGCTTATATTGGTTCAATGGAAGCCAGCAAAAAATGAAGATTGGTTAAGATTTTATACCGATTTATATAATTGTTTGAGTGAATGTGATGTGGACTTTCTACTCTATAATAATAAACTGTTATATGTGTATTCAATGTCTTGCTACACCTGTCAAGACCCATGGTGCTCCTTTACATCATAACGCTCTAGAGGCAGAAGCTTAACTAATTTATTTAAAGAGATATTACACCTACCTCTTCAAATTTTGAAGTGATTTAAAATTATATTCAGTTTGTTCCAGTCTTTCTTTCTGGTGATTGACTTCTCTAATTTTATTCTCCAACTCTTCAGTTAAATTAGTTATCTTACAATTAGATTTCTTCATCTCTTCTTCATTTATTCTCTTCTCTTTTTCTAATGCTGAATATAGAGTAAGATGGATTAGCACAAACAGCAAAACTCAAGAGGAGAAAATTTTTGAAATTACGAGGATTTCCAACTAAGTTAGAAGCTAATTGGTTATAATGTGACTAATAAAGAAACTAATTATTCTCTGACTAAGAAAGAAACTAATTTGTTTTTTTGACTAAGAAACAAATTGCTTTTCTGAAAAAAACAAAATATTTGATTATAGGAAGTAAGAAAGTCTGAACTTTTGGCTCTCTAAATAATTATTTTCTGATCTTGAAGAGTAAAGTGGCAAGGGCGAAATTCTGGTTGAAAAAAATTACCTTCAACTTTATCTTCAAGCATATTCACTTTGTGTTTTATGTTGTCTTCACGTGTTTGTTTTTCATCATTAGAAATTGACGTCTGCTCTTGTAATTCTTCAAGTTTTTCAACAATATTGGCTAATTGTTTTTCTAGAGTTATCTTTTCTTCTTGTAGGGTTGTGTACTCTTGTTTTAATTTATCAAAATGTAGACTAGTATCAGAAAAACAATGTCTGACCTTATCTAGTTCAGATTTAAGGGCTGTAATTTCGGACATCTTTTTGTCGAGATCTGCTGATTTCTCAAACAATGCATCTTCATGATTTTTCAAACTTCGTTCTTTTTCATCCTCGTATATTTTAGCCTTCACTTCTAATTCATGAGAGAGTGATTGTAATTGGTTCCTAAGTGAGTCGCTATTCTTTGTTTGCACTTCTAAGTCACTTTCTTTATTAGAGAGTGATGATTTGAGGTGTTCAATTTCTGAATGTTGGTGGTCAAGTTTTTCTTTTAGAATGTTTGATTCAGAGTTCAAAGTTTGAATTTGTTTATTAAGATTTGATATTTCTGATTTTGTTTTGTTATTTTCATCTTGATTGTGTTTCTGGTTGCTCTCTTCTTGTCGCTTTAAATCGTCAATTTGTTTTTCATAGTCACGCAGCGTCTCTTTTAAATTTTGAATGTCCATTTCTCGTGAGTCCAAGATACCACACTTGTTTTGTAATTGTAAGTCCTTGTCTTCACATAATTTCTTAAATGTCACTAAGTCTGCTTCAATTGTGGAAAGCTGTTTCAACGCTTCTTTAAGTTCATTGTCCTTTTCGGTGAAATTTTCTTGAAGTTTCTGTAACTTTTCACAAAGATTATTTTTCTCAGCTGTTACAGAATCAAGAAGTTGTTTAGTTTCCTCGAGATTTGAGCTCAATTTATTATAGTCTCTTTCTTTGTTTTCAAAAGATTGTTTTAGATTTTGTAATTCAGTATTTGTTTCATTTAAAGTACTGTTCAAATTCTCTGTGTCAACTTTATTTCGAGCTATGATATCGTCCAAAACACCTTTTTCATGTTCAATTTTTTTAAGTTTAGCTTCAAAGTCGCGGGCATCATTGTCTACTCGCAATTTTAATCTCTCACTTTCAGCCTGCGAGGATTCCAGATCCAAATCTTTGTCCATCATTTTAGCACGAAGATCATTGTTGATCTGTTCAGCCTTTTCTTTATCTAATTTATATTTGTCGACCTCACTGCCCATTTTCTCTAGCTCTTTATCTTTAGAATCAAATTTAGCTAATACTTCATTCTGAAAATATACAATTATAATAACAAGCTTAATTAATAATCTATCAAGAAAATTTAGCAATAAATGGTGAAAATATCTGTAAATAAGGTGTTAAATCTGAAATCTGATATCATATAAACAATGTCACATATGATACGAAAATTACATATTATTGTACAAGTAGTGAAAATCAGACAAAGTCTGCACAAGAGAATAACCTCGAAGTGACATAAGTTTTAATTTCCATAGACCCCTTTTTATAAATTGTAAGGGAAACAGAGGAAAAAATAAATTACACAACACTGTTCAAAATGTAAGTGAAAAAAGAGTAACTTTTACTCTTATCAATTGTTGTTAATGGTCATCATTAATTTTAGGGATCAGACAGATACTTTTAGTTTTGAAGAAGAGACAACTCTGGTCCTTTCCATCAGCCCAGAGGTGCAAAAAAGTAGAACATAAACTTCCATCCATTGTATTTCTATTCAGAATCAAAGTGCTTACCTTTTCTTTGATAGCTGCTTCCATTTTAGCTGTAATCTCACCAACAGTTTGATCATGTGTATTCAAAGCATGATTTATACTTGATAATTTATCGCTCAATTCTTTTTTATCTTTTTCTAGTTGTTCTTTAGCTACTTCAATACCTTCTAGTTCTCTCTTGATCTTATTCTTTTCATTGTCTGTCTGTAAAAATGGTAGAAAGTAACCTTGTACTTAACAATTGAAAACAGATGTAATCATTCAAATAATATTAATTACTGAAAATAGCTGACCATGCTCACCACTTTCACCTTCGGTCAATCTGTAACAGAGTTTGTTGACTCTGGACACTTTTCTGAAGTCGTCTTAAGATAGTAGATCACTTTTGTATTAAACCATATAGAACTATCAAAGCTCTGTAGCTCTGTAACAGCTAATAGAGCCCAAGCTGTTAATTTACACACGCTTTTTTGGTTAAATAATATTTAAGCAATAATTACCTGAGTCAAATCTTGTTGAAGTTTTTTATTCTTACTCTCTAAATCTAATACCTAAAGAAATTTAAAACAATATTGTGAATAAAAAATAATTGCTTTTGTATTTTAATGCTCAATACTATAGCACAATCGATTAGTGTGTTGCTTCTCTCTACATGATGTCATTTATTTGGCGACATCGAGTAAATGCCAGCTGTGGGTTCTGATCTCAATCAGTGTGTGTAAGTCTGATGACTTCACTCATAATTACAATTGAACCTGCTGTGAATGGGTCAATGCCAAGAGGTTTGGCGAAGGACCAGCTGGTCGAAACGATCTGTTATTGTGAACTTAAGTTGTTATCCTTGTAAAATATAGATATTTTTTTTTTGTATTTTTCTCACTGCTGTAAATGGATCAAAAACAAGTGATTTTCAAACAAAATCTACAGGTCTGACCCTTTTCTATATTACTTTTGTGGGTTATATAAGTTCACTCATAATTCAAATCATCCCTACAATTCAGCTATGGACCAGTTGGTAGAAAAGATCATTTAAGAACCTAAGTTGTTAAATATAATTCTTTCTTTCTTTCCCCATAAAACACTTTTCAAAGCTGTATATATTTGTATTTAAAACAGACAGTATAAATAAAAATATACCTTATTATTTGATTGTTCTAATTGTAATTTAAATCGATTTGTTTCTTCTTTAGCTTGGTTTGTTAGTTTGTCTTTATCATCTACCATCATTTCAGCTTTATCTAAATCACTTTGTAATTTGTGTAGTTTATTATTACATTCTGTTATTTCTTTAGTTTTTGCTTGAATTTGTAATTCTAAATTAGCTGTTCCATTCTTTAAACCTGAAAAGTGATTTATATTATAAACTATTTAATATACTCAATAAATAAGAAATGTATTCTCACAAAATGGACTTGCTGTATCCATACAGCAGTACGCTCTAGAATAGCCTACAAAATAACATAGACCAACTGAACAAAACTTTACCTTCAATTTCTTTCTTGAATCGTTCTATGAGTTTCTCCATTTTTTCAACCTGCATTCCTGTCATACCTCGATTCTCTTGCAGCTCTTTACCCATCTGTTGAACTTTATTATCATTGGCAGTTGATTTATTCTCTAATCTTAATGTCAAACTTTCCTTTTCTCTCTTAAGAGATTCTACTTCTTTCAACAATTTGTCAACTTGATCATTTTGGGATGCTGTTACCCCTCTATTAAATTCCAGTTCTCTATCAATTTGTTGAACTTTACTGTCACTTGCAGTAGTTTTATTTTCTAATCTCAGTCTTAAACTTTCCTTCTCTTTTTTCAAGCTGTCTAATTCAGTTATCAGTTTTGATGTATCAGTACCAGCCTGCAAATCAAAAGCAAGGATGTAATTATATTCCATTAAACACTTCAATTGTAGCTATGGCACTTAGAAGACATGTTAACAATCTTGCCCACTCGATGGTATCCTCATGGTCAATGAGTTAATTATCAATTGAATCATACTAATCAGTATGAAATAAAGAATAAACAAGCATAATACATTGTTCTAGTGAAAACTAATTTAGTATTCTGTTTACCAAATTTTGGCATCATCATAAATGATTTTGAACTTACTCTAGCTTGAAGTGATTTTAATTCACTTTCCAAATTCTTACATTCTTCAGTAACTTTTTCATTTTGTTTGGTCAATTCAGCTACTTTAGCCTTCAAGGTACTGCATTCTGTTGCTGTAAAAATGAAAAGGGACGATAAATTTTATATGAAACCTCATCATAAGTTCAATATGTTAATTCCTTGAGCGACATTTTAAATCCTAGTCAGCAATTTAATGTTCTAGATTGGTTAATCACAACAATTGATTTGTAAATTTAGTTTTGTTGTCTATAAGATTATTTCCTAAAATCTAGATTTTATTCAAGTTTTCAAGAATCAGACCTAAGAACACTGTTTCAAGTATCACTTTCAATTGACATAGAATTGCTACAATCTGGTACAAAATTGAAAAAGAACTGAATGTTGAGCACTTATTATGAAAAATAACATTGATAATAAAAATTTAGATTCCTTAACATATGATCAGTGGGATAACTAACTAGAAGCTATCATACTGCCCAATGCCATAAGTATATTTACCTGTAGGACTTGTACTGGAACCAGTATAAATACTGTTATTAGACCCCTTCTCTATTTCTCCTTGTAATTTCTTAACTTCACTCTCTAAGACTTTAATACGGTCTGTTTGACTTTCTATCTGAGATTTTTGATGATTACTGTACTCTTGTAACCTAGATTGGTCCCCAGTGGATTTTTCTAACTTTTTCAGAGTTTCTGAATGCTCATGCTGTTCATGTTCTAATTCGGACTTCAATTGAGTACACTAAAATAGACATTTAAATATTCTTTATATGCATTTATATATAGTCATCAGGTTAGACCAGAAGGTTATTTGGAATAATATTTATGTGACTATTTTAAAAACAAATAATTTGTTTTGAACATTTGTGTGTCCTCAAAAGAAAGTCTTAAAAACAATTTTTGAAAAAATGTAAAGTTGTTAGTGAGGTTCAAATTTCACAAACAGCATGTTTGCATGTTGCATATTGCATGTATTTCACACTTGAAAACTGTAAGTATGTATCAATTGATAAGAAATTATCTACTTCTGGAGAAATTTACAAGATAAAGCCATTAAATAGAAAAAAAGCAAAGCGATTACTTCAGGGAGATGATGAAAGGGGATCTAATCTACCATGTACAAGAATATTACTCAGATTTTTATTCCTTTTGTAAGCAGTCACTAAATGTTTGGTATAGATATTAGGGATTCCTCCTAGAGTTCTTGCAAAACAAACCACAGGCAATTGTTATTTATTTGCAGGGTAACAGTAAAAGATAAGAACTAAGCAATCTTCAACATGAATTGTTTAGATTACCTTGGCAATTTCATTGTCCACTGAGGTTTTAGTATGAGCTAATTGACCAGTTAGACATGAAATGTGATTGTCTTTAGTTTGTAATTCTTGAGATAACTTTAATCTCTTCTTCTCTATTTCAGATATATCCTTTTCTAACACTTGATAATCATGTTTTAATGTAGAATATTGAGACTTCTCTTCTTCTAATTTTCTTTTTTGTACTGATATGTTCTACAAGCAAAATTTACATTCAAATATAATTTCTAAATATGATTTAAAAAAAAACATAATCTTAAAGGAATTGTATAAAGGTTTACTACTGTGTACCAATTTGCACCTGTCCAATTTTCAATCAGAATTCTGTGGTTCCACTAAAACTAAGTGTTTGATGACATCAATGATTGCAAAGGCCTTGCATTTCAAGGATATTTTGCAAATTGGAATGGTACAAATTCATGCTTAAATATCATGATACCTATTACTTTTTTTTTAGAAAGCTCGTCTAACAACTAACAAGTGCACCATGTATACACATCAACATCCTGTGAACAATTACTAGTTTGACCTCTTTAGGAGATTGAACTATTTTTTTTATTTACAGGAACTTGGTGCAAATAGGTAAGCTATTGACCCAAGACCTGATAAAAAAATTAGCTGATACTTTACCTGCTCTAAGCTTTCAAACTGAAATTGCTTTTGATCTTTTTCCCGCTTTAACCTTTGTAATTGTGATTCCAGCTGACCAATTTTCTGTAAAGCTTTGGCTGGTAAACCATCTTTCCATTCTTCAGCTGCCCAACTCATTTTAAGTCTCTTGCCTGTTAATGATTTAAGGATATAATGTTTAAACCGACTGAAGAAAAGGCCAAAAGCAAAATAATGGCACTGAGCTTGTGTCAAGAGTGACACATTTAATTTTGAGTGACAGCTTGACCTAATTAAGAAACCAATTTGAATCAATCTCAAAACATAATGTATGCACAAGCTCTTTCTTTGAAAACAAAAAGACAACTAATATCAATCTTTCCAAATAAGCTTATATCAAGGTTTATTGGATTGGAGGTATTTGAATACGTTTAAAACTCCTGCACATGCAAAGCGGCAGAAATTCATTAATTTTTGTGCCTAAGTTTTTCTGACTCTCTCCTAGCCATATCTGTTAAAAAGCTATTAGAGGCTGGGAATAAAGTCAGCAAGTATCAGACTAAGCCTACTCTAGGACTGACGCCAGTGGTTATGTCACCCTTTTTTTCAAGAACTTTAATCACTCGGGTAGCCATCTCAAATTCAAAACTTCAGATGTAACACGGATAAAACCATCATCTTGTACCTTCATTTCATGACCCAATAATGTTCCAATTTTGGATGCGCACACGAGTTGAAATGGCCACTGAAATTCTTGAAAAAACTTTGCCACAACTATGTACATGAGTGGTGTAGGGGGACAATGATGGTGGATCAAACTACAAAAACATACATCTTTCTAAATATATCAAGGTTTAATGGATTCAAGGTATGTAGGCCTACACACGTTGAAAACCCTTACACCAGCAAGACCAGAAAATCACCAATTTTTCTGTCTTAGTTTTTCTCTGACTCTATCCATAATATCTAAATATCAGCACTTATTTAGTTAGGCTACACATCAGTCCATCAGAGGCTGAGAATCGAGTCAGCATGTTTTGACTATATATCCAGGTAGGTAGGCCTATTCTGACCGAGACCAAGATCTATTAATAGGCCTACGGCTACAACTATTCACCCTGTATTTAACCCCAATTAATAGCCCCCACCCCACTTCCTTTTTTCTTTTTTCGTATTATCTATTGTATTGCCCTATCCCTGAATTCCATTGAATATCATCTGGTTATGCCTATCGACCAAGTTCCCTTTTTACCTACAGTTAAACCTTAAACCACACGATTGCACAGAGAGAGTTTCTGGATTGATCAGTTACAAACTGTGATACCTAATGGACTTAACATCCAACATGACAACCAAATCATTCCCTTTGTTGCAACCTATAATACTACAGCCAAAAATGCCTCTTTGATTGTAAAACGATATTATAAAGAACTCCAACATCAATTTCCAAATATTTACACTAAACGTTTGGTTACTGCTTTTAAGAGAAATAAAAATCTTAGTAATTTACTAGTCCATGGCAAATTGGACCTATTCCATTAACTCCCTCAAACTATTGAATCATGAATGTTAGTAAGAACTATATGTATTATTTGCAAGTATAATTATATTTTAGTCATTTAAGATTTCATTGTTATCATTAATTGTATTTTTAATCTAATCTTCGGAATCATTACTTTATATAACAGAAATGTGAAGGAAAATGTATATTCTCTTCTTGTGTTCTGGCCAGTGCTTCCATAGGAGAGTATCTTTGAGACATTTGAGAGAATTGCTTGAGTAACTGTTAGAACTGAACTTACGTGAAGAGTTTGTATATTCTAAGCAATTTATAAGGCCATTATTACAAAAACAAATTCTAAAACTCTTAATCAAATCGAATCTTTCAAACCGCCATTGCTCTGCGCGTGCGCATACTTTTCAAATGTGATGATAGTCGTAAGAAATAAATATAAACAAAGTTGGTTCAAAGACATTAAAAAAGGGTTTGGGATCAGTTTCTTAATTTTGTTATCAATCAAGCCAATTCCTCAACAAGAGTTTGTAATGTCCCGACAAAATTACTCAGATCAAAAATATGGTTATTTTGCGACAACATATAATACTTATCAATGGCTGCTTATACGTTTCGTAGAAGTGTTGCAAGAAGTAAAGTGTTTTCTTACCATTAACGGAATATATTTAAAGTATTTATTATTCCTTCCACAATTATCTGTTCCGTGAATAGTAAATTTGCAGATATTAAACATGGCTGACGAAGAAGATCTAAATCCGCAACAGACAGAAAAGTTGATCCAGTTTCAGGATTTGACTGGAATGGAAAATATTGGGAGATGCAGAGAAATATTACAGAGACACTCTTGGAATTTAGAGACTGCTGTTCAAGATACATTCAATGAAAGAGAAGGTGCCCCAACTGTTTTTAATCAACCTACTCCAGAACCAAGGGTTCCTGCATTAAATCTGCAACCCAGAGGTCAAAGAATATTCACAGTTGGAAGACAACCACCTCAAGGAATATTTCAATGGACATATTTTGTAATTTTGTTTCCATTTCGTTTTGTATACAGTACATTTTATGATATATTAATATTTGTGTATAGATTATTACGTCCTGATCCACGAAGATATGTGACAGATCCAATTGGGGATGTAATGCGTTTCATAGAAAAATTCAACCAAACATATGGACCAACCCACCCTGTATTATATCAGGGAACATATAGTCAAGCGCTAACTGATGCTAAGAAAGAGTTGAAATTTTTGTTAGTCTATTTACATGGAGATAATCATCAAGATACAGATAACTTCTGCAGAGGTACATTGTGTAACGCAGATGTTATTGAATTTTTCAATTCAAGATTGTTATTCTGGGCCTGTAATACTAATAGTCCTGAAGGCTATAGAGTTTCTCAAGCATTACGAGAAAATACATACCCGTTTCTAGCTTTAATAGTTTTACGTGAAAGCAAAATGTCAGTGGTTGCTCGAATAGAAGGACCTATTGGTCCAGAAGAACTTGTTCAAAGATTAGAAAGAGTTATGTCAGACAATGAAACATCCTTAGCAGTAGCAAGGGCAGATAGAGAAGAGAGAAGCTTTAACCAGACGTTAAGACAACAACAAGACGAGGCATATTTAGAATCCCTTAGAGCTGATCAAGAAAAGGAGCGTAAAAAACGCGAAGAGAGAGAATTGCTTGAGAGACAGGAAATGGAAGAAGAAGAAGCTAACAATGAAAGATTACGTTCCTTAGAGGAAAAAGATCGCCGTAAAGAGGAAATGAGAAGTCAGTTACCCAACGAGCCTGTTGATGATTCTAATTCAATACGACTTTTGTTAAAAACTCCTAGTGGCAAGCGTATAGAACGTAAATTTCACAAGTCAGATTCCATGAAGCATTTACATGATTATGTTTTTTGCCATGAAGAATGTCCTGATGATTTCCAGATAGTCACTAACTTTCCTCGAAGAACATTACCCTGTGCGCCAAGTGAAAGTAACCCTACCCCACCCACATTTGAGGAGTTTGGTTTAGGAAAGACAGAAATGTTATTTGTTCACGATAATGAGGCATAACTGATGGATTGGTTAATATAACGTACAAGCATTTTTTGAGTATGATATGCAATCAATACTATTTCATTCTCATTAAGAAATTTCTGATGAATTTCTGAAAAAGGCCTACTGAAACAGTTTGGAATCAAATGTGTGATTTTGTCTAATGGATTGATAATGGACCTGAAATATCTTCTGGCAAAGGCCTACAGCATTTATTTTTGTTTCAGTATACAGTTTTGATTTGATTGAAATCTGACAGATTAAAACGTATTGTATTTATTATGACACTTTTTTTCATTATTAATTACATAGTTACCTGTAACAGATATAGTTGTCTAATCTTGATATTAGAAAGGAAATACAGCCTGTGGATTTTTATGATAAAGGGAAAGAATGTTACAGTGTCAAAATATCATTCAAGTACATGTACATCTAAATACAAACAAATAAATCAGAATTTTGATTTACAAAATATTTAGTTTGTTGAACATGGATAGACATTGATCAGTAATAAAATGGTTAATAATTCTACAATTGTATATCTGTGATTGTTTTTTAACAAAAAAAGCATATATATCCTGGTCCATGTACATAAGATATTTATTACAGGTTTTTTTTTTCTGACAGTGAAGAAGAATACACAAATGCTGTTCTCTCTATTGCACAATATTATAATATAAGAGAACTCGGATTGTATTTCAAATGTTTTTTTACTAATGACTTCATGTTGCTATTTAAACACTTAAATAAGATCCAGATTGACTATTGGTCCGTTTGTCCATAATTTGAAATGATAACTAGAATTGCTTACAATTATGAACGTATTTCGAGAGCCTTAAAATATTATGTAGGCTAAATTTGCAATTACCTACATCTAGACAATATATTGAATATCATTTGACCTAGTTTTCAAAGTCATAAAATAATTAGGTCACACCTTCCGTAACGGTTAATGATGGCGAAAATATGAAAATTATCAATTTTTGCTGTATTTAAGTACACTTATCTCTATGAATTTTTTAAGTAAACCAAATTAAAAAATATCTACTCGTAGACAATATATTGAATATTATTTGACCTAATTTTCAAGGTCATAGATTAAGTGGGTCACACCTTCCGTAGCCGTTAAAGTGACCTAATTTTGAAAAAATCGAAATTTAAATAATTCGAAAGAAAATACGAAATTTGAAAATCGGTCTCCAAGAAAAGGTAGATAATGATCCATTGTATCTATGTGCTAAATTTCATCAAAATCGGTCTATCAGTAGTGTCTGAATTTCGGATTTAAGAATTGTAACAAAAATTCAAAATGGCGGCCGATATGGCAGCTTGACCTAATTATTTAGGTCAAATCAATTACTATTGACAAGTTATTTATAAAACAGTTTTCACTTTTCACCTAGCAGTTATAGACCGGAAGTTACGTAATTACGTCATTTGAGGCTAAACCGGAAGTAGAATTTTTTTTTTTCACATTTTTTCAAAAATTATAATCATATCGCCTATCAACTGGTAAAGTTTCAAAATTTTACCATTTATATTAAAGGAGAAATCACGGTCTGAAATTTTTGCCGATGACCCTTGAATATTGAATTGCAAATCGTGGGTAAAATATTTAACCTAATTGCATAAAACCTATAATTGTTAGTTGACAAATACATTGAAGTTTTCAAATCTGAAAATCCGGTCAAAATCGAACCGAAAATAAACTTGCTAAAGCAAAAAAACCTCAACTTCCGGTTCTCACTTCCTGTCAGAGATAGAACTTCCGGTTTTGTTTTATTTGATAATAGAAATCATTCTAAAATCAACTGTAGATTTAGAATTTCTGCACCTTTTACCATTTTGTCTGCAAACTCATCCAAGAATTACAAAAAAAAAAAAAAAAAAAATAAAATAAAATAATCCGAACGATTACAATACGTTTTCGCCAAATTTGAAATGATAATAAGAAAATGTTTGTGTTAGTTAATTCCTAGTTCTTGAAAACACATTGAAATATTAGCTCTTAACACTCCAAAAGTTAAAATTCTTCATGGAACTAGTCAAAAGTTGAATAAATTGTTCATTATCACCCAAAAAGAGGTTATGAATGAAAATTTGATATTGGTGATTATTATTGTACTGCCAAATATTCTTATATAAAAATCAAATTTGCTAGTAAGCTTATAATACATTGCCTGGGAAGGTATCTTATTTCATTACACGTGTTTCCTTTAATATGGATTTGGAAGTTTTGGTGTGTACACAATCTTTTATTTTTCTACTGTTAATCTAGTTTGGTCATACATTAATTCAAAATAGTATGATCAGGTGATTTCTGATGTAACAATTGGTTGTAATTTAATTATTAATTCATTTTAATGATGAGCCATTTTATAAATTTTTTAAGCTGTCGGAAACATATTAATAAATTGTCTCTGATGTGATTTGTACCATAGATATCCTCTGACAATTTCCCTATGATGTTGTACTAGTATATTCTGAAAAATGGGTTCTCATATTGTGAAGTCAAGCTTATTAATTAATCGGTGTTAAAATTCCAGGTATTCAAACCGTATGTGGGTGTAGAAATGCTGAGGAAATTCAAAAAGTCCAAATGCTATATTTAGACTTTGTGTTTGTTCACGTGATTATGCACTGGGTAATCAAAGAAAAAACTAAGATCTTAGTGACATTTTGAGACCTAATGATGTTTCTTAACCTGATGGGCTGAGGAAAATTCCCTTCGTTATAATGCTAATTACGATTTAGTTTGTGAATCAATCTTTTATCATAAGATTATCTATTAAAATTGATAAAAGTATTAGCAATTTAATTATTGAATATAGGCTACATATAAATAAATGGCAATAAGGGAACCCAACTTTAAATCATAAATCATTTGCATCTGAAACATTTGGAAAAAGGCAGAATTAGAGAAATGAAAAAAGGGTGTAATGGATTTATTGAATTATTTAGTGATTCTTTCTCATTATTTTGACACCAAGAACTGTGATGAACAAAGACTCATTTTGGTCAGTTTAAAGGGGCACAGGCTTGATTTGTTTCGGACAATCATCCGACAGCCTCAAACACATGAAATCTTTTGTTTAGCTAATCAGACATAGTCTACAGAGCTTACCTTTGAAATTTGAGCATTCAAATCCATGGGTATACATATTTATCCGTGTTTGAATATCATAATGTCTTAAGATATTATGAACGTCCCGCCATATTGGAAAATCAAAGAGTTATAAATAGACTACTGCGCAGGCCCACACTGATAAAACAAAAAGAAAGTACATGTAATAACAATTGTAGATTTTGTCAACAGGACACACAATTTTCAGACTGACTGAAGACCAGCCGCGTACAGCACGGAAAAAAAATAAAAAGTGAAATTTTTTAGTATATTTCAAGGTATTTTGCGATTTTCTTAGAGCTTGAGTATTTCTGAGGACTGTTTAAATGTAACAAAGGCCCAAAACGACACCTAAAAAATATTGTGTCCCTTTAAACATTTCAACAAGGTTTCCTCTCAACTATTAGTTACCTGTTCTTTTCTAATTTCTTTTCTAAGCAATTTAGGGGTTACAAGATATAATAATCTTCACTACCAGACAGACACACAAACCAATTCTTTATGCCAATAGAGAGACAACCTGTATCAACTAGGATTCTTGGAACTCAGTTCTCACACTAAACTTTAGTAATATGCCTCATGCGAAAAGACTTTCAATGGAAGAATTTGACCATTACGAATTTCTGGCTCTGCAATGGAAAATCGTTTTGCGCCGAGGTTATGCGAAATCCCACTCTAGAACATTTTTACGAATATTCTGAGATTTTAAATAACCACCACCCTTCTGTGAAATTAACAGCAAATATTAGTGAAAACAGCATGGATTTTTTGGACACTACAGTGTTCAAAGGCAATGACTTCCTTTCTACTTTCGACTTTTATACAAAAGCTCTTTCCACCCGAATTCTAAGATTCCATAGAACTTGCACCCATCAGGCTGATTTTGAATCCACCTGTAAATTAGTTTTTATAAATTAAGGGAAAGGGGGTATATTCAAAAAGATTTCTTCGAACAATTAAGAATGACACATCTTGAGAAAAAATTACCCCCACCCCCTTTTATTGGATTCGATTCATTTCCCTGTCGAGGTTCCACGTGTCACACGTGCGAATAAAATGTTACACATTTTATCAAAAAATAAAATTAATGGAAAAGTATTTTTTCATATACCGGTACCTTAACTTCTTGTAAAATATGCGATGATGTTGGTGAGATTCAAAATGCATTGCAAACCCCTTTTAATGGTCATCGCTATGATATAGTGCATGGCAAGGATAGAACGATTGTGCATCACTTCAACCTCCCGATCATTCCATCGATGACCTTTTCATTGTGCCAATAGAAGCAGCTTTTACATCACCTACTATCAAACCTAAGCTTAGACGTCTGAGCAAATTCGTATTTAATAAACTGAGAGAGTGGGGTTACTCCAAAACTTTTTTTGCGCAAAATTAAAAAAAGACACTATTTTGGCTGCATCAAGAACAAATTTTACCAGTGTGCACTCAATTTTGATATCTTCATGCATTTTCAATGCGATATCAATTGTTCTATCAGAATCGTCGCCAACATGTGAAAATATAAGTTGATTTTGTCAATAATATATAATAATTCATCATTTTTGTTGTATTCATTAACATTTTGGTTAAACAAGAAAACGACGGACTGTAGGCCTACGCGACTGGTCTTTGACACGATAATTAATTGATTTTTAGTACATTTTTATTACTCTATTAATATGCGTCGACGAGTCGTCTTTTGATTTGTCGACGAGTTGACTAAAGATTGTCGACGAGTTGGTCAATTGTGTCGACGAGTTAACTGTCGACTAGATACCGTTGTAGGTATGCATTAAACTGCGCTCATAAACGTTAAAACAAGTACAACTTAAAATCCTTGCCCGAGCTTTTTATCAGGCAAACTTTAATTTAAATCATTATGATGGCGATGCACGAACTATTTTCTATTTCAGCATTATATTTTTAAAACTACAAACCAATTTTGTACTTTCCACTCTTAAAAAGACCTAAAGTGTCAAAAAGCAGTGAGTCTCCTTGACTCATGACTCATACTATATAAGTTATAAATAAGGACTCGAACTAGTAAAAATATCGTTGAAAAGTTTTCCAATAATGTGACTATTAGTATAAGAGTAGTTCTATGTTGTCACAGACTTTGTCATTACTTTTCTGGTCGACCTATTTTTCTCTACGAAACTCGCATGACCATGATGATGAACAAGTCAAAAGAAAGTAAACCACACTAGGCAATGACGTTTATAGAATAACCAATGATGTCGTTATTCTATAGACGTCATTGAGAATAACATAGACGTCATTGACCATAGATATCCTATAAATGTATAGGATGTCTATGTCATTGACACTAGGATTCATTGTATCAACATCCGCTTGACTATCACTGCAAACAAAACCGCCAAGTTAATTTATCATTATCTCAAAAATTCTGAAAGGAAATGCAATTTTAAAAAAAAAGGAGGAAAGAGGATTTCTCAAAAAAATGTTTTGTGGTCTGAGTCAATCTAATGGGAAGACATTGTTACTGAAATGTCACACAAAATTAAAGTGGAAATTAACTAATTAAGTCCTTATTAAAATGATTTATTCTATTTCTACGAGAAAACTCTTTTGGTAGCGTTTCGATTTACAGTTACTTTTCAATTTTCTAAGATAGATCTAAGTGCATTTCGCTAATCGAGTAAATTACACTTACACTTACAGATGGCGCTCTCTGTTGAAAATTAATCGATTTAAAAGAAAATATAATTTTATCTAGATCTAGGCCTACATGATTTAAAATTATATGTGAATAATTCTCGTATAAATATTATAAGTAAGAGATGATTTTTTTTTAATTTTACATAGTTATGTGTATTGGATAGGGACATGATTCACTAGAAAATTGGATAATACGAACACCGAGTGCTGTAGGTAGTCGTAGATTCTCTTTTGCTGAGGCTTATTATTTATAGGCTAAATCTTTATGTCATTGTATGCATTGCAACATGCGATTAAAAAGAGAGCACCTCTCCTCTAGCCTACACATCTTGTGGTTAAGAATAATTAAAATTCTAAAACTAAGCATAGCAAAGACCGGAAGGCAGCTGCAATCTTTTCAACAAAAATTTATTATTCATTTTCTAATACCATGCATTATTAGGCCCTAGTCCGAAACTTGCTGACTCTATTCCCAGCCTCTGATTGCTATTTGGACAGATATTGCGGGGGAGAGTCAGAAAAACTAGGGACCAAAAATCTGGGATTTTCCTCACCTGGGTGCAGGGTTTTTATACCTCCAATCCACCAAACCTCGATTTATTTGGAAAGATGGATGTTTCTATAGTTCAATCATACCATCATTAGCCTACCCCCTACACCACCCATGTCTGGCCTATGGTTGCGTCAAAGTTTTTTTCCAGAATTTTAATCGCTCAGTGGCCTTTTCAAATCTTTCCAAATATATTGAGGTTTAGTGGATTCGAGGTAGACTATGTAATACATTTAAAACCCGTGGTCAAGTTGTATGCAGAATGTGGATGACTTTTCTGCTTACTCGCATTGAATAATGCTTTCTCTACTCACATTGCATAGTTCTCTCCTTACTCGCATTCAATAGTGCAACTCAACAGTTTTAAAACTCTGATGACAGCATTATGATTAATATAATCTATCTAAGTCACCCTGAATATTGCTGCTTCCTGGTATGATAAATGAATTGAATGTTACCGTTGAGAATGGACATCAAATTAAAGTCTCAAACTTGGACAATATTATTGAAAAAGAGTCATCAGTTGCCATGACTAAAGAATAACAAGTTATATCCATTATATAGGAGTTTTGAAACATGTCTAACATACTTAGTTTAAACCTTTTCCGAGCAAATAGGCCTATTGAGTTCCACATCAAATTGTCCTCTCAGCCTCAAATTATGGAACATTATGGGCTAAAACAAGAACTCTGACAATTCTGATTGTATAGACTGTGATATTTGAATGGAATTTCAATGATATTCAATTTTATGATTCTGATGTTTAATCTCTAACTTGATATACATCTCAATAAAACAAAAAAAAGTAAAATTACAATAACATTTATTTGCAAACCTCATACCATTTTGTTACCATGGTAATTTTCATTCAAAATTTCAAAAACACTGAAACACTATATTTATGTCTACCTTGAGTGGGCAGTGTAAAGGACATTGTCTGTTCAATATCTCTATATTTAGTGTAAATCTGTCTTAGCTCAGCATAGGATATCAGCATTAAATAGCAATTGCTCAGGAAAGGTTAATGGATTCTTTCTTTGCTTTAAGGAATTAATGGATTATAGCAGGATTCTGTCATATTGTTTTGACACTAGGTAGGTAAGTCATTTCTTTCAATTTAATTTTTTTTTAAATTTTGGTCATCCTAAGAGCTAGTATAACTTTGATAAATGATATAATTTATGTTAGGCCCAGTTTGAATTGTATAGAAATATACTCCCCTCTCAGAAATTTCATCCTGACTTTGCGTAGGCCGAAAATTAATCCAAAGTAATGGTTATTGAGTTCTTCATTTTTATGGAAATTTTTATTGTTTCAAAACAGTTAAAATATTAGATCCTAGGCTTTGCAAAGTTCTGACGCAGTGCGTAGCAGGTTTGATATATATTCTAAAACTGCTACACAAAGTATCTGTAGAATAGTAACGTTATTTTACAGAGTATAAGTTGTTTAAACTCAAGCATTATCGGTTTGCTGAAACTTGTGTCATGTAGATTGCCCAAACACATAAACAACAAACAGCTTTTTAGGATAAAATTCGCAATTTTCAAAAAGAAAGTATACATCGTACAACAAAAAATAATATCAAATGATAGATCTTATTGAGAGCTTTGGCGGAAGTATACATCAGACAACACAAATGAATATATCAGAGGAAAGATATCATCAGGGACAATAAATTGTGTTCAGGTCACCAAAGGTTAAGGTCACGAAATATGGGCCTTGAATGTTTTGGCCGTTACCAAAAAAGTTAAAATTCAAATCTAAATGAAAGAAAATCAAAATTAAAAAATCGGCTCTCAAATATGATAGCGCATTCATTAGATATGAACAAATAAAGAAAAACGCTTTATCCCCTAAGGCCCCATTTTTGAATTTTACAAAAGTTTGACACTTCAATATGATAGCTTATCTTTTGCTTCCGATCGTAATTTTTTCATCTTCGTTTTTTTTGTATGACTATCTCTAGCATGTTGCAAAAAGAATTATCTATAAGTTTTCAGGTGGATGGGAATAAAATTGTAGAAGTTGATAAAAACACAAAATTTGAAACTAAAAAAAGTCAGCTACAAAGTAATGATATTAGCAGTATTATACTGTGCATATTTATGTAGCTAGCAGTTCATGGAAGCTAATAAAAGAAGTTCTGTTAAAATATGTTGAAAAATAGAGCCATAAAAAAACAAAAACCAAAATAAAGCCATCGTTCACACCTCATTTCCGGTTGACCTAAATGTCTCCATTTTAGATTTAAAAATGACAAATCACGCAGTTTAAATAGCATCAGGTAGTTTGTGACAAGTTGCCTTCTAAGAGAATAATGGCTTGGGAAATTGGGAAAAAAAATTTTTTTCGAAAACAAAGTATTGCGTTCAAAGAAGGCGCTGCAATAAATTCATCTCACTTTAACTTTTCTTTCTCTTTATTGCTTTGGTTGTCATAAGTTATGATGAATTGATACAAAAAGAATTATAAGACTAGAGCCACATGTGACACAGAGTGGGACTTTGCTAATGTGGCTAAATCGATAAATAGATTCTGAAAAAATCAGCCTTCTCAAACAATAATGTCATGTGCCAGAGCAGTTTAAATTTGGGAAATACAAAAATTGAAAATATTGAAATCCTAAAACCTGTTCCCATTTTTTAACTTAAAAGCATAAACATCCATTTTTCTAGGATAAACTGGCCAAAGCAATGAGGTATCTTATTTCCTACAGAAGTAATTTGCTGACCCATATAAATGATGTATTGGAATTTAAATGGATGTGCCCATGTAATTTATTCAAAATGTATATTCATGGTACAAATTTGAAGCTTGAACCGTACATCAAATAGATCACCGTACATACCGTACATTTCAAAGTAGTGAAAATATTCCAAATGTAGTTTTATTTTCAAAAATCAAAAAGGACAATTTTCATTTTAAAAACTTTTTGTTGTATATCATTGGAAGAGTACGAAAAAGTACCTTAAGAATCTGAAAAAAAATAACCCTCTAAATTAATTAGGTCACGCTCAAGAGCAGTCCAAAGTTGTGAATTTTGTTGTTTTTCGGGCAGCTATAAAACTGGAAGTAGACGTCACAGGTCAAATATCAACTGATAGCCAAGGTTAATGACCTTTGATCTACTAATGGTCAAGGTCAACAAAGGTCACAAGATATAAGCCTCAAACTTTGAAAAAATTCAACCGGAAGTTGCAAAAAAGCCAAATCGAAAGAACTTCCATATAAGCAAACATTACACAAATCAGAGTTAACCCTGAGGCCCCATTTTGAGTTTTACAAAAACCTAATATTTTGATATGTTGCTAAAAATATTACTTCCTGGTCAGGATTTTTTTTTATATCGGCCAGATTTTTCAATAGATATTGATAAGCACAAGTTTCCATGACCTATGACTATTAGAACGGACGTAGAATTGAAAATAGAAAACGAAAGATTGAACTCATTTTATTTTAAAGATGGGTTGCCTTATTTTCATATATATATATACCATAATAGGACCGGTAATACTTCTATCAATAGAAAGTAGAGGTGTTCTAATGACTCGGAAAAATACCAGATGGTCCCACATGTCAAAAATTAACTCGTAATTAGGCTAATTATGACCGGAATTCTCACAGTAGGGTACTAACATAGTCAAGTCACGTCAAGTCATAAATGTTGTTCAAATGTCGATCTCTTTTTCTTGATCATCCAGTCTGTCAATTCGGTACATACCGGTAAATCATGACGTAACCGGACACTGTTGTTATTGCCCACATTCCTTAATATTTTCAACAACAACAATGAAATTTTGGTATTCCATTTATTATCTAAATAAAACGTTTAAATATCATTTGTAAAAACATTATGAATTTTCCAAATTACGGTATTTAATTTCTATCATAAATTGCATACTACAAGTAGATATAAAAATGCAAACCCCGTGAAAATTGAGCTAAAATTGCATCTTCTAGAGCAGAAAAACTGTTTGTTGCACTGTGGCACTTCTGGCTTTGCAAAAATTATATATTCATTAACAACGTAGCCACAACAGATGGTGTACAGATGTAGAAATATTGCTATAGTTGACAAGGTCTATGCTGTGTGACCTGTGGAAAAATCAAAAAAAAGAAAAGAAAAAAGATTTGACAAACCGAAAACGAACCAAAACTTTGTGAAAGCAAAGAAAGATTATTATAACATAGGATTGAATTCATACAACTCGCAGTACTAAGGAGGAAAACGATATTGAGATGAAATTCAAGTTTTCTGATGAAACATTATTATTCGTAATTTAAACTGTGGCAATCTTCTTACTGAGGTGAAAGGATTGTGTTTTTCTCAAGAAAGTGCATTCTAGGGTCAATTATTTTAATTAAATCAATTATATTATGTAGAACAGCATTGTTTTTCTTCTCTTTATAAGGCATCATTACACATGAAATTTGGCCAAATTTTAGTCCTAGTCTTTCTATACCATAAAAAAAAATTAAAGAAGGGGTGCACACTAAAATATAGTATACCGAAATGAATTTTTATTTTTATCTTAATTTGTCTTACAGAGATGAAGGGAGAGATTAACTCAATTTAGTCATGTATGGTCAGCATGATGATATGATGGGCTTGCAGAGAGATGATGATCATACTAGATTGATATTCAACCATTTACACTATCAAAAACATCAGTCTGCTCAGCCTTCTTTCCCTCTAGACCTTTCATTATCGACAGAAAATAGATATTCAACATCATCTAGAGGTGATGCCATTCATTCGCACCAACTACTGGAAAATGTTCCATTCCAAAATAATTCTGCCTTACCAAGACAACAACATCACAGTACAATCCAGTCTGGAACTAGATTACCCGAAGACAATTACCATGTTGGCGGTAGAGGTTTGCCTATTGATATCTGTCCTGACAATAGTTCTCACAGATCAGAATATTGGTCTCCAGATAATGCAAATCAGGGATTAAAATCAGAAGCAGCATTATTTGTAAGTGAACCTGAAATGCTCTCATCAAAATATGGGGCATCCTTGACTTCACAAAGCTTTGTTGGTACTGCTCAAAGCCAAGCTGATAAAATCTTAAATTCACGAAGTGCCGGTACTGATAGTTTTCATTTCAACTGGGAAAGTAGGTCTGCGGCTTCTAACTCAGGCAGTGCTTCATCAGTTTTCAGACAGAATGCAAATCTAATTAAAAATATGCAAAGAGTACCCAGTTCCACTCCAAAAAATCCAAAACTGACTGAAGAAGACTGCTTGAGTACACAGCAGTTAGAGTCACCTCTTCCATCATTCTCTCCTCAGTCATACGAAGGTGCATC
Organism: Nipponacmea schrenckii; assembly: GCA_030562195.1. NCBI lineage: Eukaryota > Metazoa > Mollusca > Gastropoda > Lottiidae > Nipponacmea > Nipponacmea schrenckii. The sequence goes on from CM060199.1 coordinate 18,461,388, forward strand.
AGTTTTAAGAAATAATGCAGCAATATTGAAGAAGATAAAGAAAAAATTGCCTTCTTATGATGAACCTGTAAAAATTAATTCACCTGTAGTGTATGGCTTTAAAGAAAGGCATCTAGAAATGAAAAGGCGTTGTGTAGATGATATTGCAGGAAATTCATGTTTGCATTTTGGTCAAGTTGATAAAGATATTGACCATGGTATCAACTCTGTGTTCGATACCAATCTATTGTTTTTAACTAAAATTCAACATCCACCTTCACCAGTTCCTAGTTTAGCAGAAAGTTCCGGAAAAAGCTCAGGAAGCTGTGATAGCAACTTTGGTATTAAAGAATTGCTCATGCTGCCTTCAACATATAGTGACCTTTCATTATTTCAAAAGAAATACTTTCCAACCAACGATTACGCAGAAAATAAACATATCAATGTTCGTATAAATAATTATTGTGATAATTTTAAAAATCCTGAAATCAAGACTGAAGCTAAAGACTTTGACTTTAAAATGTCCTCTTCATGTAAGGAGACGTCTAATTTGGATCAAGAATCAAAAGTTAAGACCAGTACCAGTACAAACATTATGTCAGAAAAAAACAGAACAGTCAAACTGGAAAACTGTCCCAATATTAGCTTTGAGAAGAATACAAGTGTATGTGATGTGTGTGGTGACAAGGCTGCAGGATTTTATTGCGGAGCTTTTGTTTGTGAAGCTTGTAAGGTTAGTACACCTATTGTTTGTTTTTATGACATTTATATTATCTACTGCTTTAGATCGGAAATTGTTCCTGAAAATAATTCTAAAATATGTTATTTACATTCATGTATTTAATTCAAACTTCAAAGTGTTAAACAATTTAATTATGCCCTTTAATGAGATAATTGGCTAAGAAAACACTCGTCCTATGGCTAATATTTGTGTTTGACTATTGGTCAAATAAGAATTCATCCCACACTTTATCAATTTTCAAAATGTGACGATAAAATTATATTGAAATTAAATTAAAAAATAGCAAGCGATGAATCCGTTCAGTTTGAGAAAAAAAGCACCCGGGGAAATAAAATTAGCCAAATTAAAATTTTATATTCCTTCCAAGACATTTTATCAGATGTATTACTTGGTAGTCAAAATACCAGTACCGATGGTAAACTTACACTCCTAGCTAAAAATGAAGATAGCTATTTTGAAATTTTATTATTCTTTAAGCATATTAAAGTATCTATTTGAAGTATACTATATTTGAAACTTGAATTTTTGTAGAAATTTTTTATGAGAGCAGCAAAGCTTGAAAAAGTCAAATACAAATGTTTGAAAGATGGTAATTGTACTATTACTAAAGATAATAGAATACAATGCCAATACTGTAGATATCAAACATGTGTCAAGTTAAATATGTTTTGTCCAGGTAAATGTTTATTTGATTATATTGATTTAATGATAAAGTTTTAATTACCGAACACTTCTGATACGAGCAACAGTGGCTCATTGAGTTAGATGATCGCTTGATGAAGGCCCAGGTCTCAATTGCAACATAAGTCCTTCAGATTGCCTCGTCAGTACTGCAGTTAAGAGAAAAAAAAATTTAGTCATTCGGATGGAAAGTGCATATAAAAGTCCCTTGAAAGTTGGAAATAGGAAAAGAATAGGCTATGTCCCTGTCATGGCTAAATTTCTGTCATGTAGTAAACTGCAGAAAAAATGTGATGGAAAAGTTCAAACTTCGAATTTAATCAGATTAATATATATGTTTATATCATTGTTGCCTTTATTAGTTAGTATTCCTTTGTCAGCACACTTGAACCTACATTTTATCCCACCTGGCAAAACTTTGTGCATTTCTAGGTTGGTGAATAGTTTTAGAGTTATTGCCCTTGGCTTCTGAAAATTCATTAAGCCTGTTAGCAAAATAGCGTATAAAGTATGTTATTTTGATGTTTTGACAAGTAGTCTTGTTATGTCATTATATATAGGTAATGATAGGAATCAGAAAAAAGGAAGGATAAATTCTAATATAGCTTGTCAAGTTTGTGGAGCACAGTCATCTGGTTTTCATTTTGGAGCCTTAACATGTGAAGGTTGTAAGGTAAGTAATCTTGGGCTTCTTGTTAGAAAATAAGACCCACAAAACTATACTTTACATGGATTTCTTTGCATTGATCTTTCCCCGATTATTAGTACGGTACCCATTTACAGCAGAATGAAACTAATAATGGAATAATAGGGAACAGGACTCTCATCAGATTTTCACTTGTTGAACAAAATTAAAGCCCATTCGTTCCATAGCAAGTGTAAAGACTCGCTCTCTGACAGTTATGAAAGTACTTAATCTAATTACTTGAATAGTTCTAGTAAATTCTGACAATTGAAATGGTTCAACTTGATTCCATCAGTGTTAGATGCTTGCTGGCTAATCTGAGGGTCTAGGGTTTAATCATGGCATAGTTTGAGATTAACTTGGGATTTGACCAATTTCCTCATGTTAGTGAAGATGGTCAGAAGGGCTGATATGGAAATGGTATGGGACAATAAACCAAAAACCTTGTGTGCTTCAGGCTCTGCATGTTACAGATCCCTCAAAATGCAAAAAGAGTAGGCTTTCCCTTATTGCATGAAGTTGCCCATCTTTAGGCCATTAGGTGTAGAAGAGGGTTTCAATTAGATTTCAAAAAAGCTTTTCATTTTTTTTTCAGGGATTTTTTCGTAGAATGGCAAAAGAAAGAAGTTCTTATTCTTATATTTGTTCTAAAGAGAATAAATGTTTAGTTAGTCTCTCTACAAGAAATGGTTGTAAAGCTTGTAGGTATCAGAAATGTATCTCTGTAGGGATGTCCATCTCCTGTAAGTAGCCTAGATGAAATTAGCCCCAAGTTTTTGGTGCTAGTTTTTCTAACTCTCCCCCAGCCATATCTGTCCAAATAGCTACCAGAGGCTTGGAATAGAGTCAACTACATGTAGTTCTGAACTAAGATGAAAGTAGAAAAACAGCTTTAATGTAAATATTTGAATTTAAGATATAAATAAGAAATTCCTTAATCATTTATGAAAGCCCTAAATACAGGTGTGGAAGTAAAATGTCCAAATAGAAATAACATTTGGGTATGCTTAGTTTGTTCTAATATCTACTTCCCATCTTTTTCACATTACTTTAACTGTACTTCTGTGTGAATAGTCATAATTACCCAAGGATGAACCTTTCAATTACCAATGACTCAACCTCCAAGAATTGGCTGGCTTACTAAATCAGACAAAACAGCAATGGCCATTACTCTTTTTACCTATTAATATTGGTGGTCAACTATAGTCCCAGTAGCTCTCATTGGAACAAATTTATATTTTATTGGTCACTTTATTGGTATTCAAGAAAATGTAAAATTTAAACTATAGTTTAGGCTATTGCTATTATTAGATTTGTGCACATGATTTTCTCAACTTAAAAATTATGTTTTCTTTTTAGCTAGTAGAATTGGAAGGCAACCAAATGCTGTCAAGCATGCATTATCATTAGCTGTGCAGAAGCAGACCGTTGCACCCATTTTATCCTCTTCAAGTTCTTCATCATTGTCATCATCATCAACATCATGCTCGACATCAACATCATTGTCAACATCAACATCAGTAGTATCATCACCAAAGGCATCGTCACCAACAGTATCATCAACTAACACATCAACATTACTTCTGGCTACTCTTCCAATGATTCAGAAGGAGAAGTCGTCAGCTGATAATGTATTGAGTATGAGTACAAGTGAACTGATTATTAAAATAAGAGAAGCAGGAGAAGCTCTGAAACCAATTAACACTGTGGTACATTTTTAATGATTGCTCTTCTAAATCTGTTTCTAGTGCAGTGTCTATGAGTATATTATAATGCTTTTTTTTATATATATATATGGGTTTGAATCAAGAAAAAAAATCAAGAAAAATCTTTCATTTACCGATAACTCTTGTCAACCTCCCAGACAAATTGGCTGCCATTATAATGTGTGCCTATTACTAGGGCCATCGCTATTTTTTTTGCGTTAGATTGAAATAGGTGATGATTTTGTGCCCTATTGAACAACTTGAGGAATTTCCTATGTCAGCCCCTGCATCACTGACCATGGGAAGCAGGATTGAAAAAAAGTGTTGCATTCATTCTTTAACCCTGAACCATTAGGTTAGCGATTAGAAGATTTGATTGCTTGATTTATTAAATGTAATATGAAAAGAAAAGTTTTTAGTAAATTATCAATGTGTAATTTAAGTATGATATTTTTTCTCCAGGGTGGCTTTGATAGAAGTGAATACACTGAAAAGACAACTGATTATAAGATAATGTGGAAGGAACTAATGAAGATGTTTATATATCACTCTAAATGTGTTATTACTTTTTCAAAGAAAATACCAGGTATATTGTTTACACATAATTTCTCAAAAAAAAAAACGTAGACATGAAATGATCCAATGGCCATCTTTAATCAGTCAAATTGGTGTGTAATGTACTGAATTGATTAATCGAAATGGTATTATAGTATATCCATTCTTAAACAATACAAGGCAGTTCAAATGTGCCAAGTCATAGGTAACATCTGCACAGAAAAAAATTCCTGATTGTGAAATGTACACAAACCAAAATGCTATGAATTGGAGTTAAAGATCCATGTCTTGAGATGAGTAGAATATTTGAAATGGCTTTTATTTATACTGTTATCACTTTGCAGGTTTGCGTTCCTTAGATATTCAAACACAAGTACTATTAATACAATTATCATGTTATACTGTAATACTGCTTCAACTATCATTGAACTATGATGTTAACTCAAAAGAGTTGAATTTCTTCAACCTATCCAAGGAAGAAATGGAAGCAGTATTGGAATATTTTCCCAATTTTGAACCAGTGAGAAGTCATTTGCACCATGTGGGAACCATGGTACAGACCTTATCATTAGATTTCACAGAGATTTGTCTAATATCAGCTTTACTTATTATTCATGAAGGTAAACCATTTCCATTTTGCCACTAGAAACAAATGTCATACAAATGCATGAATAATTTCCATTTGTGAGTGTGAAAGTATACATGACAATACATTAAAAGTAATAACTATTCTAGTAACTAAAATGATACTGCTGTAATAAATCATTGAAAATTGAAAGATATAATTTATATTTTATCTTTTTCCACAAACCCAGTACCAATTTTTATATGCCCACACATTAATGTTGGCGTATATTGTCGTCGCCCTCGTCTATCTATCTGTCCATCCTCATTTGTTGGACTAGCACTAGCTGGTTTCTTGCTGGATTTTGATGAAATTTGGTGTGAGTCTTTGTTATCACCCAAGGAAAGTACCCTATTAAAAAAAAGATCAATCTAATTATATTTACTATGAGTTACTGCCCTTGTTCCTGAATTCTTTGTGGGAACGATAAGAGCTATTTTCATGATGGATTTTGATGAAATTTGGTGTGACTCTTTGTAATCACCCAAGGATTAACTCTATAAAAAATCAGACCAATCTGAATATTTCTACTATGAGTTTTTGCTCTCGTTCTTGAATTTTTTGTGAACACAATAGAGAGCTGGATTCTTGATGGATTTTGACGAAACTTGGTGTGAGTGTTTGTTATAACCTAAGGATGAACCTTATTGAAATCAGACCAATCGTAATATATTTAATATGAGTTATTGCCCTTGTCCTTGAAAATGCATTTGCCTTTGTTTGTGAATTCTTTGTGGACATGATAAAAAGATAGTTTTTTGATGGATTTCGATGAAACTTGGTGTGACTGTTCCTAATCACCCAAGGATGAACTTTAATTAAAAATCAGAAAATCTTTCATTTACTGATTGGCTGCCAATCTAATGTGGGTGTATTACAATGGCCATCGCTATATTCTCAAGATAATACCACACAAAGATATTTCTATTTTAAGATAATACCAAACTACATGAAAGAGAAACACTGAGACAGATGCAAGATAAGATATCAGAGTGTTTAAGAACTTATGAGGAAGGTTAGTAAGTATACAAACAATGATAAATGTGGGTTCTTATCTTGGTCAGCCAATGGAAATTAGGAGTTCTTGAATTAGTCATCTGATTTTTCAAGTCATTGCTTGTTTGGATATCTAGGAATAAAAAAAATGCCAAGGTATAGACATGGCCACCTGCAATCCATGAGCCTCAACAATTTGTAAGACTTGAAAGATTTTTTTGTGTAGTCTTTCCGTCTAGATTGAGTAATATCAACTCTCCATCAGCCATTTTGAGTTGTTTAGTGTTGCTTCATTGACATTGCATTCATACTGTTTATATTTTCAGAATCTTATGATAATGGTACAGTCAGATATGGTGTATTATTGTTAAGACTAGGAGAGTTCTCATTGGCTAGTTTACAATATGGACAAGCTCTAGTTGGTCTCGAAACATTATATCCAGATTTAGAATATCCTCAGTTATTTACAGAAATGATGATCCATTGATGGTCTATATTTACAGAAATGGAAATCTATTGCTAGTCTAGATTTACAGTAATTGAGACCTAATGATGGTCTCGATTACAAAAATGATAATCATTGATAGCTAGATAAAGAGAAATGATGATCATCGCTGGTCTTAATTAACAGAAATGATGATCATCACTGGTCTAGATTAACAGAAATGTTGATCAATGCTGGTCTAGATTAAAAGAAATGATGATCATTGCTGCTCAGATTAAAAGAAATGATGATCATTGCTGAGATAGATTAACAGAAATGATGTTCATTGCTGGTCTAGATTAACAGAAATGATGATCATTGCTGGTCTAGATTAATAGAAATGATGATCATTGCTGCACTAGATTAACAGAAAGGATGATTTATCATTGCTGGTCTAGATTAACAGAAATGATGATTGATCATTGCTGGTTTAGATTAACAGAAATGATGATCATTGTTGGTTTAGATTAACAGAAATGATGATCATTGCTGTTCTAGATTAACATGACCGACCATTGGAGTGGATTAACAGTTGAAAAAGATGAACCAGTAACATTTTTAATACTCTCACTATCATGACATGTATTATTATGTAATTTATTTTAATAACAAATTATAATTGATTCATTATGATTAATAATAATAATAGTAATAATAATAAAGTCATGGTTGATGAGTCCCCTGAACTTAAGAGCATTGGTTGGGCTAAAATTTGAAAAATAAAACATTTCCTTCTTGGCATTATAATTGTCTACAAATATGCCAAGTTTGATGCAGGTTGATCCATGTTTTCTTTTTCTAATCTTATGTTAAAAGTTTAAAATTTACTTGTTGATATTAGACTAACCAATATATGAGGATATTTGTGTAAAATATCAATGTTAACTATGATGTTTGTATTCTAACTATATCTTCTCCCCTAAATTCAATAAAATATTTTAATTCTCCCATGTAGATATTACTAACTGTGGAATTGTCTGTATAAGGATAATCTGAACTGGTAAATTTATATTGAATTGCAGCAGAACTACATGTCAGATTTAAGTTCTGTTACAATAAGCTGAATTTGAAATGTATCAGATGGCAAAGAAAATTTAAGTGGACATTATATAATTGTGTGAATGTGTAAGGAAATATTATTGTTAAACAGATTGAACAGAGGTTTTCTGTATTTCAAATGTGTATTGGGTCCTGATAGATAGCAGCATTTTACACCATTCCAACTTAAACTAAATATTTAAGGAAGTCACTAATCATACAGGCCTTATTCCTTATTTATCACAAGCAAATCAGTAATTGAGTAGGAACCACAAACCTCTGAATAAAAATTGAAATGGTGCAAATTGATGCTATCAGTGTCTCTGATACACATACATAATTTAAAAACCTCTTTACAATCCCTTTACCGGTAAATGTTAACTGATGAGTTTTGTCAGGATAAATTTGTGTTACCTAGTGTGCTCACCTAATGTAATTAAGTGGATTTTTTTAATAAATTATATAATATGTTTATCATGTAGAGTTTATTATTGTTAATGATTGTTTTTCTTTTTGGAGTCTTTCAGGTGAAAATAATTTTACTAATTTATTCTATGTTTTTATTGTTTATTGTTATAATTATTACATGTTATATTTCTCTGATCTTCAGAGATCTTATCTCCAACTGCAGCTGCATTGACTGTTAATTCATTTATTTTTGGGGTTTGAAATTTTGTGAATTCAGTATTTGAAGATTATTCTAACACTTTTTTAATCTACATCTAAACATTACTTATTTTTGATGCTCTTATTAATTGAACTAATCTAATTGTTTATATTTTGAAAGAATTATTTATGGATTGGATGACCAGCAAAAATTTAGTTCAGGAAACATGAATGGCTTCACAGTTTTTGAAAATTACAGCTGAAATTTCAGGCAGCAGTATTTTTCAATCATTGATTTATTTTATTATACGCCCACACTTTAATTTTGGTGTAAGTAGCCTGTTGCCCCTGTATGTCTATCTCTCCACTATTGTTGTGGGCGTGATATAGAGCTGGTTTCTTGGTGGATTTTGAGGAGTGTAATTGTTTGTTATAACCCAAGGACTAACCCTAAATTTATATTTGTTATTGCCCTTGATCTATAAAACACATTCAATTTAGTGTGGGCAAGAGCTGTTTTCCTATCATAATGCGTTCGTCTATTGTCGTGAATGCGATAGACTACAGTTTTCAATGGATTTGAATGAAAGTTGCTGTAATCATTTATATTGATGAGATCTCAGACAAGTTCAATATAGGTATAGAAAATCGAATTTATATTTTGATTAAGGAATTCCATTCAATTTTCATGCATTATCAGTAGGCCTACTTTTTGAAGGCTATTTTTCAAATTCAAGACGCATGGCCCTTAAATCTGTGATTATGGTTGTGGTTATGATTATGTGATTTTCATTGTACATTTGGTAATGTCTTGTCATTGTGCCTTTAAGCATCACTCATACATTACTAGTCTCTAGTACATATCTCAGTAGAATTCTTGCTGGTACATCCCAATTAGCTCAACTTGTTAATTATATATAAGAATTCGCCTTATACCAAATTCTTTCCAATTGATTTTATTTCACATGAAAACTCTGTACTATATTGATATCAGGATTAAGTGCCTCAAAGATTGAAATTAAGTGCATAATTATAAATTAAATACATGTACATGGATTTATGTTATTACATTTTGTGAAAATAAAAATACCGGTACTTGAAATTTATTTGCTTTCGTTTATTTAGCCCAAAATTGTGGTGGACATCATTCAATATTTTAAATTTTGGTTTAAAAAACCGGAATATAATATTAAAATATTTATTTTTACCCAGGAAATAATTAAATAATATTTGATTAAAATCTTAAATTTTCATTTTCAACCAGGTGATAATTCTAGAATTTTGAATTTCAAACCGGAAAACAGGGGACCCCCCGTCAGAATTCCAGGAGGGGGACATGATATCATGACAAGCTCAACTGAAACGTTCTCATACCGACCTCTTTTGAGTAAATCCTGGGTAGGCCTACGCCACTGGTCCCCCCCCCCCCCCCCACATTGAAAAAGCGATCTGAGCCACCGAAGTTTTCAATACAAATTCTAGAATTATTATATTATTTAATCTCTACAATAACGTAAGCAAAGAAAATGTAAGCTGTGTAACTAAGTAACTGTATGACAACTCTGTGGAAATGACCTTTAACCCTAGAATTGTAACAAATCCACGCAGCTGACAGCTGGACGGTTGAGTCGATCAAATAAGGCCTGCTTTTCAGTTTCTTACATTCTCCACATACATTGGCATGTGGATTTTTGGATATGGATCATTGATATGGAAAGCTGATTTTCCGTATGAGAAGAAAATTGTAGGACATATCAGTGGTTTTGCTCGCAGATTCTGGCAAGGAAGTGAAGATCATCGCGGAGTTCCAGGAAGGGTACGTAACTCTAAAAAAGAAATACACGACATAATTTTTTGATTGGAAATATTCTTCCATTTTATGAATAGGCTTGTTATTTAGTACCTCAGCATGCCATGGGTGCATAGATAATAAATAGGCCTACACTCGATCTAATTCTTACATTTGAAAGTAAATACGTATAATAGCACGTGAAATGACCAGATTATTGTGACTGAAAATGTCCTACTTTTGATTATCAGTGCCAGGCAACTCGTCTACACGTCAACTCGCCTTCACATTATTTGACTGTTGAACTTGTCTACAAAAATAATATGACCAGAAAGTGTATTTGTATTGAAGAATACAAATTTGATAATTTGATTCAATTAGATAATTTGATTCAATTAGATAATGAATCTGGAAATTTTAAAATTTGGTTTATTAACAATGTATAATATGTTTCAGCCTGGAAGAGTAGTTACCTTAATCCCAGATGAAAATGTGAGTCTGATTACTTTATTTGAATTCTGAATAGACCTCCTTTATCAAAGAGTAAATTAAAAGTTTAAGTAGCTTAAGTTTAAATGGTTAATTCAGGTAATTAAAAAAAAAATTGTTAGAAGAACAGTTGATAGTAAAGCTGTCTGAAACCACTACAACACTATGACTATATCTTTAACTCTTTAGGCTATATATGCTCTACCTATTACCTATTTTTTTCCAGGAAAAAGTTTGGGGTGTGGCTTATTATGTTAATGAAGCTGACAGAGATCAAGTCAAAGCCCATTTAGATTATAGAGAAAAGGATGGGTATGAAAAATACAATGTTCAGTTTATTCCATCTTTGGATAATATGGAACCATTTGAAATCACCTTGTATATTGGAAAAGAAGACAACCCCTTCTTTCTAGGACCAGCACCACTCAAAGAGATAGCACACCAAATATTTACCTCAGTTGGTCCGAGTGGCAAGAATCTAGAATATTTGTTGAATTTGGCCAAATCTTTGAGAGAGTTGGTACCTAATGTAGAAGACAATCACTTATATACTTTGGAAAAAGAAGTCATCAATTTATGTCAGAATTCTAATAAGCAATATAATATATGAATCCAATTGTATCACTAGTGTATGCTTCTATATTTAGCATGTGGTACCTCACCATGATCCATTCATGAGCTAAACTCATTTTCATTCAAGACTTTATTAAGTTCTAAAGAAAGAAATCTGGTGGCAAAATCAAAATCAAAATCAATTGACAAGATTAAAATAAACTTATTATGTATAAAAAACACAAGGGAGTAAATTATGGTATAATTATTGTAATATATGCAATGTAATTTGTGTTGTTTGTGGGGTTCTATAGTATAGCGGTAAGAGTGTTGGTTCTTTACGTCATGAAGTCATCTGCTTGGTGAAAATGTCAGACGTGAGCTCTAATCTTGATCGGCGTGGGAAAGTCTGAAGACCTTGAATAAGTCATCTTCACTCACAATTCCAATCCACCCAGCTGTAAATGGGTACGGATAATCCGGGGAAGGATCAATGCTAAGAGGTTTGGCCAAGGATCAGCTAGTAGAAAGGATCCCTGTCACGACAGACTTGTGAACCTAAGTTGTTATCCATGCAAATATATTTGTTTCTTTCTTTTGTTTTTCTTTTTAAAAGTTATCTACTTTGTTATTAAACAAGTGTATAATACCATAATTTATTCTCTTGTGTTCTTTAATAATATGCTTTTTGCTGCCAAGTGTCATTCAAATCTTATTATATGTAAAATGGCATTATTAGATTTCAGATAGTACTGTTCTACATTTATTGTTATATCAAATTTTATATAGAATATTGTTCTAAATATTCTAAAATTTACATATTTATCAGCATTTTATCTATAGCCAATATGAAGAATTCTGTCAGGTGATATTTTTTTGAATATCATTTTAATTTCCTTTTATAAATATGGTATTTGTTTTAATTGTGGGACTTTGCTACCGCAAAGTCCCAGTTTGTTTTCGAAATGTCTATTTTTTTTTTTTTTTTCGAAATTTACACACCTCACTGTGCTTAGGCTGCAATAGTTGCAAATTTGTCTCAACTTCTCCAGACCTTCTGTAGTGGCGACGTTTCTAATGAATATAAATTGGAACTTTTTTGCACAACCGGAAGTGCTGCGTTGCAACTTGTCTAAAAAGTAGCAAATTGGCTCTAGCTGTCGCAATTTTTGATCGATTTTCTTCGGGTTTTCATTTTTGCAATATTCAAGTAACTTCTGATCAGATAGCAGTTTAAATATTTCAATTTTCAAAAATTCGTTTCACACATTTTTTTGCCGTATTTTGCAATTTTTTGCAACTTTGTTGTTTTTAGTGTGATTCATCTAACAAAAATTGAGCATAAGAAGGCCATGAAATGATTTTCAAAAAGTAGGTCAAAATTTTTGCGTCACTTCCGGTTTTTGCGAAAAATGGAGTTTTACGTCCGGTTGAATAACTTCCGGTTTTATTAATGTATGAGATTCAAACTTGTTTCATCGGGTAGCCATTAGCCATACAAAAAAAACGAAGAAAATAAAATCAAGGCCGCATGCGCAACTTTCGCCGCCATTTTGATTTTTCTGAAATTGAGCGAATTTAATTCAGACATTATGGCTGGTCCGATTGAGATGATTTTGGTGTCGAATGAAAGAACATAAAAATTGCAACAAAACATTGGAAGTCGATTTTTGAATTTCGCTTTTGCAGTTTTGCAACATCCGGTTGAATTTTTTCGAAGTTTGGGAGCTTATTTCTCGTGACCTTTGGTGACCGTGACCTTTAGTAGGTCAAAGGTCATTGACCTTGGCTATCAGTTGATACTTTGACCTCCGACGTCTACTTCCGGTTTTATAACTCCCCGAAAACAGCAAAATTTGCAACTTTGGACTGCTCTAGAGTGTGACCTAAATAATTTCCAGAGTGTTGATTTTTTCAGATTCTTAAGGCGCTTTTTGTCCTCTTTCTAACGATGCATTACAAAAGTTTATAAAATGGATATTGAATTTTTTGATTTTTGAAAATTTAAGTACATTTTGCCGTGTTGACGTTTTTTGGAAATGTATGTGTGTATATCTCGTGATCTATTAGATGTACAACCTTCAAATTTGTAACGTGAATATACATTTTGAATGTGATTTGATTTACATAAAAAAAAATGAGATGGGCGTGGCACATCCGGGTAAAATTCCGATTTACCATTTATATGGGTCAGCGAATTACGGCTGCAGTAAATAACGTTTTTCAAAAAAGTACCTTGCACGAAGATACTTCATTACTTTGGCCAGTTGATCCCTAAAAATCGGATGTTGTGACATGTTGGTTGCAATTTGCAACATTAGCAAAAAGTATCAGTTAGTTTTCGAGTTTGAGGGCTTATTTCTCGTGACCTTGAACTTTGGTGACCTTGACTTTTACAAGGTCATAGGTCACTGACTTTGACAAATTGACATTTGACCTCCGACGTCTACTTCCGGTTTTATATCTGCCCGAAAACAGCAAAATTCACAACTTTGGACTGCCTTAGAGCGTGACCTAATCAATTTAGAGGGTTATTCTTTCAGATTCTTAAGGCGCTTTTTGTCCACTTTCCAGTGATGTATAACAAAAGTTTTTAAAATAAAAATTAAATTTTTGCACTTTTAAAATTAAAGTACATTTTGTTTTTTTGAAATGTATTTGCGTATATCTCGTGATCTATTAGCTTCACAAGCTTCAAATTTGTACCGTGAATATACATTTGAAATGTGATTAGATTTACGGCAAAATAAATGAGATGGGCGTGGCACATCCGGGTAAACTTCCAATTTTTCATTTATATCGGTCAGCGATCTACGTCTGTAGGAAATAATGTTTTTCAAAAAAGTACTTTGCACACAGATACCTCGTTGCTTTGGCCAGTTTCTCCCAGAAAATCAGATGTTTCGGCTTGTTTGTTGCAATTTTGCAACGTTAGCAAAGTCCCACTCTGTGCCACGTGTGGCTCTAGTATTTAATTTTAGTAAGATCAGTAACATTTTATAGAATATTCAGGTATTTACATATTTATCAGCATTTTATATAAGCCAAAATTTAGAATTTGTTAACCAAAGATTTTATCTTTGAAACTTGTAAATTTGTTAATTGAATATATGTCAGCAGTAAACATAATGAAATTGAAGATTTACTGATTTACATATTTTTGTTATATTTTGTTATTTTTCAGCTAGATCTCAATTATTTGTTAATTCTGGAGTAATTTGTAGCCTTCTACAATTACTTTTGTAATTTACTAGTCATAGTCCCAATAGCATTATTTTTTAATTTTCCAGTAATTTTTGGCATTCTATATTATTTTCCATTAGCTGTAGAGTGCAACTAGTGCTCATTCTACAGGCAACAGTTCTCTATGGATTCTTTTGATTTTTATTTTGTATGTTATTGTCATTATGTAGATAATCCCTATTGATTTTCATAATGATCTGATAAGTTTTCACCGGAATATTGTCCGACTTTTCATAGTGTACTCTACAGACAACAATTATTTACGGATTCTTTTGATTTATTTTGTCTGCTTACAAAATTTTTCTATATAGAATTGACATGAACCAAATGTCAATGGACAATAAACAATGATTTGTACTTGAAATCAAAGCTGCTGGTAGTCATAGGCTATCTTATAGTAATTTGTGATTCTAAATTATTCTCCACTGAATTTTCTGTTTGTTATTTACTTGTCATAGCAAGAGCAATTATTTGTTGATTTTTTAGTAATTTGTGTTATTCTAAATTATTCTCCACTGAATTTTCTGTTTTACTTGTCATAGTAAGATCTCAATTAATTGTTAATTTTCTAGTAATTTGTGGTATTCTAAATTATTTTCCACTGAATTTTCTGTTTTACTTGTCAAAGTAAGATTTCAATTATTTGTTGATTTTCTAGTAATTTGTGGTATTCTAAATTATTCTCCACTGAATTTACTGTTTGTTATTTAATTGTCATAGCAAGAGCAATTATTTGTTGGTTTTCTAGTAATTTGTGATATTCTGAATTATTGTCCACTGAATTTTCTGTTTATTATTTACTTGTCAAGAAGAGCAATGATTTGTTAATTTTCTAGTAATTTGTGGTATTCTAAATTATTTTCCAATGAATTTTCAGTTTTACTTGTCATAGTGAGCTATGAGGATATCAATTATTTGTTAATTTTTTAGTAATTTGTGGCATTTTTGTTTATGTTGGGTAACTATATTTGTTGCATTATCTCCCTTTTGTTTTTTGGAATTCAGTTGTGCTAAATAATTATGTGTGTATTATTATACTGTACATGTATATGTATTAAAAATTATCTTAATATCTGCATCTGAGTGGGCTATACTCATGTACACTGATTTTTGCACATCCCCTAAGGGGTACCCCGGGAAAGACATATTAGCAATTACTATTCTACTATATAGATTAATTTATAAAAACAAAAGCATTACAAAAAGCAAAACCAATGATAATGCTGACTATAACATCATGAATTGAACAATTTGATAAATGGAATAACATGTTTATTGGCTTCTGAAAATAATTCTCTAAAATGACCTGAAATGAAAAAAAACCTTTATCAACATTTTCGAATCTTGATATATCTGCCATTTGATATCTGCAAATCTGCTATTTTCCCAATAAGATATATGTGCCATTTTCCCACCCAGATTATCTGCTATTTTCCCCCCTAGATATTATATATACTATTTTCCCGTCTAGATATCTGCTATTTTCCCCCCTAGATATCATATCTGCTATTTTCTTCCCTGTACTGTACAATTTATAACCTTCACATGAACATACCTTGTCTGTTAGATTCACAAAAAGAGAATGTAAATAACCACATGCGTCAAACAACTTACCTGGTAAGTGATAGTACCCATGCGGTGCACCTCTTATTAGAACTGTTGTGGCTGATACACCAGCATCATTCAACTTGTTTCTATAAGCTAAAGGATTATAATTAAATGAAATTAATGGAAATTAATCCCCTTATTTTCTGACGAACATGGCTAATGCCATGTAGTGTATATTTAACTTAATCTTTTTGTTAATTCAACTGTGTTTAACGCACATAGCCTGTAGCACACGGGGCCACGTCTTTTTCTCCGAAAGACCTACATCACTGTCAAGGAGAAACCGGGTGGTAAAATCGGACAGTTCGTCTTGATCTTGCCGGGATTGATAACAGAGGCAATTGAATTTTAAAAGTATAATAAATGGACGAAATGGTCATGTTATTATCATCTAGTTTTAATACATGGTATATATGTTACACTTAAAGGTAATGTTTGCATCTTTCCGATTTCCAGATGTTTTCTGATTTAAAACAATTCCTAAAAACATACCATAACTACAGTCTCTGAGGGGATCTAATTGTGCTATGATAATCAACGCTTTAGGTAGAGTACGCTGTTTCAGTTGTACACCTGGATTATAGGCCGGGTTTCTCCTATCTTCTTTTCTTTCAAATGCTCTTTCTGTAAACCTGAAAAAAAATAGTTCGTGTAGGAAATGGGATTCGGACGTTTCTGGGGACTATAGTAAATAGTAAATTACTCAATACCCAAGGCCAAATGGCATTTTTGCATTAATAGAAATCCGTCTCATCCACGCGAATGTCTCCAACGCGGTCTGGAAAGGAACTGAAAATTTCAACCAGTCAGTTTACAAACCCTTCATTAGTTATGGTCGTAACAACGAGAGCGAATCGATTGGTGATTGCAAATACTTGCTATTGTGCATGAAATGATGTTTCTAACCACTAACCAGTCTATTGCGGTTTGGTTTAGACCTGGAGTTGAAGCAAACTCTTTAAAAGATGGCAGAGAACAGGTCAAATCTGTCATTGGGTATATTAGTATCTGAAATTATCAATTAGTCATATCTGCAATTGGATATACCAATAACTGAAATTATCAATTGCTAATATCTGCAATTTGATATACCAATAACTGAAATTATCAAGTCATAACTGTCAGTGGGTATACCATATCAGTATCTGAAATTTTCAAGTCAGATCTACCAATGAGTATACCTTATCAGTATCTGAAATTTTTAAGTCAGATCTATCATTGGGTATACCTTATCGGTATCTGATATTTTCAAGTCATGGTGTAAACCAATATCTGAAATCATTAAGTCTGATGTGCTATTTAAAATCGTTCAGTTAGATCCTTCATTGGATAACTCAGTATTGGATGTGGTATTCAGACAGTACCTAAAAAGTCGTGTTGGTTTGGAGTTGCCCAATCCAAAAAGAGTTCTAATTTACGAAGAAGTAAATGAAAGACTCCTAACCTGATAGTCAATACCTTGAAGATCGTAACAGACGTTAGCTGCTATTTGACCACCACCACTATCACCCATAACACCTATTTTACTGATACAAAGAGCACCTGGAAGATGGAAATATTTTAAGGGAACTTCTCGAACAGCACCGAGATGCAGATGATGTTCTTCACAACTCAACAGATAGTCCGTGGCTGCAAGAAGTCACCTCGTTGAGACCACATCTAAATTATCTTAAAGAAATATTACATTTCATGAAAATATGCAATTTGGAAATTTATATTTGGTAGTCATCATCTCCAACCACAGCTCTTAGGGTATATGAGCCTAAATCTTGAATGACCAGCCTTCTTTAAGACAAAAATTATAATTCACTTTATACCTAGAAGGCCTTTATTGAGCTTGATCCATCTCAGGACAGTGTTAGCATCTTGGAAACAAGCTGGTGCTTTATGTTCAGGTCCCATTCTGTATTCCACATTCACAACGATACATTCTCCATCTCTAGATAAAGGGATAATTTTAAAATAAAGTGTTTTGCACCATAATATGAGTATGTTGCATCTTCAGAATCTATATACAAGTGCGTATTACACTCGGCGATATGCATTATGTACACAATAACGGAAATATACTGAACTATGCCACCTACCTTGCTAAAATTTGACATAATGTTTTGACAGTTTTCCTGCTACCAGTCACTAATCCACCTCCGTGAAAATAAACCAGTATTGAAGAGGAAGGAATAAAACCTTTCGGCGTGTAGACATCTATAGGAATTCCATCTGCAAAGATGCAAAAATTCAATCATAATAAGTTTCTTTAAAGGGCTTGTCTGAGAAATCGTTAATTGAAACAGTAAAGTTGAATATCTCTCAAAGTCGTTATGATAAATGGGTCTACGGATTTTTGTTTATTAAAATGGTCCTCCTCTTCGCAGAGAAAAAATATCATCCCAGGAGGTCAACATATTGTTAATTATAGGCTATACATAGAAAGATGGTTAGTGTGTGATCACAGAAAATCTTTGCGACCGTTTTTTTTCACGAAGTTAGGAATTAGGTATTCATACATTGAATTATTCATGTCATATTCATATAGCCCTCCATTCCAGGCAGTAATAACCGTTAAATGTAAATTAAACCGCGTTATATTAATCAATGTATTTGTCTATAAAATTGACGATCTCTTGATGAAACTTACAGTTAGTTGGTCGATACGAGTAACAGGTGTGACTTTTATGTACATAGGTATAGAATATATCATTATTAGTCATACAGATCAATCTAGGTCATCAAAGTCAAATTCGAAAAACAATTTATGATAATAAGACATAGAAGATTCCCAGCTGGTCGTTTTGCTTATCCTGCTATTTATTGGATTATATGGTCTATTACGTAGAATCTTAAGGTATGTGAAATTGATCTACCCATCATTGATTACCATTGAGGATGGTTAACATAAAGCAATAAAATTAACAAACACTATCTTGTTTATATATCAAAATCATTTCTAATGTCATCAATTTGATCATATTGTCTGATAGACTGAATCTTTTAACAATTTTGATGGTCTGAATTATTCAACAGTCTGGTAAACTAAACCTGTTCTGAACTGATAGTCTATCTTCATCAACAACATGAAAGTCTATTCTCATCAACAACCTGATAGTCTATACTAATCAACAACATGATAGTCTATAATAATCAACAACATGATACTCTGTCCTCATCAACAACATGATAGTCTATCACTCATCAACAACCTGATAGTCTATCATCATCAACAACTTGAAGTCTATACTGAATCAACAACCTGATAGTCTATCACTAATCAACAATCTGATAGTCTATCCTCATCAACAACCTGATAGTCTATGCTCATCAACAACTTGATAGTTTATTCTCATCAACAACTTGATAGTCTGTCTCCATCAACAACATGATAGTCTGTCTCCATCAACAACATGATAGTCTGTCCTCATCAACAACCTGATAGTCTATCCTCATCAACAACCTGATAGATTATTCTCATCAACAACATGATAGTTTGTTCTCATCAACAACCTGATAGTCTGAACTCATCAACAACCTGATAGTCTATTCTCACCAACAACCAGATAGTCTCAACTCATCAACAACCTGATAGACTAAACTCATAAACAACCCAATAGTCTCAACTCGTCAACAACCCGATAGTCTCAACTCATCAACAACCTGATAGTCTCAACTCATCAACAACCTGATAGTATCAACTCATCAACAACCTGATAGTCTGAACTCATCAACAACCTGATAGTCTGAACTCATTAACAACAAGATAGTTTATTTTCACCAACAACCTGATAATCTATTCTCATCAACAACTTGATAGTCTATTTTCATCAACAACCTGATAGTCTGAACTCATCAACAACCTGGTAGTCTCAACTCATCAACAACCTGATAGCCTCAACTCATCAACAACCTGATAGTCTCAACTCACCAAGAACTATCATTTTCTCAACTCATTATTATTCCAAATACATGTAATTACATCAAACAAATACACACAAGAATAACAACAAATATGATTATTCAAATAAATATGAAAACCATTATAAGGCATATTATTTTCTAACAATCGATAATGAGGACTTACTTTCAATTATCAACGACGCATAACATAACCATATTTAGTTGCATTATCATTAATCACCTTCACATGTGTGTTGCATTTCGTAAGCTTGCAACATGGATAATACAGTAAGAAGGTAAGAGTATTTGTATGTAATGCTATTGCTGCTTGAGCATTCAAACTGACTTTGGTTAAAATACTGAATGTATACCTCAATCCTTTACTGGTATATAGTGTCTATTTTGCATAAGAGCCAGTTTTTTTCTGACAGGAGAAACGTGCATAGCTAAAAATTTACCGAAATGGATTTTAAGGTGTTCTAAACTGTTTTATGCGGTTCGAGGACGCTTAGAGTAAAGGTTTGCATCATTCCATTTTGTAATCGGATGGAAGTCTTGCAAAAATATTATGCGATGAGTGTCACTGATAATAACAAGTTTAAAAAACCGCTTTACAACCACTTTAACCTATATATCTATACGAGTTCAGGTCAATTTCTATTGTCGCTTACCTTTACTGTAGGGTGAAGGGCAAACGTACTGCTTTTCAGTTCCATCAAAATCAATCTTTCCTGCAAATCTCTCTGATCTCTCTTCAGAAATTTGTCGTGCTTCTTCAACCGTTAATTCTACTAGAGGTTTATATCCTTCATCAATTAAGATCCTGAAATAATCTAAAGTTTCTTGGTGAATTTTATATTTTTGGCCTGCCTCCCCCCAACTTGTTATGTCACCCATTTTTTTTTCAGCTATCAACTTTCTTGATAAAGGCGACTTTAATGACTTTGTTATCTAACGCTGACCTACAAATATCTAAACAATGTTTTATCTTCAAATTTATAATACTAGTATTTATCTATAATATAACGAGGTATGGTCTATAACTCTTTCTGAATTGAAAGTAAATGTTATTGCATTGAATAACATCGTCCTGAAGCAACATTCATGTGTAGGCCCTATTGTCAAGAGGTTTTCTAAATGTGTTATGTGCATAAGGGATAAATTTCCAACATTCCACTTTTCAACCAGAATTCTGTGGCTTCTGCAATTCCACTAAAACTAGGTGTTTTATGACTTCACTGATACAAATCTAAGCAGATTTTGTAATTATTAATGACGTCACCAAACACATTAGCTTCACTGTGATTGCAGGAACCACAGACGTTTGACTGAAAATTTGATTGATGCTATTATTATCCTCGATACACATGATTTATTTTGGAAAAACCTCTTCATAATTCCTTTACGATTCCAGTATAGAATTGTTGAATACTTTGACAAATGCGCACCGTGAATAAATGAAGCATTCATTGAAATGCACTTCATTGCGAATTATGAACCATTGTGAGCTATCAATGTAACATGTAAAAATTAATATAGTATCATAAGCATGGGTTGCACATATTCTGTAAAGTTGAATATGTCCTCAAGCGAGTTGTACGTCAATTATAATATTTTTAAAGTCATTGAAAGACATATATTTAGTTTACATAGAGGACATTTCAATGTCGAATAATAGAACAAATTGATATAGCTTTCGAGTTATGTAAAGATTACATACAATCTCTTATATATCATTATAAGGATGTATGTCTGTGTCAATAATTAAAACCAAATTTGATCTGAATAGAAAAAAAAAGTTTTCTGTAAAAGAAGGTAAGAAAATATAAACTATTTTGTATTTTGCAGCAGCCGATCTTGTTAGACACATTGAGCCTGCTTTTAATTTTTGTTTCTATTGGACTATAGGCCTACTACACGTACTTGATTTGTGGGTGTTGCAAATCTTAAACAAACTTGACCCCGATATACTACAATATTATAAATAAGTTATTCAAGCCCCTATCGCTTATCTTTGATGTATGATAGTTTCCCTTATTATTGGTGTAGTTTAGACCAACTTAGAATAGGCCTATACTTTAATTTATTTTCACTTGACGCAGCAATACCTACACGTTTCTTCGATGGAAACACTTGCCCATCTCGTTAATAGTATCGTGTCGTCACGTTGGAAAATAATGGCGTTAATGCATGTTTGAAACTGAATTGTTATTATTGAACCTCACAATTATTTGGCTCAACCTCCGTCAAGTTTGTTAGTTTCCCTGACCAGTATTCTAATCTCGAAGTTAATATGAGTGCTGATACAGTGGCTAAAACAATAAAATAATCTGCGGTCTGGTCGACAAAAGGCTTCACTGCTTATATAGATTCTAGCAAATTACGACTCGCACACAGATGAGAAACATAGATGCACATTTTGCTGAAATTTTCACCCAAAAAAAAACCATTTATAGTCAAGTCTTTGAAAAGCCTGTATTCAAATGGAAACGTAATCACTCATAATTATTTGGATTTAAAAATTCCCAACAAACGTGACTTTAAGGTTTCGAAGGTGCCGACTGAGTAGACCAATCAGTGTCAAATTGAATTTTAACTAAGTTGTTGAAAACTGATAGACTATCTGTGAATTTGTCATCAAGTTATCAGATTTTTGTCGGAATATTATGATATTGCATTGGTCTGTGATGGAATATGAAACAAATATAATAACCACGTGAAGAAGTGCTTTTGGGATATGGATGGCATGGATGTATAAAATATGTCAAACATCCGTTTTTCGCCTTCAATATCGCTAAATGCTGCTATAGATGTGACATCATTACGTTATGCATTTTACACGATCCAGGCACATCTGACGGGAAATCGCAATAATGCAAAGAGGAGCCATAAAATATTCATGTAGTTAGAAAAATTTTCAGATTTATATGAGCTTGTCCTAATAATATATAAATTTTGTCTGAACGGACTCAATCAATCTTTATACAAATATCTGTGAGAAAAATATCTGTTTTCATTTTAAAAAAAAGTATATAGGGAGCCGCGGTGTCCTGGTAAAATTCCCTCAATGCACATTTGCATGACGTTGGCGTCTTCATCAGCCTAGTAGGTGCTGAGGAGTAAGACGCAGAACTCGATACATTTCATGTCATGTCGGAAAATCTACATTATAGATCTTTAATCTACCATATTGATTCGGGTTACTGGGCAGATGATATTTCCAATCTTGATTATCACTATGTACAAGTGGTCCAACTGGGCTAACCTCTGAAGCGTAAAGGGACACTTCAATGTCATTGTCAAATTTGTGCTAATTCAACATGTTGACGTATCGATGCATCTATGACTTGTTCATCAAGAACTAACGTCGCAAATTCGATGTTTCTTTACGTAAAAGGTAGGCCTATGATTTTTTTTTCAAAGGGATATTGTTTGTTTGACCCACTTAATATCTGCCTTATTCTGTAAACTTTGATTTGGTTTTTTAGCCTATATTAGAAAGATTAATTTTGCCTTATTATATGTTATTCCATAAATGACCTGACATTTTATATTTAATACTGACCTGATCAGATTATATTCTTTTATTTCAATCTCAATCAGACTTATTGATTTTGTTCATGTCTTTGACGTCAAGGCAACGAAACAAAACAAAAATAGAACGCATAACAAAAATCTATAATTAGCGATGAGTAGAAAAAATACAGGTTCAAAGGAAATAGATAATACAGTATTAGAATGGCTAGTGTCCAAATCATGGCATTAATGGGCCAATATTGACCTCTTAAGCCGAGGTTTTAGTACATCAGTTTTAGTTATTATTAGAGATAATAATATAACGGTAATCAATATAGAGTTTCTTCTTATAAACAATATCATCATTAACATAGTTCGTCCCTCACTAAAAGGTAAGAAATTTTGAATGATATGCTTTTATCAACTTGGAAATCCCAGACTGAGGAATGAAAGGAAACGATAGGTTACTATTTTCCAATAAGTGTTTTGAATGGATTTGAATCGTTTGTCATTTTACTTATCTCACACGATGTTTCCTTTTGATTTTCATTAATTGGTTGGTGATTCAAACGAAAAAAAAATGAAAATTTGCACAAATGTAGTCTAACAGTAGACTGTATTGAGAATATAGTTCATATGCTTGGTAATTTATGTAGACTTTTATATTAAACATTGTGAAATATTGATTTAAAACGTCGCTCCAGTTCTCTAAGTAACCGAGGTCCAATGTGCCAAAGGTTCCACGACAGTTGGAAATCAAAAAGGAGTATATTATAGGTTAATGCCAATGTCCTGGCAATATTTCCCTCATGACAATACATGGCGTTGCCCATCTTCCATAGCCCATTAGATGCAGAAGATTAAGACGTAAAACTCTATTTCATATAATTTTTTTATGTATAGAAAATTCAACATGAATTGTTCAGTGTGGAGACTATTCTACGACCCGAATCAATTGACATAAATTCAATATTAGACGAGAACAATTGTTTCATATAATAAATCCCGAATATGTACGATAATGGTATTAATAATTGATGATTATTTATGACAGATACATTAGAATTGTTTCTAAGCAACAGGTTTTACGTTGTTTCCATAGATACTTGGAATATAATCATATTATCAATGATAACCTTGTTATTTCCCCATGTCAGTCAAATTCAGCACTTTTTAAATAGTTGTTCATAGCTATTGTATCCCTATCCGACAGATTTGTTGAAAACTATATAGGCCTTATATGTCCAATCATAAGCTTATTTATAACAATCGAAAATATATGGTACATGTACATCATTTCAATGTTCTTATAGTAATTTAACATACAGTATACAATATAAACCATATTTACTAATAAATGTAAACAAACATGTATACCAGGTCACTATATCAGAATGAATTGTTATATTAAAGGATCACACGCACTTATACATATTCAATATTTTATACAATTTGACAAACTATCACAAATTATTCTCATATACGAGCTTTTTGTACATTTTGATCAAATTGTATCGTTTAATTTCTTATCTGTCGGTTATTGTAACATTAATCAAACAGATCCCCCCCCCCCCAAAAAAAAATTCGGAACAAAATATCCCGAGAATCATTTTAACATGATTTCAAACCATTTTTATACCTTTTTTGTAACTTTTATTATATTATATCTGTAGTTGTATACAATTATATCGTAAAAAACACATTGCCAATTGTTAAAGTTTTATATAAATTTAAATGTGGCTTAGGTACTTTATTTTAATTTCAGTATATTGTAGTGTGTAAAACCACGAAGAGAATAATGTCAAACTTTTCAACATGTTAAAAATGTTTGCTGTATTATTATTTCAGCTTGTACTAGTTCTTATACAGCCTAGTTCCCAGTGTAAAAAGATCTACCTAATGTTTTTAAACAGTTCAAGTTGGCCAGTCAGTCTTCTATGTCGTTTTCTGCCTACAGAATTTCGTTCCAAAGATGTAAAGCATGACATAATCCGGTAAGATATATTTTTATTACCTAAACAATATATGACTCATTCTAATATAGTTGAATCATGCAAGAAATCATGTCTGGTGTTTGATTACATTAGGGCACCATTCCACTGATTGTTTGAATATAATGCTGGCAATGTAATAGATTTATAGGGTCAGTTATTATACATTAATGTGTAAACGTACTATTTTGTTGTTTCCAATCCATAGTACCCACATAATGCGATATATTTATGAAATAAACCAACATGCTCTCTTATTCCGGGTAATGTATTTTTTACCCGTTTACTACTTAACAGGGGAAGTAACCATTGACGTATAGGAAATCTTATTGACAATTGGGATCTTCTATCAAAATATGAGTTGTTGTGCACTAAATATGCCATATTCTCCGGAAAGTGAGAAGTTTTATACTTGGAATTTGCAATTAAGCTGTATTTGTTACATCTGGGAAATAAAAAAATCCGACTTCCGAGACAGTAAATAGCATTCGTTACTTCAAATCGTAGTAGCTAAAATTATGCCGTTCACGAGTTTATGAATGACTATTTCCATATTTTCTAGAGGAAACGCATGCAGTATTTACTATTATGATTACTGACTATTTTGATCGTTTATGCATAAAAATACCCATAATTTGGTCTCAATATATTCCATTTCGTCATAACGTTATTATCGATCTTGTAGCTACAGATGATGCAAAAATTGAAAATTAGACAGCTAACAGCATTGTGGCAAATCTATAATTTAATTCTTAGAATTTCGAATCTGTATTTTCTATGCACTGTACTTGTATTTAGTTCATATTTTCCCATTAATAATCTCAATATACGAGTAAGCGACATCTGTCAATATGTGAGATATGTTGTTAGTCGTATATTGTTTAGAACACACCCAATATGTCAGGGTCATGTTTTCTCTGGTATTATTCTTTACTCTTTTCTACACTAAGAATCGTATCTCTACTGAACATTCTGCCTCTGTCTTTACTAACCTTTATTTTGATTGACCTTTGGGAGTTGTCACTATATCTGTTTCATTAAGACTGAGTATTGCATGAATATCGAATCAATATGGATGGTTTGTTATTCCTTTGCTCGTTTGTGAGGGGTTGTAGCTCAGTTGGGTTAAGTATTTGGAAGTTTATGATATTAGGCAGTAGGCGAGAAGTTATTTAAAAGATATAAAATCATTGTAAGTGGCAATATATGCATACAGGCTGAAAATAATACTACAAATTGTGCAACTTAAATGAACACTGCTTAGAATGGACAAATAATTTAAAGTATCATACTTGGTCAATAGGGGTATACATTTAACAGCTAGTCTTACAAAATACCATGACCAACGGATAGAGTCTCTATATAAGAAGACATATCCATTAAACAAAATTATCAAATTGTTCAGTTTAATGGATTATTACATTGAATTATACATTCTTCCCATTTTAAAGTATAATATCGTTTTGACACTAGAAAAGTCCACTGATGAACAAAGGGCTTATTTGTAAACTTCGAAATACTTACATTATTTTTTGGTCATCCTAAGAGGCAATATATCTTTAAAGAGCCTAGATAAGAAATATTTAATGCCACTTCCACTGTTGGACATTGCATGACATTGCTTGTATATTCAGCAGCAAAGTCAGGACCCATATTTGTGTAAAACAAAGGGACAAGAAGGAAAATTGAACCAACCGACGAGTAAGTTAATGAAAATTGGTCTCTGGGTTTGATGTGAGAATTATTGAAATGAAAACCACACTGTGATAACAATATAAAGAAGTATTGTTATTAGGATGAAAATGAGAATGAATATAAATTCGTTATCTTACGGAGTGAATTTTATGACATTTGAAATAGAATTTGTGAAATAGGATATGGGAATAGAAATTGTGAATTATGGTAAAAATACAATGTGGCATTGTCTAGAAATTCGTGTTTAAATTAGCTGGACGAATAATTGTATAGTAAGCACTTTCTTTATGTTAGTCCTATTTTCCCACTATATTTTTGTATCGCTGTATGGTAAATATTTTAAAAATAATTTTCTTGCAAAATTATATGTAAGTCTACTGAAACAGATATTTTTCTTGAAATTTTTTTTACAATGTTAGTGTATTATGAAGTTGTATGCCTTAATTTAATTTCCTGCCCATCCAGACAAATGGGTTTAGTCAGTGTGCATTGAAGGATATTTTGTCAGGCTAGCAACGCTTCTTTGTATATTGTTTCTTTCAACCTGTATTACTATCCGAGCATCTGTTCACAAATACGTAGCCTACTCTAATTTACTAAGCTTTTAACAGAAAGTCCTCAAAGTGAAAACAATTAATGTTTTCCATGTTATAGATCGACCTTAAGATAGATATACTATTTGAACACTAACAATGACTTATAATATTTGGAATATCACGTCAATAATGACTAAATAAGGGGCAATTATTAAAATTGTCTCAATTAACTTCTAATATTGAGAATGATTGAAATATTACAAAACCACATAGTAAAATAGGATGTCTTGAGATGTTTATTGTAGGATGTTTTTTTTTAAACTTATTTACACACACGTGTGTTATAACTCTTGATCCTGACCTTCGACCCCAAAGTATATTGTAATTCTACGTCATGATCGTTAAGCTAAAAAGTGGAAACTTGTTTATGATGTGTTACCGAAACAGGGCAATTAATTTAATAGGTCAGCGAGACAACTCTTGTCCTACTTAACAGATT
The DNA here is from genome assembly GCA_030562195.1 of Nipponacmea schrenckii. NCBI lineage: Eukaryota > Metazoa > Mollusca > Gastropoda > Lottiidae > Nipponacmea > Nipponacmea schrenckii. Next base: position 18,489,294 of record CM060199.1, read on the forward strand.
CTTATTCAAATTATATTATGTTATCAAAAATAACCAGGGACCACGATATCGATGATATATGGATGTGATATCGCCAATGTAATATAAGAGCTTGATGCAATAGCGTTTTAGAGACTTTTTTTTATTCAGTATACACTATAACATTATAAAGTTATATAAGCGTTATAGAATAAATTAAATATGAAGTATAAAATATGATTTCTCTTAGTCTGAGACCTAAATAATATAGACTTAATTCAGGACAAAAATACATAAATTATGGTATAAATGTAGAAAATCGTTAAAATATCAAGAATGTTTTATCACAACCTGACGTATTATGTTCAGCCAAGCATTCAATCTATACTGGCTTGTAATAGGCCTACTGGCACAGATGCGACCATTCGCTATCCAAACCCCATGAATACAAAAGACTCTAGAAGGGTTTGAATGAGATAACAGGTAGTTTAAAAAACGAAGGTAATATATCTTTAATATAGTGTTTATCATTTTTATTTTTTATTTTTTTTTAATATATTTTTTTTTAAATATAAAAATATTTGATGAAACTTGAAAAGTAGGTGAAAATATAGATAATTTTGGTTTTAAAGTAACATACGGTGGCGCGAAAGAGGTAAAACATGGCTTTGTGTACTATAACAAACAAAGGGACTTGACTATGTTGACATTATAGTAGCAGTTGGTTAGAATGTGACATGTTTCGTTTCCATCTGTGTAAGTGTGATGATGTTTTTATTTTTATAGCTGTCGAGTCTCATTACATATTAATATGAAGGTGACATACTAGTAGAGAAATTATTCAGACTTCAGGGTAGGACTAGCATAGTGTGTTGTAGGCTGTAAGCTGTAAAGTTGTTTAGTCTAATTTAACGTTTAATACAAGTTATACTAAATTATAAGTTTGGTGCTTTGATGTTAACGTTTCACTCCTGGTGTGTAATGTATTTTAAAACAAAGTTGTGACAAGGTCGTGAGGAGTAAATCTTCTATTTTATCATTACAGTTATGATCAAGAAGATGACGATTCAACACCTGTTGATAGACTAGATGAATTTGGGAGATTTGTGCCATGTAAATACAGTGTAGAAGAATTACGACCCGCGAAACGACGTTACGTTAGTGAATTAGAGAATGGGATCGTACCTGCGGCTGTTGTGAGTGACATAACAAGTGTCAGTGTTCAAGGACTACGAGCGGCAAAATCTTCCGTTTCAAAACGACCCCTTGTCTTAACTCCTCAAAACTCAGTCAACAGTTTGACTTTGAATAAGTCTGAGAAATATCTCAATTACGCTAAACACCATAATTTAGAATCTTCAAATAGTCATTACTTGAATTTAAGCGGGCATTTAGTGAACCAAACTAATGCCCGGAACCCAGAAATCGATTGTCAGGAATCAGAATCTTCGAATCCTCACGTTGGCTATAGTGCTCAAATAAAGCTATTTAAAGATGGTCATATTGATTCGTTTAAGAACAGTAATTACCAAAAGTGCAATAATAAAAACGGAATAAAACCTAATTTTTGTTCGAAACTCTCGACTTTAACTTCCAGGAACTCCAGAAAAGGGTGTTCACATAAATATCCACCAAAGAAAAATTCTTTAGATAACGGATTTGGATTTTTAACCCCTGAAACCAAAGCTCGACTCGGAGGAATCCGGAAAAATTGGGAATCAAATTCTGATTTGTTTAATTCTTTATCCTTGGATATCAATGATAATATAAGTTTATTGGATACCGACCTCAACTCATTGAATCTTCAAAGTTTTGAATCTGGTTATGCGTCAGCTGTATCAAAACCAAGTGTGAATTCTGATTCTCTTACTGATTTAATTGATAAGTTTGAAAATAGTGAACAAGGCATATCTCCACAGCCATCAGAAGAAAGCATCGATTTCAAAGATACCACAATGGAAGTTCCAGAAGAATTAAAGAAATTCAGTCATAAGTACCAATTCCATGATGAGACTCTGTCCTATCTTAAGATCCTGTCTGAAGATCCAATGCCTGATTTTACCAAAGTGCCAGTGCATGAGGGAAGAGATTGGTCTTCGAGGTTATTAAAGAAATTCGGGCAGGCTCCAGAAGAATTTGATGGATCTGTTCGACAATTCATTGTTCCCAGTATTAAATGTAAAGGTAAGTCTATATTGATGAAATTGGTAAATGTATATCGATATCGCCAGATCGATGGCGGAGTAACCACGGAATTTGGGCTGGGTTATTTTTCTTATTGCTGCATGAGCGTTTTTATATAGGAAAGCGTTATAAAGAAATGAAAAGTGAGAAAAAAAACTTATCAGCGTATCACAAATTTTGAGCTTCAGTAACTTTAAGTTTTCCCAAAGTTTAACCTATTAGCAAAATCGTACCAGATAAAAGGCGTTTATGTGCTTGGTTGGAGTCGTAATAACTCGTAATTACTTTCAACTAAAAATATACATGTATTCGAGTCATTGCCTAGTTGCATATTGTTTATATAAGGTGGAAAAGGACCGGTTTCAGATATATATTTATTTACAAGGCCTATATCCGGATAAACATTTTTCTGAAAATTAACTGTCACCTTTTCTAAATTTAAAGGGATTCATTCATCTGTTATGTGATTTTCTTTGCTTCTCGTTCATTTTGGCAATTTCGTAACTATTTCTTGATCGTCCAATTCCAATTAGCATGCATGAAGTTGATCTTTGATGAATGGAATTTATCTGAAGACAGGGTTCGACATGGTTTGCTTGTCATTCAAATCACAAAATAGTAAGCATAATTATATCACTATTATAGGCTAATTACGAATTATGCTTACTCGTGTAATAAATTATATAATAGGCCTATGTCCAGCGTGATTCATATCTCAGACTTTATATTTACATTATTACATATTAACAGATGTTCTTATGTAAAACACTGCATTTAAAACTTCTGTTACACATGAAAGGTGAGTATTGCAATCAAGGTTCATATAAGCTTGACATTGTAAAGAACAAACAGGCGTAAATATATCTTTTGTATTACTCTGTTTTTTTGTTAAGGTTAAAAATTCAAGAATCGAATGCCTTGAAGTGAATACACAACCTTTACCTGTACTAAGTAATATGTAACAGCGAGTTTTCACAGCTTGAATTACCACCTAAACTAGTGATTATATAGACAAAAAATGTTGAAATTAACGTAGCGTGAAGGTTTTCGCTTGGTTGAATTATTCAATTTATGTTGTAACACTATCAGTGTCTGTCTTATCCTTTATTGCATTATAATATTACAGTCTTCATTTTACCTCTCTTTTATATATCAAATGGTTCTTGGTTATTACCTTTTTTTACTGAACTGACACACGAATTTGACCTTTGGACGTAGCTGTTTTAATTATTTTTGTGAAAAGCCTAAGACATTCCGCGAGACATATTGGATGGGAACTTAATTTGATCTCCTTTTATTTTCCACCGCATTAGAGCCTACAAATGCCTCGCCCTTTTCCAGCTCTATGTCTAAAATGTCTGCTTATACATTGACCTTCTTTTCCTTTTTATACAGCAGGCATTCCAGTGGATATAATCCGACCTAAAACATTACCACAAGTTCCTTCAATTGTAATATACTTCCATGGTGGCGGAATGGTCTTTGGTTCCAGAAAAACAACAGATTCCTTTTGTAAAATATTAAGCAGGTAAAATGATTATTTCATTACAAAATAACATGGTTCTGTATAATATTCTGTCAATGAAGGTGTATTCCATCAAGCATCAATATTATTCAGTTGTCATTCAAGACGCTAACGTTTCATTCACAGGCACGTGTCAAGCTGACATTATTTTCTGATTGGTTAGTTTTTCATTATGTCATGTTGACCCAGATTTTCCATTGCTAAATTTTTTCATTACGTCATGTTGACCCAGATTTCCCATTGATCAAGCTCGAGAAAGAACAAATCGCAAGCCTATGTATCAAAGATATTTTCTTTTCTATTTTCTCATATTGCGTTTTGTTGAATCCACTTAAAATCAGAGAGTATAGATTTGTTAGTAGTCTCTGTTAAAGGGGCAAAATCTTGATTTTTAGGGGTCGTTTTGGGCCTTTGTTACATTTAAACAGTCCTCAGAAATAATCAAAATCTATGAAAATCGCAAAATACCTTGAAATATACCTAAAAAATTTCACTTTTTATTTTTTTTCCGTGCTGTACGCAGCTGGTCTTCAGTCAGTCTGAAAATCGTGTGTTCTGTTGACAAAATCTACAATTGTTATTACATGTACTTTCTTTTTGTTTTATCAGTGTGGGCCTGCGCAGTAGTCTATTTATAACTCTTTGATTTTCCAATATGGCGGGACGTTCATAATATCTTAAGACATTATGATTTTCAAACACGGATAATTATGTATACCCAAGGATTTGAAGGCTCAAATTTCAAAGGAAAGCTCTGTAGACTATTTCTGATTAGCTAAACAAAAGATTTCATGTGTTTAAGGCTGTCGGATGATTGTCCGAAACAAATCAAGACTGTGCCCCTTTAAATATTATGCCTATAAAGTTAATGACGTCATCTCGCGCTGCAACGTAAAACTGGCCTAGTTTTGTTTCACGTTCTACTATAAAAACAAAACGTAACCTACATTTGTAAAAAATCCTGTCGCATGAACCCGGCAATATGTCCGGTAAGAAATCGGTGAGGAAATTTTCACCTCAAGATAGGATGTAACCTTACTTAAATTCCCATGAGAAGTCAAGTTATATGAAAATCATGGTTTTGTCTTGACAAAATAATTACGTTTCACGTCACGTTAAGCATACAAACATTGAAAGACCATCATTAAATCTTACTACACGGTCAGTGTCAATATCGCTACTGATTAATTTTCCCTAATAGATCGCTTTAAAGTCACAATATCACAGATAGATTTTTGAGGCATTTAGAGCGAAGAGATCTTGCTTTTTGTGCAGACCAATGTAAGTTCGCATAGCTATAATTTATCATTATGTAGAAGTTAAATTCGACACCTTCTGTTGCAATAAAGAATTGAAAAGTCAACAGAGAAGCCATGCAATTTTTTTCCTGATCAATTGACTAAAATGCAAACCATATTTTAGATTTTATTTTTGGCTCTACAATGATAAATCATATCCAACTTGAATAAAACATTAGTAGATGTATATTATTTATCATTATAAAACATTAAAGAATATTCATAATATGCAAAAAAGGGGTAAAATGAATAACATGGAATATATTGCAAACTGACTGTAGCCTACTAGGGCATTGGCATGTAAATAGCGAGATGCTTAATTCTTTTTTCAGTTAAAAGGATGCTAAGAGGTTCTCTAAATTTTGTATGTGTATCGAGGATACTGATGGCATCAATTTCACTAAAACTATAAAATTACAATATACCGTTATGTCTAAAACCATTCAGGTTTACAAATAAAAAAAATCACAGGTTTCAAAAATCAAACCAAACCTGAATAACATGTCTTTAAATTCAACGTGATGGAAGGAAATTTGAGACTGTGAATATTTTTAGAAATTAATTAGATGAAAGCCTCTAGGGTAGAGTCGCCAGTAGGCTGGTCAGTATGTTGATATATTATAATAGTCTTAAACACGATCCCGTGACATATATTAATTTCTAATAGGATTGACCTTTTTAACTCATATGATAGTCCATCAGATATCTTTGAAATCACTCAAATTCCAAAGGTATTTATATATCTGTCAGACTTAAAAGCGCAGAGAATTGTAAATAAGCGCAGGCGAAACGCAAATAAACTCAAACAAGCGCAAATAACGGTTAAAAAGCACATAAAACATATATTTATTTATTTTGCTAATGCTCAGTTCACCTTTTATCTTTTTTAGAGAAGCTAATTGCGTGGTTGTGAATGTAGAATATCGTTTAGCCCCAGAAAATAAATTCCCTGCACCATTCGATGATGCTAAATGTGTTGTAAGATGGGTGAAAATGAATCTAGGATTACTAGGTAAGTAAGAAGGTTTTTCCAAAATTGTAATCATATGACTAAGGATGAGACACAGTCGGATTTAGAACATTGTAATTTTTTCATGACATCTTCAACTTGCTTATACCAGAATTGGTGTCGTAAGTCTTGATCATAGGGTTATAAATTGGCCTCTGTACCGCATCAGATATTTCTTCTAGGCGGGAAATCTTATGATAACTCTATGGTCTTGATCAAGGTCGGCGTGTGAATGTCTGGTGAAACTTGAATATGTCATCTTTCCCCATCATTCTAGTCAACCCTGAGGTAAATTTATATCAGGAAAAGGTTCAATGCTAAGAGATTTAGTTTAAAAACAAGCTGTTAAAAATTTGTTACCGATGTAAAATTGTTGTAAACCGCATGTTTTATGTAGTCGGGTCGGGTCCAGATGACTTCCGTAAAATACAAATATTTCTCGTACATTCCAGGTGCTGTATTAGAAAGTAAAATAGGTGTAGCAGGCGATAGTGCTGGTGGTCAAATAGCAGCCAGTGTTTCTCATGTTATGTCAGGCCTTGATTTTCAGGTAGCTATATAACTTTGACCGAGCTCCGATCCGATCCATAACTGAGCTAAACCACTTGAGCAGCTCACTTCCCACAAAGAACAACAATTCGAACGATTCCCTCGCAAGACCTTCGAAATTTTACATTGTAAAAAAAATAACAAGCTTCTTTCATGAATTTATATATTATAAAATTATCATCCAAATGTATTTCAGATTCTGATATATCCAGTGTTAGATTTGAACTTTAGTCAGCCATCGATGACAGAATTTGAAAATGGTCCTGGATTAAAGAAACATCAGCTGGAATGGTAAGTTTTCTGTGGATATGCTCTCATTTCGTACTGAGAGAGTACAAATTCAAGTTTTGTCCTAACGGCTGCTCCTTGAAAAAACCTCTTGGTATTGATCTCTTACGGGTTGCCCGGGTCGAAAAAAGTTGGATAGATGACTTATTCTACACTTTTCTTTCATACGCCGACAGAGATTCAGTTCCAGAGTTCCAGTATATTTTTGTAAGCCATAACTAAGCCAATTTAAAGACTAACAGCATTAGAAGTAATTCCACTTTGCAAACCATGTTCTGTCATTGGAATAACATCGTTACTACTTAAGTATTAAATATTTAAATGTTTTCTAAATCGGCCATTCTGTTTCAGGAGTTACAAACAGCTTTTGAATAAAGATGAAGAGAAAAATGACCCAATAGCTTCACCATTATTACGATCTGATTTTACAAAACAACCTAAAACATTTCTTCTTATAGCACAGATAGATCCTCTGCGAGATGCTATATACGGTATGTAAAATTGTCTTATCATTGGAAATAAAGACAAATGTACATTGCATTTCATGTACGTCGTTTCTACAAGTTCCGCCCCGTTCACGTCAATTATAGCAAATGTAAGCGTCGCTAAGAAAGCACTGTATAGACTATAATACATCTTTTTCACTGTCATTCAGGCAGAAATATTTTAAGCTCAAACAGTTAGACACTCTATTTAGGCACAATCCTGTCTAATTATGCGCAGAGTTCATATGGGCAAATCCTTATAAGGGCAAACATGTACTTTCATTGAAACACATTTACATCACACACTGATATTCATCATGATGTCATTTCAGCACATAAATTAGGTACATATTTAATTAAATCTATATATTTACAGAATATAAACAGAAATTGAAAGAATGTGATATACCTGTAACAAGTTATTTAGTAAGAGGAGCTGTTCATGGTTTCTTCAAATATCAAGGTACACGTCCACTTACTTTTTGGCAACAGATCTTATCTTAATAGTGCTTCAATGGTATTATTGAAGGCATAGTCCTGGACAGTAGCCTATTTAGGAGGAAATTTATGAGCTATGGCTCGAGTATTGCCTAAAATATTCCAGGCTCCCTCTAAACCATATCTAGTTCCTCTTAAAAGACACGATTATTAAGGGCAAAAATGAATTTCTTCCTTTTCTTTTTTATGCAGGTCATTACAAGAATTTATGTGATGAATCGTATCGGCAAGTGATAGAATTTGTCAAATCAATAGCTTATTGGGATGAGATAACATTAGGTGGACAGAAGAAAGTGGTCTTTTAAATCCAACATATCTTGTAACACTGGTGAAGGAAAATTAACTCAGCTACTAATGTATGCAGTATAATGAATGCAATAACATTTCAAGTGTATTAATATTGTGTTCATATTTCAAAGAAAACTTTCTTATTGTATTGTCATAATATATTTTTTGTTTATATTTTTAAATAAATTGTTGATTTTGTATTAAATTTAGTTGTTTTCTTAACAGCACATTTATTGTTTCACAAGTTCAGTCAATTAAAACATTAATTCCAAAAATCCCAATCATTCCCCTGCTGCTTATTTTAAGTGTAAACATCAAAAAATATTGTAGACGACCGTGGTTTACCAGAAGTTTTAAAATTGATAATCAAATTCACCTTGGAATCATAAGTTTGATTTTCAACATAAGTGTAGGGCCAAGCAAACTGATTTTTAAAGAAACATGAATCTGTAGCATCTATTGGGGGAAACAACAGCCCCAGACATAGACATACCTCGTGGGAGAAGGAGACCTATGCAATAATAATGAACTTCTTATTTAAACTTAAGATAGAATTCAAAAAACAAAAAAAAGATCCATTCAATACTGTTTAATATTGTAATAAAGAGCTAAGCATACAAAATATAAGAGATATAGCAGTCGTAGTATTCAAAGATATTAAACAGAAGAGTCAATATTTACACAGTTTTAGTTCTTTGACAGAAGGAACTAGAAGAACGTTACAAATAGAATAAAATAACAATAATGAATTGGCAGCCCTAAATGATCAGGTCACCTAATAATTTCTTGAATATCTAATGTTATTTTAAACTGCTTAATATACCCATTAGGTCAACAAGGCGTTGATGTTAAGTATGGCATAATCACTTCAAATATACTCTAAATCAGAAATGTATTTCTATTTCTGTGTATGCATTTGTGCCTTTTTATATAAGGTTTCCAGAAAATATGATGACTTTGAAATATTAACAATTCTGGACATATAGGGATTTAAGAAAAAGTGAACTTGAATACTGATGAGTTTACCAGTCGTTAAATTCTTATTTCTCAGACCAAGCTAGAATTGGTTAAACAATTGGCAACTTATCCCATTAATATAGATAGATGAAAGAAGAGGCTTAGGAATATCAAATTAGGTCTATCCAGATAAATGAACAGATTCAAAAGTGTTTTTGTTCAAACTGAGAATAGAACAAAAGAAAAATTTAAGTTCACTTTATTTCACTTGCTATAGTCTTAACAATATTTTTCCATTCATTTTATACAGACACAAACTAATTAGAATTAAAATCAACTTGGATGTATGATCTGTAAAATAAGGAACTAAATCCAGAAAAGATTTGGAATGTCTAGCTCTTCACCATTGAAAAGTCAGTAAAGCTTTCAAATACAGCACTACAATTACATCAATTTTTACCCCAAAAATTTAACTTAGATTAGACAAAAAACAAAATTAGACTAGAATCAAAGTCTAAAGTAATTTCTTTCACAAAATGATCACAGATATCAACAAACAAATCATTTAATTTAAAAAATAACGTCAAAAACCAAACCACAAATCCCCAAAACAGGTTCTATATATAAATCAAAAGCAGAAGGCTAATATGTTAAATACAGATTCAGAGTTATCTTTTCTTAGAAAAGCATCCACAAACAACCAGACAAGCATTATTAAATTAGCCTATCTAATTTAGATTAAATTACAGTGGGTTTTTCTTTTGTATTTCTGATACTTTTCATATCTAGTGGGATCTCTTATAGTTCCATTCTAATGACATCAAACTAACCAAAGAGTCATTTGACCATATTTTCAAGAAATATGTTCTACATGACACACTGATTGTGAAGTTTGTGGTACATAATTTAGATCACAATGGAGACAAAAATTATCCATAAACTAAAAAGAAACAAAAAATGTAACCTAATATGAATAAGATTGGAAGTAAGAAATCTACTTCTTTTTGATGTGTCCCACCCCTAATGCTTCTGATCAAGAAAAGATAACTGTAAATCAAAGAAGTAAAGAAAGCTAAAATAATGATATAATAATTTAAATAGCATCAATATCTATTTCTTCATCACCACCGCTAGTCTCTTTATTATTGGTAGTAGCTGTAGGTTTAGCAGTAGGTGTTTTCTGTTCACCAACTTTCTCTGTTGTAGAGTACACAACCTGAAAGAAGGGCAATACTGAATATTCTAAAATGGACAGTTTGGTAACTAATCTATTTTTGGAAATTTTATTTCCTGATGACATTATCAACAATAAATCCCAATTTGCATTTTAAGCAAAGCAAATAGCAAAACCATAATCTCACCTCAATATTTTCATCTTCACTCTCATCTCCACTCTCTTCTTCAGCTTCTCTCAACCATTTAATAAATGGTGCAGCTTTATCATGTATCTCTTGAGCTACAGCTTTAGAAACATACTTCTTTGATACCTTTTCACCCCACTCAAGAATGACTTTTTCTTCCACAATATCTGTGTCATACAGTAACTTGAGTATATGGGGTACTTTAGGTAACAAGATATCTTTATGTACCTCACCCACTAACTGTTCAATACCACCCAATAGATATTTCTGAGCTTTAGTATTGTCGTAGCAAAACTGAAATAAATTAAGGTCAAATAAATCATAAGTACAAATGAAGATCAGAGTTGTGTCTGAAATGTCTTGGAAGTATTTTATAAACTATCAGTTGTTGATTTCTCCTCAGTTATCAGAAGGGGAATCCTCAACATTACTCATCATATTGTTTGTTTACTTCAGAATAAATATCTATATAATTCATTTCTGATTATTGGAACTTAACATGAAAACTTTAATAATTTTTTACTTTATATATTCTATAACAATCAGTTGTTGATTTCTCCTCAGTTATCAGAAGGGGAATCCTCAACATTACTCATCATATTGTTGAATAGATTTCTATATGACAAATCAAGACATCAACTTGCAGATATTTTTCCCTCCTAATATTTCATCATTACCAGTTTATTTCTCCCCAATTATCAGAAGGGGAATCTTCAACATTGTCAAAAACACACTGAAGGGTCTACTAATGGGATTGAGGCCGATTCATAACTAAAACAAAACCATCAGTTGATTTCTCATTTCAAAAGTGGAATTCTCCATGTTTATCATAAGTTTGTACACTTAATTGAAGAATGCTTAGAAATAAACTAAATAGAATTAGGCACATGTACAATACTTACACTAAGCAGGAGTTTTCTGTGGTTTTTAATCTGTTGTAATATATTAGTATCAAATAGTAATTCTACTAATACCAATGTAGCTTTATCTTTAACTTCTAATCTTTCAGCTTCAGCCGTTATTTCTTGTACTTGATTAACCTTATTATCATCGCGTTTCAACTGAAATAACAAATATGGGAAATGACAAAGTGGGCTTGACCAAGTGATTTGAAAGGAGTGAGAAGCATAATTGTAAATAGTTTGAAACAATCAGTTGTTGATTTCTCCTCAGTTATCAGAAGGGGAATCCTCAACATTAATCATCATATTGTTCAGAAAAAAAAAGAAATAATCCATTTGTTTTTAACAGAAATTAGTTGGAAGTCTTGGGACTTTCTGACAATTACCTGTAGAAACTTATAGAAAATATCTATTCTTTCTTCAGGTGTTTTCTCTAGATCATCAGTTAAAGCCAAGCCTTTAGCAGCATCAGTTAATTCCTCCATTCTCTGTTTAATAGCCTCTTCAGTAATATCTTCACCCCAATCACCATCATCATCTTCTTCTTGAAACTAAAAGAGATCAGATTTGGTTTATGTCAATACATCCAATTCATATTCAGACAAGTGGGCAACCAATTGTTTTGAAAATCTTGACAATATAGAAAAGGGCAAGGACAATCAGAAGTGGTGTTCTCATCTAGATTCAGATTAGGGGGACCCACTGAATTCTCATCACATTGTCCACTAAAATACAATTTACATTTTTATTCAAGTATATCAAACACTTATCAAATTGCTTGCTTACTCATAACATACCTCTGGTGGAGCATCTATAACCCCTCCGGAGGCTCTTTGAGCAGCCATTTGTTGTTGAGCATTAGCCTCAGGGCTAGCTCTATCATCATCTTTATCACCCTTCTTTTTACCACCCTTCTTATTAGTTTGCTTTTTAGGGGTTGTGGTTGACTCAACCTAAAATAAATTTTACATAATACAACATACACTCATTTATCTTATATCAATCAGTTCATTTAAGATTATTGAAACTAATCAAACCTCAGTAATTTTTTCTTTAACATATTCTATAACAATCAGTTGTTGATTTCTCCTCAGTTATCAGAAGGGGAATCCTCAACATTACTCATCATATTGTTCAATGGATGTGGGTGCTAAGTCAAGTCAAACTTCCTCACCTGGTCTGATGGATTCTTCAGAATGAATGTGGTTAATTTATGCCTCATGTCAATTTGACCAGAGTACCCACAAGCTATACAGCGCTGGGAAATAGTCTGTTTCTTAGCCTGAACAGCCTAAAATGAAGATAGTTTATCACATTAAGATTCATTTCAGGAGGTTTCTAATTCTAATGGAAAAAAAACTCTACAAGACAGGTCTGATAAAACATGATTATATTAATGTAGCTTCTGAATTTTTAATGAATCCAAATTAAGAGTTTTTACATCCTATTTTTCAGTACTTGATGAGATTTATCAATTAAAACGGTGTACAATGAGAGAGATTTTGCCAGGAAAACAGCACTTGCCTACCCAAATTTGATTTGGATCTATAATGTGCAGTGTGGTTTTGTAATCTAAGGGACGATGTTTTATCATGATCACAAAGAAGCAAGTTACTTACAAGTTTTGTTTCTGGATTGGAACATTCAGGACACAAAACAAATTTTTTGATAAAAACATCTAAAAGATTTTGAAGCTTTTCAGCATCATGAGAGCCATTGACAATATAGCGATCATTCTTTAAATCAAATTGAGTTTGTGCACCAAGCTCACAGCCAAAAAACTTGCAAGGATCTGGAAAAAAAAGACCAAAAAAAAAACATAGGCTAAATTAAAGATAGCTTTCAAGGCAAGAAAACATACACCCATAGGCAGGGTGTACAAATTATCGAAACACACAGCACTTACTGACTCAGGTCATGAATGAAAACTCAAAATCTGTTCATCAAAAATTGTCTAATTTGACCTTGATCAAGATTTCATCAACATAAATGATCAGACTAAAATCATAACTATTAATAGTCTTTATCGTTTTCACAAAAACATTTTGGACGATTTTTTTTTATGCATGTTCAGTAGACTAATAAGAAAAAGGTTTATGGAACAAAAATTCAATAAACTTTTTAAAAATAAAGACTTAGTAATAAAATTTATAACATCTTTATTTCTTCTAGTTTCACTGAAAAAATATACAGTATATTAGAAAATATAACCAAAACTTACAAGTAGCTGGCCTGGAAAGAGCTTTGGCCACATCAACCATGTTCACAATAACAGTCTTTATGCCATTTCCTTTTCCCTCCACCTGCAAAACAATTAGAAACTCATTAAACAAGTTGAATACTGTAGCAATGCCCTAGCAACCGTAAAATGAATTTGAAGTCAATGCATCACATACTTACAGAATGACAGAAAATTATCTAGATCAATCAAATTGTATTCAAATAAAGAACAACAAATTCATTAAAAACATGTTGCAAGTTTAGTTGGTTAAATCCATGAGAAATTATACTCTTACCAACAGTTAAAACGTACTAACCTTGGCTAAGAGTTTCGGCATTTTATAGCGATAGAAGGGGTCGAGGTTGCTCCTATCAACGTTGTAAGACATGTTGATTTTTTATGACAAGACAAAGGTTTTCTTTTTCTATGTATACTACTAGAGGTTTGATTTCGATGACTTTCTGACTTTAGGAAATTCATAAACCTTTCTGGGGGAAGCGTACCGCCCCAATTAAATAGCGTTGGTTGTATGGTTGCAATTGTTGCTCCTCGCCAAGACGGCCCTGAAATATTCAAGGTCTAAATTTTAGAATCTATTCAAGTAACATGCATTATCTTCACTTTTGTTATCAAACTAAAAGTTTACTTAGCACAACACATAAAATTATTTAACTATACTGTCACTTGCTATTTGGTAACATATTGCTAGTGGTCACTGATAAGTCACATGTGGTAACACCTGCCTAATAGTAATAAACATTATTTAAAACAGATCACTATGTCCACACACCTAAATTTTATCACAGATTATCAATTAATCAACACTAATGAGTAAAATTTAAAGAGGTAATTAACTTCCTAATCTGGATTAATAGATTAAATCTGTTAAGTCACTTTCACAAGATGCAAGTAGACTTCAAAAACTGTCTGCGCATTTCCCAAAGACCGATATCATTAGCCCACGTGCTTCCAGTTGACAAACGTGGCTCAATATGGCGGAAATTTACTGGCATAATTTGGCTCAATACAGAGGACAAATTTCAACCTATATTAAGAGACAACTTACCCCAGATAAAACAATAACTTCTAAATTAGTGAAACTCACCGTATCGAATATATAACTTCATAAAAACGTTAAAACGTTTAAAGGTTATTGCTAGACAGTGGGGGTGGCAACCTGCCAAAAAAAGCAAATGTGTCTCAATAATATGTGAACCTTATACACCAGAATTGTAGGTGGATTAGTTACCACAACCTGAAAATAAGAAAGACATATATTTTATGAGCTCGAATCATTAAAATTAGATATGATAAAGCATGATTTATTGCGTAATACGAAGCAAGATTGTTACCTTTTCGCCAACCTCGATTCACAAGTGACAAGTAGATTTCTTCATTCCGTTGCGCGCAGCGACAAGAACCCGGATGATTACGACTTTCGTCAAGTCTCGCCGATACTTCCGAGATTATCGCGACATTCCGCCATGATGGATGATGACGAGATGGGTGGAATCTAAAGAATAATTTATCAGATTACAAAATAGTCATATCGAATTGTTTATCAACAAACTTAGATATTTTGCCAATACTGTTTTTTTGCATTCATCTGAAAAGAAGAAGTTACGGACATTCTGTAATATTGCTTGTCGCGGTATTTTTGATCACCTGGCTGTCTGTTGACTGTTGTGTTTATATTTTTTGATGTGTCTTTTGTGATGTGAGTCTTAATATTAACTTAATAGTTTATTTACTGATTCAATAAGTAAATTTCTGCAATTTTGCTTCATACTATTTTACTCTTTATGGAACTTAGTCATCGCAATAATAACCTTGTCAAGTGATAGATATCTCAATTTTCCGATGTCTAATGGAAAGGAAGCAGTTTTACATGGCTGTCTGCAAGTGCAATCAAATAAAAATATGTAGACGATAATTAGATTATTAAATATATCATCCAAATATTATTGTTGACATGCCATTGTCAGGAGCATTTAACATTCAGGAAACTAATACATCACTTGTGTTAGTTGTTGAAACCCTGACCCTGAAGTAATTTTTAAGTTATTATAGGCTACTGTTACCTACGACCTGCCAAACCTGCCCCTGCATTTTACCAACTTATCTTTCTAAAAACATATTGCGTATGGTCCTCAGACGCACAATCAAAAATAATTTTTAGGGAAACATGTCGAACCATTGAGTAAACTTTAACCATAAATAAATGGAGTTTTATGTCCTATTCTTATTAACTAATGGCCTATGAAGACGGACAACGCAATGCAGCATACTTCGAGATAAATTTTGCCAGGACAACTTCATAAGCCTACCGGTACTCTTTTTGCCATATCAAAACCATTCCCGCGATTGAACCCTGGACTTTCAGGAACCACAACATGCGATTTGAAAAATTTGAATGGTGCGAATAGATGCTATCGGTATCCCCAAGACAAATAAAAATTTTAGAAAAAAATCAGTACCTTTTTACAATCCCTTTAAAACAAGAAATATCAGGATTTTATTATTTATTTGCGTCCTGTCCATATCTTGTTTTCTGGTTAGATATTAAAACCAATAAATATCAATATATTTATTGCCACAGCTGTTACTAAAAATGTGTGATATTGATTTCAAATATTGTTTTCTTTTATCCATATATTGGAAAATATAAACTTATATTAATCTAGTAGCTTTGTTTTGTTTTTAAAGTCTGTAAATATGAATTCATATTCAAGGTTATGATAAGCATTATCATATTGTCTTTTACAGCAGCAAAACATAAGACCACTGTTTTACTATCTCAAGGATCCTTTTTGCTTCTTGATCATGCCTCTTGGTGATTAAATGACCAAACACATAAGCATTTTGGCTTTGGTTCTTAGCAATTGATATTATTGATCTCAGGTACGACAAGTGCAATTGTGAGCACTTTTATAGGCCATGAGATGAAGACGTGTAGGCCTACCATTTATTTCATTGCATTTGTTGGAGTTAGATACTTAGGTTTTATCCTGGCATAAGCCGAGATGAACTTTCGGCTATGGAGAAAGCGTCTCTTGGATGGGACAATAAACTGAAGCCCATAGTGATACAGGCTGTACTTGTGTAAGATCTCTTAACAGTTGGAAATTCAAAAAAGAAATTTTACGCCACTGTTCTGACTAAACTTTCCCTCATTGCACACTGCATGGCATTGCCATTTGCATTCTTCTATGCAGATGTTGGCAATATTGTATTCATATTGGCAGTCCTTGAAAACTTTAAACAAATCCCTGGAATTTAGAATGTCTTTAATTTTGTCAAGCATTTGATGAACTGAACATATTAACTTTTATTGAGAAATAAAGTTGGTAAAGCAATGAATGAATATTTCTTTGGAAATTTAAATTGTAACTAATAGTGATGGATTTGAATCAAAGCAAGTTAATGATAGACTATCAATGACTTGCTGTTTTTATCAGAAACTATCTCGATTTTGCATGTTTCAAGAATAAAGGATGTTAAATCCTTTTAGAGCCATAAACAAAATTGTCATGATTCTTTTGATTTTTCAGAGTACAGATATGTTATAGAAAATGGAGGGACAAGGTGACGCAGATAAAACGTAAGTTTTTGATAATATTGATTGGGTGGTCCAACGTTCGTTTTCCTTTTTACAGAAGGCCAATTTCGGTTGTTTATAGTACTTTTATTCATCCACTTACAAGGATGTCAGTCAGTCCTTTTTTTTACCCTGTATAGATTATTTGTAAATAATATTTGTGAAAAGTCACATGTCCCTCATGGCCAAAATTAGCCCTAGGTGATAACCAAATTTTGGACTGAGAAATTTAATAAGTAAATTGTAGGTGATCATTGTTGTTGATGATATTTGGTCATTTTCACTTTTTGGTACTGATCATAATCTTAAAAACATTGATATTGTTTACAGAACCTCGTATTCCTAGCTTGACTGTAAATAAGGTAAAATAATCAATTGCAAAACACATAGGCAATAATAAACAATCTGATTTAAAAGCTGGTAAAAGATTGTATACAAGATTTCAATCTGTTTTTTTTTCTGCATATGGAAATAGAAAATCTTGTATATTGTACTATACCGTCATGCAAGTAATTTAACTAGGTTTCGATTTAAATGAAGGGAAATCATGTATAACAAAAATAGGGATGTTTTATACTTTTCTCGAAAACTAATTAACCGTCTAATAAAGAGCGGTTACACGTAAAATATAATATGGCCTCAAATGACTGGAAAATATTACAGAATTTGTAAATATTTCTTAAAGGGACATGTTCACTATTTAAAGTGTGTTGATTTTGGTCTTGACTATATGTAAATATTAGAAACATAACAATACATGCATAATCCCTTAAAAAATATATCTCAGACTATGAATTTCATTCTCTATTCCTATTCTTGTCTTGAATATATATGGCACAGTCACAAGAAACCATATTTCTAACCACGCTTAAGGAATGAATGTGGATCTTATTATCAGTATAGGGAAATAAACACTGGTATATCACGTGACAGGACAAATGACCCGGCGAAGCATTGGTCTATCTGTTTTGATAAAATTTTTTAAAAGTAGAAGTGCTGGAAACCATTGTGTTTTCCACTGAACGAGTTAGGGGGGCATTTCATTGCCACAAATTTCAAGATTGAATCATTTATTGTTTTTATACGCCCACATTGTAATGTGATCAAAAATTGTCGTCACCCCTGTCCGTCAGTCCGTCCATCCACAATTGCTTGTGAACGCGATAGAGACTACAGTTTTTGTCGGATTTGAACTTGCTGTGATCATTTATATTGATGAGATATCAGACAAGTTCGAAATTGGCAATTTTTCGACGAACGGTTTTTGAGTTATTGCATTTGACTTAGTCAAAACGCGTCAAAATTGGCTTGTGAACGAGATAGAGATCACAATTTCTGTTGGATTTGAATGTAATTTTGTGTCATTATTTATATTGATGAGATCTTAAACAAGTTTGATAGTGACGATTTTTTGGTGAACTTTTTTTGAGTTATTGCCCTTGACTTAGTCAAAAGGCGTGAAAACAGAGTTGTGAACACCACAGAGACAACAGTTTTCATCTGATTTAAAGAAATTTGGTGTGATCATTGAAGTTAATGAGATCTTGGTTAAGTACAAAATAACGATTTTTTGGATAAACTGTTTTTGAGTTATTGCACTTGACTTAGTCAAAACACTGCAAAATTGGCTTGTGATTGCGATAGATAATACAGTTTTCATCTGATTTGAATGAAATTTGATGTGATCATTTTTATTGCTGAGATCTTCAATATTCAATATTCAATATTTACTAATTTTCGATGAACTATATTTGAGTTATTGCCCTTGACTTAGTCCAAACACATGAAAATTAGCTGGTAAATACAATAGAGACTAGGTTTCATCTGATTTGAATCAAATTTGGTGTGAACATGTATATTGATGAGAACTTGAATTAGACCTAAATAATGTAAGAGTTTCTGCCTGTGTTAAAACAGAACATATATTTTAAAGTGGGTGTCTCTTACTGTCACGTGACAAACTACAGTTATTGGAAAATAAACGCCAGTATGTGTAGCTGTTTTATTGAAGCGAGTAATAGTAGAGATGTAAATATATAGATTTGAAGGCTCATATTTTGATTGAGAGGTGTGAACAATATTTCTGATAAACTAAGCTAAAATAAATTTTTGTTGCTGAGACAATAGATCAAAACAATGGTGACATGTGAAATTTGTCATGAAACCTATTTGTTAGCTACTTAGTATACGGTACTTAGTTTGATTTGAGTGTTGTACTATTATTTTAAATATGAATTTGAAGGATGGGAAAGACTAGAAAATTACTGAAATATCCTACAGTTTTCGTAAATTTCAAAATGGTTTTTCATCAAGAAACTCAAATTTTGGCTTTGTTAGTTTAAGTAGGCATGTAGGAATGTCGTGTAGGAAATGTTCCGTTTGATAAATACAAAATTCTGCTTCTTGCATTATGGCTATATTTTTTTTATTCAGGCATCAATTGATCTGGTAGTGTCTCTTGTAGTGCTCACACGAATAGTGATTTTTGCTAGTCAACTATTCGACGGCATAATTCGATTTGTATTCGATTAATCGACGATATTTTCAATTAAAAATTGCATTGAGAAATCAGCTTTAATATTGGTGAAATTTGCCGGTTTTCTCTCTTTTGCAATACAGATTTACAACAGTGCTATAAATACCTCGCTTTGAAAAGGTATTTCATGACATACAATTATTATTTATTACGTGCCGGTTGCGTTTTGAGGAACAATAAAGCCGGTAAACAATAGAATAAAATGTTTTCAGTTCTAATTGATAAAAAAATCGAAGTACCAAAATAAAAGAAAATCATACGAAGTGAACCTTCTTTCTTCTAAATTGGATAATTACATGTTTTTATTTATACCAGCTACCGTATATTTCCGTGTATAATGCGCAGGTTTTTGCCATAAAATGGGCCCAACAAAGAGGGGGTGCGCACTATATACGGATAAATAAATTTGGAGTATTTTTCCCAACGAAAATGCCGCCAGTCGATGTTAAGGATCCGCCATTTTGTCTTCCTTCATCGACACTCGCGGTAAAATTGATTTGCGTAAAAGATTGAATTATGATTTTAATAACGGCCCAATATGATTAATATCTTATAAATTAAATATTTATTGTTAAATATTTGAACAAAACTAAAATGATTCAAGTTAATAACTTTGTTTTTAAAATGGAAAATGTTACGTGAAGACGAGAGGTACCAACAAAAATAATGTTCACGGGCAAAGCATTTTCAATGGCTTTTATAGTAGGAACAATGGATTGTCATGCTTGATGACATGCCTCAATACGTAATCGAGTCTTGCCTGAATATAAATACGGTTACCAGAATAAGTGGGTTTTAATATAATCCATTGTTTTCCTAATTATTCATCAGATATGATACACAAGGTTCACGCCGTCAATTTTTTCATTTCCGTTGAGAGGCAATACTAGTCGATAAATCTATGCGGGGGGTAAAAGCAGTCGATAAAAATAAACTATTGAGCGAATCGTGTCACTCCAGCGATGATTAAAGACTTAATTAAGAAAGACAATGATATTTATTTACGTTAAACAAACGAAACAATCACAATTAAGTATTCACACAAAAGGAACTGACGCAATATCATGATTATTATTCGCAGTATGATTACAAGTATAATGGGGCCTATTAGTCTTACACCAAGTCAGTTACCGTTAGACCTTCGAATTCCTGTCAATGATATCTTCTTCAATACGTCTCAGTTTACCGGGTAATTGCACATTTTTCTTCAAGCTGAATATCATCCTCGGTAGCGTCCATAGCATTAAAAATACCGAATCAGATGAGAAGCGTAATAGAGCGGTATCTCTGTTAAGTCGTGTACAATTTATCGATTAGTATAATAATCAAGTATTCACACAAAATGAACTGACGCAATATGATTATTATTTGCATTATGATTACAAGTATAATGGGGCCTATTAGTCTTACACCAAGTCAGTTACCGTTAGCCCTTCGAATTCCTGTCAATGATATCTTCTTCAATACGTCAAAGTTTACCGGGTAATTGCACATTTTTCTTCAAGATGAATATCATCCTCGGTACCGTAAATTAATAGCATGATACATGATTTATAAATAACACTCAATAATACCATTACGAGAGATTAGAAGCAATAACTACGGGATTAAAATGGATTTTATTATAAAAATAAATAGTAGAAACGTAAGTTGCAGTGGAACATTGTTTATTATAAAAAAAATCTATGAATGGTGACTTACATATTGACAACTATTTCCCGATAACGGTGTCTGTGAAATGCCAACTTAAAGTCGTATTTTTGCCGCGAAAAGGGGTGCGCACTATACATGGGTAAATGAATTGTCCCCGATTTCGCGGAGGCAAGGAAGGGGTGCGCATTATACATGCATGCACTTTATTCGGAATTATACTAGTTATATAAACGAGATGCGACACTAAGAGACTTGACAACACAATCTATATATAACTTGGTACAGGGATTATCTCGCAATAATTCCTAATAAATTGCTTAAAAATCAGTTTACAAGATTACTCGTCATAATCTTGTGCTTACCAAAGCGATCTTTCCAGGCATGAGATTAAAATAGATCCATGGATAGTTGTTTGTCTACATTTGGATACAAAACGTTTCATTCTTAAAAACTGTATTGATCTGCGGTTTGATATGACCAAATTGATTCCGGTGGATTCGTCTTATATCGGGGTCGGTTCGTCTAAGTAGATTTTACAACGCACATTTTGTAATCTTAGAACTAGGATAACCAACAATAGTAGTCAAGAACTATTGTTTGCGAATTTATGTCCAAATTTGAAACATCAGTAGCAGTTTGGGGTGATTTAAGTTAAATATTTCTAAACAACACTCTTGCATTAGCCGGTATATTAGTTTGACTGCCGTTATAAAGACAATATTGTTCAAAGGGGAGTTTTCAAAACATCGGAATGTATTATCATTTAATCTTTTTTTTATAGGCGAATAATCGAATAGGAAAATCCGATTCGAAATAATTGCGAAAACGGCATCGAATACTACTAATCGATTATTCGTGTGAGCACTAGTCTCTTGATTTTGACAGCAGCAGGTGTCTCGAGTAATCAGCATGCTTACTCTTTGAATGACCAGATGGTACTTCTCTTTAGAGGAGTTCACTACTACTAAACAACTATTACTCCTGATTTTGTCATTGCTTCATAACCTAGAGGATTATGAAAAAAAACCATCCCAACTAGAATTCAAAGATGAAAAATCAAGTAATTTACACTAAAAGATTGAATAAAATGAAAAAATTGAGACTCCAAAATTCAATTCAATATCACTTTAAATTGAAATCTGATAGAGATCTTATATGGACTTGATTTTTCATGATTATTGATTGAATGCCTACCAAAGATCCCTAAAATTAATTTCCAAATATTTCCAAAACTAGGGAGACATAATTGGTAAAATCTAAGACCATGTGGAACTGGTAAATATATAATGAATGTATGGCTATCTATTATCGACAATATATGGAATGTTTAACAGTGAAGAATGTTCATTTATAGTCTATTTATAGATGACATTCTATAGTGAACACCATATGGCAGACATATTCTGATTGATTCTTGGAGAAACTTCTTAATAATTACACCATATCTCAATCTTCTTTACTCTCAGCATACTCTCACTACCTTCTATTGATAACAGATAAACCTCACTCTTTCATACAGCAGGATATCTATGATAGACTCTTCATATATTATGTTTATTATTCTAATGAGATGTGAATGAATTATGTTAATTAGCTTAATTATTCATTATTGATCACTTTAGGCTATTTGGTACGAATTAGCTATGCACAGAGGCAAACTCAAAAAAATATACAAATTTACAAACTTAATGTGATCATTCTGAGAAGAAAGATATCTAGATGATCTAGAAATATTCATAGTTTATGATCTTTCGTGTACAAGCACACAAAAAATGGATAAATGAAGTGATGTCATAGATATCACAGTGAATAGGTAGATTATTGATCTCCCACACTACTCCAGCCTAAAAATCAATATTCTCCCTTTTATACTAATGCTTGCTACCAATTTACAATTCTTTAGGCATGCTTACAACAGCAGGCTGGCTCGGTCCATTATAGAAACAAGGGAGGACAGGTGATTGAAAGCCAAACACAGAAAATCTTTTTCTTTTCAACAAAGCTTTGTTTAACATCACATCTGCTAAAGTTCTTTGAAAACTGGTGATAAATTTGTGTTACGGGTGTAAAATCTTATATTTATTAGGAGTCTGGAAGTGAACTATTGTTGACTCTAGCTCTTGAACCAAGGGACCCCAATCTCATAATGAATGGACTAGGTTGATAATTTATACCTATACTGAAATTGACATGGTGGCCGACTGCCTTTTATTTTGCCCAAATTTGTGATAAATTGTGAAAAATGATGGAAACTGAGACTATTAAGGCTTATAGATTGTAAGTAGACTTGGTTGTTTATCTTCTTTCATCTTGTATTGTAAGTATTATTTATATAGCGAGAGTGATGGTATATGACTCATATTCACCAGTCTGACTGTGGTATATTGATATATTATATATATATATTGTATGTACATCAATATTTTCCTCACTTTCACTGATATTTATCAAATAATGAGCTATATTATTGAAATATAATCCATATTGAAAAAGTTTTTCTAGAATTTGTGATTCTCCCGTGATAGGCGGGCATTGGGCTGAATCATATGTAAATTCTTGAATGATCTAGAATGGCTACTCTGCCTGGTTTTTTCAAACCTGCTTTTGTGGATGATAATACTCCTTTAGAATATTGAATTGAAATTGAATTTGACATTCTACCATTTTAAGCAGATGCAGAGTATGATGAAGGAGATACTTTGAGGATTGTGATATTTCAAATTCATTTTTTGGGGATTACCCGCTAGCAAGAGAATGTAAATGTACTCTCTGATGTTATAGGGCCATTATTTTGCTGTTTTCTAATACATTTCAACTTTCCTCCAATCACTTTTCAGAATGGATATCCCAGATCCCTAGTGCTTTGTTCTCAAAAAACATACATCAGATAAAATTCAGATATTAAGACACAAATCTAAAACAAAATTTTAAAAGCAATTGACAAATCATGTGATTGCAACACTGAAATCATTTTACAAGGTTAAGTTTTCCAGAATAAGGCCTCTTTAACATGTGAAATATATTTTGAGATCCCTCCAGAAGTAAAGATAAATTGTTAAACCTTGAGAAATTCCAAAAAGATTGAATTGTTGCGCAATGTAAATGTCGTTATTATTATTATTATTATTATGTCATCATACTAGCAATTGTCTTCAAATAGTTGAATTTAATAGGTTCGGACTTAGACAATATTAAACCAGTGTAGTGCTTCTTTCTTTAACTTACATATATACATTTAGGTAATAGACTTTTTACTCTTTAACTAGTATAATATGACTGTAGTTATAATAAACAATGCACATACTTTCTATTGATCTCTTTGAACATCTCTATTGATGATATCTATATTATTGTATATGGCTTTTAGAAACAGATGGATACTTAGAGTCAATGCTGTATATATGTATTCTGTATAGAACAGTTGGAATTGCAGCTTTGTTTTAATTAGTAACTTTTCTACTCTTATATTCTCTGTGTCTGTGTTGTAAATGTAAAGGATTGTAAAAAGGTGTTTTAAAAAGTGTTTGTATTATAGACACTGATCACATCAATTTTCAGTCAGTTTTCTGTTTTTCAATTGAACTCAATGTTTAGTGATGTCACTAGTGGAAATTAGTTATTGTAAGCAGTTTAGGGATAGATAGGCCTACATCACGAAAAAAGTATAAAATGGATGCTATCATTATCCTGAATATGCCGTAATACTGATGTAGACTACTACTGTACAGGGGAGTATGCTTTCTATGATATTAACCCAATTTTTGCTTCGTAACATATCAAAAAATACTTGACTTAACTGCAATATTGTTAACAAACATTTCCATCTGTGATTTTGAAAATTTCCAGCAAACCACTACTTATGTAACTCATCAAGAAAACTTCATTAAATATTAAAATGGATTAAACCAGGTTTCTAAAACCAATTGATTAACTATCCTTCCGTATCTAGGTTTAGGCAATCAATAATATGATGTTAAATGGAGTAATATTGTGATAAATTCATTATAATATTATGATTTAGGCAATAATATTATTTCCTGAGTTAGGTAGACATATTTTTGATAAATTCATACTATTATAATAAACTGGGAAGACATTTATACATAGTCATATATTATGATCAATTCATAATGTTATGATATAGATTATGATTTAGGTTATAATGTTATGATTGAGGTAATAGAATATTATGAAATAGTTTATAATATATTATGATTTAGGTTATAATATGGATGAAAGGTATAAGGTTTTTTTGTAAAAGCCAACATATTTCATTTAATTTCTTTTCTTGACTTTCCACAAAATTTAGGAAATTCAGAAGACAAAATTTGATAATGCTTTATATTTTTCAACTCAGAATTAGATCCTGGATTCTTGAAAACCATAATAAACATCACTCAAAGAAAGTGTATATATTGAATAAATTGATCTACTCTAGCACCTGCTTTCTAATATTTATCAAGATAAAGCCTTTTAAACTTCTAAAATAATTTTCTTCAGAATGTAGTGAATTGATTTGTTATACCCTGGTTTATTTTGGACGGGGATTATTTTGGACATGAATATGCAAATAGTCCTCAAAGGTTCTAGATTTGCACGAAAATCACATAATCCTTTTCAGAAGAAATTGAGGCAGTAGAATTAGTAAAATGAAAGTTGTGTGAAAGTTGAATTATTAAAGTGAAAGTTAACTTGAAAAATAGACTTAACAGATCACCAGCTGTTATATATTATCTAAAAGATACAACATTGTACCATCAGCTGTGATATCCTGTTCATCTGTTATATTTTAGACCTGTGATACACCTTTAACCTAATGTGTCATTCAGGTACAGTATGTGTTGGCAGGAACACAGTCATATAAATAATGAGCTGCTTTGACATACAGATATTGTGACATATGCCTAGATGTTCAAGTTTTCTTGTCTTTACTTTATGTGTTACAGTTTTCGAGGTATTCAGAACTAAAATGATAAATGATTGTACAAGTTATTGATTATATATATTATGGAATAGGACAAGGCCTGGTTTCCTAAAATTTTGATCATTTGTGTATATTAGAGTTTATTTTTTTAGGCAAGCTTTCCAAAGTTTCTATAGTTGTATAACTATCAGGCCTTTTATAAGCGAATAAATTTCAACCTTTTAGAACAAAAAAGCTTAACCTAGTAAACCAACAACACTTATTTTTTGGAGGGTGGAAATTATAATGTTGGATTGATCAGCTGGAATTATACAGATTCTTTGCCATATTTTGATTATTTCCTCACTTGTACTATCATGACCTTAAGAAAGTATGACGAAATGGGGTGTGGCTTTGACACAATGGTGATAATGATGGTCAAGGTTTGGTCAAGGGGATAATTTGTGGGACACATTTTTTGTTATGTGATGGTCTAAATGCTCTACTCCTACTGTGACCTGACATGACTTTTATAGAGTTAATCTCTTTAAAGGAAGTGGTAAAATGATATAATCCAATGTTAATCAGCTGAAACACATCAATTGTTCATTGTATCAAATGTCATTGTGTCAGTATTGGTATTTGTAAGCTTTAAAAAAAATTTAATTTGATGTTTGTTGATCGGATTGTTTTGTTACTGTGATGTGATGTATGACAGTATGTTCAGAAAGTAAAAGTACCAATTATGATAATTATTACCACATATTCATAGCATTGAAATACAATTTACACTTGGATACCATAGTAGTGAAGCCTGGTCTTGTCAACCCCAAACATCATTTTACAAATATCTGATTATTTTATTTATATAATGGCTCTGATTTTCTATTTTGCCAAAAAAAAAAATTATCTTAAAATATTATTTGACTACCGGTACTTATTCCACACTGTGCTTCACATTATGCTTTCCTTTGATCTTGTCGGTTTAGTGACTTCTTTAATTAAAAAACAAGCTCCCTCCTGAAGTTTACTCTCAGAAACGCTTTAGAAATTTTTAGAAGGGTAGACATAATCAGCATTACTAAAACTGTTCCAGATAGAATAATCCTTAGTGCTTCTATCACTAACACTTTATCCCAATTTTTGCATAGAGTAATTTTTTCAAAGAATTTGGTGCTCTTTTAAATAAATGCTTTGGTGGCATTAAGACATTAACAAGTTGTTTAAACTAAATGATAATTGGAAACATCTTGAAAGAAATTCATTAATAGAATCACACATTCTTTTCTGGTTAATTTTATCTAGTCCTGTTTGGCATACAATCAAAAAACAATTCACTAGAAAATACTGATAAGTTAAAATGGAAATTAAATATTAGTGTTTTTAACTAACCTACATTGAATTATACTTCTAAATGATACCAATTTTTTTTTTCTAAGTGTAAAATACATTTAGGTGTGCACTAGAAAAAAATCTTTGGGAACTATCTGTTATTGAAACTCTTTTGGCAATAACTTTGTTTTGATGGTGCAATAAATTCTTGGAACTATCCTGTTGTTGTATTGTGGTAGATCTGTGTTAAGAAAATTTAAGGAATGTACAAACAGAAATCAAAATTATTACCATGGATTTTCATAATAAAAATTAACTCCACAAGTTTTTTTTGAATTTATGTTTAAATATTTCATCCTCATTGGAAGGTTGTGTACAAAAGAAATAAAATGGAGGGGATACAGCAAGAAAAGGTATGAAATGTTAGTACTTCTATTGCTTGCTGTTCATATTGTAGTCAGTTCTTTTGCATAGATTCGTATGATGGAGACAGCAACTTTCATTCTCAATGGAAACTTTCGAGATATTTTAGTTTGTAAATGGATTTAAGTTTGCCTGTTAAAATGACAGGCAGCACACATAAGTCGCCTGTGAAAAAGGTTAAAGAAGCTAGTCAATGACCGATGACTCTTGCTATTTCCAGACTTTTTCATATTGTTAAAATCAGAATGAGTAAGATATTTTGACAGTGTTGTTTTTTTTGGCATTTTATCTAATTGCTAAGTCTCCATGCTAACTAATTGATCCTAACAATTGATAAGAACAGTCACGGTCAGAGAGGTCAAAGGCTTTTTGTGAATAAAAAAAAGGAATTTTTTTGCTTAAAAGTTGATTGATTGTCTTTTCTTTTTTCCTTTGTGACCTAGTTATAGAGTTTGCTTCAATAGTTATTGGTATTGGATTCATATTAAATGAGCCAGGTTTTGAGGACTGCTAGAAAGATACATGTACATCAAGGGGTCTGAGGTTTTACCCTGTCTTATGTCTGAATGAAACATCAAATTTTCCATGTCTAGTTGTTTGCATGGGAAATGAATTGAGACGTAGTGGAAGTGGATGTGTACCCTTACTGATCCCTCCAAAGGTGAAAATCAAAAATCAGTTGGCTAATACTTGTGTCATTGCCAAAATCTCCAGGCATTATTTGTTCTCAATTGATGTCTGGCTATTCAGAGTTTTTTTGGGGACCACTGATTTGTGTCATAATTCATAATAGAGAATCGGAATAAAAACAGATGTTAGATAACTCAGAGTACTCTGTACTTATTGCTGCATTGGTTAGTGTATTTTAATTGACTAGTGTGATAATGGAAATGGTTGGTCTAGAATAAGAATAAGACAATTAGTGACTATAAAATGATTAGAAACATCAGACAGAAAATCAATGTTATCGTGTTGTCAGAGGCTAGAGAGAGAACAGTGAATCATTAATGAAGTGAGGGAATAAATGTACATACTGGTATAAACTAGCCATTACAGAATAATAGGTGTCTATAGCAAGTATAGAACTTCTCTTTAGGCTGGATTGGAGTCATTCAATTCAAACAGGTTTAAGTTTTGATAAGGGGAATATAGGCTTGAAACTTATTTGTTGAAATTGAAGTTTGTTTCTATGAATGATAATCGAGAATGAGTTTTTACCTAGATCCCAAGAAAGAGAAATTGTGGGTTTTAGACTACCAAAGTCACAGCCAGAGGGTATTTGACCTGGGCATTTCTTTTTCAGTAAAAATTGATCAAAGTAGGATGTAAAACTCCATTCATTTCATATTTTCTGTACCAGGTTCTGAGAAAACTTTCCTTCAGTTGATGGCATTAACCTACTCTTTTTGAATTTAACAAAAGTTTAAAGTGTAGCCTGATTAAATAATATGTTAATTTGATTGAACTAGTCATGGATGATATCAGATATTAAAGAATTTGGTATGTAGACTTACTAATAATAGAATAATCTACCTGTATTCAGACAGTTCCATATTATCTCTACCAAAGTCTCCATTATTGTTACTATACTTAGTTTTACTGATATTTCTATTGGTCAATTTTTTTCAAATATTTGATGTTTGATTTGTTCAGAAGCTTTCATACAGCCAGGCTTTGACAAAAGCGCACACATGTGTGCTGTGTGCAGTCATGTTTTCCCTATCAAAAACTATGCAGACACAAAGTCATATTTTTTTTTTTTTTGATAATGAAAATATTTCTCTTCTCAAAACTCTAAAAATTAATTTAAAACCCAAGTTTGCTTGAGGATTAAAAAATGAAATCGTGAGGTTATTTAACTCACCAATATTTAGGAAAGAAGATGTATTTTAAGTATCTAACTAGTTATAGTGTAATTAGTAATCTGTCATCCTTATAACATGTTAATATTTATATTATAACTTATATTTATAACTAGTTTATTTATTCTAGATTATAAAAACACATGTACTCATTGACTATGGATAACTAGATCTTTTAATGCAGAGCACATACCCGGTATTATACATTTCTGAGAAAGAGAGATGTAGATATAGGTTAGGTATATATAGATATATAGAGGGTGTGCTATAGTATAATGTGTTAATGAAGCATATTTAATTGTAAAACACATAATTATATGTAATCCCATATATATAGTGTTTTTTTCAAGTTGCAATGTGTAAGCTTACTCAAACATGGACTAGATTACATATTTCTTCACAATCTCCACAGAAGTAATGTCCTAAAGGGGATTTCACAATTTAGCTCCTGAAAGGCTGTCTCTAACCAAAATAGTTTGCTCACTGTGTTGAGTTGATTTGCTACATGTGATCAATTTGAATTTCCTTATACTTCCAATCGCAATCAATTCAACTTTTTGGTTGTGAGAAATTAACGTTTTCAACAAAATTCAAATCCACTTCAAATCGAAATTTGAGGCCAGTTTCTTTTTACCATTAACACTTTATATCTTAAACTCTATCATTTTTTGATTATAGTTGTTAAATATAGATAAATATGAAAATACCTTAAGGGTATAATTGGGTGTTACACAGCATGATAATGTACTTAAGAGAAAGTCATTTGAAATCTATAACATGTTGATTGCATTATTAATTTGACATGTATATTCTAAAAGCTATGTATAGCTCTTTTACATCTATTCTTTAACTTTGCAATACTGTAATAGTTGATAGAGAAATCGATAGTCTGGTTAGAGGCGAATATTGAGTTACTCTCCTCAAAATATTTTTATACTGGTTACCAGAGTAGGCTAGGTCAATATAGTCCTTAGTTATCAATATTCCTCTATTATATATTGATTATTATACATTCCTGACATATTTTTCTCTTGTTCCTGATAATGGTCAGTTCAATGCCAATAGTTAATTGACATTTTCTATTTCTTTATGTTAAATAAGGAAGAAAGCCTATATTTATTCTGCTGCTTTTCTAGGTGGTGGATTGAATAAAATGAAATAGATTGTCTTTTTTTTGTTTTTCTAAAAGAAGGGTATTATCATCCATTAGGTGGTGCAGGAGAATTTTCTTTATGCAATTCAGAAATCATGTAGTAATATTGAAAAACAACCATCTGATTGAAATAAATAATCATTTAAATTGGGAAAGACAATCATCTAAAAATAAAGTAATCATCTAGAAATATTGAGAAGTGATCATCTAGAAATATTGGGAAAAAATGATCTTTTAGAAAAATATTCATCTAGAAAAATTTTGAGAAAAACAATTTTCTAGAAATATATTGAGGAAAAAAACATCCGGAAATATTGAGAAGCTATCATCTGGGAATATTATGAAGCAAACTAGAAAAATATTGGGAAAAACCATCATCTATTAAAATATTAAGAAAAACAATCATCAATATTCAGCAAAAGGTCATCTAGAAATAATGACCTAACAATCATGCAGACAGTATAATGTAATCTAAGTTGTGTAAACAACAAAGTCATAAGAAATTTTTTATTTAATTTATCTGATGTTTGTGTCTGGAACCATTATTCATGATTAGAATATAATTGAAATATTAAGAAAATAGGAGTCAGGTTTCTTTTTGATGGTAGAATATTTATCAGAAATTATTAACATCATTGTAAAAATGTCTGGCAAACAGGCATCTTTTTTTTAATAGGTAACGGTTGTCAATACTAATATTAAAGTTTATACTTATGGCAATTTACAAAATAAATCTCCTTTGATGCTTACAACAAAATTCTCAAATTTTGTATTGAACTCAGTAATTAAGTGTATTTTACAATCCACGGTATTATTTCACCTTTGATGTCAACGCCGATTATTTCACGTATTAACCTGTGGACTAATCTATCGGAAAAAGGGGGTTAATAGTAAATAAGAAACATAGTTTACCTTGGATTGTAAGTTAGATGTAGACCTCAAATCCCTCGGTTAATATTCGAAAAAAAATAATTTTGAATATTAACCTTGTATCGGTCTATATCTTATACTTAATATTCAAATATATGTAGGCAACAATGAAAATAAGGCATGCATAGCATGATATTAAAACAAAAGGATAGCAAAATGATAATATACTTACCAAACTTGAGTGACTGCTTAGAAATAAAATAAAACCTTATTTAAATGTTCTAGTTCATAACAGATCAGATTTCCTTTCATCAACTAGGCCTACCTGCAATTACTTTGAATGTTTGAATTAATAGCTTTTAATCTTGTAAATCTCTCAAATTACATTATTTCTGTACTGTAATCAAATTTATGTACATCTTAATTTTGAATTTCATAGTCTCTATTTGTGACCTAGGCTAGTGCTTCTATAGAGGGTATCTTTTAGAAAACAAATTTCAAAAGTTATAACAACTCACTATTAAATTCACATTTGGCAACTCTGTAGGAAATCTCATACATTTTGACTGTACAAAATTAATAGCTAGCGGACATCATAATTTTCAGATCAATGCATACTGAATGCAAAAAGACATGTAGCCAGGGTCATTTAATATTTAAATCCTTTAATTCATAAAGAGCTCATATTTGTTAACATTTCTAAGAAGGGGAGATATGTAGACATTGGTGAAGAGGTTGTATAACTCAACCGTTGTTTGAATAAATCAATTATATATTTTTTTTTAATTTTTACATTACAGAAAGAAAATAACTGAAATAGGTAAAATGACGGCCTTAACACAAGATGAAATAGTGAGCAACACTAAAACTGTTATACAAGGTCTGGAGACATTAAAAAATGAACATCATCAAATTCTCAACAGTCTGCTAACTTCCATGAAAACCATTAAAAAAGAAAATGGAGACACAAATCTGGTGGAAGAAAAAACAAATATATTAAAGAAATCTTCAGAAATGATAGATTTAGGTTTAGGGGAAGCACAGGTAATATTTACTATCTTATTCAATGTGTATTGCCATTAGTAACTTAACTTGTCATCCTTTTGGTTAGCGTACGTGCAGTTGCCCAAAGTAATATATGTGTATATTCATTTGAAAAAATTGAGAATAGTTTATTTTTATGAAAAAACCCAAAACTCATGGACCTTGAAGATAATATTTTTTTAAACCAGGTAATGATGGCATTAGCAAATCATTTACAACATGTTGAAGCTGAGAAACAAAAATTGCGGGCCCAAGTTCGTCGCTTATGTCATGAAAATGGGTGGCTAAGAGATGAGTTAGCTACAGCTCAACAGAAATTACAGACAAGTGAACAGAAATCAGCAGCCCTTGAAGAGGAGAAGAAACATTTAGAATTCATGAATGAAATGAAGAAATATGATTCCATGGATCCAAATATGGTAATGATTTATTGATTACTCAAGTGGGGATATGTTGTTTATTTCATGTTTTATAATAAGATCTTAAGAACAGTTCCAAATATACCATTTATCTGATCTTCCACAGTTCCAAAATATACTATTTATCTGCTCTTCCACAGTTCCAAAATATACCATTTTATCTGATCTTCCACAGTCACATAAATATACCATTTATCTGATCTTCAACAGTTCCATAAATATACCATTTATCTGATCTTCCATAGTCCCAAAATATACCAATTATCTAATCTTCCATAGTCCCAAATATATCTCATGTATTGATCTTCCACAGTCTCAATATCTCTTGCGTCTGATGATCAGACTCTGATCTTCCACAGTCCCAAATATACCAATTATCTGATCTTCCATCTTTCAGCAACAGTCAGTTGAGGAAAAAGAATCAACAGTAAATGAACAATCGTCCCAATCATTAGATTTAGGTTTTCCAGATGATGATGAAGATGGTCCACAACCAGAAGGTATGTTTGTTTTTATATTTTTGGAATCTTAAGACCTTTTGTTATTCAGAGGACTAACTGACTGAAGTTGCGGTCAACTGGATAAAAACCAATACAGTTAACTAGCAACCTACTTGACTATGTGCATGCAGACAGTGCATAAATGTACTTTTTCCCAAACAGATAGTAAACAAATTGAAGAGCTATGTATTTCTTTTGTTGCAGTTTTATCTCCGACACAACCAAGTGCAATGGCCCAAGCGGCAAGTGGTGGTTATGAAATTCCAGCTCGGCTACGAACATTACACAATCTAGTCATTCAGTATGCATCACAGGGACGATATGAGGTGGCAGTGCCATTATGTAAACAAGCTTTAGAAGATTTAGAAAAAAATAGTGGGCATGATCATCCTGATGTAGCTACTATGTTAAATATTTTAGCTCTGGTTTACAGGTAGGGAATAATGAAAATATCAGCAATTTGTTAAACCTAGGTCCTTGTGATGTCAAATTAATTGACTTTTTTCCAAGATCCAAACACTTATTTTAACAACTGTCCTTTCAAAGGTCTTAAGGATCTTGCATAAATAATTTAGCCTCTTTGGATCTGTACACATGTCTTGTTTGCTTCAACACAAGGTCTGGTGACATGAGCATGATTTCCTTAAACTGCCATATCAGTAATTGATTCAGTTAAAAATAGAAAATGTTTCAGTAGAAGCTGCTTGTTGGCTTAAGTTAAGCTCTTCAATTTGTGAGGAGTAAAAAGTCCATAATCAATATTAGAACACTTTTCTTACCTCTTTATGGAAGAGTTTTATGTTGATTTCTGCAGGAATTTTTCTTTGTCCAAGGCTTATATAACCACAGTGTTTTTCATATAATTTGAATTCTATTTGTTACTTGGTTTTAGAATTTAGCCAAGACATGGCTATGTTAGAATATTATTCTTACAGAGATCAAGGCAAATATAAAGAGGCAGCTAATCTTCTTCAAGATGCTTTACAAATTCGTCAAAATACACTGGGTAAAAATCATCCAGCAGTGAGTTTTTCTTATTAATTTAGAGGAGAAATTCTGATAAAATAATGGGTAATTCACATTGAAGTCAGGCTGTGATGAAATGTTATTTTAAGATCTTAGATTGTTAGCAGTTGATTTGGCTTCTTCAGCTGGTCATGGCTGATTGAAGTACAGAAATGTTGACCATCATGTTGGCCTTTTTTTTTCACCCTTTATTAAACTGAAATATATGAATTATTTTCCAAAATTCCATGGCCAAATGTTCTTGACTGATTTCCTAATATTTCATCAAAGTCACATTGCCATTTTTCCAATGTGAATTCCTATTTCGATACATGTTTTATCATCGATTGTGTTATCTAATCTAGATTTAGTAAGAAATCAATATTCTTGACTGAATGTGTGGAGGAATTTTATTGATTCTAGTCTTTAATCAGTCGTGAAATTGGTTAGTTTAATTCTGTTTTACTGCATTTGAGCTCTGGTGTTTATTCAACTTACAAAATTGAAGTACAAGTTTGAAACATTTGTAACATTTGAAAATTTATTTTCTTTTGAATATTTATTTACTACCTTAGCTATATACACTGGCACAGAACTATTCTTTTAGCATTTAAATTTTCTGATTTATTTCTGAAATATTTCTAGATTGGAAAACAGTATGATGATATATGAATCTATCAGAATTTCTCTTTCTATTTTTCACAATAATTAATATTCATAACTTGTTTACAGAGACCAAGGCAAATATAAAGAAGCTGCAAATCTTTTAAATGATGCGTTACTCATTCGGGAGAAAACATTAGGAGTGGATCATCCAGCCGTGAGTTTGGCACTTTGAGCGCACAATATTTTATTTTCTATGTATCTTGGTATTGTGCGTAGCATGCTCACTGGTGTATAGTTGCATGTGGTGGGTCTTTTGTTTACCCCTGTTTTATAGATAGAATCCTATTTTCATGTTCAACTACCAAATTCGAAACTGGGGGTGGTTTGAATTGGTCTTTCTTTTACTTAATTTTTGTTTTGACTGCTAAATGTAGACAAATATGCTGACATTTTTAGTTTTTCATTGGAAAATGTGAACATATTTTGTTTTTCATTGAAAAATGTGGACATTTCTTGTGTTTCATTGGAAAATGTGGACATTTTTTTGTGTTTCATTAGAAAATGCGGACATTTTTTGTTTTTCATTGGAAAATGTGGACATTTTTTGTTTTTCATTGGTAAATTTGGACATTTCTTGTTTTTCATTGGAAAATGTGGACATTTTTTGTTTTTCATTGGTAAATTTGGACATTTAACTGTAAAAGATACATGTATACTGAGACTTATGATTTTCAGCATTTTGAATCATATGCTTTTGCTTAATTTCCTTTTTATTTTGATGGTTTGGTGTATCACTTGGTGTTGTCATTTTACCTTTTATTTTTCAAAGAAATAGGGGAATTTTTGAATATTTTAATAAACTTTTGCACTTTTGACTTATTTTTATACGCCCACATAGAAATGTGGACGTATATTGTTGTCGCCCCTGTCCGTCGGTCCGTCGGTCCGTTGGTCCGTCTGTCAACAATTGTTTGTGGACACTGTAGAGACTACAGTTTTTATTGGAATTTCTTGAAACTTGGTATACTTGTTTATAATCACTCAAGGAAGAACCCTATCGATTTTGGTATGATTCCGAAAAAAATTCCTGGAATTCTTGGACTTTGAATTTCAAATTGTTCTGTTTGTAAACAAAAGCTTGTGGACACTGTAGAGACTCCATTTCTTTATGAATCTTTTTGTAACTTGGTATATTTGTTTATTACCATCCAAGGAAGACCCCTATTGATTTTGATATGATTCTGAAAAAAATTCCTGGAATTCTGGAACTTGGAATTTCGAATGTACTGTTTCTCATCCGTCTGTCAACAAATGTTTGTGGACACTGTAGAGACTACAGTTTTTATTGGATCTTCTTGAAACTTGGTATACATGTTTATTACCATTCAACGAAGACCCCTATCGATTTTGGTATGATTCCGAAAAAAATTCCTGGAATTCTTGAACTTTGAATTTCAAATTGTTCTGTTTGATAACAAAAGCTTGTGGACACTGTAGAGACTCCATTTTTTTATGAATCTTTTTGTAACTTGGTATATTTGTTTATAACCATCCAAGGAAGAACCCTATTGATTTTGATATGATTCTGAAAAAAATTCCTGGAATTCTGGGACTTGGAATTTCGAATTGTACTGTTTGTCATCCGTCTGTCAATAATTGTTTGTGGACACTGTGGAGACTACAGGTTTCATTGGATTTTCTTGAAACTTGGTATACATGTTTATTATCATTCAATGAAGACCCCTATTGATTTTGGTATGATTCCGAAAAAAATTCCTGGAATTCTTGGATTTGAATTTCAAATTGTTCTGTTTGTAAACAAAAGCTTGTGGACACTGTAGAGACTCCATTTCTTTATGAATCTTTTTGTAACTTGGTATATTTGTTTATTACCATCCAAGGAAGACCCCTATTGATTTTGATATGATTCTGAAAAAAATTCCTGGAATTCTGAAAAAATTCCTGGAATTCTTGGATTTGAATTTCAAATTGTTCTGTTTGTAAACAAAAGCTTGTGGACACTGTAGAGACTCCATTTCTTTATGAATCTTTTTGTAACTTGGTATATTTGTTTATTACCATCCAAGGAAGACCCCTATTGATTTTGATATGATTCTGAAAAAAATTCCTGGAATTCTGGAACTTTGAATTTCAAATTGTACTGTTTGTCATCCGTCTGTCAACAATTGTTTGTGGACACTGTGGAGACTACAGTTTTTATTGGATTTTCTTGAAACTTGGTATATATGTTTATTATCATTCAATGAAGACCCCTATCGATTTTGGTATAATTCCAAAAAAAATTCCTGGAATTCTGGGACTTGGAATTCGAAGTTGTTCTGTCTGTCTACAATTGCTTGTTGGCACTCTAGAGACTACAGTTTTTGATAGATCTCTTTGAAACTTTGTTTTTATATGCCCACATAGAAATATGGACGTATATTGTTGTCGCCCCTGTCTGGAATTCTGTGACTTGGAAAAATTCCTGGGATCTCTTTGAAACTTTGTATACAATATGTTTATTATCACTCAAGGAAAAACCAATATACATTTTGGTCTGATTACGAAAAGAATTCCTGGAATTCTGTGACTTGGAAAAATTCCTGGAATTCTGGGACTTGGAATTTAAAGTTTTCTGTGTGTCGTCAATTGCTTGTAGACAATGCAGGAAGTACAGTTTTTTATATACCCAAATGGAAATTCGGAAGTATAATGTTGTTGCCCCTGTCCATCCGTCTGTTCGTCTGTCAGCCCGTTTGTTTGTGGACACTGTAGAGACTACAGTTTTTATAGAATTTTCTCATACTTGTTCATTATCATCTAAGGCAGACCCCTATTGATTTTTGTTTGATTATGAAAGAAATTCCTTCAATTCTGGAACTTTGGATTTCAAAATTTGTTCTGTCTTTCAACCATTTCTTGTGGACACTGTACAAACTATATTCTATAAACTAAAAACTTCTTTAATACCAACCAAGGAAGAAGAAGATTTTGGTAGGATTCCAAAAAGAATTCCTGGAATTCTGGGAATTTCAAATTGTTCTGTTTGTCAACAAATGCTTTTTGATTTTTTTACTGAATGCAATACAATATAGTTAACTTCCAAGTTCCTTGTAAATCAGGAACCAGCTGTAATTGGACTTTTACTTTTACAATCAAAGCTATCAGTGGGCGTATGTTACCTTGCCTGGCAAGCTATCTTTAGTTTTTGCCCTTAACTTCAATATTAATTCAGTGAGTGTATTTGAGTTATTGCTCTATTTATTTTTCAAATTCAATGCTGCCAGTGGGCGTATGTTACCTTGCCTGGCAAGCTATCTTAACCCTATAAGTCGTAGAGTTTGTCACAATTCTAAAAAAGTTCCAACTGAACTAAAGAAGAAAAATTGTCAAATATTAAAATCTTAAAAGATATTAAAGCATGAAAGAAATTAAATCCCAAAAATTATAATTTAATATTGTCTAGATATAAGAAAGCCAAAAAGCAAGTAAATCCCAAATATTATTATCTGATACATGTAGCAAGTAAATCCCAAAGAATCTAATATTCTCTAGATATAAGCATGCCATAAAGAAAGTAAATCCCAAAGAATCTAATATTCTCTAGATATAAGCATGCCATAAAGAAAGTAAATCCCAAAGAATCTAATATTCTCTAGATATAAGCATGCCATAAAGAAAGTAAATCCCAAAGAATCTAATATTCTCTAGATAAAAGCATGCCTGTATGTTCAATCATAGATTTCAGTATGTGCATGGTTATAAA
Organism: Nipponacmea schrenckii; assembly: GCA_030562195.1. Taxonomy (NCBI): domain Eukaryota; kingdom Metazoa; phylum Mollusca; class Gastropoda; family Lottiidae; genus Nipponacmea; species Nipponacmea schrenckii. Next base: position 18,528,487 of record CM060199.1, read on the forward strand.
GTCACAATGTATTTCTTGACAATAAATTTCAAATGAATCAAAATCTGTGTGTGTTTCAACTATAGCTCTCTTCCTATAATTCTAAAAAAAACTAGTCAAAAAATTGTTTTTGCAAAACTGAAAACATTTAGTTGAGTTATTTTGAAATTATAATCACTGGAAAATAAAACCAAATTTTTTTTTATTACATTCATCAATTCAAGAAGGGCTTGAAAACCAACTTTTGAGTAATTTTAAGTAATTTTATTGGAGTATCTAGATTGAACTCGGAAGTCTGACGTAAGCTACAAGTTTTATTTAGCTGGTATTAGGGGGTAGCGTATTTTATTTTGATTAAAGAAAAAAATAACATGTCATTTTATAACTGTGCTTCATATGTTGAATGTTTGCTGTTTGTTGTAGGTTGCTGCTACATTAAATAATTTAGCTGTATTATATGGTAAAAGAGGTAAATATAAAGATGCTGAACCTCTATGTAAACGAGCCTTAGAAATTAGGGAAAAGGTAAGTAAGAATAATGAACACAGTTCATCGATTTTCTAGATGTTTTTAGTCAGTAAATGATGTGATTTTTCTAAGTTCAAATTAGATCTTTCTCACTTGAAATTCAAACCTAAATGAAGAACATGGTGGATATCAAACAAAAAAAAAAATATACAAACTCAAATACATGTAAACTCAAAACATGACAAATGAAATTTCTTTCAAAATTATATTTTTTAAGAACTAATTTGTGTTAGTCTGTAATACCTCAAAAACTAGATATCTTATAAGGGTTTGTTACATTCTGTGTTTTTAGGTACTAGGTAAAGATCATCCTGATGTTGCTAAGCAACTGAATAATTTGGCACTATTATGTCAAAACCAAGGCAAATATGAAGAGGTAAGATACACTTCAGGATTGATTAAAAATATATGCATCAGAATACAGGATATTGTGCTAATTGAAGTACGGTATACCTGTACAACAATGTTAAGCAGAAGAGCAGAGAAACTTGTGGCTTTAGTGGGGTGAAATTTAAAATTTAAAAGAGATTTGTCTTTTGTTTGATTTAATGCATGTATGAATAATAAAACCTATTTTATTTCAAACTTACTATGGACACCCAACAGGTAGAACAATACTATCAGAGAGCTCTTGAGATTTACGAATCGAAACTTGGGCCAGATGACCCAAATGTTGCCAAAACTAAAAACAATTTGGTAAGCCTAACTGGGTAGACTTAGGTGATGACCGGGAAATAAGGCTGTACACACTTCCCTTCAAACACATCAGCTTCATTTTCTATACATAGATAAGTGTTATTAAGGGATTATAAAGAAGTTTTCTAAACAAGATAATGTGTAGGCTATTGGTAACAAGGATATCATCCTTTTGCACCTTTCTAATTTCTGTAGTTCCTGCAATTTCACAAAATCAAGTGTTTTATGACGTCACTTATGCAAAAGGCAAAAGCAGATATTGTGACTGGAAATTATCAAACACTTAGTTTTAGTTCAATTGCAGGAACAACAAACACTAATTGAAAATTGGAATAGTGAAAATTTCTGCTATCAGTGTCCCTGATATACATAATAGTTTTTAGAAAACCTCTTTACAATCTTTTTAACAGATACATTTATAGATAGAGCATATTGAATTATATAGACCCAGCTCATTTCCTTCATTGGAAATTCCATTTAATGCATTCATTGTTCAAAGAACCTTTTGGTATATGAGCTAATACGAATAATCTTGATTCTTTATGCCTGAAAGAGCAGAAACTCTTCTTCTCTGGAGTTTCTATATTTCTTATTTCAAATTTAAGTTAATATATTTCAATATGATATTACCAATCCTGTTATAAATGTCTTTGTCATTTGTCTTATTTGTTGTAGCTTGTAGTTTTTTCTTCCTATTTCACTTTGTAATATTCAGTGTAGTATACTAATAAATGTAGTAATCACTTTCACCTACTTTTATCTTCACTTTTTTATTTTCTGCAGTTCAAACCCTTTCTGAGAAATATTTGACATCTTGAACTAAATTCAAATTTTCATTTTTTTCAGCGTCCACAACTTGTAGGTATTTTCTGTCATGATGCATCGAAATCAATATGTGTGACTAATTGTATTCAAACTGGCCAGCTTATTGTGCTATCCTTGTGTAATTATTGCCTAAAATAAATACAGCTCAAATTCAGCTCCCTGCATCCTTTATCAGAATGAAAATCAGACTTCTGTTAAACTATTTGATTGTGGAAGTGAGAGGAGTTTGATTTAATCTTGAGCCTTATGAAAGATTTTTATTGAATTGGATGTCACTTTAATAAATTGATAAGGAAATCAGTGTCTAGCTTTTAATTGTTTACAAACCTGTTATATTTCCAATCTGAGAAGTGATATGGGAAGCTAATGAAATTTTTTTTTTGTATCATGAGCCTTTATACTTTCACAAATTTTTGTGGGATCTTTGGCAAAACTTGAATAGTTGGTCAGTTTGAATTTTAGATGTAGAAAGTTTGAGATATTTTGCTATGATATTATTGATGTATCATCTTTGTATAATGATGACAAGTATACATTTTACAGTATGAGCTGCAGAAAATATAAATGTCTACATTTTTGGGTTTTTACTATCATTTTAGGGTTTAAAAACTTAGCTTTCTTTCATTTCCATACCTCTTATAATGATGTGTCAATTTAAAATATTCTATTTGGAATCCATACTTCTTAAGATAAATTTTTGTACAGAAGAAAAAAAAGTGTGTGCAGCCTCCCCAGTCATATTTTTATTGTCTTTCTTTTAATATTTTGTAATTTTTTTGCATGTTTTCTCCACTGCCCTGTTGGTTTTTCAGGTTGAAAAATATTATCTTAGAGCTTTAGAAATATACAAGAAAAGATTAGGTCAAGATGATCCTAATGTTGTCAAAACACAAAATAATTTGGTAAGAATTGGCATGCACTGTTTAAGACTGCCTGCAAATTAACAGGAATGTTAAGATTACTTTCTTCAATGAACATTAAAATAATAATGCAAAATTGGATTGACTTCATATGCATGTTATTCAATTTTCATAATTATAATTGTATATGAATAGTTCTTTTTTAAGAAGAATAAAAAAAAATTCTGAAGACAAAATATACCTTTAATTTTGTTATTAATTTTCTACTGGCATGGTGAGGGTTTCAATTCTTAACTAACTTTTTTAAAAATTGTATGTAATGCAACTATTTCAGCCAAAATATCACACCAGTGACTAAAGTAAGCTAACATGACTTTGATATTTATGCTGAATTGGTTATGAATTTGATCGATTTTATAGTTTTCTAAGTTCCAATTATTTGATAATTATTTTTTACAATATGTTCTAGAACATGATATAATTCAATCATATTTGATTAATGCAATTTTAAATTGACTGAATGAAATTTTAATTCATTTATGACCTATATTAGGCATCCGCATATTTAAAACAAGGAAAATACAAGCAAGCTGAAGGTCTATATAAAGAAGTTTTAACCAGAGCACATGAAAAGGAATTTGGAAAAGTAGAAGGTAACTCATGTCTTGTATTATGTTAACTGATAAATATATATACTCTTATTGACTAAGTTTGAGTCCACTCTAAGGGGCAGTATTTCTTCAATCTGTAGAAGCATTGATAATGATTTGAGCCACTGTATAGAGCAAAGAGTGAATATTAGCAGGTTTTTCTCTCTAAAATTTCTAGACTCTTTTGAATTGATATTTGTATTAATTTTTGAAATCCATTATAGGTGATAATAAACCAATATGGATGAGAGCTGAAGAAAGAGAAGAAAATAAGGTAACTGCTATAATTTAAAACTACTCTTTAAGTTGTTTGGACTGGTACTTCAATTTACATGATAAAGAGCTATAATATACTAATAAGTAGTACAGTATATCCTGCTCACACGACCACCTTTATTAAGAGCCCACCTTCAATAAGTGACCACAATAAAGTCCCCCCTACGAGTTTTCAATGTAATTATCGACTAATAAGCGGCCACCTTCATTACGCGACCAGCGGCCGAGTATTTACACTCCCAATTATTTAAAATAACTCAATTAAGCGACCATGACACTTCTGATTATCTCCCTTAACAAAGATCACATTCAATAAGATTATCGCTAATCGATAAATAGATAATCTTCTACAGATTAATTTTATAGCTTATTGCTGATTAATATTGATAGATTTCATCGTATTGACAATTATTATAAAGTAATGTAAAGGCTTTAAAATTTCGTTTTTGGTAGAATTTAGACTACCGTAAATGTTGTTATTAAAACATATTAATCAGGTGAAAATGGAATAATGCGTGTTTCCGGGCAATTTAAATGCAAGTAAAGAATAATATCTTATTGATTTACGGTAGAGAATTTTGATTTTGAAAACGATAGTTAAGGTGGAAATTTTGGTATCTTAAAGAAAATAAAATACGACAAAATATGGCACCCTGTCGGTAGATAGGAGATAGCATGCAAAAGCAGTAGAAACTACACGTGTATGAGTAAAAGTAAGATCCTATGATTTCCAAAATGTCAAAACAATTGCAGTTCCTCCTTTAAGAGGCCACCTTCATTCAGCGACTGCTTTTGAATATTCCCTTGAGTGGTCTCTGAATGCAGGTTCTACTGTATAAGTTAAATGTAATTTGTTCTAGTGTAGTTGGCTGACTGTTGGTAGTATGTATGTCAAATCCTCTGAAAGGAAGCATAGATTCCACAAGACTATTTAGAGGTGGAATTAAATTACCTGTTATTGCCTGTTATTAATAATAGAATAATGATGTACTGTTGAATTATTTTAGGGGAAATATAAAGACGGGGCCCCACCTCCAGATTATGGTGGATGGCATAAAGCACCAGCTAAAGTTGACAGGTACAGAGTTTGTTTTGTTTATTGTTAAGGGACAAAACTGTCATTTAATCTTTTGATACATCAGCTGATACATCATAACTTGCTCCTTCATTATTGGGTTGATTCTTGTACATAACTGAAATAGGCAGATTCAAATGAAATTTCTGTGAAAAACCACTAAAACTTGGACTAAAAATCTGCTTTTTTAAAAAAGAAAACATTTATATCAGAGATACTTATGTTTATGTTAATACTTTCAGTCCAACTGTAACCACTACCCTAAAGAATTTAGGAGCTTTATACCGTAGACAAGGAAAATATGAAGCTGCAGAAACCCTGGAAGAATGTGCTATGAGATCAAAGAAAAACGTGAGTACAGTTAACTTCTGAAAAATCGAAATTATATCATTTCCAGTTCCTGAAAAATCACAATTCAAGGCTACAGCTACCTGTTCCAGAATCTTCACAAAATTTGGCAGTCAGAATCATTGGATTCAGATAATAACATTCCCTCAACCCAGCACTTGCATCACACTTTATTCAGAAGACTTTCTCACTTTTTCTCAGAATTGAGGTCGAACTACAGACTTCATGCTTTGCCTAATTGTTGTCACTATGGTCAATCTTTCAAAATTCCTCCCTTCACTTAACTTTGTGAAATTTTGACCCTGCAGATATATATTATACCCAACAAATGAACTATGCTTCTCTATTTTACTATTACTGTACCTTGAACATGTTTACTTCTGTGTTTTATAGCTTAACTTCTATTTAGTAGAAAAGTAGTTATTATTTTGGTGTTGGGATATGTCCCAGGTCAGTGTTTATGGGGAGGAATGAATATTGGTAGTTTGGAAATATATACACTACAATTAGAGCTCAAAATATATTCTTCAGATTATATGTTTAAACATTTATAGCGTGTCCATAAATTTTTGGGGACTGGTCATTGTGGGTGAAGCAATTTCATTTGCTATACACCTTGTATTTATTTTCTCCAATTTATTCCTTATACTATGATAAAGAATAAGGCAAGGCTACATAAGGGGATCACTGATTTCCAACTCTGTATTGGACTCTTTAATTGTTTGTAATGGACTCAATGTGAGTCACTATTGGACTCTGTTTTGAGTCACTTAATTTGCCAATGTCTGATAAAATGGAATGTGAGTGCTGTGCTTCTGTTTTGCTTGTTGCTTTCCTGTTGTATTCCTTTAGTTATGTTAACTAATTTCTTGGTTTTCTGGGAATTTTCTTCTTTATTATTGTCATTATATTCTATCCTTACTATATACCTGTAACTCCACAATCTGTATTCATTCAAAGTTTTGACAAAAAAACACAAACAAGATTTTTGGTTTTAATGCTAGGCCCTGGACATTGTGAAAACTACCAAACTCACAGATTTAGGAAATGATTTTAAAGACCATTCACCGCGAGAAAGAAAACGATCCCATAGTAGAGATAGATCTTCGAGACGTGGCTCAGTGGATAGCGTGTCCTATGATAAAAATGATGGTGATGAGGAAGTGAGTATCGGTGTTGAATGGTCAGGAGAGGGGGTGAGTACGAGTCAAGCGAAAACCTTCCCAGCGACAATTAACATACGTTATTTACTATTATTTATAGTGGAGATGGACAAATTTTCTATAATAGAGGGACATGCATGATTTAAAACAAACTCCAATCCCTTTTATTATTTTTTCCTTTTGGTTCATTTTTTTTTGTCAAAGTTTTATCATTTGATGCACTTGGTGTTTCATATATATATATATGTATCTAAATTTTGCATGTCATTTTCATTCAAATTTAATGACAGAATTCTGTAGATATATTTGAAGGTTAAAGAAATTTGTTTTCCACTATAATATAATATCCATTCATGTTGGTCGGAAGGTTTTCTGTATGTAGTTTTGCATGAATTATCTCAGTGTTCTATGCCACGACAGGGGCCTTTAATTGCTTCTTCTTTGTTTGTCAAACTCTTATATATCCTTGTCCAGTTTTACGCACTACCAAAATCCAAATACTTGTGACTTAATCATGCTAACCAAAAGAAACAAATTTCTGCACCGAATGAAGTGAATTGTCACAAATATGCTAATTTATCTGCCTTTTTTGGAATGATAAAATGGATAATTTGGGTGCCTGCAAGGAAAAGGGTGTCTTGAAAATGTAAGAATTTATGTCTCGTCTGGCATGAACTTTCAAAGCTTTCAATATATAGAATATAGTATACAAAATTATCAATCTAGATTGTTTATTTTCTATTATCTACACTGTAAACAAAGTCTAGATTACCACTTGTTTTGTTTTGACCACATAGTACCCTGTCTGGATTACACTGAGTTAGTTCTCATTACTAGAACCATATATCTTGACTCGTATACTCATGGTGTGGTAAATAACCCCCACCCTCTCTCTTCTGATTATTATTCACCGGTAAAATAGCATCAACATCATTTATCACTTTAATATAATGTTATATCTACATTTCAGTTTGATAAATACCAAATTAAGCACTTACCTTTTGTTATTTCAATTTTGGTATTTTTGTTATATCAACGAATTTCAGTTTGAAAGGTGAATCAATTAATTGATTATGCATTTTGCGATCATATTACTTATGATAAAACTGACTTGACGCTATTTTGCCGAAATTTTTGTTCTTATAAAATTTTAAATTCTTAAATTACTGTAACAAGTCTAATTATTTTATGTGGTCGGCACTCTGTTTTTTATTTTTGGTTATAGAGAATTTTTTTTGATAGTTTTATGTAGGATATTAGAACAATATATGTGGTAACAGTAGATAAATTTTAATATATCATTTGCAATGACGGTATCTGAAAACTTTAAAAATGAAAACTTGAACATAAAAACATAGATAATATATATGTTTTTTATTAAATGATGTTTTAATGTGATATTTTATGTTCCAATTAACTTTGCATGTTCTCTTTTATTTCAATTCTGTACTATATGCTTGGAATTTGATTTTACAAGTTTGTTGCCAATGACAATCAAATTCAACTTGGTGTTTGGGAAAATTTTTGTGTGTGTTTACAATAGATGCTTATGGTATTTTGGGTAATCCATATTAAAAGTTTGGCTATTAACTTTTAAAAATATTTGGCAACAAACTCACCCAATAGTTTCAGGAATTGCGCTCAATTTTTACAATCTTCATTAACAGGAATTATGTCATAATTGATTCCTTAGAAAATTGGTCTTTCAATTAAAAATTTGAAATTGATAATTCTCTGTGTTATGCAGTCACTAGATTATAAAGCTTTCATTATTGGGATTGTTCAAAGGGTGACCAAAACAAAGACTTTCCAATTTCTGATTTGGCTCTCAGATTTTGCTTGAACGATATAGAAAGCACCATTCCTGAAACTCAAGTGTGACTAGTTATAGAATATAAATATGTGTTTTATTTGCTCCTACTCTACTCTATTAACATTTATCAGACCGGCAAATTAAGGCGTAGTGGCTCCTTCTCCAAGCTTCGAGCTTCCATAAAAAGAAGCAGTGCCAAATTGGTGCAGAAATTAAAAGGAAAGGGTCCAGTTGATGATGAATCTGGAAGGTAAGTGATCCTAAATATTAGCCTTGCCCTCCCTCCATCTTTCTTTTTGATAACAATTGTAACCAATCAGATTTCAGTTTATTATTTTAATAGAATTATTTTAGATTTTTCAATATGTCTGCCTGGAATATATTGGTACCATAATTTCTGCTAAATCTTTTAAATTTGGTTCCGTGAACAGTTCTTTTATATTTTTAAATCTTTTGTTGAAATTTTCAAATGATTTATATAGCAGAATAGAGTTCTGATAAACATGCACAGGTGTTACTGTAAGGATATGAAAGAAATATTGCATTGACTTAAGCATGCAAGGTGTATTGATTATGTACATTGTATATAACAGGGACTAACATTGACAATTCAGTTTCTAACAGCAAACATCATCAATTTTCATTATGAAGGGACGCATTTAGGATATTTTTTTTAACAAATATTAGTATTAGAGGATGACATTAATCCTATTTTGGATGGAATTGTCTATGAAGTGTAGTACATAAAGTAATATTTTTAATGCATGAAGCCTTGAGTGTTGCACTGATTAAAATGACAAAGAAAAATTATCCTTTTCAATTATTTATTTTCAGTAAAATAATTTGACTTTTGATGTAAACATGTGCTTTAAAAGCTTCACTTTCTAACTTATTGTTGCTTTCCGATTTGTCTGCTAGTTTAAATTTTAAAATTTTAACTCCAATATTTGGGGACCAAAAACATGGCACTGTCTTGTTTTTGTTAAACCTTTTCAGGACATCACTATTAGAAATCCTTCGATGTTTGTCACTTTTAAATTTTGATAATGACTTATTGGAACAGGGACGCCATTCACATGACCAATGCAATGTTGGTTTTAGAAACTGGAAGTTTTAAGCTGAGCCAATCTGTAACAGTGTTCACAATTCACCGTCATAAAATATGTTTTGAAAGTTAAGCTCATCTTTTTCTTGAGAATCTGCGATATATAGCAGAGATATTTATAGAAAAAGAATATAATCACAGTATAATAGTAGGTAATTTTGAATGAATTATGACATTATCAGGCATTTCTAGTACATCTGAAGACTATTTACATGTATTCAAGACCCAAATCAACCTCAGAAAATGGCAGACCTGTCCCTTTAAATCACTACTTATGTTCCATTTGTGACAAATAAGTAGTTGTTAAATGTAGTTCCTCAACCTTTATTTTATTCCTTCTTTATATTATTAGCCTTATTGATAGTTGTGAGTTTTTTTTTAGTTTTTTTTTTTTAAGTTCGTAACTTTTCTTTCTGAGAATGTCTGAATTTCTTTGGCATCTCTCAGAGCTTATGCCTTCAGAAATCTGATCCAAATCTTTTACAGAAATATAAATTGCCAATTGAGCATACTTTCAAATTTGGTTTTCTTAAATGTTTCCACTATAACATTTCTTCCATGTAGCATGTGAACCAATACAATACTCTGAGAAAAATTCAGGCATTATCAAACATCTATGGCACCTTTTATTTCTACTAGTAATTTCTCTTTTACATAGTTTAAGTTGGTATATAAAAGGAATGACATCCCAGCATCAAAGGTTGGTCTGCAGTTATCTGCCCTTGCCATCACCACCCTGCTAATGTTGTTTAGAGCACCAAACATTTCCACAAATAAAAATGTTATATACACAATGTTTTTGAATGTTGATCTTTCCATGTTTAGCATGAAATTTATATACACCTAAGACTAATTTTTGATCAGATATATTTTTGCAATTTTGATGTCAAGAAATCTACCCATTTTTCCCCATTTGCTGAGCTGCTTCCTATTTTTGTTTACTTATTATAGATGTGAACCTTTTTGATAAAGGTCATTCAAAATACTAAGTGAATATTGACTGAATCTTTGAATAGTTTATAAACTTTATACCATGCTTCGGCTGCTTGCTTATCCAAATAAGTACAGCTTAAATTTTGAGCTTGCAACCAACATCCATACAAATTAAATTCTGCAGTTTGTGACAATAGGCATTATATACTATTATATACATAGCCTGATTGTGAAAATTTATGCCCTCTTCTTGTTAAATCTTCAACTATTGAAACTCCTTGAAGCACACTTAAAGTTGTTGGAATTCTGATGGCCAAACATACTTTTTCCATCTGTAAAAAACTGAATTACAATATTGACGTCTATCGGTAATATTTTCAAAACGAAAATAAAATTAATGGAGATTTATGTCACTTTTGCCTTACATAGAGTTACTGTTTTTGCTACCAACGTCACTGAGAAGTTACCATTGCCGGGCTTGAACCCTTGACCCTTAATCAAAATCTAAGTACTGGATATTGAGCAGCCAAAAAACCCAAGGAGTTTAAGCTTGTTTATATGTATGAATACAAATACCACTCATGTCAGAACCAGTTCCACTGGATTCAACTAATGTGTGGATTGTTTGTTTTTCTATGAAAAATTGAAATTGATAAAAAATGTATGTTGTTATAACTAGCATGGTTGTATTGTCATCACATATTCAACGGTAGAGTGAAATAGAAATCAATGCTTTGTGTAGTGTATTTTAATTCTTGGTCTAATTTCAGTATGAAAAGAGCAAGTTCCATGTCAGTTCTCAATATAATTAGTAATAAAGAAGACAAATTACATGTAAGTAGAAAAAAAGTTTCTTGTCTATAGTCTGTTTAAGCTAAAGTCTTCACATACCACTGACTTTTAGAAAGTTGAGCTCTTGCACTTACAGACCTTATTCAAAATTTTAAACCACAAGAATAACTTCAGGATATTTCACCAAATAATATTTCCCCACGGCCACTGGCTAGATTATTTACTCACATATATAGTTGGTTGTTCATGTACTTCTGATGGAGCTCAGCAAACAGATGTGTATATACCTGCATGTGAAGGACAAAAGGAGTCAAATGCTTGGGAATGGCTAGGTTCTATCAATTGATCATTTGGATTGAATGCATGAAAACTTTGCAACATCATTTTCTTATTGAAAACTTACTTTCATAACAAATTTTCCTATCTTTATTACAGGAGAGTCGTCGATCTGTGGGTGATTTAAGTATTCGTGGTAGAACAGCTAGTTCAGATCAGTTAAATGATCGACCTTTTTGACCTGGACAAACAACTCTTTTTTGTTAGAATGTATATGTGTTAAGTGTACAGTACTCATTTGGATGATTTGCTGTTGACAATGTTACCTCGCTTTGCTTTGCTTTGTTTACATTGTTGGTCAGCATTTATTCTTCATGGCAACCAAGTAACCATCTATGGTAACCTGTGGAGAGTGAAATATTAGCATTGGGCATTAACACATTATGAATGGTAAATTATGGCAACCTTTGTACAGTTTCAAATTCAGAAGTAAATTAATTTTAGTAGTTGGTAAACTGGAAAGAAACGGAGTATTGATGGTTACCTTTAATGATCTAATATTAGTGGTAACCATTAAAAGATTGACTTTTATGGTAACGTTCCCTTGATAACTTTTGGAAAATGATATACCTTCATCAAATTTTGTGGTTACTAAAGAAGTGAAACCAAGGAAATAGTTTAGTAATGGGGTAAAGGGAATATTATTTATTTAACAGCTTTTAGTCCTGTGGCATTAAAAGCTTTCTTCAATCATAGAGAGCATAATAACATGTAGAATATATTATATCACACATATTTGCATATTCTTTGCTACATGTAGGAAGCCTACATAAAGAACAAAAAAAAAAAAACAAAAAAACATCTGTTGAGTCAAATGGGCTGTTGGTTAACAATTTTTTATCTTTGGTTACCAACTACATAATTTTAAGACAAAATTTTCCTTTGATAAAAATGAATTATTAGGAACTTCAGGCATTACCTATTGTGAAGACAGTCCAAAATGGCTAAATCAACAGTTGGCATTTACATATTGTCATTATCTTATTAGCTTGTGTGAAGCATTTATTCATGGCTTTGTTGCCAAAGTTTTGTGAATAATTTGCCATTAACCATGTGAACTTAAGAATGATCATCATGTATAAATTAGTTTTATCATATCATAACGTGTATTATGCTAACTATTCTATGATACATGGGACAATTCCAATCATTTCCGCCTAAATCATGTTTTCTTTGATATCAATTCATGATATGGGAGAAATTTGGTTGGAAGGGTTCTGTGATATGTACCCTATTTATTATTAAACTGTATTAATTGTGATACTGTTAGACTATAAACCATTTTCCTTGTAAGCCATCAATCAAACCATACAGCAACTGTACTCTTTTTGTTTGCCAATAAACTTCTTTTGGTCATTCCAAATGTCAATCTGTTTTTGAACAGTTTACAGCTTCATGGTTGGCTAGCGTTGCAAATTTACCTAGAAATTGACCACTAAGCAACAACATTGTATATTTGAAATTTCCAACTGACCAAAAGTAGGTTAGGTATTGAGTACAGGAGAGTTATCTCCCTTTGAAAACTTTTAGGTGAAGGTGCAATTTTCCTGGTAAATGTTATTTGTTCTAATACATGTATTAGAATAATAAATCTTTTTTTGATCTCTTCTATTATTTATTTGATACATTATTGTAAATAGCTTTTGAACTGATCTGTTGATTGATCCCTTGGCCTTTTGGGGAAATTTCTTCTTTGAAATGGATGAATTCAAATTCTATTGATTAATGACAGATTTGATGTCTGTTTTAAGGCATCAGTGCTCCATTCATTAAAAACTAATTGGAAATAATTATGCTTTGGTTGTGATATGTTTAGATAAACTTCATCGTAAGTTTGATTACATTCAAAGTTTCATCATTCTTATTGCATGCTAAATTTTTATTTTATATCATTTTTTGTCAATTGCCTGTTATTTATCTGTTAATTTTTATTTTCTTTGTAACGAGTTTTAAAGTCTTTTCTTCATTATGGGAGATAACTCTTAAATTTATCTTTGTCTCCCCTGTAATGATTCTCAAACTACTTTGAGATGAATTTTTCGAATTGAATTTCTCTTGCTTATTTTCGATTAAAGAGGAATTTGTGATGAAATAGATTAACGGTTTGAAGTAAACTGTTTCCATAAATGGAAAAAATGTTGCAAGTTTCAAAGACTGCTCTGAAAGAATACAGCTGCAGTGAATACAAGGAAAGCCTGTGGTATTCTCACTGGTACAAGCGTAGGCCTACTGTTCAACTGATGAAAGTTGTGCAGTATGTGGTATTCTGTTTAAGATATATCTGTTTAATTATGGGTGATGACAATTGCATTTTGATTACTTTGGTTGACAAAGGTTTGATTGATGGCAAAAAACAAAATATTAACATGTACCTCAACCTTGAATTTTAACTAACTCCTTAAATCAGTTTTTCCAAGAAAATTGCAATTGTTATGTGTGTTTTTTCATGTGAAACATATGCTGTGTATATCAGGACAATTCAAAACATCTTTTAGCCAAGAATCTTGTTGTCTAATGAGTTACTGATGTTTAATAATGTATGACCTATTTATTAATTATTATGCTGTATATATATCGGCTGTAAATGGTTTATTAGAGCACTCATTGTATATATCTTCATCGTTATAATTGTTATATCATTTATATGGCTCTTTCATTTATGAAGATCATTCTTCTCTCCTCGATGGTCATTTGTACATGTTATTATAATGTATGTATATGGTGAACATTCAAGCTTAATTTCCATCTTATTCACTTTGGCTTTCAATATCTTGTATGTTTAACCTTTCTCAAACCCAGTTTATGAATATAATGTCTGTATTTGGTTAAAACAACCTAACTGAATGTCAAATCTAATAAAATTTTAATTTGGTTATGAAAAGGATAATGTATGGAAATCTGAAATTATGATTCAGTAAATGAAATATGTGGGTTTGAGAATGGTCTAAGATGTATTCAGTATCTCTTTCCTTTTCATTAAACTCTTAGTATACATAAAACTTTTAGTATAAGTCTTTATCTAAGGTCTTTACCCATTGTCAAGTTTGCATAATTTATTCAGAGAGAGATATAAGATTTTCAAATTACTTAAATAATAAATTTTAAAAAATGGAATGCTTCTTTTAAAATCTTGAACTTTTGATAAACAGTACTTTATTTCTTTAGAGTAAAATGTAAGCTGGCCTTATTGGTTTTATAAAGAGTTGTAGTGAGACCTGAAATAAATTTCTTCAAGCTTATTTCTTTGTTCTGGTATATTTTACTGTCACCAAGCATATTGGCTGACATTCTGTGGTTGATTGATATGGATTTAGCTTCCCAATTTTAAGATTATGATAAGCTTCAGTGCTCCCATTCCCAAATGATTTGCTTTGCAGTGCATATCACGAATATGGTTTTGACATGTTCTTAATGACCTGTAATAAACTAAGCCCACTTCAGTTTGTTTTGGAGGTGTGGAAATGAGACCAATGGGCCTATAACAAGTGATTTGATTGGCTTATTTCATAGATAGTTTCTAGGGCCAAGTTTGATTGGACAATATCTAGCAATGAATATAGTTAATTCCCTAACTAGCATTACCGGGAGTATGTTTGCAAATAGGGAAAGTGGAAAATACCATGCTTCAAAGTATTTATTTGACGGCATTGGAATGCCTCAAGACAGGTTAGGCTCACTTCTGCAGTTTCTCCTCATCAATAATGTAAGCCAGAGATTAAGCTCCAATTATCAACTTCCCATTAGATGTCAAAGGCAGACAATTTGCCTTCAGTACAAATTGCATACATAATCTGATAATCTAATCAGAAGAGCATATAACTAAGCTATTCGACACCAATAGAAAACTTCATCCTCCACTAGACTAACAGATTTTATGAAACTACATTTATTTTTGAGAACCTGAGATATGAATGTGTATAGATCAGATATAAAATAATACAAATTATAGTCATTTTCCTCACAGAAATACAGTAATTTATGAAATATGACAGGAAATGGTGCCAAAATACAAGAGGCATGAAAGCCTATCAATATTAATTTTGCATATTTTTGCATGTTAGGTTGAAATATAATGAACAGTCAGTGAGCAAATACTTGATATGACATGCTAGTTTCAAATATTCCACTTTATTGTCTTAAAGAAAACTTGGGTTAGACCAGACAGTATTGAAGTCAGATATGTGCGATTGTTTTTTTAAAGCAGATACATGTCTATCTATATTTAGAAAACAAAGCCAATAAATGTAATAGTGGCAAAGTTCCCAAAAGATGATGACAATTTTGAATTGTCACTTGAAGTAGTTAAATACTAATTTTAACAAAACAAATACTAAATAAACAAACCTACTACATAATAATGCATAATATGTATATTTTCTATTTAGAAACTTGACTAGTATTCACCTTATATCGGTCACTAAAGTTTCTAAATGTACAAAAACAAAGGAGAAAAAACAAAAATGAACACAAAACTATAATGGTGATGATTAATGAAAATGATATAAATGAGAATAAATGATTTAATTAGAGTCTTAGCTGCCTATAGACCACGGTTATAACAGCACTGTACTAAATATACAAACATATTATTCATTCATTAAATGGCTTTGAGAGTCATTGTCCCTTTGGTAAAACAATGTTAAAACAAATTAAAATAGATATTACCACAAAAGTGAAGGTATATTTTTCTTAATGTTTTAACATTATATGTAACTTAAAATATTTATATAAACTTAGAAAATATGAAATTAAGAGAATTGAGTGGGCTGACTAATATACAGAAAGTATTTCTTTGTGACAGAAAGTATTTTTTTGTGACAGCTGACATTACATTACAAACCCAAAGAATATATGATAAAAGTATTTTTCAAATTTATTTGCAGTCCAACTGCAAAAAGGAAAAGTGTAAGTGGCAATCCCACCTCTGGTTTAGTTATTTGATTGAAAATTATTTGATTCAAAAATTTTGATAAAATTCGTTTTATTAAGTAGGTTTGATAAAAGTAACAACTTAAAACAGATAATAGATTTGCAAAATCAAGTGCAAAAACATTTTTAAAAGTTACCACTAAAATAATTTGAGATTATTTCCTCAATGAACACAAAAACACTAACAAAAACAAATGGCATCGTTTTGATGAACCAATGTCCATCTATTTGATGAATCTACAAACTATATACAATAAATATAACTAACCATGGCCTAATTGCTGCAATATGAAGATATTTTTGATGAGAAGCAAAGAAGCCATAGGTAGTGGTTTTTGGATCTATGTCAGTCTCCTTCAAGATGCAGGATTATTCCTAGAAATTCTTATATGAATAAATGCAATGCTAAATGCGGGATGCCCTTTAACATTCGAAGTTGATTTGATATGGACTGAATTCAATGGATTCCTTGCTTTATGTTGATGATGATTATTTTGCTTAAACAGCATCATCTCCTTCACTGTCTTCGCCATCATCATCATCTTCATCTACCACTTCATCGTCATCATCATCGTCATCTAAATCAGCTTCTCCATTATCTCCTGTAGCCAATCTTTTTAAATCTTCCTCATCATCTTCATCACCAAATAATTCACTAAAGTTTTCTATACAGGAGAATTTTTGTAAATGTTTCTCATCAAGATCTTTGTTTCCTGGTCGTATGACTAAGGTACTTCTTAAACCTGCTGCCACAGCTGCAGACGCTTCTATAAATAGAAAATATCAAATGTTTTAATTCTCTTAAATGACGGTTTCAAGATCCAGCAAAAAAGATAGACATTTAGAATTTTTCAATGTTGTCTTGGAAAATATAAAATATTTCATTTTTAGACTGGAATTAGATTAAAGGGAAACAACTCTGAATAGTATTACAAAAAAACATAGTTCTTACCCTCTGTGCAGTCGGTAAGGAAAAGAATGTCATCACCAGCAACACCAATTTCTGCGGCTATCTTTTTATAACTGGCACTTTCTTTTTTATCTCCAGTTGTGGTATCAAAATAACCATTGAAAACCTAAGAATTGAAAATATCAAAATAACATAAGTCTTCATTTCCACAAATATTAATCCACCAAAATATCCAATAAAACAGGAAAATATTTTCTTCTAACAGGTATTCTAATAGTTTTGTAATAACTACAGGTACTTTTATTGGATAATATTTGAATTAGATATATGTATATTAATAACCACAGGTCAAATGTTCAAATGTGCACTCTAAAGGGTTAATTCATAATAGACAATTTGTTTCATTTCTTTTCCTGTGGGCTATTTCATAAATTCAGTGAATAGAAGCCAATTAGGTATACTACTTACATCTGACATATCTCCTTCATTGGTATTAGCAAAAAATAATTTCTGACTTTCAATACTTCCCGATGAATACACATAGATATTGATTTCTTCTTCCTGTAGTTGTCTCAATACATCACATACATCTTCAAATAATCTAAAAATATGAAACCATGTTTAAATAATTTCGAAAAAAATAACATACACATAGTTAATAGAATAAAACATTTCAGTTCTGTGAATGTGTGGACTTTTTTAATAAAATATATTAGTTCAATATTATTCATATTCCAAATCATAACTATTTATCAGATTGCCTCATCAATCTTTATGGAGTCAAGGTGATATAATTCTTATAAGTCTTAATCTAGATTTTAAGAAATACAGTAATCTGATTGGATAATTTAAGATAAATATAAGTGAATGAAAATCAGATCAGTACACTCAGTTAAGTTTTTGAGAATAAGGCTCGTCTGGCAACTTGAATAAGTTGTTCAGATTAATCCAAGCATAAAATTAACTTACTCTCCTTTGACGCTACCAGATGCATAAGCTTCTCTCCAAATATGTCCCTGAAACTGTTTGAGTTCTGTAGATTTTCGATCTGAACTCATCTGCCATTTAACATTGTCCACAACTGCATTTATAACATCATCTTTATTGGAATCTGTTGCGTCTGGTATTTCTACCACACCCTCTTTACCTTCATTCTTATCCTTCTTGGCCTAAAAAAGTTTGAATATCATACAAAATAGCACTGACTGACATAAATTATGGACAATGGGAGACTATTGTTTTATTCTGATTTCTGACCAAATATTTGGTTCCTGGTATTCCTGAAGAGTCAATCAGAATGGTGCAAATATAGGTAAAAGTGACCCCTTTATGTATGAGGACTAAAAGACAGAAGATAAGACACCTAGTTACATATTTCAAGTCGGCAAACATCATTGAAAACAATTCTCACGATAATACAGGTAAAAGTGAAAGTAACAAAGCTACTTGAAAAGTTAGTTGAAGAGTCGACTTACCAATTCTCTTAAAGCTGCAATATCTTTTTGTGTTTCTGCATCATCAAAATGTGCAGTGATGTACTTTTTACAATTATCTGTTACATATGGAAATAGTTTATCCTGAAAAGTTAATTGTCAAAATTTTATTACAATGCATGTTACTTTATGTATATATATAATATATTTTAATGAGTCATCTAGAGTAAATAAAACCACCTCTTTAAAAACTTATAAATTTAAGTGTCCTAAATGTAAGTTATTGTAGATACACATTACAATCAAATATAGAAACTTGATATTTAAAAAAACTATGGATACCAGGTTCTACAATAGAGCTCTTTCAGATGTTAAAGGGATAATATGTCTTAGAATATATAACAAAAAAATAAAAATTCCAAAAACTTTAGCTTAATGGATTTATTGGTCCATATAGTCCACAGAAATTCACTTAATGGCCAGGTTTGAAAACCAAACTTTTACTTCATTCTAATAGGCAGTATACCTTTAACAGACAAAGAATGGTTCAGTTTGTAAACAATGGGATAATTCACTGATAGACCTAATGCTATAATTCCTATGGTATATTAGTCATAATGACTAGTATGTAGGAGTATTATATGTTAAGACAATGTTCTACACTAGTAGTATTTCTATGGTTAATGTGTTAATGGTTACAAAGCAACAATGTTTAAGAAATCTTTATTTTGTCACGTGACTACAAATATTTCCCGCTGCCGTTCAAACCCCTTGACCCTTTCTTCACAGTCGGGCTTTGTTTACATTTGACATTGGGCATGAAAATCCTTACATATGAACAAAGAAACTTTTTAACAATTGGACAACAGCTAGGTGTAATTATATACTAGGAAAATCAGCTTACGTAATCGAAAAGTAACAATCAATCAAATAGATAACCTATTGATTGTGAGCAACAAGGAAAACGACCTTGACCCTGATGAATGCACAACGGTACGCTAGTAGGCCGGCTTTTTGTTCACCACGAGTAGTATTAATCATTCCCTGTACAGTGTACAGATTTTACAATAATGGCGTCAATGATAGCTAACAGTTATACATTAGAGATATAAAACCAATAGTTATGAAGTGATTGTCACAATATTAACGATCGAAGAAGTGGATCAATAGTTTTCCTTCGTCAATGATGCCATTATTGATATTTGCCGGCACCATTTCTGCTGTGAAGTACGGTATTTAATGTAATGCTTCTTCACTGGAAATCGCAAGGAATATTACTTACTAGGTCTACTCCATGTCAGACTCTACTAACGATCAATTTTCCAATCCGAGATTAACTCACTGAACTGTGGAAAATCAAACTTTTCGGAAGCAGAATTGAAATTCCAGTGGCACTTTCTTTATTGCATGTTATTTACCCCCAACGAAACCAGTGATTGTGTACACACGCACAATCCTTTTTATTCTATTTGGAGCAGGAAAAATAGATGCACTACACTTTTTTTTCAGCCAGCATAAAAATTTTCTAAAACTAACAGGGCCGTAAAAAAAAATAGCGGGGATTTCAAACAAGGAAAACAGAAACTGCACAGTGTTTCTGTTCTGAATGTCCGCGTTCGTTTATATTAGAGAAGTTGAAAAAGGAAATAAAACTTACCTTTACAAACGATATTGGAGTAGTGGTTCCTTCAATATCCACCAATAATGCCTTTACTCCAGTAATCAAAGAATCTGCCTCTTCTGCACTTCTCTTTTGGGGTGCCATTTCGAAGATATGCTGTTTTTAAAAAATGAAGCGAGTGAGCGACAAGACGTTGGTTCTGAACAAAGAAGCCGGGTAGTAATGGTTGTATTCACTCCAGTAAGGTGCGCGCTGAGTCTCTTCTGTTTAAATTCGCTGTTTATTTTCGGTCAAAGAGACTATTTCTGAAGCATTGTTGACCATTATTGCCCAGAATTTAGGTTTCTGGGTGGAGCTTTATTCTTTCCAGCGATATCATTGGTCTAAACATATATGTCGTCATATATTTGACCTTTGTTGGCAGGTCATGCAGATGTCGACCAATCATGGAGATTAATATTCACGAGATGTCAAGTGGGAACGATTGGGTTGTTCTTTCTCTATATACCGCCAGATGGCGTCTCCTGACCTCGATTTCAATCTCAATCTGCATCCGACAGCTCACACGTCTTCATTCCCCGGTTGCCAAATGATTTGATAATCCCCGAATTTAGCCCACTTATTAAATCATGTAGGATAAAATTTTTCTTTGAATATGCATATTTTCTTGTTATGCCTTTCATTTTTATTTTGAATAATACAAGCTTTTGTAAATAGTTTGTTCAATAAAATAAATCATATTTGACGTGGCAGGGAGTGAGTCCGCTCGATCTACTCACTGTCTTGAATATCTACCAATGAAAACGTGTCTACCACGCGAGTTCGGGTGGTTCAGGCTGTCGTATTGTTCATGGTGTTTGCAAAGTAAGTAAGGTCAGAAAGAAAACAAACCAGTTATTTTGGTCTTTTCATTGACACCCACCCATTGAGCTGAAATATAACTGGGCCTGTAATCTACAGATATGTTTTATTGTCTGATGAGATTTTGTCATTTTCTTACTTGATGCTGATCTATCTATCGACACTGTTGGATGCCGTATTTTGGACTTGACACCGGTAGATTCAATCATTTTTAACAAGTGCCTACGTGGACTGTTTTAACTTTTCGCTGAATCCTTTTACGTAAGTCTAGAACCGAAATTTTAGTGTTTGCCATATGGTGTAAATTATTAGATCGTATGTGTTTGTTAACAGGATTAGGCTAGTAGTTGAATGATAATCATACAAGAAAGCCTAAGGTGACTTGGTTAGGTAGGGTTATTTAAATTTTGCAATGGAATTTTCGATGCCTTGCTAGAAGAAAAGGGGCGTGGGAATTTTGACCATTTTCTTGTTGCCAAGGTTTGTATTTATTTTATGGTTTACTTATTTGTATTTTCAGGAATTTAAACATTGAAATAGGCCTACCTATTTAGTAAGCAAGAAAATCACCATGGATCCTCAATCTATTTTAATTGGTTTAGTGGTGTGTGTTTTATCTGCTATCATAATTTATTTAATAACTGCATTCACAATGAAAGAAAAAACATTTGATGAAGTTCTGGAAGAGCAGAGAAGAAGACAAGAGGAAGAAAAGCCTAAATCGAAGAAGAAAATAGTAGATGTAGCCAAAAAGAAAGTGAAGAAGGAGCCAGTGGCTAAAGAGAAAGTGAAACCAAAAGTAGAAACTAAAAAAGATAAAGAAAAAGATCAGCATAAGGATAAAGAAAATAAAATGGTAAATTTAGAGATTGAACCAGAAATCATTGAAGCTCAGGAAAGTGTAACTGTTCAATCCATTAAAAAGAGTAAGAAGGTTAAAGCACAGAAACCAATTCTAGCTAATAAAGATGAACAACCACTTATTTCCGAAACAACTAATACTAAGGTATTATTTCATAGAGAAGTGGCACCCAAAGATGAAATTGCCTTGAAACATGTGAAACATGATGATGAAAAGGTGCCAAAGCCTGATGATTCCAACAAATCAAAGAAGAAATCTGATAAGAAGAAAGAACAGAGTTCCAAAGCGGACACCATTACTGAAGTGGTTCAAATAGAAGTTGAGAAAACAATCAAGAGTGAAAAGAGAACTGATTTGAAGTCGAACTCTAAGAAAACTGACAAGAATAAGAATAACCAAGGTAAACATATTTTCTATTCTTAGTATGTACATCATGAGCTCATATCCTAAAAATAAGCTGATAAGCTTCTAAACGTGTTAAGATGTTGGAAACAATTTGATATGAAATGGGATCATAAAGCAGATTTTCCTAATGTATATTGAAGACACTAATGATAGTATCATTCCAATTTTTAATCAGGCAACTGTGGATCTTGCAACTCCACTAAGGACTAATTGTTTGATGATGTTACTAATAGAAAATAAGTGACATCATCAAACACAAAGTATTAAAAGTATTGCAGGAGGGACGGGTTTCTGATAAATAAAATCGCTTTACAATACCTTTGATCAATGTTTTTTGATGTGGCTTTCAATTTCATGCTAGACATCGCCTGTATGAAAGTGAATTTTGATATATTAAGTAATTTTACGTGAATTAGTCTCATGGAGTTTAAAATTTCATTTAAATAATACAGTATCTGCTTATTATGCACTTTTTAAATAAAATGAAGAATGAATTACATCATTCTTTAGTTTTAGAGGGTCACATTGACCTAAGTTCAAAGTTAATAAAAAAAAAACTAGTAGAATTGATTATTAGTTTTTAATTACTGATATGTGGATCAATATGTAGGCTTACACGGTACATAATTAGCACTCTGTTAATTAGATATCATAGGTTACACTTAATTACTCTGTCTTGTTATTAATTTAATTTGTGACCTAGTACTCCATAAATACAATGATAACATGCAGCCCTTCATTACTACAAGATTGTCAATGTCAACTCTCTATCTGTCAGTAGATATTGTCTTGAATCTTCTACTGGTAGGCCTACTGGTTATTTATAGTATGAAATCTTGAATGTAAACAAATTGGATTGGAATAGTCTGTTTGATCATGAGCAAGCTTTATGTTAAAGTGATCTTACTCTATAGAATAGACATAGAATTTAAAAAGTTCTTGAGAATGATCAAGCTTATTATATTCATAAGAGAATTTACAAAGTTTCATAAAGTAATAGAACCCCTTTAAAATCTGGAAAACTCACAAAACTTATTAATAAGCGTTTTTTTCAATTCTCAATTACATTTTTATGGATATTGGATAGGTACTAATTTTTTTTTTATTCATCAGATTATGTAAGGATTCTGTTATGTTATTTAAGGCAGCAGGTTTATCTACTGATAAATATTTGCTGTTACTGGCCAATTTTGAAATTCATAGTTCTTTCGAAGACGCAGTAAGCTTATTGCTTTAAATAACTTGTAGAAGGTAAACTTGCTTAAGGTTAAGTTAGTTTGCATTCTTTGTTATTCACCTTATTTAATTTATAAAGCTACAAAAGAATAGGCAAAACTAGATTTGCTGTCCTAGCAAATATTTTCTTATTTTACCCCAGACTTGGCATTATAGTCTAGAATTTATAGTACTGGTAGCCAAACTGTTCTTTTTGTCATATATGTAAAGATAAATTGAACGCTTACACATAAACAAGACTAACTGTCTATGTTAAACATCATGTTAAGGTAGTATAGACTTGTTTTTGACCTGATAAATGAAATAACAGTGTGACTTTCTTTATCGTGATGTTTGGTATTCTCATTAACATACCACCTGTTTCTCTAACTGCTACAAGACTCAATCATAAAACCTTACATACTGGGAACCTCAGTTGATGAGTTAGCTATGTGAATGACTGATGCTATGAATTGTCATCTTTAACTTTGACTTTAAAATAAGTTTGGTTGGCTGAAAAATTGAAAAATAAATTTAGTATTTTTCTGATTAATTTTTCAGCAAACCTTTGTCCTCATATATCAGGTACCACCATAACTGGCATAGGGAAACAGTTTATGGTTTTCAAGCCATGCCAATTTTGATACCAACTTAAGAAAGAATTTAGCATGAATTAGAATGAATTTTGTCTTTCAACGTGACTTACGACGTGATTGTTCAAATTGGGAGTCCATCTATTAGAATATCATAATTTAATATGCTCAATGCTTTGCAATGAGAAATTTTTACATTTTTATGGTGACATAAACGCCAATGAATTTGTATTAGTTCAATGAAAAAAAATAGCTTTCGTAGTGTAAATATATGAATATATTGATATATTTACCATGATTACAGAAGACTAAGTCAATAAAAAATAGTTTTGATTATTTCCAATTTGTCTGAGGTACAATATTAAATTTTGCTAATCTTTGTCCATCATAAATAATATAGATCTGTTGCCTTAATGGGACAGGTTTGTCAAAAATCAATCATTACCTTTAAAATGGAAAGAAAGAAATTTCTTGAGAAATGAATAGAATGAAATCGTACTGGTTGAATTATTATTTTAGTGAAGATTTAGTTTTGGTCAATTTGTATTTTAGTTCGTAAACTAACCACAAATCATCGTCAACCATTCAAAATTTGAATGCAATTTCCTTTTAGTTAATAACAAATAAGATAAAATAGAATTTTGCTAAGTACCTGGTCATTTGTATATTTCAGAATCTACCAGTAGTAACAGTATGCCACTAATTAATTCTATTAAAAATGCCTCGTTAAATGATGCTGATATTCAGAGTTTAATAGAAGTTTTATTAGACAAACAGAGTGGAACCATTGACATTACTTCTGAATGGAATAAGGTATGCTATTCTTGTTAGTAATATTCATAGACAAAGGTCATACTAACTATTTGAAAATGTAAATTTTTTGTGTGGTTGTGATTATCAAAGGTTAGGCCTATGATTCAAGCCTCTATTTTTAAGATCAACAGCAAAGAATTGAAAGATGGGAAGTTCAAATTCTTCTGAAAGCATTCATACTTTAAATCAATTCCCATTTTAATAATGTGGGCATATTACAATGGCCAATGCTATTTTAATAATGTGAAATTTGAGAATGCAGAGGACGTTCAATTAGTACAGTGATTAGATAGTTGAGCAAATAGACAGACTTTATCAGATAGAAGCTTTAAATGTATGAATTTAATACATGCTTTAAAATAAATATTTCAGAAGAGTCAAAAAGGGCAGAAAGGAGATGGCTTGGCACTTCTAAAACAACAAGTAGAGGAAAAAGAAAGAGCACTTCAACAAGGTAAAATAGAATACCGTACCAGTTTCTATTTTCATGTATTGTTGTAGTCTCTAGTTACTGCCTATTAGTGGAAGACATTTCTAGTCTTGACAAATATTTTACACAGTAATTAGATAAACATGCCCTATGTTGTGCCATAGTTTGTGCTTAATTCTGGGATATTTTCAGCATTGAAATCTGCTATAAATTTACTTAATTAAGGTAACTCAAATTTAAAAAAAATAATGCACTTTCTAGTATTTTTATTTCAGAGCAACAAATTGCAATGGCTTCTAATTCTAAAGTTAAAGAGATCAGACAAGAATTAAATGCTGAGAAGACTAGACATGCTGCTATCGAGAAAGCTTATACAGAGAAACTCGAGTCACAAAGCAATGAAATGAATGCTCTGAAAGTTCGTATTCAACACACTCATGATCAGCATGTAGGAGAAAGCAACAACCTACAAGCCAGGTTACGACAATTAGAACAAAGCAATCAAACACTACAGAACGTAAGTTTGGAGATCTTGTCCTAGAAATACACTTATACTACAGATTTTTCATTGCAATTGTTTATTATAAGCAACACCCTTTATTGCTTTAAAGAACAGGGGACATTTCAATGATTGTCAATGTTTCAAGTCCAGTTCTAATATATTTTCTTATCTTTTTAGGAAAATAAAATCTTACAAGATACCTTAAGAGAAAATCTTTCAAAACCTAAGTAAGTAATAAGTAGATTTACTCTTTGTATTATTTTTTACCTGTACCATATAGGTCACCTAGTATTCTTAAAACTAGAACTGAAAAAAACAAAATTTTATTTACTAACAAAGGCTCTATAATCTATAGAGCCATTCATATATTGATGTTTAAGTTTCTGTCATAGCTTTATACGAAATAAAGGGCATGGTCCTTAGATAGATATAACCCACACAAACATACATGTATCACAACCATTTTGAATCTCTATCTTTACTTAATAAGTCAAAATTTGGCACACTTCAAAATATTTCAACTAAACCTTTGTTGAAATATTATTGACTTGTTTAGTCGAGATTTAAAATGGTGGTGCTTGTGTTTTGTTCCCATAAAAATAATATATAGTTACATATACCATGGTTCATGTCAATGTCAAATTTTCCCTTTGTACTGCCTGTTCTTACCAGATTCTTAACTTAGATACTTCTGTTTGTTTTGCCCATAGGACCGACGCTGTCTCTCAAGCTGAATTAAGTAATATGAGACAAAAGGCTTCTATCATGGAAAAAGAACTGGGTAGCAATGCTGTGAAATTAAATGCCAGTGAAAACAGCCGAAAACTGTTGGAATCTAAAGTACAGAAGTATGAAGAACAGATTAGACAATTTGAGTTAGGAAATGTAAGTAAATATTTTTATATAAAAACATGATCATAATCACATGTTGAAAACCCAACATAACAATTTGTTGGCGATAATTTAACTGCTTCAACAAATCAATATATCCTCATATAATTATATGCCTAATATAGGTTTTGACATGGTCTTGTCAACCCATATTAAACTAAGCCTGCTACACTAAGCGTCTAAAATAAGCTATGTTATTTGATGGGCTTCAATTTTCTGATTCTAGGGCCAATATTTTTGATTGGAAATTATTTAGATTTGACCTGTGTTATATGAAATAAATTCCAATTTCAAAATTCCCTATACTATCAGTTCTATGATCAATTCATATCATTTATATATTTTATGACTAATAAAATGACCTCCATTTTGGAAAAGTTTGCCACAAAGTTCTGTTCAGAATCTATTTTGATATATTTTTTCACTGTAAATATTGTAACTCATTTCAGTTTTTCTCTGTACTATCAGTACTATCAGATCATTTCATTCCGATATTTTGTGACTGTGATGATGAACATAGAACTTTGTATTATAATTTTAGAAGGATACAGAGAATGTTTTGACCAAGAAATTAGAGGAAGTCAACAAAGAATTAAGAAGAGCTGATACTAAAAATAGCACATTGAATAACGATTACAAAAAAGCTACAGCTGATTTACAGAGAGCTAATGGCGCCCTGAAAGCAGCAGAATCTGAATGTTATTCCCTGAAAAAACAATTACAGGAATTAAATCAGCACTTGTCATCACCTGATGTCACTAAGGACCTGGAAAACAAACTACAGGTACTAATAGTATATTAACTATAACTTTGTTTTTCTTTTATGATTTTATTTATACAAACCACAAATATCCTCTACAATTATCCTATCCTGAGATCTACTCCAAAATATGCCCAGGTCTTTTCCATCATATGTTCAGATCTTCTCCAACAAATTATGTTCAGATTTCCTCCAACATTAATGTTCAGATCTCCACCAACATATGTTCAGATCTCCGACATATGATCAGATCTTCTCCAAACATTTGTTCAGATCTCAATAAACTTATGTTCAGATCTCCTTCAACATATGTTCAGATCTCCTCCAACATATGTTCACATCTTCTCTAACATAATTAAGTTCAGATCGTCTTCAAAATGTTTTCAGATTTTCTCCGAACATGCTAAGATTTTCTCCAAAATATGTTCAGATTAAAATGAATTGCGATGCTCAAAAGCCTGAAACTAAAACCAAATTTTTTCATTAACTGCTTTTTAATATTGGCATAATTCTGCCAATTACATATTACTTGATTACAAATATCATGTTTAAATATTAAAAGAGGAGAGGATATTTGTGGTTGTTTTTTTTCTGTGTATTTAGTTTTTAGGTTGAGGATCTCAGTATGTGTGTGCCACTTTTCCACTTTATCTTTTAGACTTTTATCAAATCTGTCTAGTTTTAAATTTAATAATGCTCAAAATATCAAATGATTTAAACTTATTTCATCGGTAATGCCACAAAACATTAAGCTAACTGAAAATCATATTGTTTTGCAATTAAAACTTAAATTGATACTAATTATTACTAATTTTTAAGTACAATACATTTTGTATTTCATGATTTTCTGTACTAATGATGAAATAGGACATAGAAATTATGTAGATTAAGGATAGATATTCATATCTCTTAGATACTTCCAACAGCACAATATTTTTCCCCTATATTAACCATTTAAATTCTGATACCTGTTCCGGTGCTTCCGAGAATCAGTCCTGTGTCGACTTGCACCTCCTAATAACTATGAATTCTCACCTAAACACTATGGTTGTTAAAATTTAAAGATATCCAACATTAATTCGTGCTTTGGTTAATTCTAATTTAGCAAGCAACTAGAAAGTCCGGTGAATTGGAAGGAAATGTTAAAAATCTGGAAAAACAATTAAATGATTCAAACCGTTCCAATTCTGAATTACAGAAAGAAATTGAGGTAGATTTTCACTTTTCATTTTATTTTCATTCAGCTTTTTGTCTGTTGAAGTGTTGTGTCTGTAACACCTTTAGTTACTGTATGTTGTGCTTCCAACATCTCCCTTTCTCTTTCCTACCATCACACACCTTATTTTTTACAATTTCTTTATATTGGACATCTTAGTCTTGACCATTTGGTCACGGTAATAGCTACTGTATGTGGAGTCTCCGAAACTGTTGCTGACAAAGCCATATCAGGTTGTAAAGAAGGGTAAACATCCCTTGGTAGAATGCCCTGTCTTATGGTAGTTCATATGAAGATCAACAACAACTTAATGCATTTTAGATGAGCTCTAACTAATAAAAGATGCATTTAATTTATCCTATGTTAATCACGCAACAAAATTGCAAAAGACCAAATGAAAATACCGTATTGTTGTATTTTGGTAACATTTGTGATGTTTTTGGTAGGTTATGAAACATGAGAATATGGCACTCGCAGAGGAAATGAAGACCACTAAAGAACGTCAATCTGGGGAAGGTCAGGAAGCTGTGCCCAATGTTCCATCTGGTGCCCCTAATGGTGATATACATAAAGAAACAGCTGATAAAAACACTATTAAACTTGATGAACATGAATCTATGTAAGATATTTTATGTGATTTATGCTGGAAATATGTTTTTCACACCATCCTAAATCTATTCTTTGGTTGATATTAACATTATTTTGTATATTCTTATAGAATCATGTAATTTTAAAAAGTCTTCAATTATACCTAAAGTATTTTTTAAACCTTCTGCCTTCTATTTACATCTATGTATTTACATCATCAAAATTGAATAATTAAAAAAATAGGGTCATTTATTAAACAAAAGTGTATTGTTAAGTTGACATCTTAAACTATCTGTTGTTGGTCCTCATAAAGAGACAAAACATTTAGATGAAACATTCAGAATAGGTAGAAGATATATTTCCTACAAATTTTTTAAAAAATTCCTGGAGTACTTTTGTAACATCTCCCTACAGGAATAACAAAGCCCATCTTTTAAATAGTTTTGGCATTAAAAATCAGCAAAAGTATTTTTAAAATTAAAACTTAAAATGAGACAAACTTGTTTTTATAGATTTTGTTATACCTTTCATAGATTTGAGCCAATAAAAGAAATTTGTTTTAAAAAGATAGTTGCATACCTAATTTTTTTATTTGTAATTCACAGATTAGCTGAACGTATGAAGGAAGTGACAAAATTAACATCAGAATTAGCCAATCAGAAATCAGAAATAAAGAATTTACAAGAACAATTAGAAAGCCAGAAGAAGAAAAATAATGTAAGTATCTATCTTGGTTTAGTTGGATTGTATGGAGTGTAAATTTTTTAGAGTTTTAAGGTCTTTATGTTAACAGGAAAATTTTTAATAAAACTGAATTTGCAACAATATTGCATTGTCCACTGCTTAGAATTCCCTTTGAATACTTGTTAATGCTGAAAAACTTTTTTCCCAAGTTTATTATATCAGTTTGGACATTATATATCTTTGTAAATAATATTATTTAAAATACCAATTCTTGTTATATCTTAGAACTTATAGCTCTAAAGTCTTATAATATATTAGGCATGGTATAACCCTTTGTGTTCAAATATTTCTTATAACATAAGCATGTATGAAACTTACCATGATCTCCAGGAATCTTAAAATGTAAATCTGGATTTTTTATTTATTTTAAATTCACATGTAATGTAGGTTCTTATATCATTCAAAACCAAATCATACACTAAAATATAAGGACCATGGCCAGTACTTCTATAGGAGAGTATTTTCTATAATACAGAACATTTATAGACACATTACTATCACTTAATGTTACATTTTTACTTTTCAAAGCTAACTTTGAAGTTAGCCTAAGTAAATCTAATTTCAAGACTTATAAGAAATATTTGAATATTGTTTTTACTAACCCAAATATATAGGTAGCCCTATCTTTAATTCTCACTCTGGTACAATTTTTATGATAGATATTGAAGACTTTTTAAAGTTTCATTCTCCTTGCTTTTTAGAAAAACTGTTTCAACTGTTCTTACATCATTAGTCACTAATGATAGAATCTGAGAAAATATTTGATTTTCCAGTCTCTGCTTACCTTTATTCCATGCAGTTCAGTGCCTATTTGTCTGATAGCTGGATTAATTTTCAGGAACTTCGGGAAAAGAATTGGAAAGCTATGGAAGCTTTAGACAAAACTGAAAAATCCCTTTCAGAAAAGGTTGAATCTGCAGTTAAAAATACAAGGGTAATTTTGATTCCTAAAATTATCTTTTAACATCAGCAAGGGGTTTATTGTGCTTTCCATATTATTAATTAGTCTAATTTATGGTGTATTCTTTTGATATTACATAATATTTTTTCATAATTGCTAATAGCCAGTTTAAAACTGTACATGCGCATGCGCAATACACTTCATTCACTATTATTATGAATTTATTCATTTGAAATGAAAGTTTGCTCTGCTTTCCCCTTCATAATGGTTACTGGTTTATTATTTGAAACATTGTCGAAAGTTATTGCTCAGTTCTCGCTCAGTATTTCACTAGACATTTTGATTGTAACAATATTAAAAAAAAATTTATTAAAGATAATTTTGATGATGTAAAGACTAATCGCAAAATCTGCTTATATCACTTTAAGACTTTGCATTAGTCATAAAACGTAAAGTTTGAATGACATTGCAGGAATCACAGTCGTTTAAAAAAAATTAAAATAGTGCAAATTGATCCTATCATTGTCACTGATACACAAAATTTAAAAAAATGAACAATCCCTATCCATTTCTATAGACTACCATAGTAAATGGAGGTTGACTCAGAGACATAAATATGATTGTGTTGTACATGCGCATGTGTAGTTAAAATAATTATAAGAAATTTGATTGGTACATTTTAAACTTTGATTAATTGATTGACCAATCAGATTTTTTTAAAAGCTAGGTTTTTTTTTGCATATTCTGTTATGTTTTAAAACCCAACTTTATCAGATTTGTTTTGACAAATAAATGCATGTCAGTCTGTAATTGCATGTATGCTCAATATTCACATTTGACTATTTTTTTTATTTTTTTTTTCTCTGACTAATCAGAAGCATGTAAGTATAGTTTGTTAAACTAACAGATCTTCCATCTATTATATTTTATATTCCACTAATTATTTATAATTTACATCTTCTCCCTTATTCCATCCCTCAGCTAAATTAAAGACATGATTTTATCTACATAAACTAGACAGGTTCACCATTTGTTTGTGCAATTGTTCTTAGACTTGAAAGCTTTTTGACTAAGTAAATCAGTAATACATTCAAAGCTCGCTATCATAAT
This sequence comes from Nipponacmea schrenckii, assembly GCA_030562195.1. Taxonomy (NCBI): domain Eukaryota; kingdom Metazoa; phylum Mollusca; class Gastropoda; family Lottiidae; genus Nipponacmea; species Nipponacmea schrenckii. The sequence goes on from CM060199.1 coordinate 18,560,650, forward strand.
TCAAGCCCTCTGATCTATTATTTTTAAGTTAACTTTATTCAATTATTGTGGATTTCCAGTACTTTTGAAGACTATTTAATTTACTAAGACCAAAATCACTCTGTTAAAATGGCAAAAAAAAATGGTGCATGAAAATGAAAAGAAGGACATTTGCATTGAAGTAAATCAACTTTTAAATTTGCAAGCGTTTTCTGCCATTAAACCTTATATTGTCCTTTTCTATCATATTTCTTTTCAACTTTATTTTGGAAATAAGCCAGGCATTAGGATAGTATTTAATTTAATTTTCTTAATTTTTCTGGATTTTCTGGTTATTTATATGGATAAGAAAGTACAAGATACAGATGAAATGATTCATATATACATATAGAGCTCTATTGGCTCATTAAATTTTTTAGATGTGCTATAGACAGTTATAATTAAGGAAAATGGGGCCACAAATTAGGCCAAAGTCATGGCTATGATTGAAGTTCTCAAGAAAATAGATTTTTATAATTACAGGATAAAACAGCTAGTATCACTAAAGATATTGAATCATTAGATAAAGGTGTAATACAGAGATTGTTCCCTAAGGTTTCAGTCTCAGAAAAATTGGTAAGTTTGGAACTGTTTCTCCTTTGTTAATTATTGTGGAGAACTTAAGGTCTTGAATGTTGTTTGGTGAATGGGGAGCTGCTGTGGCTCAGGTTGTTAAAAACTTGCTTGCTAACCTAAAGGTCCAAGGTTCAATTCGGTCAAAGTTCGAGATGAAATTTTGGATTTGCCTGTTTTCCCCTTATCAGTGATGCAGGTCAGAGTGACTGACATGGAAAAAACCTCTAGTCATTCAGATGGGACAATAAAACCAAGGCCTGTATAAATGCATGCTTCTACAGCCTACTATTATTCCTTCCATAAGTATTTGTCCTTTTATTTTAGGGTCATAAAGAATGGATGTCTTCATTTGAAAAACAAGCTAATATTTACATTACCCAACTATCTTCCAATGTAAGTACAGTTTGTGTAGGACTTTGGCTGATCATGCACTAAGGGGCAGAAATAGGTTTTCAATCCAATTCAACCTTTAGTCATGTAGGGGGCTATCATAGAGAAAGGTGTCTAAATTGTTCTAGAGTATCAAAAAAAAAAACACAGGCCATTTGCATTACAGGCTTTGCATATAAAATATCTCTTATGAGCTTAAGCATATATATTGAATATAAATTCTGATATGAAAAATAAACTTAAGTGGCTGTGTCATTTTCCCTTATTGCACACTGCCTGTTTCCATTTTTAGTTATCTCCAACTATTTTGTGTTGTTTCTTTTCCAGAGTGCTAATCTAGAATCTAAAGTTAAACAATTAGAAGAGACTAATAAAAAATTATCTACACAAACCAGAGATTTACAAAAAATAATAGATGACACAGTAAGTTTACTCTTCTCTTACTATACCCCCTGATTATAATGTATTCGAAAATAAAAAGTGTCAAAATAAGCCATTTATTCCTTTGGAATTTCATGTGTTATGACTGTTACAATAATGTGGTTGTATATTGTCCATCTTTTTGGATTCAATCCATAAGATTCTCTCAAAAAATAATAAATCTGGCTTGTGAATGCTATAGAGACAGATTATATCACAGTTTTATGAATTGTGCATCTTTTTGGATTAAATAAAAAATATCTTGGAAAACTTAAATTTTCGGTAAATTGAACACAGATTGATGACTGCCCTTGATATACTGACATATCAGATAAATGGGCTTATCTTGCTAGAAAACTACAATGTTAATTCTATTGTGTCAACTAGTGTCACTAAAGATATTGAATCATTAGATAAAGGTGTAATAGTGTCAAAAATTAATTCTAGTACATTAATGTCTATTATGGTTATTTTAGGAAAGCAAATTACGTCATTTACAAAAGAGTGTAGAAACAGAAGAAAAAATGTGGAAAGACAAATTAGAAAAAGCATTATCTTCTAAGGTAAGACTTGGATTTTCAGTGAAGCTTGTTGCCCATCTGTCTCCGAATCTGTAGGTAGTAAAGCCTTGACCATTTGCATCTCAAATTTCACAGGGTTTGAAATAAGCAATATGGCATCTCAGTTTGCGATACAATTTTCAGCAAAATGCAGTTTTTTTGCAATACATATTATTTGCTAATTAATGAAATAAAGTACTTGTCTGATGCCCGTCAAATGAAATTTTGTTTGTCAGCACATTTTACGAACAGTGTTGCATTTGTTTGGAATTTGTGGCCCGTTTGGGGCTTTCTTCGTGAAATCATATTGGAGGTGTAGCCCCGTGAGCAAAAATTGAATGTAACAATATGATTTTGTATTGTAGGGTACTGAATCAAGTAGTCAAGTTAAAGAATTAGAAGCACAAGTAACAGAATATAGAAGTATTTTAGCTTCAACAGTAAGTAAACATAGCCCAATCAAAATAAACCTATATGTACTAGCACTGTAGCATGTCTTTTAGGTACATATCTCACAGTCCATTGAAATTAAATATTATTTTCACTTTTCAGGAATCTAATTTAAAACAATTATCAGAGAAAGTGGAAAAAGAAGAAATATTATGGCAATCCAAATTACAGTCAACAGAAGAAGAATTAGAAAAAGTAAGATTTATTATACCGGTATTTCTTGGTTAATGTTTAATATGAATACAGTAGTTCTACCAAATTACTAAATGACCAATCTGTTAAGTAGCATAATATTCTCTTTTGATTTAAATAAGATTCCATACAAATTAATGATTTTCATTTTTAGACTAAGAAAGAATTAAGTAAAGCAAAAGAAGATTTAAAGAAAAGTATGGGTAGTACAGAGGTATGAATTCTATTTTCATATATATTCTTTTAAGTGTCAAATTTTGAGCATGTCTCTCAGTGTCCTTATAATTATTGATGTTTTTTGTTGTAATTTTTCTTGATTGCTTTCTTAGTAACCTTTTAAAAGTTTCATTCCATAAATTTGAAATAAGTATTGACTTTGCCTTATGTTAGGGTGCAACATTATTTCAAAAGCAAAAACAGCAGAATTGGTTCACTATATTTATAGTGTTAGTGATTGGTCTTTCAAAGAATATGGAGACCTATGCTTTCGATGGCGTTACAACTGTGTTATATGCACTGTGGTATGCCTGTAGTGTATTTACCTGTTTATCAATATTTAAACACCTTAAATGACGTCTAACCTCTTGTTTTGATTGGTTATTAGGAATTGAATGATTTGGATTTCGCATACCGTTGTGTTGAGAAAAGTTTACCCAATATTATCAATGAGGTACGCCTTGCTCCTCATATCCAAAACTAATCATCTCAAAACTAACTTAATGCATGAGGTGAACAAGGCTAATATCTGATTTTGTTTGTTTGTATAAAATACAATGTCTTTGAAAGTCAAACTTTGTCTTACACCTTGACTGAATTAGCCACCTTTTTTTGTCTTAACAAATATAACGATTTGATTGGATGTACCCCAGAGGACACAGCCAATAAGAGCCATCAACAGAAAGACTTCACATTATGGGGACTCTGATTGGATGTATTTTCTATTGTATAATCCAATCAAATCACAACAGCTACATTCATTGGTGATACTCAAAAGATGGTTAGTGGAGTCAAGGTATGAGATGCAGTTCATAGTAGCTTGATATTGTGGTTTCTGTTTATATCTAACATTATTCTTGGATTTGAAAGTAGATAATTTAATCCCTTTAAAAATGTGAATAAAAATTTTGCCTACATTTATAATTATTTTGAAATAAGGCAATGTGAAAGCAGGAATAGTTAAATATCAAAATATATAGAAGAAAGAATCAAGTTATGAGACATTGTATTTTATTCAAAGTTATATTATATGTATTTATTTTATATGTTTTCTAACTAATTTTATCTATTAATGTAATAATATATTTTATGTCATATTCAAGATGGCTTGGTCAATATAAGGTTTACATCCTTATTCAAATAAAATTAAAGTGAATTGATTTGATTTGCATGAAATGGCAATTTGTTGCATTGTTATGGTATTCAGCCACAGCTTTTAAGGAAGTATGCTAATTAAAAGCTAAATCAAAGCAAACGAAATTCACAATTATTCAGATGATATATAGAGATTTATAAGACAAAATGAAACCTATATAACTTTGTACTTAAAATACTTATTTGTGTATTAGAGGTATATTTACCCCTTCCATGAACATACAATTTTAAGTTTAAAACTAGGTCAATTATAGTATATTTTCATCAGTGGGACTCACCATGTGCCATGACTAAAGAATCTCTATATAAGGCTATATTGAAATATTTTGCTAAGCTTGGTTCAAAACTACATATTCCAATGGATTATTACTGATTTTTATTGGATTTTAAAGGGATTCTTTGTATAGTTTTGATACCAGGTAAGTCCACCGATGAATCAAAAGTCAACTTGGCCAAGTTTCCAATTTTAAATTTTTTGATCATCCTATACCTTGAATGTAATAGTTTGATATATATAGATAAGTTATTTTTGCATTAGACAGTTTCATAGCTATTCCTTGTGAGAAAAAAAAAACAAAAATGTCATTGTATTGTGGGTAAATCTGAGTAAAAATTAGAGGGTTCATGGAAACTTTGTGTGTGTTTTTCTCTTAATTTAAGTTTTCAGTCTGGCTTATGTGTGTTGTTTCTTTAAAAATTATCATGGCTTTGGTTGAGGTTCTTGAGAAAAAGTTCAATGATTGTAAAGTAACACTATAATATTTTGTAGAGTAAAAATCAAAAATATAAAAATGCTAATGTTATTTATAAAATTTGTTAAATTTGGAGATTTTAAAATTTACCCTATGTTACAGATGGAGGTTAAAGTGGATGTTTTAGAAAAAGAATTACAACACTCAGAAAAAGAAAAACAAATTTTACATGAGGAAATAGAGGAGGTAAGTCTATAGAAACCTAATATTTGTTCACAAATATTTCCACTCCTAACAATTTGTAAGTGTTGGTAGAAATTTTAAATTGTCAACCTTTGAATTACAAAGAAATTTAGAAATAAGCTTTACAAGAATTATGTGAAAAATTCCTAATTTAAAAGATATATGTTTTGTTGTTAATAAAATATTTTTGATGTTAATTTTGAAGGCTAAATCTCAAGTTATTGTATTAGAAAAACAAATAGAAACATCCAGCCAAATATCAGTAGAAAATGAGGAATATAAAAGGGTAAGTCTTTTGCTTATTATTGAAAGATTTAGTCATCAAATATTCCCAGAAATTGAAAACAAACAGTGAATGTACGATAGATTTATATCAAAAACAAATCATAATTTTGAAAATTTGCTAGGACAGTGGCATTGGCCTACAAACGATCTTTAATTTGCACAGCCTGTATCATACAAGGCCTTGCTTTAATTGTTCCATCCAAATGACTAGACACTTTTTCCATGTCAACCCCTTGACCTGTATCATGGAGAATTATCTTGCCATTTGCCTGGATTGACCCTGTCCTTTGACAGATATTTGCCTTGATTAACCCTGGGCTTGCACAGGCATTTGCCTGGATTGAACCCCGGGACTTTCACATTAGCATCTAACTCACTGAGATACTGCAGCTCTCCCAACATGTGGAAAAAAGTTCTACATTTACTGTACTGCCCTTTTGAATGGATGAATAAGCTTGATCAAGATTAAGAACTAGAAATGAAGTGACCCACAGAAAAGCATTTGGACTTTGATCAGATTGAGTTAATAATAGTCATTCTATTTCACTAGTTGTATGAAGCTGAGAAAAAGAAAAGTAAAGAATTATCCACCAATGTTGTGAAATTAAATGGCATCATTAAAACAGGCCAAGATGCTTTATCACAAGAACAAAAATTAGTTAAACAATTACAAGAACAAATAGATTCGGTAAGATATATTTTACTATTATATAGATCTCATGCGATGCACCTCTTCAATGTAGATGACAAATTACCAATTTCTTTCTAGTTCATGGTGGTCAATAAATATTAGGATGGACTGTAACTGAGTCAGTAAAATAATGCCATTATTTTGGATCAACTTTGATCATTGTTCTACGATGGAAGATTAAGGACTTGTAAAATGTCATCTCTTTTCAATGTTCTTTGGAAAATAATCCAAGAATGATTTGTATCAAGAGGTTTCTTGAAGTATAACGAATCTTTTTGTAATTGATATCAATTTATAATCTATTATAAATGTCTATTTTATAGTCTAGTGGTTCTGTAGGGGGAAAATCTATATCAAGTGTAAGTACTCTTAAAATTATATTTCCTTAACAGTTTTCATTTAATATGCTGCCTAAAGCTTTCTGTATTATTTGCATGGCTCAATATTAAACTCTGTATAGCTATATTGTAATACCAATCTATTTTTTTCAGCACTTAGTTCTTGTTCAATTCACATTTTAAAACAGACACCTAGTATTAAAATAAAATGTTTGGAACTATGTTAAAATTTTTAGTTACTCTGCTCTGTAATATTATAAAAATTTTAAATATATTCAGGTGATTTTAAATAATTGATATAATAATTTACAAAGTCATATGTAGTATCCTAAAATTTGTATCATCTACTAAAAGAGATAAATTTCAGCCAACTGTATCACTTTTCATGATTTAAATCAGACCTTGGTTGACCAACAATTCAATTGAAGTGCATCATTACATTACTGTATGGGTAATTTTTGTTAAAATGTCACTTTGCAATTTAATTATTTTGACAAAGTGATAACACTTCAGGGAGTCTGGGACTTAAAAGGGAACATGATTTTGATTTAAATTCTAAAAAGGGAAATGGATGGCTGAAATTTAGCTAGATAATGCAAATACATGTATGTGGATTATATTCATAGGAAACCAATATCAATTCAATGCACCTCAAGGAAAAAATAAATTAAAGGGCTCGATCCAAACTGAAAGATATTAACAATTTACTTGTTGAGTTTGAACACAATTACACTATCACAATGATCTAGACTAACATAGAAACTAAAATACATTAGTTGATTTCCTCTAATACTCTCACTACTTATTAACAGTTACACAGTAAATTAGCTGATAAAGAACGACAACTAGAGCGAGAAATAGCTTCTAATAATCAACTTAAACAAAAACTGGTAAGTTTGACATCATTCGTGAATTCAAAACACATTTAGATACTCAAGAACGTTTTAAAAAACAAGTGAAATTCTTCTTGACACAAAAATTAAATTTGAAAAAGAAATGAAATTCAAAGTGACTATTAAAATGTAATGGTAATGGCGCTTTCTCTTATGACTAAATTGTGTTCCAAACTTTTTCCTGGCTTTTTGAAATTTTGTTGTGCTTTATTATGAATGACTATTTATTTTAGCCCCTTCGTCGTACCTCTTCCCTCAAAGGTAGACAAATCCTATTGAAATCATGATTTTTTCGTCTCATATATCTGGGTTGGGTTTGAATTTCTACCTTATCAAAGTTAATGTCTCATTTTCCTTTTCAACAGGCCCAACTGGGTGTGATGGTGAGTTGAACCATTGGTGCAGGTCATCTGCCATTTATTCATTCATTCATTCATTCAGATAACACCTCATTCACTCATTCATTTAATCATTCATCTGACATAAGAGCCATAAGACATAACCATTTGATTCATTCATCTAACATTTTATTCATTCATTTAGATAATACTACATTCATTCAATACATTCATTTTTCGTTCCATAACATGACCCTTTTGTAAATGTGTAATATTGTGAGTCTGTTTTCCATAGAAGTGTTCCACATTTGACCCTGTGTTTACACATATGTCATGTATTTTTCATAAAAGCACTGGTTGTGGTAGTGCACTGTAGTTGACTTATATAAAATCCTAAAAAAATAAACCTCCTTGAATTATGTATTAAATTTCAGTCCCTGAAGTAAAAACCTGCTATTCTAACAAATATATAACAATAAAATGTAACATTTATTATAATAATATAATTGGGATAACTGTATATTAAGATGCTTTTTACTTTACTATTTGAATATATAGGTTTTTTGTATGTGCACATTATTTTATTTAGGTGAAAAAAAAGCAAAGTTCTATGCTCAAAATAAATCTTTCTTTCAATATAATCATTATTCTTTGATATTACCTTTTGGACTGAACGTAAAATGTAGATTTTCAAACTTGGCCAATAAGATTATATGTTTATCTTTGGACCTACCTAGTGCCATAACAGAATCTCTGTATAACTGGATACATGCATAAAACTAAGTTTTTTAATGGATATATCAGATTATACAGATATTTTATTATCTGTATCACCAGTTAAGTCCTAATTATTAATATATACTCTTGTTTGCAAAGTTCTGAGTTCTAAATATGTTGTAAATCAAAAATAAATTTTACTGTCAAGTATTAAATAACATTGAGCTGAGCTTTTTTGTAGTGGTGATATTTTGTAAATATTTGTTACTTTAGAAGAAACTTTTATTGTTTTGTTAATCACATTGTCATGTCATGTAGGTTTTCATATGGTTCATGTGGTCAAATCATCCATATATATATATATTGGTGTTTGATTCTTTTCGTTTGTGGTCATGTTTTTTTTTTCTGTTATTTTCTTGCAAAATCAGGCATTATGTCCAATTATTGAATGCTATAAGGTTGCATCGAAGAGCCTGTTTTTTTTAAGGATTTTTTTATCTAGTAATTTATGGTAATTAGAAGTCTGAAACATGTTGTTACATGCTGCACACATTCTGGGTATTCATGTATGTTCGGATGATTTGAGTGTTATTCAATGCTAAAAGTAGTAGGCCAGTCATACATGAAACCCCTTAAAAGCTTCATTGAACTCTTCCATTCATCAATTTGCATCCTATATATGGCACAAGTCTTATGCATGTTGGGAAGTGCTCATTTCTGAAATAAGGGGTGTTTTAAATCTTGTCAAGTTATTTTCAGTGATGATTGCTGAATGCACTTTTGGAACTATGAGCAATTGGGATTTTTAATGATATTCTTCACATTTTAAAACAAGAATTCTCTTGTGTTTTTCAGGCTGCTTCACCCTCAAAAGATAATGGTACCTCAGTGTAACAGATATGATAAGAATAAAGTGAAGAAACAGAGTGGACCAGTCATGACAGTGTTAAATGATGCTCACCTTAATATCACATTCTACAATTTTCATTATTACATTTATAATATGTATAAACCTATTTCATACTATTTCAAACATTAGTCTTTACTTAATGTCTGTTTTAAAATGTGCAGTGTCATTTCCAGTATCAAATACTAGGTATACAGCTTCAACTGTACGAAAAAAATATTCTTTTTACAATTTATAATGCATTGGACTAGGTTACATAAGTAAGGTGTTTTTGAAAAAAATTTCAAACTTCAACATTTATAAGTGCACAAATTTCACCTGAGGTATTTGAATACCCAGAAATAACTCCTCAGATCTGATACACTGCTGAAAGCCTTGTTGCCGGTGAATATACTGTCTTCATTATATTGTCTCACTGAGTAATATCACAATCTATCACAGTTGACCTGTGTCAATTATAGGGCTGTTGTCTTCTAGATATTCAATATATATATATATAGCTGATAAGAGCTCAATTTAGACTTTGTAATTACATGGAAATGACATTCTTAACTTACATGTTAGGTTTTGTTAAACTATTATACAAACTATATGTATGATTATAATTTTAATAAGTGATACATATAGCTGAGATTGAGTACTATCTCCTGATTAAACTATTTTGATGGTTACATTTTATACTCAATTGTAAATATTTAGGCTTCTTATGTATTCAAAATTTGCATATTCTATCTGGTATATATCTTTTATATATTGCAAATCATTCAAATTTGACAAAATTCTAAACTTGAAAGATTTCTGAATTTATATTGCAGAATTGTAACCAATGAATAGTTAAATTTAAATGATAAATCCTACTTAATAACTGATCAAATATTTCCTCTCTGTTCTTGTGAATAAAAGCATAATTTACTAGTAAGGGGAATTCAATTGGTGATATGATTCAGATACAATACTCAAATATACAAAATTAAGATATATACAGATATTTGTTCTCAAGGCATAATTTTTTTTCTAATCTTCTTAAAACAATTAGTTCAGATATTCATTTTGCCTCCATTTTTGTCATGAATGCCATCACTTTTGAGGTATAATTATGCAAGGATATCAAATCACTGTCGGCTTGGTTTGAATATTTACAGTTACATTAAGAAACAATTAATTTCAAAATGTATAACGAATGATATTTTCACAAGGAAACCCAATGTGATATTTCTGTCTTATTCTTGTCCTTTAAAAATTATTATTTATCTTTTCATTAAGGCTTTGTTTTTTGGTTTTGGGTTCTCTATGTTAGATTGTAAAATAGGTAATATAATTATAATTCATTTGTGCAATGGAGAGTTATTCTCATGAGAAACAACTGTGTGTGCTTGATATTAGTGATGGAATCAGTGGGCAGTTCTGACAAGGAGTGGCTTCACATTGTGACAGGTGTCACATGCTTGTATAAATGGGAAGCAGAAAGGATGTCATTCATTCATAAAAAAAGGCCAAATCTAATCATATTGGCATCTCAAAAATCAAATTTGGGACATACTGTTTCATATTCATGTCACTTTTCATCATGAAGGGTTTGGTTAGAGAGAATAAAAAATAAAATAATAATTTATAAGTTTGTTTTGTTGATGAAATGTGTTATTTTGTTACAATATTTTGAAGGAAACTGTTGATTCTGTTATATTTTGTATGATATTTAGTTTTGTTGTTTATAGTTTGTGTTTTGAAATGATCGAATCCCGTAATAATTTCTGGGAATAATGGAAAACAGATTTATGAGAAAATAAATTTTTATTACCCTGTGTTGAAATTGAATATAAATGAAAATTTTCAAATGCATGTCTAAAATTTTCGCTTGTTTTCTTTGCTCTTAGTTTATAGATTCTTAGAATAGCGGTATCATTGACAATGATATAGTAACTTGCAATTGATTTGAATGGCATGTTTGGTCATCAAGCAATTCTTGCCCAAGTGGAACAGCCATTTATATTTCATGTTTGAAACATTTTACAATATTATTGTCATTGATCTTTAATTATTATTATTTACATATTTTATTTATCCTAATATACTAGTCATTATTTTTGATGAGAAAATTAAAAAATAATAGCTTTTTAGCTTGAATTTATAATTGTCTATATAAATGTAATATATTTGTTTTGAAAAATTATCAATACAGCTTGCCAATAATTGTAGAAAATATTTTCGAATGTGATAACAAATGTCATTGTTTGACTTGAGACTGAATCTGGATTGAAAATCTGCACAAGACACTGTCACTATCTGAAGGAAAATCTAACAAAGCCACGCTCTATTTTGGTATTGTTAATTTGACAATATCCATATTCACATGTCAAACATGAATGCTTTTTAAAGCTATAAAATTTAAAAACTGTATGTATAGTCATAATGATATTGATATAATGTAGAAAGACAATACCATTATTAAGATTTGTCACTTTAAGAAGCATATTTAAGGGCTCCAATTGAATAAAACTTGTAGCTCAGCACCTATTCTGTGTTTTCATTCCCCATATTTAAAGGGGCACAGTCTTGATTAGTTTCGGACAATCATCCGACAGCCGCAAACACATGAAATCTTTTGTTTAGCTTATCAGAAATAGTCTACAGAGCTTACCTTTGAAATTTGAGCCTTCAAATCCATGGGTATACATATTTATCCGTGTTTGAAAATCATAATGTCTTAAGATATTATGAACATCCCGCCATATTTGAAAATCAAAGAGTTATAAATAGACTACTGCGCAGGCCCACACTGATACAACAAAAAGAAAGTACATGTAATAACAATTGTAGATTTTGTCAACAAGACACACAATTTTCAGACTGACTGAAGACCAGCCGCGTACAGCACGGAAAAAAAATAAAAAGTGAAATTTTTGAGGTATATTTCAAGGTATTTGGCGATTTTCTTAGAGATTGAGTATTTCTGAGGACTGTTTAATTGTAACAAAGGCCCGAAAAGACCCCTAAAAATCAAGATTGTGCCCCTTTAAGATTGTGGCCGGTAGTACCAGATTCAAACCTAGACATATAAATTTTATACATGCAATTGGATTGGAATAGTTTTGAATTGTTTTGAATCACCTGCCATCATTATCCCTTTAGGTGCAGAAGACCTCCTTTCCTGATAAATTACCCAAAAGATTCTTGCAGTCAGATCAGGGCAGCTCGAAGAAGAACAGATCGGTTAGGCTTTCAAATATTGAACGGTTCCTTAAAAGAATAGTTGCTTAGTCCTACATGTACATTGTCAATTGGTTTGAAACTTAACTGAACACCAGGGGCGTAGCGAACGGGGGGGGGGGGTAGGGGTGTAGGGGTGTCCCACCAACCACTTTTACTGAACTCGTCGGTAAAAAGGGGTCATGGAGGGAACCGTCGGTAAAACGCGGAATCGATGGATTAAACCGATTAATTAACCTAAAAAGTCAAAACCTTGTGTTGGTTATGATCGGTCGATAAAAGACGGCAAGTTGGGACTTTTGGTAAAATCAATTAACCTAAAAAGTAAAAACCTTATGTTGGTTATGATGTTATCAGTAAACTGTCAACATTAAAAGTATTTTGATACTGAATCTACCGGAATCGGTCGGTATAAGTTGGTTATGACTGGAGTCTTCGGTAAAACCGATTGGTTAACCGATACCCTTGTTATCGGTAAGCTGTTCGTTATTTGAATTTGTCGGTAAAACGCGGAATTGGCCGATGGAAGAAGGAGCCGTCGGTAAAACCGATTTGTTAACCGAAAGAGTGGAAACCTTGTGTCTGTTAAGATGTTATCGGAAAACCGTTCGTCTACATTCAAGTGATTTTTACTAAACTTGTCGGTAAAACGCGGAATCGGTCGAAAAAGGACATAGAAAACATATGGTTTTCCGATGAAAATTGATAATTTGGACCAGTGGAAAAGACTTCCAAAATCGCGTCAGATGTATTCTCCGGGTTTCATAGTTGGTAAAATTTTCCGGGGAAGGACCCCGAACCCCCCGCCACTGCACAGGCCAAATACGAAGGCCTGCAGGCTACAGGCCTTGGAAAAATCACCTTTCAGTCCACCCGCTCAGGCATATTCTAGATAAACCCCTGATCCATATGGTTTTCAAAGGTTTAGGATTTGCTATAACGATGGATTTCGTTCGTGTATAATGTATATACTTAATAGTGAGAGTAAGTTATTTTTGCTTCCGGAAGAACATGTGTTCGTCGGTAAAACTTAGACGTTACACCCACCCCAGTCCAAATGGTCACTCTACGCCCCTGCTGAACACTAATGCTGATACGAACCACTCTTCTTTTGGCCATCCTGATCTACCGTATAATTCCGAATATAGTGCGCAGGCATGTATAATGCGCACCCCTTCCTTGCTTCCGCGAAATCGGGGAAAATTCATTTACCCATGTATAGTGCGCACCCCTTTTCGCGGCAAAAATACGACTTTAAGTTGTCATTTCACAATGCACCAACACCAATATCGGGAAATAGTTATCAATACGTAAGTCACCATTCATAGATTTTTTTTATAATTAACAATGTTCCACTGCAAGTTTCTACTATTTATTTTATAATAAAATCCATTAGTAGTTGTAGTGTTATGAAATTCTTGTAAAGAAAATAGGTCAGGTGATAAAACAACAAACCTGAGGATTATTCTTTTATTTTGAAAAGACAGGAGACAAATTATCACAATCCATGATAATATATTACTACTTTTCTAAAATGATAATTTTATGCATGATCATTTATTTTATTTGAGGAGAATTATAGAAAATATAAATACATATATTGTTATACTACCAACTTATATCATAAATTAATTCAATTTCAGTGTTAAAGGACAACACACATCAAATCTAAGCCATGAAATTCTTATGTAAATACTCTTTCAAACAAACGTATAGGGGAAACTAAGATATGCATCTTTTTTAATATAGTTACTGTATCGAATGGTCAAGTCAAGATATTTATAAACATTTCGTACCTTTCAAACAGCAGTCAATTAAGCAATATTAAATATTTAAATAACTGGTGGTCCTTGGCCCAACCTCTTGGCATGGATCATTCCAATATTTACAGGTGCAATAGAGTAGGACGTAAAACTCCATTCATTTCATTTTCCAATATTTATATATATATACTGGAATTATGAGTGAGGATGACTTATTTATTGTCCTCCTTCTTTCCAAAACCCTCAAAAGGAAACCTACAACAACCATTAAACTCTTCTGCACCTTATGGGCTAATGTAGATGGAGCAACACATAGGGAAATTTTGCCAGGACAGCTTTTTTGTCCCATCAGAAAGACTAGATGCTCTTCAAAAAAATATGAAAGCTTATCTTGAACCCTGGACCTAACTCATTGAGCCACCACAGCTACCTCACCATTCACACTAATTGGCTGTGCTGTAGAACATACAACGATTCGTTTATACAGTTTCTTTAGTAACCTTTTATTTCCCAATTCAAATTTTAAGTAGACTGTGTGTTTGGAATCATCTCTCGATGTGCACAATCATCTTTGCTCAAATTTAAGACAAGGCATTTTTTTGTTGATCCACTGCCTTACAGAGTAGTAAAATCAATCTTAAACTAGCTAAATCTGTTCTGGTCTTTGGAAAATAACTTAAGAACAGATTACTTAAATAAGCACTTAATAAATAATTAAATAAAAATAATTGTTTAAAGTTCAATTTCAATCTAAACTACAATAAAATCAAATAACACACAAATATGGAGAATAAATACATAAGGCATTAGGCATTAAACAAAAGGGTAGGAAATTAGTAGACTTTACAAAACTCAAAATGGATCGATTAAGATTAATTATTTTGGCAGATAATTCAAAGAAAGTCTTAAATGGGTATGAATTATTCAAAGTATAGCTTACTGTTGGCAGAATCTGCATTTTATAGAACTGTGGAGCATGTGGAGATTCGGCATGCACCCTTCACAGTCTATGGTTTGACAATCTTTCTATCACAGAATTCGAACACCTAACAAGGTTAACCAGCATATTTTTAGCAGTTTTCCTATGGAATATATATCCAATGAAAAGTGCCATCAGTATCATTTCTGGTTAGCATAAGGTTAATTCATATCATTCTTTAACAGCTTATTTCAAATTTTCAATCAGAGATGTTTGATTAAGATGCAGAAATCAAATATATTATCAATAAAACATTATATAATTTCACTTAGTTTGAATTTGAATAACAAAATAACATTGACAAAGAACAAAAGGAAATAAAGCAATGTTTCAATCCCTACACAACAATTACATATACCGTGAGTAGACTAGCCAAGCAAGCCATAATATCTTATATACTCTACCAAAAATAAAACTGGAACCTAATTTCAATTATCTGATGGTCATTCTGAAACTCTCTTAATGTGATAAAGAAATGTAAAATTTGTTTTAGGAATCCTGTCTACAAGCTAAGGTAGTTGGTCACACCTCTAGCTTAGGATCTATCCAGGATTACCCATATCTCATATCTATATACTTCAATTAGAAATGTTGATCTATTAAAGCAGGGGTTTTCAACCTGGGTTTTATTTTATAGAAGTAATGAGGTGCTGTTTAGGCTAGCATAAACATTTTTAGACTATTATTATTCAAATTGCTCTGTTCAATCATTGGACATAAAACAGATTCCAAGCAAAAATCTTGAAAGGATGTAATAGAAAGAAATAGATTGAAAACCCCTATTTAAGTTAACCAGAGGTGTACAAGATATTCAAAAGATGGTTTAGACATACTTGCAAGTCTTAACTGATAAAATATGTTTCAATATCATGGACTATATTTCAATAAGGTTATTATGTTAAATAATCTATATACACAATTCTCTAGCAAATATCAATCAACACACATTTAAAATCCTACACAAAACCTTGTACACATGATTAATATATATATTAGCTTAGAATCATTATTATAAAAACATTATTCATATATCATAATCATTCTATATTTATAATCATTTTATATTCAGAATCATTTCACAGTTCTGAATCATCTAATAATTCAGAACTACCTTTAAATGATATTCATTTACACAATTTGTTTTTACATGTCGATCATTGCTTAGCCTTTAACAATAAGCATTTTATACATGTGCTTGCTCTTAATTTAAGTGTGACTGATTCAAAAGCAGAGGTTGAAATGCCTTATAAGCAAAATGCTCCTTTCTTATTCTGAGCTAATCAATCCTGTAAAACTCATTTCATTTGAGCTTTAATCCTGGATCAACACCACTGCGAAATTTTGACAAATTAGAATCCTTGTATGTTCCAGGGTACTCAGTATTCTTGGTACTTTTTGTAATATGAGAGAAATGGAACAATCTATCGATGGATTCTGAGAGTCACAAGTTGGTTTTAATCTTACAACAAGCAGACCAGTACAGTATGTGTACAGTAATCTTAACATCAATATCAATGAAAGGGTAAAGACCTAATGATGCAAGAATCAATGAGTTGTGAAATTCTCAGATAATAAGCATATCTACCCTTGTTACACTTGTGATAATCCACTTCTTATCCAAATTCCATTAGCTCAAACTGATCTAACTTACTTCTGAACATTTCAAACCATTCAGTAAAGTTTTAATATGCTCTACCAAACCAATAGATAATTTGAAACAATTTGGCTGTTTTTTCCCCATTGTTGAAAATACCATTGATTTTATGCTGCTCCATCTCACACATACAATCTAGCTGAATGGTAATCATACAGAACAAGTTGATCCATTTCATTTCAATCTCTCAAAGCTTTCAAGAATTAACTTAGCCCAATGAATCCCAATCCTTTTCAGTTTCAATAACATTTTAGTTCAGCCCACATCCGAGTTTGAGCTACACAAGAAGATCCTACACACAGCTTGTATCTTGTAATTGCATTAACATCCAAACCAACCAGTCCATAGGAAATGTATCCTAATATGCTGGAACAATGTTCTATCAGTTCACAGAAATGATAAGCAGGCAGTTAGAACACAATTGACACAAGTTGTTAAGATCAGTTAAGATTTGTTGTCAGTGATACCTTGACAATGGCTGAGATCTTAGTACCATGATGTTAATTCAAGTTTCTAGTGTTTGTTGTCATATGGTACAATAGAAAGTATTTCTGTATTATTAAGGTCTATCACACATAAACTTGATGTCATACTGGTGTACTTCTACCTGATTCATTCCCGTTATTCACTGAAATACAATCATCAATATATTCAGAACATCCAAATAGTCTTTATGATAATTCAGCTGCAAATAAATGGTTTATGATCAATCTATATAAATGATCACAAGGGAATATATTATGGTGTGACACACTTCTTTAATAACAAGGTACATATTGTTTTAAAACAATCTATCATCATCAGATGGAAGGGAGAAAAGAAGGTAAAAATAAATATATAGCAAATGTTTGGGAAATCATAGTTATCAGGGAACAGAAAAACAATGGAGTTCCTTACATCTCCTTCTATATTTCATCTAATGACAACACATGTACATTTTGTTGAAAAGTTCTTCTTTACATTGTGTTCAATAGTATTTCTACTGCACAGTTTCAAAAGTTAAAAGTATATACAAACCTACATAAAAAATACTATAAAACAATATTTTATTGAACTTCTGGCAGCAAAATTGTCTTTAAAAGTACCAACCTTTGTCTAATGGTCCCCATATTCTAACAGTACCATCATCTGAGGCACTGGCTAACATACTGGGTAATTTAGGATTCCAATGTACACAGTTCACAGTTCTACTATGACCCTCTAAAGAGGCTACAGGTGCTTCTTTTTTACTATGCCATATATACACTTTATTATCTGTAAACAGATAGAAAATATTTTGAATTGGTTTTAATTCCCAGTTTTTAAACTAGATTAATTACTGTATAATTCTGTGTATAATGCGCAGGTTTTTACCCTAAAACGGGCCCAACAAAGAGGGGGTTCGCACTATACAGTTAAACAAAAATTAGTATTTTTTCCCCTCAAAGTTGAGGATCTGTCATTTTGTCTAACCTTCATGGACATTCGCGGTAAAATTTATTTGTGTAAACGATCGAATTATGATTTTAAATAATGGCTCAATATGTACCTAAAACATGGGTTAACAGTATCAGATAAGCTCTAGTCAATTTAATATTAGTGTAAGAGAAAAACACCTTCAAAATGTCAAGCTATTTTAGCTTTGTCTTATATCACTGATGAAAAAAGACTCAAGGCTAAAAAATTTAATTTAATATACAAATTTTTGACAACAAATATTTCAATTATTCATCCGTTGTAATGATAATAATAAATATACCTTCACTACCACTTGCTACAAAATCTTGGTTGATTCCTCCAAAACATGAAAATATTGTATAGAAACCTTGTGTTACACCCTGGAACTTTCTCAATAACACTTTATCTTTTAAATCCCATAGATGAACACCCTTAAAAAACACAGTGTTCAAATACTTCATTATTTCTCCAACATTCAGTGCATTTTAACCTCAAGATACCTTTAGCTACTATGGAAGAATATCACAGATAAAAAATTTCTTTTAAGAATTACCTTTTGTGTATCAGGGACACTGATAGCGGTAATTTGCACCATTCAGATTTTCATTTGCACGTCTGTGGTTCCTGCAATTCTACTAAAACTAAATGTTTTTATTCGCCATTAATGATATCAAACAATTAGTTTTAGTAGAATTGCAGCAAACACAGTTGACTTTTTTTAAATAGTGCAAATGCAGTTTTGCCGAAAAAATGTATAAAACGTCTTTACAGTCTGTATGGAGTTAAAAATTATCAGCTTACCTATTACCTTGCATCATTTACCAACAATGGTTGTGAGCATTTCATTAAGTGGATACAAATTGTAAAATTATAATGTCATTATAGGACTAATAAGGAATGAGATAAGCTTACCTGAGTTGCTACATTAACTAATGCTAATCTGCCAGTTTCATTGACAGTGAAAGACATAATAGGATGGTCCTCTTGTAATCTGTAATAATGCAAAATAATATGCAAAACAAACTGAATTGAAAATCCAACTTTTCTACTACTGAATGCACTCAAGATTCACACCTTGCAGAGTGAAATGCAATAGCTTTAATCAAAAGCCGTTTAAACATTTAAACTTTTTAGTGTCGATTTTAAAATGCTGTTTAAATATCAGTCACTTAAAACAGCTTATTTCTATCTCAACCTCCACATGGGAAACAAGATGCTACAACCCTGCAATCACTTGACTGTAACCTGAAAAAATTTCTAAAGAACTCACATATTACAGTCATGTTGATCATCAAAATTATACGCTCGAATTCTATGATGAGTATCTGCTGCTAAAAATAACTTGGTATCATTAGAACAGGCTAAACATTGTACTCTAACTCCTTCCCAATTATCTAACATGGTACCATCTATATCCTACAATTAGTTATATTTGTATAATGACTATAAAGGACCTTAGTAATATACATTAGCCTTAAAGGGGCAGCATGCAAAATTTTCACCAGTAGGCGACCTATTTCTTTAAAATAACTAAAGTCAATTTGCTTAAAGTTTGACAATAGTTTTCTTACAACAAACAAAAATATTAAGAAATCAAAATGTATATGTTAACTTTTAAAATAGTTTTGACATTTAAAAATCAATGTTTGTATTTTTTTTTAGTAAAACTGTTTAGGAATTGAAAATTGTCTCGTTTTACAATGATAAAAATTCTTTGAGAGAAATTGGCCTTATATTTAATACTTACACATATATAAAATTGTCCCCTAGTACCACCAGTAACAAATTTTTTACCATCAGTATGCCAGGCAGCACTTGTTAAACTATCTTCAGGGGATTGACTTATTTTTTGACGTAATTCTCCAGTCTAAAATTTAAAAAAATATGCACCAGTAGGTTAGTGACTTGCTTGAAACACACTGAACATTTTACATTTGAAACTTAATATAAAATCTCATTGATTTAATCGCACTGAACACCATGTTTAATGATCTATTATTATATAGATCTTCTATCTGGAGAGTCAACATACCTCAATACAAACCAACTACTTACTTCTATACCTCAATACAAACCAACTACTTACTTCTATACCTCAATACAAACCAACTACTTACTTCTATACCTCAATACAAACCAACTACTTACTTCTATACCTCAATACAAACCAACTACTTACTTCTATACCTCAATACAAACCAACTACTTACTTCTATACCTCAATACAAACCAACTACTTACTTCTATACCTCAATACAAACCAACTACTTACTTCTATACCCCAATACAAACCAACTACTTACTTCTATACCCCAATACAAACCAACTACTTACTTCTATACCTCAATACAAACCAACTACATTCAAACCTTACTTTTTTATACCTCAATAAAAACCCAAAACTACTTACTTCTATACCTCAATACAAACCAACTACGTACTTCTATACCTCAATACAAACCAACTACTTACTTCTATACCTCAATACAAACCGACTACTTACTTCTATACCTCAATACAAACCAACTACTTACTTCTATACCTCAATACAAACCAACTACATGTACTTACTTCTATACCTCAATACAAACCAACTTCTTACTTCTATACCTCAATACAAACCAACTACTTACTTCTATACCTCAATACAAACCAATTACTTACTTCTATACCTCAATACAAACCAACTACTTACTTCTATACCTCAATACAAACCAACTACTTACTTCTATACCTCAATACAAACCAACTACTTACTTCTATACCTCAATACAAACCAACTACTTACTTCTATACCTCAATACAAACCAACTACTTACTTCTATACCTCAATACAAACCAACTACTTACTTCTATACCTCAATACAAACCAACTACTTACTTCTATACCCAAATACAAACCGACTACTTACTTCTATACCTCAATACAAACCAACTACTTACTTCTATACCTCAATACAAACCAACTACTTACTTCTATACCTCAATACAAACCAACTACTTACTTCTATACCTCAATACAAACCAACTACAAGTACTTACTTCTATATTCCATAATAATAATTCTGAGCAATCATCTGGTCCACAAGCTAATATATGACTACTGTCTGGACTCCAAGCTAAAAAGGCTACACCATAAGAATTATTCTCGTAAGATTTTCTGTGACGTAGTTCAAATGTTTCCTGTAAAGAAATGGATTAACTTTTAAAGAAATTGAAAGGTGAGAACAGTCTGTTTAATGATTCTTGTCAACCACTCCCACATGCATCAATGACAGGTGGAAAAATTAGAAATTTAATCTTGAAGTTTGTTAGGTTTGAACTTTGGACCCTCTGGTTAGTGAGCAAGCATCTTACTCGCTGAGATACTGCGTCTCCCATAAATGAATTGAAAAACTTACAAAATCAACGTCCCATATAATCATATTGCCATCTTTAGAGCCTGTAGCCAGTTTTCTACCATCAGGTGAAAATCTACAGAACCATACTTCATCACAGTGGTCATTTATTATCTGACTGGTATGACATGGAAACTGATCTCTACAATAATAAACAAAACAGAATTTATACACTCTGGAAGAAATATCACACCAGTACATTGAAAAATACAGAAATAATATGAAACATGTTGGTAATGACCAATGTCCTTGGTCATAGCCTCTAAGAATACATGTATGGATAGAATATATAAGAAATGAAAGTTGACACCCTACTATTCTAGTCCAGTTCAATGGACTAAAAAGATAGGCAATGCTGCATTAGCATTCTCATAAACAATTTTATGATTGTATCAGCATGAAACACCCTCAGTAGGGAACAACTGTTGAACTCGTTTTCCCTTTATCAATACATACTAAACAATCATTTTATTCTTGTTCCTGCAATTCCAAAAAAATTACTGCTAATTTACAACCATACATTTGCAATAAGTGACATCATCAAACACTTTGTTTTAGTATAATTACAGGAGCCACAAACATGAGATTGAAAATTTGAATGATGCAAATTGGTGCTAATTCAGCATCTGTGATACACATAAACTTAGAAAACCTCTTTACAATCCCTTCAAATATAAACTGAGACAATCTAACTTACTTTGAACATGAGTGATCTAATAGTAAAGAGAAACAATCAAGATTTTTATCTAGTTTGGTATTGTGGTATGGACATCTATCTTTCTGCATATCAACTGCTTGTGTTAATAAGGTTAATAAACGACCAGGTGGTAACATCACAGTTGGAGGTAGGAAGGCTGAAATGAAAAGGAAATCAAGATCAAGATAGGCAATTATATACAGTTGATTTTGACACTAGAAGCAGCTTGTTCAATCTTTTTGAATGCATAAATACTCAAAAAAAAATAACAAAGGGTTGATTTCTAATTTTTTTCCAAAAAGGTATTAATGCAAATTATGAAGAACATTTCCTTAATCACAATGCAGAAGATGCCTTACAAAAAGCTAATTCAGCACAATGCTTCATTTGAAATTTAAAGGCCATATAAGTACTTACTTTGAAGTTTTTCAATAAGTTTTTGACGTGATTCAGAGCCTCTCCCAGACCATTCTGACATTTCTCGTAAATCATTTGCATTACTACACATCATATATCTACAAAAATATATTCATTTTTATATGTACCAAAGGTAGAAGGTGTTTTTGATAAATTTTGACAAGATGAGACTTCTAATCAAAAACATAGCATTTCTTCTGATGCAACAGTGAGGTTCCTTATTAACTTCTCATACAATTTAAAATGCCCTTAACTTTATGGAGTAACAATTACACATATTTGTTTTCATATTACATTGGACTTCATACGTAAATCTCTACCTCAATATGCCGATGAAACAACGTTACTTACGAACTAAGTGCATGGACTCTTTCTGTGTTATATTTTAATGGTGTTAATTCATGTCTTAAACAATGCAGAGCATCTAATTCTCTTCCAATTTCTAAATATTCTAAATACTTCTGTTCTAACAACAAAAACCTCATTTTCTACAAAAGAGAAAGTCACTAAATCAAAAGGACAGTATGCAAATTTTCCTTTATCAAAAAATACTCTGCTTTATTTAGTGGACATTTTTATAGATACTGGTTGAGAAACACATTTCGCTACATTTAAGTATAAAGTGAACATAAATTTTTTTCGACCTAAAAAATAACAAGTGTATGTCCAAATGGCTAATTAATTAATCAATCCAAAATTCTAATTCGATCATATATTGTGAAATAAGTATGATAAGTTTGGGCTAAATGATTTTCATTGACATTTTATAAATGCTTGTCTCAACGCTTCTTAATGCTACTGCACCAATTTTAAGCCTTCCATTTACTAAACTGACAACCTTATAATATAAGAGATCTTACCATAATGCTCTGTGGACTATCAACCATTTCTTTCAAATCATTTAAATCATGATCAGCCTAGACAAATGAAATAAACAAGAGAAATTATCATTATGGAATGAAAATTAACTTACAATGGATAAAGTTTTATCCAAATCTTGGTCATTAGCCTCAGAAATTGTGATAGTTTTTAGACCCAAAAACTACAAGTTTTTAGACCCAAAAACTACAAGCTACTATACGATAATGTCTCCTTCAGGGACCCCGAAAATTTTTGCCGTAAATATGGTATTTTTGTATTTCTCAATTTTCATCGTTAGATTTTTTTGGAACAGGCCCTTGATTCCTAGTCTTTATTGAAACAAAGATCAGTGATACCAAAGGGAGCAACCCTGTGTTAGTCAGTTTTAATTTTTTGAATAACATTGACAAGGTCTTGTCAGAAAACTTCTTAAACAATGGATGTTATTGTATATAGAAAAATTTTGTTGAGGGATAGAAATAGCATATAGTATTATGATAAAAAAAAACTTGTCTTTCAAATCATATTTTAGTACACTAATCTCTTTCCTTAACCTAATGAAGTGACCTATATATGTAAGCTTATCCCTGTCAATAGTTAAATAGGTCAAATAAATTACACTTAGATATGAGTTTACATTAGGTTTAAATGGGGAAACGAAAAATCAATGCATTGGCCATGTTATGAAATATTTCACAACCTTTGACATTTGGGAGAGGCTTTTATACAGATTTCTGTTTAAATAACAGAACACAAAGATTTCTTAATTGTAAACAATATAGTCATGTGATATGCAAATGAGTCAGCTGTTTCTATAAATAGATATAAACATCACATCACCATGCCTGTTTCCAAAGCTGTTGTCATTTAGATATTACTTATGGGGTCATTTACTTTAAAACACAAAAAATTTAATGGTCTTTATTTTTACATTTAGGCCTATGTTTCAGACCTAAGCTTGTGAAATCATAGGTCCTACTTTAAGCAGTCTATTTGGACTTAATCTTTAAGAATAAACTTAAGACTTATAGTTTAGTATCATCATTAAAGTCCCTTTTAGCCCTTCGCAACATATTTTTAATAAAGATAATCATTTAGGTTTTACCTTTTCCCATTCCCCATCCATTATATGGGCTCTAAATCTAGCAGCAGAAGAATGCTCTAACATGCATCCTGATTCAATAATCAACTGTTCAACAGTTCGACTGAAAATAAGAAATCAATAAATGTAATAAGCCAATGATAAAATTATCTCTATCTGACTTGCAACATGTGGTTCACACATCTATTAATCAATTCTAATTCCTTAAAACTAACAGGGATTCTCAAATATAAAACATGCAATTCACAGTTTAAAGATGTTTAGTGTTATATCACATCTTAACTAAACACCTGGCTGAGAACCTGATAACTAGTATTGGCAAGTGTACTTATTAAGCTTACAGCTATAAAGAATATAATGTGTTAGTTTGGAAATTTTCAATAAGATTAATTCAATTCTCATACTCATAGCCCTAATCATAACTAGTAGACTATAGGCTTACACGTAGGCCTACAGGTACAGTACAGTATGCTTTTTGATTTAAAACTTAAGTACCAGTAATGGTACTGATAACATCCTTTCAGCATTACCTTTACATATATCTAAATAATGCCTATATAAAACATGAACTAAAACATCTTAGATAGGCATCTATCAGGGCACACTGGATAATTTTTGGTTAAAAATTAACTTACTTCAACCCCAGTCCCCGCAAATGCTGCCCAATTAGACGAACTATATCTTGATCAGTTCTCGACATTACTTTAGGATTAGAGCAGTTGTTATTTGATCCATGCATGCCTCCATTTGTAGTTGATAAACATGCCCCATTTTGTTGTGAGCTGCTAGCTGACTCCTCTGTCTCTCCATTGTGCTGAGGGCAGCCATTAGCCTGCATGATCATTGAGGCTGACAGTCGTTGCTTTTTAGGCGGTGGAGGCGTAACACCACCGTCTTCGGACTCGGAGGACGATGCCAGTATGTCTACACAGATATCTATGATTTGTATTTTTCAGGCAATACAAACCATAGAGTAAATTTATGACAATTTTTCAGCTTCCAAACAAGTCAGATTTCTCTGTCCAAATTTGTTTTGCTTCGTGACGTCACAGCCTGTTGAATGCTGGGAAATACCAGACGAAAATCTTCGCATTTATTGTGATTTATTTTGTAATATTTCTTCATTCTATTTGTCAGGTCATCTAAGTTTATCATTTTTAATGGTTTTATGTGCAGCGGATATGCACCATTAGTTTTCCTGGTTATTCCTATTGTTTAACGACGACAGGCCAAAATAGCAGACGAATTTTGTGATTAACCGTAGGGGAGATTAGGGAACATTAGGACACAAGCTTTTAATATGACTCTAGTTTTTATCGCCTACAGGCACGCTTCTTTTGACTATGCGTTTATTTGGGCACAAGTCAAATAGGCACATAAAAGGCATATATGCCTGCATTTAATCATTAAATTTTTCCAATAAAAAGCTCCGGCTTTATACTTATTGCGCTCTGAGCATGTCCTTATGTGATGTGGCTATTAGCGCATGATAAAAGTCCGGATTATTATTATTGCAAATTTTGAATGAATATTGTTTTTAAAATAAAAAACCTTTTTCGAGGTAATTTAATTGTGTCTTGCAACATCTTGTGGGCTTTCTCCCTTATACATTGATACTGGGAAAAAAATGGGAGGATCAGCTGATTATGCGGACTTATGGAAGAAGTTGGAACGCAAATATATATAGCGCTTCGGACGATAGGTCTATATGCATAATGACCAATCTTAATTACGTATTTCGACTTTGTCGAAAACGTATTGTAATCGTTCGGATTATTTTATTTTTTTTTTTTTTTTTTTTTTTTTTGTAATTCTTGGATGAGTTTGCAGACAAACTGGTAAAAGGTGCAGAAATTCTAAATCTACAGTTGATCTTAGAATGATTTCTATTATCAAATAAAACAAAACCGGAAGTTCTATCTCTGACAGGAAGTGAGAACCGGAAGTTCAGGTTTTTTTGCTTTAGCAAGTTTATTTTCAGTTCGATTTTGACCGGATTTTCAGATTTGAAAACTTCAATGTATTTGTCAACTAACAATTATAGGTTTTATGCAATTAGGTTAAATATTTTACCCACGATTTGCAATTCAATATTCAAGGGTCATCGGCAAAAATTTCAGACCGTGATTTCTCCTTTAATATAAATGGTAAAATTTTGAAACTTGACCAGTTGATAGGCGATATGTTTATAATTTTTGAAAAAATGTGAAAAAAAAAATTCCACTTCCGGTTTAGCCTCAAATGACGTAATTACGTAACTTCCGGTCTATAACTGCTAGGTGAAAAGTGAAAACTGTTTTATAAATAACTTGTCAATAGTAATTGATTTGACCTAAATAATTAGGTCAAGCTGCCATATCGGCCGCCATTTTGAATTTTCGTTACAATTCTTAAATCCGAAATTCAGACACTACTGATAGACCGATTTTGATGAAATTTAGCACATAGATACAATGGATCATTATCTACCTTTTCTTGGAGACCGATTTTCAAATTTCGTATTTTCTTTCGAATTATTTAAATTTCGATTTTTTCAAAATTAGGTCACTTTAACGGCTACGGAAGGTGTGACCCACTTAATCTATGACCTTGAAAATTAAGTCAAATAATATTCAATATATTGTCTACGAGTAGATATTTTTTAATTTGGCTTACTTAAAAAATTCATAGAGATAAGTGTACTTAAAGACAGCAAAAATTGATAATTTTCATATTTTCGCCATCATTAACCGTTACGGAAGGTGTGACCTAATTATTTTATGACTTTGAAAACTAGGTCAAATGATATTCAATATATTGTCTAGATGTAGGTAATTGCAAATTTAGCCTACATAATATTTTAAGGCTCTCGAAATACGTTCATAATTGTAAGCAATTCTAGTAAGTTTTATTTTTTGGTTGAAAAACTAAAAAGCTACATCTATTTCCGTAAAACCTGTGTTTGCCTTTATATATTTCGGCCTAAATATTGTATACTTTACAGCCTAATGTAAAGCCCCATGAAGCAGTCGTAGTTTAAACTGAAGTTAAGTCAGAGTCTGCATCTTCTCTGGAGTGTCAGCCAAGTTGGTCACTTATTACAATGACTTAATTGCTTCTAGGTCTATTTATTAGGAGTGAAATAAATTTATAAAGATATTATATATTACATATCTGATTTAGCCTAATGACCTTTACGTTAAAAAGTATAGGCTATTAACGGCGCTATGTTTTCTTGGCACCTATTCTGATTCTATATTCTACACTCCGATAATCACCCCTTTTTAAAACTCATTTTATGGTGAATCAAGTAGATCCTATTTTGTTATAGAAGTAATATTTTATTTTAGAAATAGGGCTACTTTTATGTATAATTTAAAAAAATAAGAGTTTTTGTCTAGACTAGGCCTACCTTTTTAGGGAAGGAGGGAGAGAGAACAGACAGAGGGAGGTATATAATCTTAAAGGTCAGGCTTATTGATCACAGGCCCGCGGAAACAAACTCTCCTCTGGGCTACTCAGTGATTTATCTTCATTAGAGGAAGTCCGTTGTTGAAATTTTAAGCCATTACCAATTACATGTCTTAAGATTACACAGCACCTCCAGAGCTTCCAAATATTGCAGAACCTTACTTAGTTGGCGAATCGACGGATACGATTTCATTGGCGGAAATACTGGACTTTACGAAATATTGCCTACAAATTCAAAAGTTTTAAAATTCGTTTGGGATGGTAATGACGTCTTTTATCTCAAACCTTGACTTCAACAGCCACATTTCTTGTTTCACAGAAGCAAATGCAAATACAACCAATCATTAGAGCCTCGTAAGAAAGGCTTGAACATTCCATGTCTAAAGTGGTCGTTTCTGTGTTTTAGCCTATATTATTAGCCTAGAGGAAAGTGACGACCCACACGGTGCAATAAATAACTCTGTAGGCCTACATAATTTATAAGAAAAATCAAGCCCATTAGGCCAGAACCAAACAAACTTAACTAAACTCTTAGCAAGTAGTCCAGACGAAATAATCTTTTAAAGGAAGGGATAATAGGTATTAGAATGAACATAAAATTTGAAAATTTTAAACTTGGCCAATAAGAGCTCTATTTATCAGTAAATATACAGCTGCTATAAATAACATAAGAAATAAATATTATTTAATTAATCCATAAAGATACATTTGATTATTGAAAACCTTTAATAAATTGATTAAGCGTTTTTCTAAATGACTTAATTTTGTGAGTTTCCAGATTTTAAGGGATTCTGTTTCTTTAAGACACCAGGTAACTTCGCTGATGAAATTCAGATGAATATTATACTCATATTGACCATTTTTGAGAGCTAAAATTTTCTGTTCATGCTAAAACGTAGTCATCGCGATTTCAAAGATTCATATAGTGTCTAGACAATTACAGAATCGTAGAGAGAAGGTCTGAGATAGGATGATAGACAATTTCTCAAGAAATTCAGTAGGCTATCAAAATAGGATGAGATCTGCAAGTCCCTCTCAACTAATGATTTCAGCAACGGAACTTTATTCTTTCCAATCACGTGACAATATTATAAGAACTGCATGCCGATTACGACTCCTGTGTATTTTACCTTGCATACTCCTGTGTATTTTACCTTGCATAACTGCAATATTACTTGGTACATACTCGTAAATTGTTGCAAACATGCTAAATTCATGAAGAAGTCTGATTGCCGCATGTTTGCCTAAAACTTTGTTTTGAACTATTTTAACTTTTTGGGGCGTTTGGTATCGTTTGGTATCATTCGTAGGCCTACCAACGCAACAGGCTTTTTCATAATAAATAATAGCTCATTACAAGAAACAAGAATTAATAATATTTTTTGGTTGTAATTTGTGCAAGAATCAGAAACCGACCTAATGAAGGCTAATGACAGTTTTCTTGTTTGTTTCTAAACAGACTCTTCCTTTTCTAGGCCTAGACTGGGAAAGTCTCCTGTCTAAATGTGTGTGTGGTTTTGAATGAAAAGAAATGCATCAGATCTAGTAGGGCTGATCCAATTTTTTCTAAGATGATGTTCCAACAAGCTTAAATTTTGACCTATCAAACAACCCCCTTAAAGTTTTTACACACAAGAAATGGGATACTTATCATCTTTTACACTATTATTCAATTTGTCTGCAGAGATCTCTCATCTCTGAGAACATTAGGCCTATATATTATGAATGATGGTCGTGTTGATTCTACATTTTCATTTTTTTGCAGTTAATCTGAAAAAGTTACTTGTAATGTCAACATGCCTGTCCAATCAGTTTCAAAAAAGAAAGAAAAGTCTAGAAAGAAACATTTAAATAAAAAGGTGAATTTTAAGAAGGCAATTTACTAGGCATTTTTAGGAGTAAAAACAACAGACCAAAACAAAAGCTTTTGTCAAATACTGAATTTCTCCTTATATCCTGAGATATATTTCATTGCATAACATAATTTAGGCTATATGCCCACATAGAAATGTATGTCTATCCATTCATATCTCTTGTACTCACCATAGAAGATTTTGTGATGAAAATTAGAATATATATATATATTGATAAGATCTGTATCAGGTTTGAATTTGGTAATGATTGAATGAACTGCTGACTGTACGTCCACAATTCTTGACAGATTTGGACAAAACTTGGTTTGAGTGTTTGTAATCACCACTGAAAAAACCCTATTGAATATCATAAAAAGCTTAAATATTTGAAATGAGTAATTGTCCTTGTTTTTGAAAATACTTTTGATTCTTAATCACAAAGGACAATTGGAAATTGTTAAAACTTTGGAAAATTGATTAGGAGTCCTATTGAATATCACAAACATTGAATAATATTTGATGTGAGATACAGCTACAGTGCCACAGTTTAAAAACCTGCATTTTTAGCACACACTTATCGCAAATGAAATTGAATGGAAATACATAGAAGATGCCATAATTCTTGATGAATTTAAAAAAAAATTCTCTCAAATTTGAGCTGTATTGTGGTATGATCTTACAATAATGTCTGGTACATACCTATAAACCATCATGCTTATTGAATTGACTTTTTACAGCCGAAAGTGATTGAAAATGAAGAGAATCATCACTCAGCACAGTAAGTTGTTCAATGTTTCAGTAGTTTATTTCTAAAAAACAACGAAAATTCCTAGTGCTAGTATTGTTTACTAATGAAGGGAAATTATACACTTGATAATTACTTGCAATAGATCTTGTATGGCATATACTGTTTATGAAGAATAAATCAAACGCTTAATTTAAAAAAAAAAATTGAAAAGCAAGCTGTGTATTCAAAGAACATATCACTAGATTAGTTAAGTGGTTTTCTTGTATAACATTAGTGATGGTACAGCATGTAAACAGACAATAAGTAAAGTTAGTCCTAGTAAAAGAGAAATAGAAAAACAACTGCTTGAATTGAAAGAAAAGGGAAGAGAACTAGAAGAACAGTTAAAAATGCAGGAAGATGATACCAAACCAAGGAAAAAAATGAAACATAAAAGTGGTAGTGGTGCGGGTACTGTAAGTAGTTAATTATTTATCTGTGAGTTACTATACTTGCCATTCATAATCCTAAGGAATATTTCTTTGAATTGTGTTCAGGGAAATTCTTACTATAATTTATGCCAACCAATCAAAATTGAAAAATTTAAAGTCTGTGGACAAAATAAGTCAAACCTTATGTGAACACAAGATCCCATTGGTTAGATATCTTTCATAAACTGGAACACAAGTTACATAAAAATTGAACCGATCATGAACTTGGCAAGTGGAGACAACCATACAACCAACATGTACCATTACACAGAAAAACATATTACCATCGTAAAATTATTTTGGTAAAAGACAACTTTGACGCTATTTACATATATTTGTATATTTCGTAACCATAATCCTGAACACAAATGTTGAACAAGATACACTTCCTAAAATGTTCAATTTCTATAAAAGTCATATATTAAATCTATAAATTTTGTTACCAGAAGAAAAAAGGTAGAATATTAACAAAACACGAAGTTGAAGGAGAAATAGAGGAAGTAAGAAAAACACCTGTTAAAAAGAAAGTTATGAAAGACCAAACAAAGGAACTGAAAGATCACATTGATGCTAATAAACAAAATGAGGATCCAATGAAAGCTACTATCCTTGCTTCTTTGAAAAAGAACCTAGTTGAGAGGAAGAAAGAATCTTCTGAAAGCTCTGAAGTAAGCTATTAAAGGGATTGTTAGCAGTTTTTATAAACATTTTATGTGTAACAGGGATAATCTTTAAATGGCATTCAGTAAAAAATTCCTATGGATTGAAATTACTTATTTGAGTGATGTTTCAACCAAGTTTTTTTTTTATTATTGTAACAGGCATACTAATAGCATTTATTTGCACCATTTTTAAGTCAGTTGTCTGTGTTTCTTGCTATTCCAATAAATTCAACTGAGTGACTTAGGACCTAACCATCACATATACCCTTAGATAATATAAGCAATATTCAATGTGAAGCACAGGCTTCTGACAAAAAATTTATAGATATAGTGTTCCACAGCTCAAGTGGTACCCGGTACTCTAAAGGAAGGTATGTGCATATCTTACACTGTCTTGCCAGCTATCTTGTAACATTAATATTTTATGTCATCTTAGCAAACATTTCTTCATTATTAGGATGATGTCTGGACAACAGAAAATGAAGATCTTTTACAGCGGCATTTACAAAAGTTTCATGATCTGATGGAGGTTCAACCTAGGAGACACACCGAAGCACAAATCAAAATGGAGAATCAACGTCTGCATGAGATAAACCTAGAGAAGCAGAATAAAGAACTACAAAGGGTTCGTTTGGCAAGTATTACCAATGTAAGTTGAAAGTTTTCATACGACAACATCTTTTTATTTCGATATATTGTAGACTCAGTTTTCCAACAAATTTGTTAAATCATGGGATTTGAAATTGACATCATGATTATGTGAAAAGTTTGACTTAGAGAACTTTTGAATAATTAAGAGCAGAGTTATCATCCCTGTCCTTGGATATTTAATCATGTTCCTGTACACATACAAATAAGTATAAATGAAACAAGTTTGTAATTTTGAATATGAACATAGTAACAAAAGTACAGTCACAGGATGTATAAGTTGATATGTCTTGGATATGATTAAGATGTGAATTTCAGCAAAATTTGAAATTTTGAAACTTAAGCAGGCTTACTCACTTAGGGTTGGCTGAGATTAAAACTTATGGATATAAATATTCTTTAATAAAAGTATTAAATTAACAAATGTTCTAGACTTATCCATCCATAATAATTATTTTTATTTATGAAATAAATTGATTAACCAACAGCTGGTGAAAAATATTTTTATTTGACATGAAATTTTCAGTAGGGGTATTGCATTGTCATAAGTTTTAGCAGGGTAGGAATTTGTTGATATTTTGGTAAGTTTGGAAATATATGCTGGTATGCAACACTTCCTGTTACATAAGCTAAAGCTCTGGAGGAAGAGTATCTGATGCATGTGCCAGGCCTCTGAGAGTCAAACTTTTGTTATAATGTATTGATTGAATCAATGAAGATGAAGTTATTTAGTGTATGGATGGTTGTTGATGGATTTTGAGTTGAAGTAGAAAATATAAACTTTGTTCAAGAGATGTAAACTTCTTTCTGTTTTATATTTTGTTTTTGTGGGAAATTGGATACAAGACTATCTCCATGGCCTGTAAAGAGATTTTCTTGACACAGTCAAATGCTACAGTCAGTGACATTTTTTTCAAAATATAATGGAAGTCTTGCATTTTCAGGCTAAGGGAATAGACCCAGCTGAGAAAAAGGAAGAATTTTTAAGAAAGCATCAAGAAAAGGAAAGGAAAAGGAATCAAGTAGAGATAAATGAATTACAAACTGTAAGGTAAGTCATTATTCAAGGGTAGATACAGAGATTGCTTCAGGACAAAGTTATAATTTATTTCTTGTAGCTTCATGGAATTGTTTTTAGGTGACATTCCAGATGGAGAGGTCAGATATTGAGGATTGTTTTAGGTAATATTCCAGATGGAGAGGTCAGATATTAAGGATTGTTTTAGGTGATATTCCAGATGGAGAGGTCAGATATTAAGGATTGTTTTAGGTGATATTCCAGATGGAGAGGTCAGATATTAAGAATTGTTTTAGGTAATATTCCAGATGGAGAGGTCAGATATTAAGGATTGTTTTAGGTGATATTCCAGATGGAGAGGTCAGATATTAAGGATTGTTTTAGGTGAAATTCCAGATGGAGAGTTCAGATTTTAAGAATTGTTTTAGGTGAAATTCCAGATGGAGAGTTCAGATATTAAGGATTGTTTTAGGTGACATTCCAGATGGGAGAGGTCAGATATTAAGAATTGTTCTTAGGTGATATTCCAGATGGAGAGGTCAGATATTAAGGATTGTTCTTAGGTGATATTCCAGATGGAGAGGTCAGATATTAAGGATTGTTTTAGGTGATATTCCAGATGGAGAGGTCAGATATTAAGGATTGTTTTAGGTGATATTCCAGATGGAGTGGTCAGATATTAAGGATTGTTTTACGTGATATTCCAGATGGAGAGGTCAGATATTAAGAATTGTTCTTAGGTGATATTCCAGATGGAGAGGTCAGATATTAAGAATTGTTCTTGGGTGAAATTCCAGATGGAGAATTCAGATTTTAAGAATTGTTTTAGGTGATATTCCAGATGTAGAGTTCAGATATTAAGAATTGTTCTCCATCTGGAATATCACCTAAGAACAATTCTTAATATCTGACCTCTCCATCTGGAATATCACCTAAAACAATCCTTAATATCTGAACTCTCCATCTGGAATTTCACCTAAAACAATCCTTAATATCTGAACTCTCCATCTGGAATTTCACCTAAAACAATCCTTAATATCTGACCTCTCCATCTGGAATATCACCTAAAACAATCCTTAATATCTGACCTCTCCATCTGGAATATCACCTAAAACAATTCTTAATATCTGACCTCTCCATCTGGAATGTCACCTAAAACAATCCTTAATATCTGACCTCTCCATCTGGAATATCACCTAAAACAATCCTTAATATCTGACCTCTCCATCTGGAATATTACCTAAAACAATCCTCAATATCTGACCTCTCCATCTGGAATGTCACCTAAAAACAATTCCATGAAGCTACAAGAAATAACTTATAGCTTTGTCCTGAAGCAATCTCTGTAGGTGATATTCCAGATGGAGAGGTCAGATATTAAGGATTGTTTTAGGTGACATTCCAGATGGAGAGGTCAGATATTAAGAATTGTTTTAGGTGATATTCCAGATGGAGAGGTCAGATATTAAGGATTGTTTTAGGTGATATTCCAGATGGAGTGGTCAGATATTAAGGATTGTTTTAGGTGACATTCCAGATGGAGAGTTCAGATATTAAGGATTGTTTTAGGTGACATTCCAGGTGGAGAGTTCAGATATTAAGGATTGTTTTACGTGATATTCCAGATGGAGAGGTCAGATATTAAGAATTGTTCTTAGGTGATATTCCAGATGGAGAGGTCAGATATTAAGGATTGTTCTTAGGTGATATTCCAGATGGAGAGGTCAGATATTAAGGATTGTTTTAGGTGATATTCAGATGGAGAGGTCAGATATTAAGGATTGTTTTAGGTGATATTCCAGATGGAGAGGTCAGATATTAAGGATTGTTTTAGGTGAAATTCCAGATGGAGAGTTCAGATTTTAAGAATTGTTTTAGGTGACATTCCAGATGGAGAGGTCAGATATTAAGGATTGTTTAAGGTGACATTCCAGACGGAGAGGTCAGATATTAAGAATTGTTTTAGGTGATAATTCCAGAAGGAGAGTTCAGATATTAAGGATTGTTTTAGGTGACATTCCAGATGGAGAGTTCAGATATTAAGGATTGTTTTACGTGATATTCCAGATGGAGTGGTCAGATATTAAGGATTGTTTTAGGTGAAATTCCAGATGGAGAGTTAATATTTTAAGAATTGTTTTAGGGTGAAATTCCAGATGGAGAGTTCAGATATTAAGGATTGTTTTAGGTGATATTCCAGATGGGAGAGGTCAGATATTAAGAATTGTTCTTAGGTGATATTCCAGATGGAGAGGTCAGATATTAAGAATTGTTCTTAGGTGAAATTCCAGATGGAGAATTCAGATTTTAAGAATTGTTTTAGGTGATATTCCAGATGGAGAGTTCAGATATTAAGAATTGTTCTTGGTTGAAATTCCAGATGGAGAATTCAGATTTTAAGAATGTTTTAGGTGATATTCCAGATGGAGAGGTCAGATATTAAGGATTGTTTTAGGTGAAATTCCAGATGGAGAGGTCAGATATTAAGAATTGTTTTAGGTGATAATTCCAGATGGAGAGGTCAGATATTAAGGATTGTACTTGGGTGAAATTCCAGATGGAGAGTTAAGATTTTAAGAATTGTTTTAGGTGATATTCCAGATGGAGAGTTCAGATATTAAGGATTGTTTTAGGTGAAATTCCAGATGGAGAGTTCAGATATTAAGGATTGTTTTAGGTGACATTCCAGATGGAGAGGTCAGATATTAAGAATTGTTTTAGGTGAAATTCCAGATGGAGAGTTCAGATATTAAGGATAGTTTTACGTGATATTCCAGATGGAGAGGTCAGATATTAAGAATTGTTCTTAGGTGATATTCCAGATGGAGAGGTCAGATATTAAGAATTGTTCTAGGTGAAATTCCAGATGGAGAATTCAGATTTTAAGAATTGTTTTAGGTGATATTCCAGATGGAGAGCTCAGATATTAAGAATTGTTCTTGGGTGAAATTCCAGATGGAGAGTTCAGATTTTAAGAATTGTTCTTGGATGAAATTCCAGATGGAGAGTTCAGATTTTAAGAATTGTTTTAGGTCATATTCCAGTTGGAGAGTTCAGATATTAAGAATTGTTCTTGGGTGAAATTCCAGATGGAGAGTTTAGATTTTAAGAATTTGTTTTAGGTGACATTCCAAATGGAGAGGTCAGATATTAAGAATTGTTTTAAGGTGATATTCCTGATGGAGAGGTCTGATATTAAGAATTGTTTAAGGTGAAATTCCAGATGGAGAGTTCAGATTTTAAGAATTTGTTTTAGGTGACATTCCAGATGGAGAGGTCAGATATTTAGAATTGTTTTAAGGTGATATTCCTGATGGAGAGGTCTGATATTAAGAATTGTTTTAGGTGATATTCCCGATGGAGTGGTCTGATATTAAGAATTGTTTTAGATGATATTCCTGATGGAGAGGTCTGATATTAAGAATTGTTTTAGGTGATATTCCAGATGGAGAGGTCAGATATTAAGAATTGTTTTAGGTGATATTCCAGATGGAGAGTTCAGATATTAAGAATTGTTTTAGGTGATATTCCTGATGGAGGGGTCTGATATTAAGACTTGTTTTAGATGATATTCCAGATGGAGAGTTCAGATATTAAGAATTGTTTTAGGTGATATTCCAGATGGAGAGGTCAGATATTAAGAATTGTTTTAGATGATATTCCTGATGGAGAGGTCTGATATTTAGAATTGTTTTAGGTGATATTCCAGATGGAGAGGTCTGATATTAAGACAAACAAGAATAATTTTTGCTTTTGATGTGTCAATAGCCCCCTAATAACTTTAAGATTTTGTTATTTTTACAGAATTTTTTTTTTTTAATTTTGCAACTGCAAACTGAAAAGAATTAAAACTTTCAGTGTTCTAGTGAATGATTATGAAGGAATCAGTGCATCTGCTAATGCCATTAGAATAGGTCCTAGCAAATGTTTTGCCATGCCAAGAATTTCTTTCTTTTAGTATGAATAAGAAAGCGAAATCATCAAGAGAAAAAATGAATACAAAAGTTAAGGTACCAGTTGGTGGTCAAGGCCTTGTTCAGAAACATCCTAAAAAGACATGGGGAAGTAGGTTTTTTTAATTTGTATGAATCCAAGTTGATTTACACTGGTTCACAGACCATGCACTACACTATCAAGTTTGATTGCTGTCTGCAAGGCAGTTAGGATCTGTGGTCTTGAATCCTTTCTAATTAAGAACATTTTAAGAATCCAATTGGTCTACACTGGTTCACTGACCATGCAGTACACTTTCAAATTTGATTGCCGTCTGCTAGGCAGTTCGGATCCAATTGGTTGGCACTTGTCACTGGCAATACACAACACTAGTAAGTTTTATTGCCGTCTGATAGGCAATTCAAATCTCTGTTCTTGAGTCCATGAAGTAAAGTCAGTTTTTACAAGGGCAATCCTTAATCATTCCACTTGTCAGAACTGCTACACTATCTATTTTCAGCCGTTCCAAGGGAATTTGATTTGAAGCCCAATGATGATACAATATGGCCTCAAGTGAAACCTCCCAGTAAATTTAGTTGTATTGGCAACATCTGGTCAGAACGTGAGAGGAAACAACAACAATTACAAACTTTGATTCCAAAATCTGCCAATGAAGAAGAAGAAATGATTAGACAAGCTTTGGAAATGAGTAAAAGAACAGCTGAAGAAGAATCAGAATTCAGAAGGTTTGAATCTGGGAATAATTTAGGGCTGTTGATTAGACTGATGCGAACATACTGTCATTGTCCAAATTGAAATTAAATTTTTATGTTCCTTCTAACGCCTATTATCCCTTTAAACTTGGATTAATTTTCTTTTCTGTCTATTTTCAGTCTAAATTCTAGGTACTATACTGCTGATAATGATCAGACAACAGAATTACTAGTCAACAGATTAACAATGGAGAGTAAACAGTTAGCTGAATGGTTTCAGTTTCCAGCTAATTCTACTACTAGTAAGAAGAAACCATTGGATTATAACAATAATAATAATAAACTGGAAAAGTAAGTTTTTAATCTTCAAGGCACTCAATGTCTTATTCTCGAAAACTTAACTTAAAATAATTTTAGAGTTCCAGTCATTGGATTGGTCAATCATTATAAACAATTTTAAGTTGAATTTCATTATCCATTCAGATTGGTGTATTTTTTTAATCCTAACTTAAGTTTTCATAAAACAATACCAGGTATGTGAGATGAATTCTCTGATCATTTAATTGATTCTTCTCTTTGCTCCAAGATCTGATTTCCTCATAAGTTATGCAGCTTCATTTCAGTAATTGCTGCAACAAATGGAAATTAATGAAAAAAAACCTTAAAAAATTTGAAATTAGAAATGAATATATAGAATTTGAAGAATTAAATCATTGGTTATGATACAAATTTACTAAGATTGAAATTTTTAAGATAGGTCTACCAAGACATTCCATTTTAGGTCACCTCCAAAGTTAACGATTATAAATCCCCCAGTGGAAACAACAAAACAGTGGACTAAATGGTCCCTAATGGATTGTCAGACTGATGTAACTAGTAATAATCCTAAAGAAAAACTACCTGCTAAAGCTTCATCACCCCACAAAAAAAGACCACTAAGTAGATCTTTGCTGAAACCTGCTGAAGAAGAGGAGAGTTGGAATTCTGAAGATGCAGATGTTTGTATGGACATGAAGGATGCTCCACATCGATGTTTCAATACCTACAAGGAAATGGTTGGTTCTGAAAATAGATCTGATAATTGTGGTGCTAACAGTCAAACCAGGAAAGGAACAGTTTTTACATTTGATGAGTACTATGACCCTCATGGTGGAGCTCGACCAAAACGTCAAATCTTTCAAGACTCTAATCCTGAACCACTTGAATCTTTGAATGAATCAGTGTGGAGTCCACTTCCTACCATACCAACACCACCTCAGGCACATAAATTCCAGTTTTCTCAAAGGTGTACAGTACCACCAGAGCATGAGACCTTGTCTTGTTCCGTCTTGAATGATAAAAACTTCCTTTCAACTGATGGGAAAGGTCTCCAAGCTACAGTGAAAGTAGAACAATCCAGATTCGATGTGAGTTTTGATTCTGAAGGAGAGGATTGGGATGGTGATATTGACTATATTGGTCCAGAATGTGATCCAGCAACTAAATCTACTCATCTTTCATATTCTTGCATCCCCACAGCTGTAATCAATTATGATGTATTGCAAACAGAATCTACGGGACAATTCCAAAAGGAAACTATCCATGATGTGGAAGTTGCCAGTCCTCCAAATAATGAGACCCAAGTTATAGCTAAAGGTTCTGTAAGGGATCAAAATCAAAACAATTCAGTCAATTCAGAAAATGAGAATCTGTTGAAATCAAATACAAAGTTTGAAACAGAAGGTCAATCAAAGGGCATCCGTTTCATGTCTGCTAGGTCTAAGTTCGCTGCTGCAAGAAAACAGTTTCTTTCAACTCGTGGCAGTAAGCTGTCCCATCAAACAAGTTCCAAAGAGAAAAATATTCTACCACAACTTAATCCAAATGCTGAAGATCTTAAACCACAAATTATGGAGTCTGGTCAGCTACCAATGGAAGTTAAAGCATCATTTCCTGAGTCCACCTTTTCAAAAGGAGAACCTTTTCAAAACAATGTTAGCAATGTTATTAACTATCCAAGCTTAGATAACCAATACCTCATTGAAGCTATTTCTTCTGAGTTAAACTATGATTATTTATCAGATACCTATAAGTCAGTGTATGGTTTTCCTGAAACAACCAGTACAAAAATCGTATGCCAAAACCCCAGTTCGATGATTGTGACTCAAAGTGATACTCAAGAGGAAGCAGCTGTTCTTCAAGAGGACTTAACTAAATCAACCACAACCAACTGTCATCAAGCTAATGCATCAGCAGATCAGCTGAAAACTTATGTTAAAAATTGTCTAGATCAGGCTGTGACAGATTCTAGCACTGATACCAAAATTTGCTGGAATACTGACACCTCAAGTCTCCAGAATACATCCACTAATTTATCACAAAAAGCATCTTTACCAGATGTAACAATTCCCGTTGGTCTTCCACCTCATCTTGTAAATGCTTACTTGTTGTTCCTTAGGCAACAAGAAAATTCAGAAGCTCATTCAAAAGTGCATAATGAAGAGCAGTCTGGTTCATCTTATACTGAATCCATTCAACCTCCTGTTGATGAGTCTACACACTTTGAACATGTAAATCCCATTCAAAATAAAGGTGAATCTACAGATATAGTACAACCCGAAAGTGTAATTAACTATCCAAAGAACACTTTAGTCAACTTTCCTCTAAATTCTCGCATGTGCAAAGCCAATCTTTTAAAACAAGCTGCTTTATCTAGTGGTAACACAAAACCAGAAATACCAGTATTACCGCAGTCCAATGTGTCTTCGACCAGTACACCAGCTCCTGTTAAACTTAATGGTACAGAAATAATCAATGGTAAAGCATTTTCTTCTAAATGCTCATTGCAGACAAATAAAGAGGATTTTTTTATACAAAGTGAAAATCTCATCATTCCTGTTGCTTCTCATGCCATGCCAGTAATGAACCAACCCATGCAATCTATGCCAGTAATGAACCATCCCATGCAATCTATGCCAGGAATGAAGCCTCCAGTGCAATCTATGCCAGGAATAAAACTTCCAGTGCAATCTATGCCTTTAATGAAGCCTCCAGTGCAATCTATGCCAGTAATAAAGCCTCCTATGCCAAATGTATTTGTTGGTAATCCAACAGCAATGACATATAATCCTGTTGCCATTCAGCAGCCTTTGCCAATGATATATCCAAATTTTAACCCATTTTTAACTCCCATTGCTCCACAAGTGCCTAAAGTGTACAAAACGCAAGTGTTTGATCATTCTGTTCAACAACAGCAGCAAAAATATCTTGTCAAACAGCAGCAACATTCTACAAATAATCAACAACAGCTAAATAATAGACATGAGGAAAATGAAAAGGCACTTTTGAACTCAAATTATACTACAAATGACCATTCCATTCCAGAAAAACAGGTGAGCTCATACATTTATTTCTATATACTGTTAACTCATCAACTTCATTCAATTTCATGATTCTTAATCATCTTCCAGGTGACTTTCTGATACAGTAGATGGGTCTTAGATTGAAATACAGAGTAACATGTAAAGCCTTGTATTTAGATTACAAGCTGGAATCAAAATTTAGATCTTAAGATATAATTGGAGGTGTGATTAGATCTGAATATATAATTGAAAGTTTATTTAGATCTAAAGATATAATTCATTGAAAATTTATGTTGACATTTGAATTGAAAGTATGTTTGATTTAAAAACATAATTGAAAGTACATATTTAGATCTAAAGATATAATTGATTGATCTTATTGAAAGTATATTTAGACTTAAAGACATTTGAATTGAAAGTATGTTAGATTTAAAAACATAATTGAAATTACATATTTAGATCTAAAGATATAATTGATTGATCTTATTGAAAGTATATTTAGACCTAAAGACATTTGAATTGAAAGTATGTTAGATTTAAAAACATAATTGAAAGTACATATTTAGATCTAAAGATATAATTGATTGATCTTATTAAAAGTATACTGAGACCTAAAAAAAAAATTTAAAAAGTACATATTTAGATTTGAAAATATTGAAAGTATATATCTAAAGACATAATTGAAGGTATATATAGACGTAACACTGAATAAAAAGTGTATTCAGAACTGAAGACATAATTGAAAGTATGTTTAGATCATAAAAAATAATTGAAATTGAAAGCTTATTTAGGTCTAGGACAGAATCAAAAGTATATTTAGATCTAATGAAAGTATCTTATATGGTATATTTTTTGGTATAACCGTTACTAAAGAACTAATAATATGACTGATCAATCATGTTTTATTAGGACCCAGTATCTAATAAAGATAGATTAAAGAAGAAATTAGAATGTTTGAATAAAGTGAAGAGTTTAATGGAAGAAGTTCGTAAAGATGGTGGTGTTATTAAAGTAAGTTCACCTAATTGCTTTTCCTAGAACATTTTATACGCCCACATGAATATGTGGCTTTAGGAAATAAAACTTCTGTCAAAATAAACCATTTATTTTATGGTTTATTTTGACAAGTTATATTTCCTAAAGCCTCATATCTTCATCTTGTCCAAGCATCATAGTTCCAATTTGGAATTGATAAAACGCAGGTCAAATGCTAATATGACTATTTTTCAAAGAATGGTTTGCGAGTTATTGCCCTTGATTTAGTAAAATAGTGACCAAATTTTATTGTGGGTGCAATAGAGGCTACTATTTCTAATGGATTTTGATGTGTAAGCATTGAAATTGATAAGATAGCAATCAATTTTAAATTGGACGATATTGCCCTTGAATTAGTAAAATCTCATCAAAATTTTATTGTGAATGCAATTGGAGCAACAATTTTCAATGGATTTGGATGAAACTTGGTGTGAGCATTGGAATTGATATGACTTCAGTTTTTTTTTTGATGAACAGTTTTTGATTTATTTCCCTTGACTTAGTAAAATGAACGGTTTTGAGTTATTGTCCTTGACTTAGTAAAATTGCGTCAAAATTCTATTGTGGTTGCAATAAGAAGCTTCAATTTTCAAAGGATTTTGATGGAACTTGGTATAAGCATTTGAATTGATAAGACAGTAGTCAAGTTTGAATTTGACGACTTTTTGTAATGAATGGTTTTTTAGTTTTTACCCTTGACTTCAATATTCAGTTGATGTGTTTAGAGTTTTTGCTCAATTTATTATTCAATTTCAATGCTGCCAGTGGGCGTATGTTACCTTGCCTGGCAAGCTATCTTTGTGAAGATGAACTTTTCGATTTTTCAACCCAGATTTCTCTTGTTGGCAATGCATTTCAGTGAAGCTGACCTGAAAAAAG
This sequence comes from Nipponacmea schrenckii, assembly GCA_030562195.1. Classification (NCBI taxonomy): domain Eukaryota; kingdom Metazoa; phylum Mollusca; class Gastropoda; family Lottiidae; genus Nipponacmea; species Nipponacmea schrenckii. The sequence continues at coordinate 18,603,996 of CM060199.1, forward strand.
CATTTAGGACTATAAGCCTAGGCCTAGTGTGCTACAGGCTGTGTATATCAAAGATACATCAACAATTGGAAATCGCAAAATATGTAGGCTTTTGTCACTGTCTGGGTAAAATTTCCCTCATTACACACTCTATTGCAAAGTCTTTTCCAAACTCTTTTCACACAAAATCTGTTGATATCCTCATCACAGTAAATCTTTTCAAACTCTTTCCACACAAAATCTGTTGATATCCTCATCACAGTTAATTTTTTCAAACTCTTTTTACACAAAATCTGTTGATATCCTAATCATTTTCAAACTGTTTTCACACAAAATCTGTTGATATCCTCATCACAGTAAATCTTTTCAAACTCTTTTCACACAAAATCTGTTGATATGCTCATCACAGTAAATCTTTTCTAACTCTTTTTACACACAATCTTTGAAACCCATGTTTCACTATACAGGTAGTTTTCAAGTTCTTTTCACATTTGATCTTTTGAATATTTTTCAGCCCGGTGAAGTGTTAAGGTAACAAAGGAGACCCGTTGTGATATATGAAAAAGATGCTTGTTTTTTTCTTAGTGCTTTCTTTTTGATTTATTTTGTTATTAAAAGTTCCCAATGCCAAGACTCTGGCAAACTAGACCATTTGAAAGAGCTCATTGCCAAATTTTTTTATTTTCAAAATCTTATAAAGTTATTTTTTATATTTTATATAGAAGTGCTCTATTTTTATATGATGTTTTTGTCCATTCTGATTGCTGTAACAATATTGTTTCTATTGGTTTGAATTGTATTTGGATCTAATGACAACTTTAAAAATGGTATTTGGATCATATGTCTGATTTAAAATTACACTTAAATCTAATAACAGTTTCAAATTTGTGTTCTTATCTAGATATCTTAGGTCAATTCCGATTTGGTTTCTCAATCAAGTGTTTTGAGATCTTATGACTGAATCAAAAATATTTTCAGATCTAATGAATAGATTAAGATTGTTTTGAATCTAATGTTTTAATTTTGTTAAAATCTAAATTTGATCTGATTCAAGAGAAAACTGTTTTAATCAAATGACTTGAACAGGAGTGTAGTAAGATCTAATGACTGAATCAAAAGTGTAGTAAGATCTAATGACTGAATTAAAAGTGTAATAAGATCTAATGACTGAATCAAAAGTGTAGTAAAATCTAATGACTGAATTAAAAGTGTAGGAAGATCCAATGACTGAATCAAAAGTATAGTAAGAATTAATGACTGAATCAAAAGTGTAGTAAGATCTAATGACTGAATTAAAAGTGTAGGAAGATCTAATGACTGAATTAAAAGTGTAGTAAGATCTAATGACTGAATCAAAAGTGTAAGGTAAGATCTAATGACTCAGTCAATAGTGTAGTAAGATCTAATAACTGAATCAAAAGTGTAGTAAGGTAAGATCTAATGACTGAATCAAAAGTGAAGGAAGATCTAATGACTAAATCAAAGGTGTAGTAAGATCTAATGACTGAATCAAAAGTGTAGTAGGATCTAATGACTGAATCAAAGGTGTAGTAAGATCTAATGACTGAATCAAAAGTGTAGTACGATCTAATGACTGAATCAAAAGTGTAGTAGGATCTAATGACTGAATCAAAAGTGTAGTAAGATCTAATGACTCAGTCAAAAGTGTAGTAAGATCTAATGACTGAATTAAAAGTGTAGGAAGATCGAATTGGACGAAATTAAATTGTATTTGGGTCTAATGAATGTTTTAAATTAGTTTTTAGATCTAAGATTATGACTGAAACAAAATTATATTTTTGTTTAAATCAAATGACGGAATGAAAAGTGTAAAGAGCTAATCACGGTTTCAAATATGTGTTAAGATCAAAACTTATTGAAATAATCAAATGACTGATTCAATATATAAAAGTGTAAAATATAAAAGAGGTTGATTTTATGAAAGGTTTACGGATGTAAATTAGTCAGGTTTTACTTTATTTTATTTGCATTTCATTATCAATTTTAAAGTATACTTTGCTTACATCTGTTCAGCAGAACGATCTAGTATTCAACCTGAATATCAAACAAGCTCATTCTGAATGCACAAAATTATCTCAGGCCATCTGAAATCTGTTGGCTTCTGATGGATGGGAGATCAGTCTTTCATTTCGCCCCTGCTCAGGCATTTTCTATATTATTAAATTTTGTCTTGCTGACATTAGTCAAATTGTATGCCATCAAAATGTCAGTAAATTTATGCAGATTTATAAACACTCTGAATTATTCATGTGTCTGTAATATGCTAGATACCTTAAATCAATATTGCTGAAATAGGTCTTAAAATATGAAGTGATAGCTTTAGTGTCAGTGCAATAAAAGCACAACTTGTTTTGCTCGGATGTAGCATTGCAGTTTCAGTTGATGTTAAAAACAAATTTGCTATGAATGTTAATTTGTTGTGTTTCTTTATCATTTCGGGTTTATTATACCCACATTTGGTTTGTCCTACCTGGTTAAGCTTTGTTATATTTTTTTGGAATTTAATACACTTTGCATTTACATCAGTTATTTCAATGTGGTTATGTATGCTTTCAGAATGTAGATGTTTTTAAGTTTATATACATGTGTGCTGAGTTTGTGTTCACAGGTTTTTTTTAAATCCATTGTGTTTATTAATAAATTTGTTTAAAATGTACAACTTTTTAAAATTTTAAATCAAAATTCGGAATACTAATGTTGAAACCCAGGTCCACTAATGTACAAAGGCCTAAATTTGGCCAAGTTTTAAAATTCCAATATTTTGGTCATCATCAGAGGTGCATACCTTTAAAGTGGACTATAAAACTATAGGACAGAATCATTTTTCTATAATTACCCAGTTGGATGGATATACATGTACCTTTAATATAGAGATTATTATATGCCCACATGAATATGTTGTTGAAGACACTATAGAAGCAACAATTTTATATTGATTTTAATGAAACGTGGTTTGAGCATTGGAATTGATAAGACGGCGGTCAAGTTTGATTTTGAGGATTTTTCGATGAACAGTTTTTAAGTTATTGCCCCTGCCTCTATATTTGTTGTAGACACAATAGAAGCTACAATTTTCAATGGATTTTAATGAAACTTGGTGTGAGCATTAGAATTGATTAGACCTCAGTCAACTCTGAATTTAACAGTTTTTGAATGAACTATTTTGAGGTTTTGCCCTTGACTTAGTTACATCACGTCAAAATTCTATTGTGGTTGCAAAAAGAAGCTTCAATTTTCAAGGATTTTGATGGAACTTGATGTAAGGATTAGAATTGATAAGACAGTAAGTCAAGTTCGAATTTGACGATTTTTTGAATGAACAGTTTTTGAGTTATTGCCCTTGACTTAGTAAAATTGCTTCATTAATATTTTGTTGGTGCAAAAGAAGCTACAATTTTTTAATAGATTTGATGAAACTTGGTATGAGTATTGAAATAGATAAGATGGAAGTTTGAATTTGACGATTTTCCGTGAACAGTTTTTTAGATTTTGCCCTTAACTTAGAAAATTGCATCAAAATGGTATTGTGGGTGCATAGAAGCTGCAGGTTTCAAAGCATTTTGATGAAATTTGGTGCGAGCAATGGCATTTTTAAGTTATTGTTCCATTTATTATTCAAATTTAATGCTGCCAGTGGGCGTATATTACCTTGCCTATCTTATTCCTTAGTCATGGCGTCTGTAAGTCCAACTGATGCATATTTAGCCATAAGGTAGTATTCCTTTAACATGCATATTTAACACCTAGTAAAAACTTCTCAAACTAAAGTGAATTAATCAACTTAAATCAATCATTGAGCTGTGATCTGTGGTCAGTTCACATCAAGACAATTTTCCACCTAGAACAACAGCTATGGTTACAGTTTTATTTACCAACTTACTTAAACTAGAGCTCATTTTATTATTATTATTTTATTATTATCAGTATTCTCCGTAGCTCTTTCATCTCTGATCACCAAATTTTCTTTTTATCAATAAACAATCATATATAACTAGCTTACTCATCAATATAACTTTAAGAATTAAAATCTGACATGGTTATCTTTCAATTCAGAAAACTCGACCCTCCGACTACAAAAACACAAACAGAATGTCAATAACGCTTTAGAAATGACAACAGTATAAATTTTTCTATATAAATATATGTGGAATGTTACATAACAGAACCAAATTTCATGGAATACTACTTCTTGTTTTATTACACAACGTTTAAACAATCTACATTGTCATCAATGACATTTAATGTGATCTCTACCCCTAAAGGATCTCTATCCCAAAGGATTATGTGGGTGTGCAACATCATTTTCAAAAGTTTACCAAATACATGTACATCAATAAATGTTATAAAGCCTGGCCACAACTATTTCAATTATTAAAGCGACATGCTATCTATTTTGACCAATCATACCTTAAGAAACAGGTATTTTTTTTAGCAAAGCTAATCAGTAATAATGTTCACAGCTAAACATAGAAATTTGAGCCTTCAAATCCATGTGTGTCTAGAAATTTCTGCCTTTGGAAGCTAAGTGTCTTTTCTTGAGACTGTCATATAAAAAAAAAGGCAGAAATGGAAATAGAAATTCCTGGTTTGAAATAATTTTGATTTTTGAACATTTCTAGTACTTCTGAAAGCCCATAATAAAGTAAGGCCTAAAGTGGTAAGACTATCACTTTAAGTTAAAGCTCATTGCACAAGTTTGTACATATTGCCTTAAATATCCAGTGTATAAATATACATGAACAGATGGAACAGTGCACAACCTACCTAAGAAGCAAATTTGTGAATTTCACTTTAATTTTTAAATAACATTGGAATATTAAAATTATCTGGAAATTAATTGTTCTTGCGCTTCCAAACAGTTGCATGGGAAACTGTCCATTGATTCTTCCTGGCTGTTTCTCTTATGAAGAATGGCATGTTGATGTCATCAACCAAATCAAAAAATGGTCCTAATGCTTTTAACAATGTCATAAACCCAGTGACTGGTTGTCCATCTTTATTATAATATCCACCCAGCAAATTTTCCTGTTAAAATATAAATATAATGAAAAAGACTTGTTTGGACCATATAAAATGAAATGAGTTTTCCCTCCTACTCTTCTGCACTGAACACCGAGATGGACAACAACATGCAGTACCCAATGAGGGGAATTTTGCCAAGACAACAGCATTAGCCTAATTTCCATCTGTCGAGGGATCATGCATATGCACAGACTGTAGGCTAATTGCCGCCCCCCCCCCTCCCCCGAATGGCTAGAAACTATTTCCATCAGGCCATAAATGCAACAAAAGGAAACATGTCTGTCAAGGCCTTATGTTTTGGGCAAGATCTGGCCCATGGTCCATAGTACAACTACACTTTGATTATCAATATGCTTATTACAAGTAAAGCGGTACAAGACAGCCATAGCATAAGATAAACAAAATACAAACCTTTTGTGTATATTCTGCAAGCCAAGTGTATGGACTTGTTATAACTAATATTCCACCAGGAGCAACCAAATCTCCCATCCTCCATAGAAAATCATAAGGATGATGGAGTCTACAGATTAAATTAGCAGCCAAAACAACACCAAATTGTCCTAAATCTGCTGGTAAGCAACAGGCATCACCTTGTATAAATCTTGTTCTATCTCGATTCTGTAAAAAAATATAAACACATAAAATGTCTGAATAAAACAGCAAGTAGGCATTATGTTCTGCACCCCAAAATGAACATTTGGGATTGACATTTTGTCTTTTTCTACCTTTTGTCAATACACGACAGGGCTGTTGATTTGGCTGTATATGACGGTCGTGATAGACTGTCATGCCAAAATTGCCAGTTGCAAATAGGCTCCTCTCCTCCCTCAGACATCAAATATTACATGCATATTGAAACCTAAGTTCTCAAAGAATTTGAAATTCAACTTCCAGTTGGAACAAAGATAAAGGCAACACTAAGGTCATCTGAATATTTTTCAGCCATGAAATCCTGAGAGATGCTGGCTTGACAATGTGGTCAAAGCTGGGAATAAAGATCTGTGAATAATGAGGAACCTGTCCATTAGATGTTAAAAGTTTGCAATAGAAACATTCTACTGCAGGATAAATATCTCATGTTCGTCCACTTACTATAGTTTTGTCAACTCTCGCTGTTAAATCCGTAGTTATCTCCCCTTCATCATAAATACTATAATTAATCAAACCATCTAACTTTAACTGATTACATGTATCAACAAATCTCTGACTGTAATCTAATCCCACAACATCATCAAATATACGAGCTAACTCAAATGTTGATCTTCCAACAGCACAACCTATATCAAAGGCTCTTGCAGGAACTCCAGCCTGTAACAAATTAATTCATATCAAAATCTGTTAGCTAATAGAGCTATACTTTAGCTATATCATAGAACTTTTCAAACTGGATACCGGTAATATCCATTATTATATGCTTAGATCTATTATAATTATAGAAGATTACATAAAATTGGAAGTTTACAAATTGACACAGTTTGGTCATGTAGTTGAAAAACAAGTTCTTGTTTCAAGCTGTATTTTTTCCTCAATAATGGTATTAGAACTATACACATGATTTCTATTTTTAAAAGAATACTGGGACTTAGCATAAACATAAACTTTTAGTTCTCAAGAATGGTCAATATGAGTGTATAGGCCTATTCATCAGTGAACTTACCTGGTGTCATAAAGTAACAGAATCCCTTAAAAGCTTGAAAACTCACAAAACTAAGTCATTTTTGTAAAACGTTTAATCAATTTATTAAGCTTTTTGCAATAATCAAATGCATCTTTATGGATAATTACTTAGTTTTTTGGATATTTATGAAATTTTTTATGTTTTAAATGGCAGCAGATAGCCCTATACGCCTATTTACTGATGAAATAGTGACTTGTGAACCTAACTTGTTATCATTGTTTAAATATAGTTGTTTCTTTATAATCCCTTTAAAGAAGGATAGACCTAGCCTGTAGATAGCTGAACTGACTTTATAAAATATTATAGGCTTTCATAGAGAAAATATTAATACAATACCAGTGGCAGTACCACTCTTATTTGAAATTTTATATTACCTTTGGTTTGTAGTGTTTTAAACATAAATCAACACATTTTTTGGGAAAGTCTAGAGCATCTTTTGGTCCAAAGTCATACTTCAATATTTCATTCGACTGTCCATAATGGAAAACCAGATATTCACTCAATAGTTTCTTCGTTTCATAGACATTTTGGTGTTGTCTGTCATTTCTCTCAGAATACAATTTATAACTTGAATAACATGCCACACCTACTGACAATGCCACTGCAGGTACGACTATATATCTATGATCAATTCCAAAGACAGTTACAGATGCCATGGTGCTTCACAATATCAATATATATGGTCAACACGTGTATTATCAGTATCTGTAATCCTAAATCTATTTTATAAATGATGAAGTCCAATTAAACTAGGGGGGATAACTTTGAAAATTTCAGACCACATTAGTTAGTATGATAGTCGAAGTTTCTCCTATATAATGATATGTAACAATAATTAAGTGTTATTTCGCACAACTGAAACTTATATGTGCATTACTGAGCTTTTGAGCTCATAATACAGATTTTTAATTGCAATGATTGATAATTGGCATTGCATTACGTACACCTGTTGTGGCATAGCATGTTTCCCGGAACTATTAATATATTTTAAGGTATTGCTACTAAAATATATGTTTAAAATTAGTTATTTACCAGTCCTTAAAAGCCGAGAAAACTTTTCAAAAATATTTTTCCGTAAAAGTTAGAACTTTTTTATATTATATTTTAATATCTTTCATTGATAAAAGAATGGAATTAAAGTTTCATATTTCATAATAAAATGTTTCAATATCAGTAAAATTAAGATCTTGTCATTCAACTGGGCTTTAAAAATGTAAATAATAGATACCAAGTCTTGAACTGCCGGTCGGATAGTATGTACAGTAGTTAACAGCTTGTCACTGGCAGAGAAAGTCTACCAAATGTTGAACTTGACGTGGCACGTGACCTCAGTATATGAGTATAACGGTATATTACAGTTTATCAGTGATATTCAACAGTAAGATAAGTGTGATATATCATCAATAACTCATAGTAAATTTCGCACATTGTGTTACAGAAATACACAAAGATACAAAAATGGTTGATTAGGTGCAAAATGAGAAAGAAAAGAAAGATAGTATTCCTATGCCTGATTTTGGTATGGTTTTGTGGAACTATTTATATCTTCTGGGACAGTCTGCTGGGAAAGCCAGGAACCACACATGTGAGTGAATTCCTAAAGATTTCGTGGCATTTATTTATACAGTGATGTGGCGAAAACATACTTAGATTCTGTGCTATATCCCCTAAGTTGACTTAAATTTTAATTTCCATTGATTTTGCCAACTTGTGTGGGAGAAAGCAAATAAAGCAAAATGCAATTAAATAAATCCATGAAAATGGATGAATGAAAGACACAGAAAGGAATAAATGAATGAATCAATGAATAGATAAAAAAAACTGAGTTAGCTGAAAGATTTGGTTGTATTTTTACACCATAGTAACCACTGGGAGGGGATTATCTAAGTAAATAGCAATTTTCTTTGATAATGTCATGTACAGTTATATCAAATAACTTACTAGCATATAAATTGTATAGCAATAATTTTCTACTTCACACTTCATCAAAATACTTGTGATAACCTACAGATAAACTTTGTAAATTGACAGGAAATTTGCAGTATTTAAAATTACATCATTATTTATCGCTATTATTTTATCATACATTGGTAGATAAATTATTTGAATTTTTTTTTTTTTTTTTTCAAATTTCGCTACATTAGAAATTTTTATCATAATTTTCACTGCATTGCCAACTGTGATTTTTTTTTCTCAAAAAATATTTTGATGCTTCAAAATAGTAGGCATAACTCTCAGACCTGTAATCATGGTGGTGGGGGGGGGGGGGGGTCAAGTCTCGAATCTTACTTGCCCCCATGGAAAATTTTTTGATAGTGTTCAATCAGAGAACCTCATTTGCTCTGCCTCCCTCAAAGTAATCAATGCCCCTTAGGTATGCCGACTGGCTATGGGCCTAATCACCTCTATTGTAATATCATCAGTTTGTTTTGACTATATAAACACACCTTTTTCTCTACCATCAATCTCTACCTCAATTGAAAGGATGGGTTTGCCATTCATTGCACCAATCATACCTTAGTCTCAGAACCTAGAAATTAGTTATTTTTAACTAACCTTATCAGGAGGCCTAAAAGTGTTCACAGCACAACCTAGAAATTGTTGACTTTAAATTCATGTGTGTCAACAATTATTCAAAGTTGAAATGACAAATCTTCATTCCTTGAGACTCTGCAATATTATAAACAAAAGTTAGGAATAGAAATAGAAAGTCAAATTCCAAGTTGTTTGATGTCATTTTTGTCAAATTATTAGGGTTCCTCGCAGCGCAGCGTTTCGCGAGGAACACTATTATTTCTGTAAAGATTATTATTATTATTTTTTTTTTTTTTCACATTTGAATTTCTCAAAATCTACCGGTGCGATCTTTACGAAACTTTCATATTTCCTGATAATGTTGTTACAACTTAGATTTTAAATGTAATTCCAGACTTCTGCGCATGCGCGAAGTATGCGATTTTGAATGCGTTTCCATTTTTACAAATGTCGTTTTTTCTCAGCAACTAATCAATGGATTTGAAAAATGATTTCAGATTATACACCGGGCAATGTTAACGCAAAAATAAGCTTCTTTGACTTTTCACTTTTATGCAATTTTTCAATGTCATTTTTTGAATTTGCATATTTTCAAAATTTCAATTTTTTACATTCTCAACATTTTTTTCTTAAAACAACGTTTGCAGATGTATATTGACTTCTTATACATACTCATACAAACATAATTGTGATAAGTTATCTCCCCTAATAGATAATTGCATAACTGGTCATAACTTTGACAAATATCATTCAATTTGTATAAAAGTGGTGCCATATGTTGACCGGAAGTGACCCGAAAGTAAGAAAAACATCATTTTTTATAATTTTTTGATACTTAAATTGCTACTAGTCTTTGGATTAAATTCAAAACCGAAAAAGCATTATTGTATTAAATAATACATTTATTTTACTAACTTTTGCTCGAAGGGAATTTTGAAATTTTTTTTCGTTTTTTAGAAAATTGAGTTTAAAGTTGAGTAACATTATAAGATTTACTATTGCTGTTGGGGTTATATCAGATGACCTTGAAATTCTCAAAATCTACCGGTGCGATCTTTACGAAACCTGAGTGGAACACTGTCACGCAATATTACTGGAAGTGAGGCCAGTTGAACTTAATTTGAATGGCAACACATGAATTGTTAAAGAGTTCTAATATCACTTGATTTTGTTAACATTTGGACATATGTTAACTTTTTAAATAAAACGTTTAAGAGGAACCCTTCAGTACTGCAACGCAGTTCTAGTTCTTTTTTTTTTTTGCATTTCTAGTTCTGCTGAAGACTATTTTCATATATTCAACATCCAAATAGTGAATAATTGCATTTAAGCATGATAACTTTATAACCCAAGAATTTTATCAAATTTCAGGCAAAGTATGATGTGAAATCTCTAGGTTTAGAGAGGTATATTAACAGTTATAATGAAGAAGATGTACAAGAACCAGTTAGAAGACATGGGTTTAATATACTAATCAGTAATAAAATACCACCAGATAGAACAATTCCTGATGCTAGAAGTCCAAAGTAAGTTAAATTAACTTCTGACAAAATTTTAAAAACTGTTTCAAAATCAATCTAGATACTAAGAATTAACTATAGGTGGGAATGGTCTTAACATTATCATTTATATATAACTACTGTTAGAAGTCAGATTTCAATTGTGAAAGGTGATACAGTTAGCATCTGAAGCTAGTCATGAACACAATGCACATTAGTGCAGAAGTTTTATTTACCTTAAGAAAATTGGAATCATGTTACAGAAATGCTGGAGAAGTAAGAAATATAAAGTATTTTGGTCTACACTTATGTTTAAGGATTATCTGGATTAAAGAGATTAGTGATATCATAATGTAGCATAGCCCTTTAATCCTTGTTTATCCTTTTCAGGTGCTTATCACATTTTTCTGGCATTCCACAATTTTTACCAACCACAAGTATTATTATAGTCTTTTATAATGAGGCTAGATCAGCATTACTTAGAACTATTGTCAGGTACAAATTTTCTTTTCATATTATTTCCTTCAAAATGTCTGCCTGTAGCTTTCCAAAATGGTTCTTGGTGGAAAAACTAAGATGCAAAGGGAACTGGGTTTTTAGAGTTCTTGAATTTTGAGTAGCCACTACTAAGTAGGGGTGGGGAAAATGTGAGATTTGTATTTAGATTATAATAATTGGTTGGATAGTTTCAAGAATTCTACCATCCCACAGTATACATATCTCTTTAGAAATTAAAATGACTCAGTAGTGAATTCCACACCCAACAAAATAAGTACTGGGGACAATTTTCAGTCTGACTTCTACAAATTCCAATAAAAGTAGGCGTCCATGGCCTAATAATCTGCTTATATCACATTAAAGTATTTGCGTTAGTGATGTCATCAAACGCTTCATTATCTAAGTTCCTGATACACATGATAATTTGAAAGACCTCTTTACAATATCTTTAAGTATGTGTTTTCTCCAAAATGATGCTAATCTAGATAAACTTGTGAATTTTTCAAACCGGTTTCCCCCTGTCATTGATGCGTATTGTTCGGATGGGACCAAGGCTCCATGTGCTACAGACTCTGCGCATAAGCAAATTTTCCCTCATGTCACACTGCATGGTGTTGACTGTTTTCATTAGCCCATTAGGGGCAGAAGAGTAGAACCTAAAACTTCACTTTTGTTTCAGTATATTAAAAAGAACTCCAGAATTTTTATTGGAAGAAATTCTATTAATAGATGATTTTAGTGAAAATAGTAAGTAACTGTTTATAGTGTCCATGATTATTATATTAACTAAGACCATACACCATTGTCCCTCTGTATATACACTATGTTACTTGCCCTACCAAACAATCAAGTCAGACTAAATATGACCACACCCCATTGCCCCTCCGTATATACCAGGGCTGTTGATTTGGCCATATATGCCGTTCATGACCGGCCGTCATGCCTAAATGACTGGTTGCAAATTGACATCAAGTATAGGTCAGTACATAAATAGAAAAAAATTAAGAATTAAATTACTCAACAATCAAGTGCAATCAATGAGCCACCAAACACTTCTGTCAATTAATTTAGTCAATTAAGGGATTACAGGTAAGAGGTTGTTAATAAACAATGAAATTAAGCTTGCTATTCTTTGAGAATTCTTCCAATTATAAGAAATTGGAAAAAAGTTATGGATTCTTCTATTCTTTTTCCACAACCTTAATTGGCTTCTAAATGTGCACTTTTTAAGTTTGATTTTTTTACATGTTCATGAAATATATTGTTTTCCGGTACCTTCCAGTTGAAGATGGTAGTGCTCTAGTCAATCTGCCGAAAATCAAACTAGTCAGAAACCAAAATAGGGAGGGTGAGTTTGAATTTTTTCATATTCAAAAGTAGCATGTAACTCTCTTCAAATATATTATTGATAACTTAATTTCATTTTATAAGGAAATAAAGAAATACCGGTAACTATATTTTATAAGAATAACATTTTAGGTTCACAAGTCTACCGTGACAGGAATCGTTTCTACTAGCTGACCCTTATGGCCAGACCTCTTGGTATTGATCTTTCCAGAATTATCCTTACCCATTTACAGCTGGGTGGACTGGAATTATGAGTGCATATGACTTATTCCAAGTCATGGAACTTTCGATGCCAATGGACATCAGAACTCCAGACATAACCTAGCAAATGACATCATGTAAAGAACCAACGCTCCAACTCTAATATTAATTACAGGTTTAATCCGATCTCGTGTTAAAGGAGCTAAATTAGCTAAAGGTAGAATCCTAACTTTCCTAGATAGTCATTGTGAAGTTAATATAGGCTGGTTACCACCTTTAATACAACGCTTATCTCAGGTATTTATAGCAAGATTTCATTTTTGGAGCAGGGTGTTGATTTGACCAAATAAAAATGGAGGCATATTGTAATTGCATTGCATGTCTTAAAAATTTAACCTTTGTCAACTAACAAGTTCCTTTGTTTCATGAGGATCCTTTCTATCAGCTGGTCCTCTTGGCATTGTTCTTTCTGGATTATCTCTACCCATCTATAGCTGTGTCAACTGGAATAGTGGGGAAAGAAGACTTATATTAAAAGGTGACAGGTTTTTCATACTCTGATTAATTTTGTTCAAAAATTGACACCATGTGAACCTTTCAATGCTCAAATTGACTGCCATAGAAACCCTCAAGATCAATCCTACTTTGTTGAGTAGCACCATTATTTCATTTGGCAGTGAGTTGGTTCTAGTTACCTTCCTGCTATAAATGTTGGCAATATGAAAATCATTCATCTATTTTCAGGAACCAAAGTCTGTAGTTATTCCTGTCATTGATCCTATAGATAAAGACTCTTTTGATTATGAAAAAGTACCAGAAATTTTGCAAGGAGGTAAGCGGCCATTGAAAATGAAGACTTTAACCTCAAACATTAAGTCCATTGCTTAGAAATGATGAATTGCACTCTCAAGAAAGAAATATGATTTTTGAAAATGAAGATTTAGGGCAAAAAATTTTAAATGAAGAAGGTAATAATTTTCTTGCAGTAGGATAAACTGGTTTAGACTTGGCTGTAGAATTTAATAAGAGTTTTCTCCCATTATCTGCTGTACTATTTTAGGTTTTGATTGGAGTTTAAATTTTCGATGGGAAGAACAACCAATGGATATCAGGAGAAAAGATGAAATTCAACCAGTCAGGTAAAGATCAAAAGAACACTTCCTCTTAGGATAGACATAAAATTTTAAGTCTCAACCTTTGTCACTTAGAGTACGGTATATTCTGCTCACACGACTGTATTAAGAGCCCACCTTCAATAAGCGACCACAATAAATCCCCCCTACGAGTTTTCAATGTAAATATTGACTAAGCAACCATGGCACTTCTAATTATCTCCCTTAATAAAGATCACATTTACACATCGGTGAGATTCAATGAGATTATTGCCGATCGTTAATTTGGTAATCTTCTACAGATTAATTTTATAGCTTGTTGCTGATTAATATTGATAAATCTCATCATATTGACGATAAAGTAGGCTACTGTGAATACTTCAAAATTTTTTTGGGGTAAAGTTTATTAGAAAGCAAAAGTAGAGTGTACTGGGTGTTGTTATGAAAACATATTAATCTGGTGAAAAGGATTAACACATGTTACTGGCAATTAAAATAAAAGTAAAGAATGTAATTTGATTGATTTTCGGTATATGCCGCCTGACATTGGTATATAGGAGACAACATGCAAATGCCGCAGAAGCTACACAGGTATAAGTAAAAGTAAGATAGTCTTGCAGTTCCATCTTTATTCAGTGACCGTTTTTGAATATTCCCTTGTCTACAGGTTCTACTGTAAATATTTGTCACATGGACTAACCATGTGCGATGACTAAAGAATAGAATATCTATATAAGACATTTAATCTATTAAATTATATATTTCTTAAAAATCACTACCAAGCTGATTCGCAATTACTTAGTTCTATAGATTATTAATTGGTTTTATGAATTATTACTTTACTGATGATTTTATCAGATAATAGATTCACTCAGTTAGTTTTGACACTAGGTAGGTCCACTTAGAAATTAAAAAAATCTCATTTTAGCCAGTTTAAAATATTAAAATTTCAATTTGTTTATCATCCCACGATGGTAAAATTTCTTTAATTCATTGTATATCAAGCCAAAATCCATAACTTAGTTAATAAGATTAATATTGTCTGGTTTTAAAAGCAAATCCTTGTGTTAAAAGAAGTTAAAGGGCTGTAACTAACACTTTATCCCATTTGCATTCAGACACCATATTTATTGATTTAAAGAGACAGTATGCAAATTTTCATTATTAAAAAATTGTAAATTGTACCTGAAAACATTTCTAAATATGCCATTCACATTTATGTATTTTCTTCAAACCAAGTACTCATTGTTAATTAATCAATTTGGCCTACTTTCGGCTTTATAATGGCTAAATATTACCATTTGAAACCTTCAGAATAAGTAGGAGACATATTTCTCTGCAATTACCTGTTTATTTTTTAATCCTAAGTAGCTTTCTTACATCCATTAATTTCAAAAGTTTACATTTAAAACAAAAAAACTGAATGCCTGTTTAAAGAGAATCTATTATTTACATGGAAGCATCTTCTTTATTTGGTTTGTTTCCAGACATCAATCATAACTTTAAACAGAATATTCTCTTTGATTTCCAGAACGCCTGTGATGTCGGGAAGCGCTTTCAGTGTTCAAAAAGATTATTTTATTAGCATGGGAAGTCTGGATACAAAAATGGATATTTGGGGTGGAGAAAATTTTGGTTAGTAAATATTTATAATTTGCAGAAAAAAAGTTTAGGAAAAATCTATTTTAAACTTATAATGAGCATCATTGTACTTTAAAGAGAAATGATTAAAGTTGGGCTGTAGCTTTGTTTGTTACAGTGTGATGCCATTTATTTTGATGCTTGTGAGTCAGTATTTTCTGTATATGTATATAAAACTATATTGTGACGAGGGTCAACAACACTATGCCCCATGAAACATAATAAACTAGTGTCCAAAAGAAACGATACCAACATATTTTAGAAATTGTTTTTACGAAATGAATTTTTTAGTATGAAAACCTGCTAATATGTATTGCACATCCCAAACACCTCATAGTCGATCTAAAATACTTGGAACACTTGATAACATCCGTTTGACAACCATCAAGGGAGAGAAAGCTGTTGGAATAATCAAACCAGGAACGTCACTCGTATGTGTTGCCAGAAGGTTGTGCTGCGCATGCATCACTATCAGTAGGTTGATGCAGCGGTTACGTCAGACAGGTCAGGCGTCACACATGCCCAAGAGTGGAAGACACAAGCAACCACCCTGTTAAAATCGTTAAATCTGGGTACTACACCTGGGGAAATGTATTGTAACAGCCACGTCCATGGTTGCAACTGCACTGGGACACAGGATCAGTCGACAGACCGTCTACATAAAACTGCAACAGTATGTTATCAGGTCATGTCATTCCTAACACGTTTTGCCATGGCCTGCATGTTCACCTGAAAAGAATCCCATCTAGCACTTATGGGGGTCATCTTGACCAGCAAATCAGATGTGGCTTTGTGCCTCTGGTCAACAACCAGGACTTGGAACAATGTCTCCTTTAGGAATGGACAACGCATCACTCCCAACGTCATCAGAGAGAGGTTATTAGTCAGTAGCTATATCCTGGCATGTGTTGATGCTTACAGTGGACATACCCAATTCTGACTTAACTTTGAGACGTGGAGTGTGAAATTTCCCATTGTTTCTGAGTGCTCTAAGGAAATATGAATTTTTTCGACCACATCCATCTTTGAAGGCTTGTCATATTGATTGTTTTATTTGAATTTTTTTTTTGTAAAATGTTAACAAATCCTTAACTTCTACACTGTTAAGTTTTTCTTTTATGTCGTTGCAAACAGGTGGTATCGTTTCTTTTGGTAACTAGTTTGTTTACAACAAGGATACTAATATACTTTTTGAACACTTCTGTAAGCATCTTTTATGATTCGTCATTTGACGTCTGTTTAACTTTTAACTTTCCCAATTATGATTTCACTATTACAAATGCAAATAGTGGCTTTTATTGATGCTCTATTCTTTTAAAATGAATTTAATATCCATATACACTCTAAAAAATTTTGTTGTCTGTTTTTGTAGAATTATCATTTAGAATATGGATGTGTGGTGGTTCTATGGAGATTATACCATGTAGTAGAGTGGGACATATCCTACGTAAAAAACATCCTTATAGATTTCCTGATGGCAATGTTAATACTTATCTCAGGTTAGTTGTTGTCTTGCATTATAGGAACCATTCTTTTATCAAAATTAGGTTGTATTTCAGTGGTGGCTCTAGTGGTGGCTCTCCGTTTCATTTATGGGAGATTTCAAAACTAGGTTTTGTAATGTGTTTGACCAAGAATGTGTATCGAAATGAACTTAATCCATTTTAGTTTTCTGCACGAAGAATCTCAAACTTGTCTGTTGGCCCCCTATTAAGTCAGTCTGCCCCCTGTTTTGCAGCCCAGACGGCTGGTGCTCCCATCGTTATTATTTTATTGCTTTTCAAATAAGTTATTGATTGGGTTGTTGTGCACACTATCTAGTATTTCCTTTTTGATGACCTGCAGTGATTTTCACCAAGGCTTTGTATGTCAACACTTTGAAATTATTTCAGAAATACTCGACGTGTAGCTGAAATGTGGATGGATGAATACAAAAGATTTTTCTATGCTGCCAGACCTTCCTCTAGAATGCAGACATATGGAGAGTAAGTAAATCATTAGCTGTGAACCTAAGTTGTTATCCTTCTAAAATATAGTTGTTTCTTTCTCCTTTTTTGTCACCAATGCCATTCTATCATTTCCTATTCTATTTCATAGTTTATCAGAAAGAAGAAATATAAGAATTAAGTTAAAATGTCAGAATTTCCGCTGGTATTTAGAACATATATATCCTCAATTACAGTAAGTACATTTACAATCATTAACATTTTGATTCATACTGAGATATAGTGATAATCCGTTAAGACTTGCATCTATGGCTTAGGCTTCTGTTTCATGTCCCACTACTAGATGAAGGGCTGAAAGAAATAGGCTCCATTTTGATGAATTATGAGTGATCTGAATGGTTGGTTGTTACAGGTTAACATCTGCTCCCTGTAAACTTGTATAGCAGACTTGTAATTATTGGTAGTGGCTGTGGGATTAGGATCATTTGGGATCAGTCTACAAATGACTATTTTCATTTTGTATATATTAGGTTACCAGTAAGTGATGAGTTAGCCTATGGTCACATAAAACAAGGTGATTACTGTCTTGACCTTGACCCAGGACAACTTCCTGTCATTACTAAAATAAGACTATGTAGTGAAAGTAAAGAAGCTCAGGTATGAATTTTACCCTTCATATAAATTTATGAGATGTTCTCTAGTTTAAAAGGTTGAATCTTTATTGTAGAGAATTTTGGTTTCTAGATCTTGTAAGAAGTTGTTCTCCAATTTATCTAACCTGATGTGCAAGTAATAAATATTGTTCGGGTACATTTTGATACATCAATTTGTACCCAGTGTATAACTCTATCCTCCTATTCTAAAGAAGAACTCTTTTTGCTTCTTTGGGTTATGAAGCCTGTTAAAATCCAAAATTGGAAAATAAATTATCCAAATCTTGCAATCGTAATACGGGTTGTGTTTCTGAAACTTTTAGACTAAAAGTAATGTTGACAATATGAAATGAGATGTTGTCTTTTAGCGGGAAGATAACTTTGATATTTATTATTAAAGGACTGGTCATGGAGACGTAAAGGTATTATAGTTAGTAATGGTATGTGTTTAACATCTGACCCCCTAGTAACACATCTCTATGTTGTTGTACAGTTCTGTAACTATGGTGATAATCAGGTAAATTTTATCTTTGTACTTATATGTTTAAAAGGATCTTGACAATGTGTTTTTCACTCTGTTGTCTTCCTATTTGTGATGCAGATTTGAAAGTCTGACTAACAGAAAAATATATAAAATGTTTGTACCAGAGGGGGTAATTATTATTTTAAGTTTTGTCCAAAAATATTGGAAGAGAACAGACATTCTTTGGTAGGTTTGTGTCTATGCGCTCCACTTAACTGCTGCATTTTGAGTTTCAACAGTTGTCCGCTCAATAAGTAATTTTGCCCCCTATTTAATTTGGAAGGTTCTGTTCCCATGAGACATTAAACTGTGTATCTGATAGTGCTGGCACGATATATCGTTGAATCGATGTATCGTGATATGACATGCCACGATACGCGTATCGTATCGCGGGGGTTGTGTATCCATACTTGACGATACATGGCATTCCATAAAAAGTGGGTGATATTTTATTTACTAGTCGGTGAGGGCAACCTTATCCCATCATAAATTCCTTTC
Organism: Nipponacmea schrenckii; assembly: GCA_030562195.1. Lineage (NCBI taxonomy): Eukaryota > Metazoa > Mollusca > Gastropoda > Lottiidae > Nipponacmea > Nipponacmea schrenckii. Next base: position 18,623,149 of record CM060199.1, read on the forward strand.
ATTGACTTCACTGAAATCCATTGTTTTCAAAAAATTAGTTAAATTACTTATAGTAATAACATTTTGTTACCTCAAAATAGAAGTGTTAAAATATTGAAAACTTTGAGAAAAGGAGTTTCTTTTAAAGCATTTACGACATATCACGATACTTATCGTATTGTGACCCTTGTATTGTGATACGTTAAGTATCATGGCATGATTGGCAATACCCAGCACTAGTATCTGTACAACTTGTATACATATATTGCTTCACATTTGGAATTTGAATAGACGTAGACAGGCATATGTCACTGTCATTCTAGAGACATGGTAGAGGACCTTTTAAGACTGTGCAATGGAAATAGCAAGCATTAAGTAAAACTTCATTACAAATCAGTGTTAGTAGGTAATTGCATTTGGTTGATATGTGAATTATAAGGTAATTTGGTAAATTTTAGAGATGGTACCGGCATGAGAGACAGATAGTACATGAATCTAGTGGAATGTGTATTGATAGCTATATGGCAAATAAAGGACTTGTTTTAGCTGATTGTGATAATTCTTTAGATTCTCAACACTGGCAGTTGTCTGTTGAAAATTCAGCTAGTTTAGAAAAAGATTACTTGGATAATACTTAAAATGTACTTAAAAGAGGACAAGAAAGAGTCTTTGTGAACCACATTAATTTTTATTGTACATTCATCTGAACAAAGGTGTGTTTTAAAGGAATATTATGGTTTAAATATATGCTTTACTAGCTAAAAGAGTTCTATCTCCATATCTCTTTTCAAAATAAAAATATGACGGCACAGGTATAATCAAACACAGTTTTTTTTTGCTCATCTGGATTCCTACAAACATAATTACATTTTCAAGGGTATAAGGGTTTTTCTCCTTTTCCATTATTAAATATGAACATATTTCATTTAAATTATGTAAGGTTCATATTTTGATGGATTAGTCAAAATTTGAGGGTTTGACTAATCCATGAATCAAATATGAACATTAATCTAATTTAAATGAAAATATGTTCATATTTAATTTATGGATTAGTCAAATCCTCAAATTTCTAACATTTTATACCCTTGAAAATTTAATGATTTTTGAAAGAATCCAGTTGAGCAAAAATTAATGTGTTTGGATATGCCATACAAGTTGTCTTCCTTGAGTATTAATCTATAATTTAATTCAGTGATAGTAAGCATGGAGCTTTTCTCTGAAAACAGCCTATGTATATCTGATATAGAATTCTATAGACCATAACAAATTTTTTAAATGACTCCTGTTTTTTACATAATATTTCATCGTTTTTAATTTTGTTAACAATATGTTTCAACAACAGGACATGTTTGCTGTTTAAGATTACTGAAGTTTCTATAAAAGTTATTTTCCTTATTACAGAACTGTCTACGACGGCGTGTGTATTACAAGTCTTATAGCTTTATCTTAATATGATCTCCAGTAATATTAATTCTTTATATATTTTCTAAGTGGATGTTTACCTATTAGTCTATACATTTAATTGACATATATATTTACATATATTATTATAAATGTACCGTACATAAAGGAGTGTTATTTCTGAAAACCAGCTTTTAAAGTAGGTACTTACATATGCAAAGATATTTTAGTAACATGTACCTTATGTTTTTCACCTATATATTATGCTGATACATGCAATTGTACTTAGAACCGTATTCATTGGATGTTAAAATATTGCATTTATGCCTTTTTAAAAATTGTGCCTTCAAAATGTAGATTTGTGCCTACTACATGTACTCTTGTATATGTAATCATTGAAATGAAGTACGATCTATTGACACATTTATTAAATGAGTGTAAAATTTGAAAAATTCTCTCGTCCATATTTTCATTAATGTCATAGTATTACATTTGTGAATTTTAAAATACTGTGCCTTCAAAATATACATGTACATCATAGAAATGAAGCATGATCTATTGATCACATAAGTTATGAAGTGGTGTTAAATTTGAAATTTTGTAATCCATGCATTAGCAATAATTCGCTTATATGTACTTACGTACTTATATTTTTAATTTGTGATGAATTCAACAATGTCCCATTGATACCACTTAATATTTTTTGAAATGCATTTTGATTATTTTATTATGTTTTTACATCCAGTCCCATGCCTTATTGTGCAAATTGTTTACATTGTGTTGTAGATAGATTTTTCCAGACATAGTCTGTCTAGTCCATTATCATATTTTATTTTATTAGTTTTGTACTTTATAACGTCTGAGAAGTTTAAATATGAAAGAGTTTTGGGGAAGGGGACATAAATCTCACAGCTTATGCTTTTGAGTCGAAGTCCAAAAAGAGCTGATTTGAGCTGATTGAGCTCCATGTTATATAGCCAGTGTAACTAGAGAGGCAAGGTATGCTTACTTGGATTCCAACCTGAGACTCACTTTGTTAATTATGTGCCTTAAAAACAGATGATATTAATTATTAATATATTATTATTCTATTTTAACAAAGATGGCAGCTGATTGAGAAGTAACCCTCCATAAATCCCCAGTATCATATGCCTGAACAGAACTGGAGAGTGGGCTGGGGTTTCTCTTGATTTGACCTCAACCTTTGACCTTGAGTTGTATTGGGTAAAAAAAATACCATCATGTGGATCTACTCCTTTGCTCATCCTTTTCTTGTCTTGCCGTATGTGACTACAAACATTTTTTAAAATTTCACCCAAAAATTTGGGTGGGGGGATATTCCAGGGTACTTTGTCTAGGTCTACTCTAGGCATGTTTGACTGTGGCGTCAGTCAATGCCCCTATTTCATTGCAGAGAAAAGTTTGTTATGATTATCCAACTACTTAATGCCATATTTTTATTCTTTATGAAATTCTGTCCTGTTATTTTTTTTATCTGGCACTCAATTTCCGCCCTTAAAGAATTTTTTTATATTTTATTATATAGAGTTATAAATACCAAATATGTCGTTTTTTCCTAGTCCAGTTGTTGAATTTTGATTTTGCATTTATAATGTGTATACTGATCAAATTTTATGTTAAAATTAAATATAGTATTTATACATTTTACAAGTTTTGTTATTAGATTAGCACTGTCTGCTATAAATATAATGAAATGAATGGAGTATAACGTCCTACTCTTCTGCTTATTATTGGCATATGAAGATGGTCCTTCTCCTATTGTTTGTTTGTAGTTTCATAATATAAGAGAAGGTGTGGGCAAGCAAAATTTAGACAGGATCCCTTTCACTGAAATAAAAGAATTACTCGGTCTACCAGCTACCTGGTCCATTGCAAAACTTCCCATATTAGGTAATTGTTTCATACACCCAAATCGTGAGTTCTTATAGAGTTTTACTCACTAAGACATGAGTTCTTACAGACTTTTTCTTACAGAGTTTTACTTACAAAGAGGTTAGTTCTAACTAAGTTTTACTTGCAAAGAGATGAGTTCTTACTGAGTTTTACTTACAAAGAGGTAAGTTCTGAGTTTTATTTGAAAAGAGGAAAGTTCTTACTGAGTTTTACTTGAAAAGATGTAAGTTCTAACCGAATTTTAACTTACAAAGAAATCAGTTCTTATCACAAATACAGAGAGTTCTTCACTGAAAGGGGATAACTTTGATAGCAATTTGATAATTATGTCAGACATAATTTCTTTATTAAGAAATATAATGCTATTGCCCTTGATCTTCAATGCTCAATTTTCACTCCCGAGGCCATGAATTATTTACAACACAACTAACTAAAGTTCTTGTGCACTCTCATTTGATTGTGCTATTTATATTTCTTTTAAAATGGACATCAGCAGACAGAATAAAAACAAAGTTTTCCTAAAAGCAATAAATGCCATTTTTATTTCTTTAGAAGCGAGATAATATGTTTTGGTATATTTCTAGTACAGAATTTCATGTTTTTATTTTAAACAAATATAAGTGTAGTATATTTACATAAACCAAAATTGAAAATAAATGTATTTTATCTCCATTTCAAAATAAGCCAAAAATTTGAAATTTTTACACAGGTTATTTTCATTTGAAAAAATATTTCATTTTGGTTTTAGTTCATATTCATTAAATGATTCGATAATATACATATTTTGCAATGCATGACACAGAAAATATTTTGCCAAAGTTAACATTTATATATATAATTTTTCTTAACAAAAACAATTTCCGTGCATAGCAACTAATGTACAGAGATATATAGAGTACATCTTGACTAAGATTCCCTCACACAACCTCTTTTCTTTAACACATATTCCAATGATTCAAAGACTTGCAGGAATTTTAATTTTTTAAAAAGGTATTTCACTTCTAATTTTTTTTTTATTCGTCCTTGTTTTGAATTTTGGAACGAATGAAGAAATGACAAATATTCAAGTCATATATGTACATGTAAATTCTATACCCCTTTATTAGAGAATTAGTTGTCTGTAATTTGATTACTTCAGATGAATACTTCCTCCAAGAATGAACATCAAAATCAAATTCTCAAGTGTTGCCAATTAGAGTATTATATTCATCAGTGGACTTGGCATCCCGTTATTATCTGATAAATCTTTTAAAACTACAAGAAATTACTGAAATACATGTAGATAAAAAATATGTAAAGCTTTTTTCAATAATTTTATGTACTTTGTTTTATGACTATAACAACTGATGTCTACTGATGAATATTGACTCTAATTTCTCTGTTGAGAATTAAAATATGTTAACATTCCATTAATGTACAGAAATAACAAAATCCCAAAATTCGTCATTTGAAATCATATAACTACAGGATCTAATCCCTTTCAAAATTTATAAATGCATTCCTTGATTCTTTCATTCATATAGTTAAAATATAAAATCAAAAGAGCTTAAAGCCCAAATGGAAGTATATTTTTCTTTCTCCTTTGTTGTGCACAATTCAGATTGCTGTTATTTGAATGACCACTGTATCAAAAATTGTCTCAAAATATTTCTTTTGGAAACAAAACCATAAATATTTGATTGCCACTTTCCATTGAAAATTCAGAGTTTTTTCATTCCTTTTCAGAAATTTTTCAATTCAATTAACAAACATTAGGAATTGCGCCTTTAATCTCCCAATACAGTGTACTACTACTACATGTAGCTTAAAATGTGCATCAGCAAAGTAAGAATGTATGTACAGAACTTAATAAGAGCAAAGGCTCCCTCACACTACTACATGCATTTGACACCTGGTCTGACTACTTCTTAACCAAATTGATCAGAGTTTTTCTTATCTACATGAACCCTATGCAGTTTTGAAAGTAGGGCATATAAGTATGATTTAATTTTTTCATATTTAATTTCTTATCGATCTTTGGAACAACTTGGTTTTGCAGTATTGATGCAATTTCTTCTGCGTTGAAACTTCAGTTCTCAAGTGCAAGAGTGGCCTGAACTCTTACTGTAATAGCACTACCTACACTACCTAGAATATACCATTGTATAATATATATACAGTGTCTGTCAAATCAGGATGAAGGATTTTTTCTGCGGAACTAGTAAAAACTTTAAAACATATATGCCCTATTGTAAATAAAAATTTGGTGCATAAATGAAGGAAATGCAAATTTAGTCTATAAAATTGAAAGTCATATAAGTTGAAATCTTGACTAAAGTGGGTCTAAACCTAAGAATCTGGAAGAGCTTTAATAGTAGAATAAAATCAAAGTTACTTTTTATACAAATAAGGAGACAAAATCTAATCTTAGCACATTTTCATTTTTTTCTCCAAATTTTTCTTTTTATCAACAACAAATTTAACAAAGATATAAGTGTTCTACTGACACGGTTTCTAACCTAATCTAGTCATATTCAACATGTCAACAGACACTTGAGCGTAATAATTCAATAATGTATATGTTTTTTAATAGCCTTCTTGCTTTTTAGAAAAGTAAAACTAATGGACTTGGAACTTCAAAATTGGATGCAAGACACAATTCATTCCAAAAACAGATATGTCTCCTGAATATTTTCATATCCTATCAGAGATTGTTTTTTATTCCATGTCAAATTCCAAATATTGTCAGTACCAAAAATTGCAAATAAAACATTTTGAACCTTGATATAAGACCTATATAATAATACATTAATAATAATAATAATAATAATAAAAGCTTGTCACTTGGTGACGAGAAGCCCAATAATACACAACACCACACAAAACTAATTACAAGAAAAGTTAGGGACTACTTTTTTCACCTAGGTACCCAGAATATTCATAATTATTTTTATCCAAAATACTGAATTCTCAATTCTAGAGCCCAAGTTTTTTTAAACGACTTTTTTTCTGAAACTGCTTTTTTAAATCTTCTATTGGATCAACAATAGTACACTCAAATCTGATTTGGTTCCATATTCAACAACTGAACATTCTAGCAAGTTTTCAGTTTTTTTCTGACATTTATGAACCATGTCCTCAATATAATTAAGTCAGAAAAATATATATTAAAAATTTTAAATCAAACTCAAAGATATTTTCCAGCCTTTGTAAATGTAACAGGACAATTAATGGTATCATTTACAATAAACTTAATTTTCATGTGACGTTTGTGGTTTCTGTAATTCACCATGTGGGTTGAAGTAGAGTTAAAAGAAGAAACTATAAAATGCCCATAACATACATACAATGCCTAGTAAATGTCTTTCGAATTCCTTTAAATATTAGGAAATTTAGAAATTTCAAAAATCATTCAGATCAATATACTTTCTAAAAGATTTGTATAAATTGTTCAAGTTAAAATTAAAAATTAATATAAAATTTAAACCATTATAAATTTTCTTCCACATACTTCAATTCAAAATAGAATTCATTATCATATCTGACATAAAACAAGTACAACAACATTTGTAAATGCAGCTTTCATATTTCGTTTCGCCTTTTCTTTATGTCTCTGATTTTATAGCCACAAAAAATAGTGTATGAAAAATAACAATGAGTTCTATTATAGTTAATACACCTTTTAACTGTATTTCATTCTTGATGATTTGGTTTTTATATTGGTACGCACTTGGTGCCATCAGACCAATATTTCGGTACTTATATACAAATCTTAACATATATATAACTAGCCAGGGTGGAAATGCTTTATAAGACATATATAAAAGAATGAGAGTGGTCTAAAGGCAATGTCAAGTTTTTTTTCCTACCATATCTTTAATTCTGAGGAGCTGAAGTCAACTAGTTTTTTACATTATCTAAGCAGATTTTTAGCACTTCATTTGATAAATCACATGTCTGCTAACAACTGCAATCAAATGTATATCCAGCTTTTAAAAATATTGTTGCTCTCTTATTCATCATTTCCTAAGTCACCTTTACAATGCTTTCCAAATGACATAATTTTTTTAATCAATTTGGAATTTCAAAATTAAAAACAGAAATTGTTAGAGCATCCACCACCCAATTTTGAGTTGATCACTTCACTTTGCTTTTTTTATAGCTTTAAAATCTTTGGAAACTTTTTCACACAGGCTACAAAGATCAATTCAAAACTTCACATTGCCTTAATGGTGGACAACATACACTAAATATATCTAAAAATTGTCTGAACTGTACAACAGGCTTGAATATAATAATAATAATAATAATAATAATAATAAAAAGTGTCCAAATTATAACATTCTTTATCGCGATTTGACCTGCTACAGTATCAACATTAAATATAGACAAATAAAATTTCATTACAAAAAAAAACAATCCAGATATAAGGGATTCCTTAATCTAATTTTAACTCTTTTATAGATGGGATATTTTTACTTTCCTAAAGTATCTAAACAAAAACACTTCATTTCTTGGAAATACTGGAGATTTGGCATCAAAATATCAACATTCATGACATCATAAAACCTCATCAATGTAGTGATGTCAAGAATCCAGATTTTTTGAACCAAAACAATATTTCATTTTACTTTATTTTTACTTTCCTAAAGTATCTAAACAAAAACACTTCATTTCTTGGAAATACTGGAGATTTGGCATCAAAATATCAACATTCATGACATCATAAAACCTCATCAATGTAGTGATGTCAAGAATCCAGATTTTTTGAACCAAAACAATATTTCATTTTACTTTCAGAAATAGGAAAAAATAACCAAGATCCATAAAAATCTAAAATTAGACGAAGTGTTCACTTTATTTATATAGTTTATGAATTGAATCCACAGTATTTGAATAGACATTAAAGCCGGATTGGATATTATCTGGATTATGATCAACAACTAGTTCATTTAGTCAGTTTTCTAGATTTTAATCCAGATCTAGTTGCGATCATTCCACTTCATTGCTCACTCTCCTTTCACCCATATTATTATGAGCCTCTAACATTTCAGTCAGCAAATCACAGAAAACAACACATCCCTCTCGTTTTAATTGTTGGAAATAAGCTATTCCTCGCTCTCCAGCTTGTCGTATATGGGTTAATAAGAGTAGTATCGAGGGTACGTGTCGACTATTATCAGCATGAAATCGGCCTGATGTTTCAACCAGGGCATCTAATATTACTTGTCTCATATCTTGTATTCGACTAAAACTAGCTAGTCTTCTTACCTCTAAAAATATACAAAAATAATACATGTTATAGCCTTCTAGTAATGTCCTCTAACTCTTCAATCTAGATTTGTAGCACTATATGAGTTTGATATGAAAATACTTAGATACAACATGGTCATCTCCAGTCACTAGAACATGCAAGTTATGTTCGCTTTTTGAAACATGTGTTAAAATTCAGTTGATGATTTTCTAGATTCTATATAGGTTTATTGCAGAGACTAAGACTTCTCCTTTGAGTTTTCATGACATTTCAAACCCTTTACTTTGAAATATCTCTTGGGATGCAGGTTCTAAATATCAAAAAATCTTAAGACATGTTTATCCCATACAAAAAAAATCTCCTTGCTTACATATTTTCAATCAGTTAACGCCTCCAATCTTCAAAGATATTTTATAATTCTTCTTCAAGAAATTGAGGTCAATGGAAACGATAGCTTACCTGCGTTTACCAATACTGTTGCCTGTAACAGTAACAGTTCTTCTTTACTAATACAATATTGTACCATTAATTCTGATACTGCTGCAACTTGTTCTAATATCTCTGTCATTCCAGTTAAATTCCATAATTGTCTGAAAGTACAGAATTTATTAAATATAGATTGTTATTTAAAAATATATTGTTATCTATGTTATTCATACATTTACTGTTATCTATATATAATTCATACATTTTGATTTATATATATTATTCATACATTTTGATATCTATGTTATTAATATACTGTATCATCTATTGTTATATATATATTTAATCATACAGTTTGATATCTATATGTAATTTTAATACAGTTTGATATTTAAGTTATTCATTCAGTTGATATCTATGTTATTCATACAGTCTGGTATATATGTTATTCATACAGTTTGATATCTATGTTATTCATACAGTTTGATATCTATGTTATTCATACATCATCTATTGTTATCTATATGTTATTCTTGGAATTTGATACTGTTATTCATATATAATGATATATTGCAAATCATTACCCAAATAATGTTTGTCAAGCTTGAAATCTTGATTGTTATTCATATGTGTATATAAAATATTATATATCATTATATATCAACTATAAAGTGAGATATTTATTTGTTACTCATATTATTATTGAAATCTACATTATTAATATATTTAATGTTATATATTAAATCAATTAATGTCAATCGCAAATTTAATTAAAAATATTTAAGTCAGAAAATTTAAGAAATAACGCTGAATTAAATTGATCATTTTATAACTCCTGCGTAATATCCTTAATTCAAAAAATCATTAATAAAAAATAACAAAGATTGAAAATAATAATCAATATAAGAATAGAACTCTGTTAAAAAAAACACTTACATACACAAACAAATGGCCTCAGACACAGACAATCAATAATTTAGATGAAAATTTGATTCGGAAAGTAAATTTGGTGAAGAATATTTTTGCGTGAGACAAGTTGATAGTAATCTATGATTAATAAGACATGGAAGTCTAATAACCTTCCATTTATTATTTAATCTGAAAAATGTCTGAGGGAGCTGTATGTATTATTCATTCCCTCTAGCTTTACTTTTCAACATAAACATCATATTTCTAATAACCAGTCTAGACCTCTATAACACACTTTTCTTTTTTTTCTATTCTTATTTACCATATATAGAACAAAAACAACCTAGTTCTCAACTAGTTAAGTGGAAGAAAGGTAAAAAATAATAGAGATTTCCTCTTGAAACACGTCTCAAACATCTAATCTAAACACATTAGCTAAAAAAGAGCCCTTCAGAAGGGCTGAAGCCCAGTCAGGTGAAGTACAGTTTAGCCTATTGATGGCATTTTTTCCAGTAACTGTGATCCAAGTTCAAATTTGCTTTTAGAGGGAGCTATCTAGATTAAGGCTTGCTCGTCCCAGGCTTCAATCCTAGCATATTTCAAAATACAATCAAACTGATCAAACATGTTCCACTTATCAGTGATGCTGGTCTCTGGATAACATAGAAGAAGTGTCTGGTCCAGCTGGTGGGACGATAAACTGAGACCTCATGTGCCACAGTCTATGCCTTTTAAGACCTCTCCAGAGATGGAATGCCTAAGAAAAGCACGCTAATGCCCTGTCAAAATGCAGAAAATTGAGCAGAAATGTAAAAATAAATCTTTCATATCATTTTATTTATCCAGCTGACATAACTATTTATATACCATTAATATTTATAGTCTTAAAAGTACTAATTCTGTGAAGGTTTGCTCCTTGCCAATGAGAAATGAATGAGATTACTTCAAAGAGACTATGTATAAATTTACAGTAGACCATATAGATATTATGTTACATTATTTTCAATATAAAATCAATCATGTGTCGAAATTTAGATTAATTTAACCCTTTAAGGTTAAACACTCTACAGGCCTAATTTTCAGATTCATATAGGTGACCTTGTTTTCTGTGAACGCCTATAGACTATATTTGGGTTAGGCTTTTTATGCTTGGAGCAAAGGATAGGTTACATTTTTTACGTGTTTGATATTATTTCACTGATAAGATTAGAACTAAATTGAGATAGGCAGTGTTTTTGATGTGAATTTAACCCAAAATTTGTAATTTTACTTTTATTTGTCAAAAGTGCATAATCTGCAACACCAGCAGCCAAAGTCAATTGTTCCATCTACACAAGTGTCACCTGCTTTGAGTTGAAATCTTATTGTGAGGCACCAATTCTCTTTATAAGAACATGTGTAGATTAATGTAGGTCAAAGACCTGACCATAGTAATTAGATCTTAATAAAATATATACAAATTTTGTTATTATCTTTATCCATAATGAGATTAATAGACAAGATTAATTTACTGTTATATTCTCTTATAATTATAATCACTTAATATGGGGGCTGTTATCATTTAGTAATTGAGTTTTATAGTTTGTAGCCACCTCAAGGCCAATTAAGATAACCTTTTGTTAGGTTTCATCGAGATAGGATATACACATCAAGGACAATAACTCCAGAACAGTTAATATAAATATTTTGAATTTTCACTTCACAAGATCTCAAACTTACTTATGCTTGTATACAAAGTTGTGTTACAATCCTATTTTGATCAAGATTATTTCAAAGATGCAGCCTTTTTAAAGCTCTTTGGCTGACCAATTAATTGGCATTCAGTTGAAGCCTGTTCATTGAAAATCTCAAATGCTCAAGACTGCAGACATTGAAGAACCCGTTTCAGAAATTTGGACAAAGAATTAACTTTTGCTGCTATCCTGGAAACATTATCATGGACAAAATCAATAGCATAATTCAAAACAGTAGAGCGTGAAATTTCATTTCATAAAAAACCAATGAAATGGAAAGTGACGAAAATACATGAACAACTGAAAGTGCTACAACAGACCTCCCTCTGCTTTACAACAATCACTTTATTAAGAACAATGTCCCTGACACTGTCACATAATTCCATTATTGATATAAAAAAACAGATAGCTTGCCAGGCAAGGTAATATACGCCCACTGGCAGCATTTATTTCAAATAAAAACTTTTCAGTAAGGTTACAAAAGTGGAATGAAATATTCAACCTTCCACCATATATTTTTTTCTAGGGTCTCTAGTTTCATTAAAAACTGTCAAGAATTGTACCTAACTCAACTCATTAAATATTTTTCGGTATTTTTATTATGATTTGCAATAGGGTTCACCCTTAATAACATTTTGATATTTTTAATTCTTAATAAGGCTCATTCTTGGTTGATATTAAACAATTTCAGTGAGTTTTGTCAAAAATGAATGTTTAGAGTGTTCACAAGCCAAAAGTTGAAAGCGATTTTGAAAACAGGCCCAATAACTGACACTAAATATTTTTTGATTTATCTGATTTTCAATAGGGTTTATCCTTGTGAGAAAACAAATACTAAAGCCAAGCTTCATCAAAATCCATTCAAAATTGTTCTTTCTAGAGTGTTTACGAGTTAAATTGAACGCGTTTTCAAAAACAAGGGCAATAACTTGTACTAAATATTTTTCGATTTTCAATAGAGTTCATCCTTGGGAGACAACAAATACTCCAGCCAAGTTACATCAAAATCCATTAAAAATTGTTCTTTCTAGAGTGTTTACAAGCTAAAATTGAATGCGTTTTCAAGAACAAGGGCTATAACTGACACTAAATATATTTCTATTTATTTGATTTATAATAGGGTTCATCCTTGGGTAAAAAAAAATACTCAAGCCAAAGTTAATCAAAATCCATTAAGAATAGTTCTTTCTAGAGTGTTTACAAGCTAAAATTGAATGCGTTTTCAAGAACAAGGGCAGTAACTCATACTAAAAAAAATTTCGATTTTGCTTTTCAAAAGGGTTCATCCTTGAGTTACAACACACTCTCACACCAAGTTTCATCGAAATCCATCAAGAATTGTGCCATGTAGAGTGTTTACGAGACAAAAATGGAACAAGGGCAATAATTCATATTAGATATATTTTGATAATTTTAATTTTCAATTAGGCTCATCCCTTGCTATATCCAACAATTTTGTCAACATTGGTCATGAATTGTACCTTCTAGAGTGTTTATTAGCCAAAAAGTTAAACCCGTTTTCAAACACAAGGGCAATAACTGACACTAAATATATTTCGATTTATTTGATTTTCAATAAGGTTCATCCTTGGGTAAAAACAAATACTCAAGCCAAGTTTTATCAAAATCCATTAAGAATTGTTCTTTCTAGAGTGCTTACAAGCTAAAATTGAACGCGTTTTCAAACACAAGGGCAATAACTGATACTAAATATTTTTCGATTTAACTGAATTTCAATAGGGTTCATCCTTAGGTTATTACAAATACTCATGCCAAGTTATGTCAAAATCGCTCAAGAATTGTGACTTGTAGAGTGTTTACAAGGCAAAAATCCAACACATTTTATAGAACAAAGGCAATAATTCCTATTAAATATATTTCGATATGTGCTATTTTCAAAAGGGTTCATTCTTGGGTGATATTAAACAATTTCAGCAAGTTTCATCAAAATCGTTCAATAACTGTGCTTTGTAGAGTGTTTACAAGCTAAAAATTGAACGCGTTTTCAAAAACAAGGGCAATAACTGATATTAATTTTTTTTCGATTTGACTGGTTTTCAATAGGCTTCATCCTTGGGTGATAACAAATACTCAGGCCAAGTTTCATTAAAATCAATTAAAAATTGTTCTCTCAAGAATGTTTACAAGCTAAAATTGAACGCGTTTTCAAGAACAAGGGCAATAACTCATACTAAATGTTTTTCGATTTCGCTGATTTTCGATAGGGTTTATCCTTGAGTTATAACATACTCTCACACCAAGTTTCATCAAAATCGGTCAAGAATTGCACGTTGTAGAGTGTTTACGAGCCATTTTAGAACAAGGGCACGAACTCATACTAATTTTTTTCCGATTTCGCTGATTTTCAATAGGGTTCATCCTTGCGTGATCATAAACACTCATCTTAAGTTTCATCTAAATCCGTCAAGAATTACACCGTGTAGAGTGTTTACGAGCAATTGTGGACGGACGGACGGACGGACCGACGGACCGACGGACGGACGGACGGATGTGGGTGACGACAATATACGCCCCCCATTTCATGTGGGCGTATAAAAAACAGATAACTGATTATAATGCATGTCTGCATCATTAATAAAAATATAATAATAATAAACAATTCAGGCGTTATAAAAACTCTCCATTTAATATTGATCACAGTCTTGTCTGAAAACCTTGTTACATTGATAGATATTTAATCAGATTATAATGTACATTAACATGTACAGACTATTTATATATAATACATTAACATGTACAGACAATTTCCTGTTCAAATAAAATTTTTGGAGATTAATGCACTTACCATCATTGAGTATTTATCATTTAAAGGGACATTTTAATCTATATCAATGCTTTAAAAGCTGTGTGAGCTGAATTTCAGCTGTATATTGCACATTTCAGATATAATATTTCACTTTTGGCATTCTCTTAATCTTAAATGTACTAGAGAATGTCCGTACCACCATGGATTATGTCATTTTACGTAAATTTAGGAATTGACCACTCAATAACTTGAGTCTTGTTACAACTTATATTTTGTTCAATCTTTTGACAAGATGGCAAAGGATCAATTTACAACCTGCAGCGCAGCAAGTTTATGTGAGCATGTAATATGAATCAGGAATTCTATTTGTTAATCCTTATAGTTATGTCAGGACAAATGATAGGGATTGGTAGCATACTTTCTGATCAGTAACATATTTTCTGATAAGTTAGTCTGAACAGGAAGTCTATTGATCAAACATGGCAGATAGTTTTTTGTTCAAACATGGCAGATAGTTTTATAATCAAAAATGGCAGATAGATTTTTGATCAAACATGGCAGATATTTTTTGATCAAACATGGTAGATAGTTTTATAATCAAACATGGCAGATAGTTCCTGATCACTGAGGAATTATGGACAACCACATACTAGCCATTTTGTTTTCGACAAAGCTTTCATCGGTATGTCAAATCATCTAAAGTTGACTCGGTTCAAATTGACAGCAGAACCGTAATATATAACATAAAAACACAACAAACCTATCGAGATGGAAATCAGGAGCAAAGACTAGACGTTTTCCCTCATGGTCCATAGAACGAAATGCACAATTTAATAATAACAATTCCATCCAACAACACTCTATTAGATGTACTTGATCACTTAAAGATAAGTCTGTATAGCCTAAAATAGATATATATATATATATATATATTGTTATTAACGTCTGCTATTTATATTATTGCTTTACATTGTATGTGCATTTTATGGGGCACTCAAAGATTAAAAGAGGAAAAAGATAATTTCTATCTTAATGTGTATCAGAATCTTATTCAATGCACTACAATTTCAAAAGCTACAAACAAACACTTTAAGTGTTCCTTAAGGATGGAAACTTCTTTAGAATTTTTTCAATATTTCAATATTTTCAATATTAAAATGAAATGGAATGGAGTTTTACATCCTACTCTTCTGCATCTTATGGGCTAATGAAGAAGGGCAACGCCAAGCAGTGTGCAATGACTGGCCAAGCATCAAACTCTGAGGCAGTTTAAAACCAATGGCAACAAGTAGACGACAATCTAACTTGCTAACTTGCTGTTTTACTTAAACTGCTGTTTTATGAAGGGAGGGTAGGGTTATTACAGATGTTAGGAGATATTTAGAATGTTTGAAAATCAAACTGCTATTGTCCTTCACTCATTCCATGGAAATCAGATTATAGAAAACTTACCAGGAACATGTTTAGCCCAATTTATTAGGTACACTAGTTCTCTATCAGCTAACTTGATCAATGTATTTAATAAATGTATTCGAGAAGGTGGTATATTATGATTATGGAAGCTCTCCAATACAGGCAGATCAGCTTTCTGTAAAGCTTCCAATATCATATATGCTCGGCTTCGTTTGGCACACTGAAAAACATAATTTGTTAGTCATGAAACAGTACAAAGCTATGACATACCCAATATCAGAGTTTAGGGTTACTTTTCAAAAATTGCCTAGGGCACTACTTTGAACTAGCTCACAGATTCTGTTAAGTAGAATAACACTTTCTGTGACCAGAATTTCAAGGCAAAATTCCATGAAGATATAGGATAACTTGAAGCTGTCTAAGCTGTTTATAACCCAGAACACACCAACACCATGATGAAGCACTGTTGAAAAGTTGTAGAAAATGTCACTTACTTTTGAAGGAATGAGTGAACCAGACGTAGAATTAACAGCCATCTCTGAAGAATCGGCTCGACATCTTTTACCTTTACCCCCTCCCCCACCCCCACTACTCTTTCTTTCTTTTCTTTGACTTCCTACAATAGACAAAAAATAGAAACTACATTATAAATAACATAAAACAGGACACTTGAATATCAATGAAGACTAGCTGTAGCTCAGTTGGTTAGGGTACTATTGAATGATCATACTGTATTGAACATGTCTAACATGATTTCAATATTACTCATGATACAGATAAGACTGTATGTCTGGAATGATTTCAATATTACTCTTGATAAAGAAAAGACTGTATGTCTGGTATAATTTCAATATTACTCTTGATACAGATAAGACTGTATGTCTGGTATGATTTCAATGTTACTCTTGATACAGATAAGACTGTATGTCTGGTATGATTTCAATGTTACTCTTGATACAGATAAGACTGTATGTCTGGTATGATTTCAATATTACTCTTGATACAGATAAGACTGTTTGTCTGGCATGATTTCAATATTACTCTTGATACAGATAAGGCTGTATGTCTGGTATGATTTCAATATTACTCTTGATACAAATAAGACTGTTTGTCTGGCATGATTTCAATATTACTCTTGATACAGATAAGGCTGTATGTCTGGTATGATTTCAATATTACTCATGATACAGATAAAACTGTTTGGCTAGCATGATTTCAATATTACTCTTTGTAAAATTTTGAATCATGATTCTGCATGAATTCGTGTTTTCATTATAACATATTGCTATACCTTAGTTACAGAAGATCGTTCAGTAATTTATTGATGTCTGGCATGATTCTGAGTTTACAGTTTACCTAAAGGACCCAGACTAATATTATATTTATAAATCAAAATAAGCTTAAGTCTGAGGTGATCTTATTAAGGTGTACTTGAGAGTATATAAGTCGTCTGATAAAATAAAGGTCTTATTATGTTAAAAGAAAGTCTGATATAATAATAGTATTATACATTAACAAGTCTATTCTCAAGCCCGATCAACACAGACGTCAATAAAGTTAAAGGTTGAGGTTCAACAAATTTTCTAATTGCATGGGACAACAAAGGTATTCTTTTCCTTGGCAATTTTTTTTTTTTTTTCAAAAAGTAGTAAGTCCACCAACATACAACTATTACTCCTGATTTTGCCAGTTGTTGGACCAAATTTATGATCGAGCGAATTGTCTATAGATTTACATTTTACACGATAACTATCTTTTTCAAAAACTGAACATTTTCTATTCTAAGTATTTTTTTGTCAGTCAGACATTTAACTTTAATTTTCAGTTACTTTAGACCACAAAGACATGTCTACTGTTTGGTCAGTTTACTTTCATTCTATTATGAAATCACTTGAAAACAGCTAGCACTATGAACAGGGCTTAACACCTGCCAACTGATGACAATGACATATTTATTTGTAACAAGTCTGGCACTAAATATTTAATAAGAGGCTACTTTAGTAAATCGAGACAAGAACTAACTGAATTATCACTCGTGTAGATGGCGACCTCAATATATAAACTGTCTGGCAAGTCACATTTTAATGGTAATTTTAATGGAACTAACGACAATTAGCTTATGTCCAGTATATCCGTTAATTATAATGTGTCTCAAGTCTGGACCTGATGGAAAAAGCCTTGAAGCTGACAACTTTATTTATCACTTGAGTTCATCCTTCTAGACGACCTTTAACAGTTTGGCGTTAATCTCAACCAAATAAGTGTCCATAATCAGTAACAAACTAAAGAAAACCCATTATTATCTAAAAATGATATAAAATTTAGCCATTTTGAATTTTCTACCATTAATTTTTCAATCCGGATTCCCATTTGTCAAATCTTGATATTATATGGCAATTTGAAAAACTTCATAATTGTTTCAAATTTGTCTAGACTAGTAAGTCCATTGGGTTCGAAATATTATTTCTCCCAATAATTCATTTATCAATTCTGATACAAACCATAATACGTGACAAGAATAACAATTGAACAGAAATTTTAAAAAAAAACTTATTTTGTTAGATCTGATTGGTCCACTACAAGATGAGCTGAATATTTAGCTCTAGTTGTCTATCGACTAAAGTCGCCATCTTGCCTTTACAATTTTTACAAGGCTGATTTGCTACTAAATGCCAGCTAATAACGTCCTCTGACAATTTGACAAAGAACCTGTTTCTTGATAACAACAAATGTCTTACGTGACATGCTCTGATTAGTTAAATAGTTAATAATAAGAACATTTATAGAATGAGACTGAGGAAGATAAATTGTTAGATTGCAATGGAGACTAACAAAACAAATTGTTATGAAATTTTAATGAGATTGCCTGTGACAAAGTATGACTTTTGCCCTGTCTTGATACTGTTGATAGTAAACATAAATATGAAAACCATCTGTAGAAAATGATGTAAATATATGGTATAATGTGTTGAAACTGTGCCAAATCATATTGTAATGGCTGCATATATTTCCATTTATCTCTAGTATTGAACTATACTATTATTTTGTTTAGTCTATACTAATCAATGCCTAACAACAAAAAAAAACCTGACAACTGAATCTAGCTGTTTGTTAATATAAACAAAATAGTTTCAGTAATTATTTGTAATGTTATATACTACTTGTGTATTGTGTTTTGCTTAATCAAATTTTGTGAAGCAAGAAAAAAAAAGGTTTTCTAATTTAGAATTTTGTGAATTGCAATGACCACTTTTGTAATTAGCTTAATCAAAATTCATCTGAACAATCTGTAAATAAGCTCGAATTGCATATTGTTTATGGCACTTTTCTACTGAACTAAAAATATATGGCAACTCAAACAGTCTCTATTCACTTCAGGAACTAAGTTAGTTCAAATAACGGTATTGGTAAGATGGATTTAAAGTCTGCAACTGGAGCATTTTGAATTTCTGCCACAGTTTTACGAAAAAGTTCATATTTGTCAAGTATGCATTCATGAAGCAAAGGAAACATCATGTAGAGAGCTACATGAGAAATTTGAACAAAATCAGGGCATTAGCTCTAGGTTTAAACTTCAAAAGATATTAAGAACTAAGAATATATAGATGTACTACCTCTGAATTTATTACATACTAGTATGTAATAAATTCAGAGGTAGTACATCCATATATTCTTAGTTCTTAATGTAGTAATCCTACCTCTATATGTCTTATAAAGAATAATTCAAAAGATATATCTACAATCTGTAGAAAAATAGGGTGAAAATAAAAGAACTACTTAATATATGGGATATTATTAGTTGTCCAGTTGAAAGAATGAGTTGTTGTGTGGAATCAAGTGTCTTCTGACAAATTATTCTAGACAGGGAAATTAATTGAATTAAAAAGCTATCTCTTCACTACAAAATAAAACCCCAAAGACCAGATGTGCCTTCATAAACAAGATTATCTTATTTGAAAAGGTTGCTCACAAATCAAACCCTTTGCTTTCAAGTACGTTTGATATACACGCATTCTGACCTTTTTAAATAATTGTCTTAGTGAGGACTGTATTTTGGATATTTTGAAAAAAAAAATCTTTTGATTCTTAAAGTAGATGTATGAAATTTTGTTGTCTCAAACCAGTAATAAAAGACTTCCTGGTATTGTGAAAAAAATCAACAAAGTTGTGATGAAATGTCTGGAATTATAACCCCGAAAAATACGATAAATCTGTATATTAAATATTTAGATAAATTCTAAATACTGTAACTCAAAAATTCAAAAGTTTTAATCCTAACAATTGAAAGCGGTCAAATGAAAAATAATGCGTTCTTATCTACAGGCCTGTTTGAACAGACATATTGTGGGCACGGCACTGTGTTCTAATCATCAGTGTATATAAATAAGTGTCAACCAGGCTGAATAGACATTGTTTATTTTAATTTCCACCAGTAAATGGAGCCAAACAGAAGCTGATCAATGTCTGATAAAAGTCTGGAAGTGCAAGCCGTTATTCACATTAAACTATGTATTTAGCACTTCACCAACTATTGTTAACATTTCAAACTAAATAAGTTAGAGGATATTTAACTGGGAGTCTAGTCGCTTAAATTACTATCTAATTTGTTTTCCTTCACTCAGACATCTCATTACTTTTAATTTAGACAATTTCAACCTATACGACCTTTATCTAACATCAAAAACACAACCTGTCTGTTGTAGAAATTTCAAAAAGTATCAAGTTATTTCTGAGAAAATTCAATCAAAGTTTATACGGAGATAGCATGATGTATAGTAATGCAGTAGATCTAAAAATAATTCAAAATGGAGTTTTGTGTCATGTCTTTCTTTTCATCTCCAATTTGCACTAATGAAGTCAAGACATGTCATGCTCTCTAAAATGAGAATATTTTGCTACAACTGATGAACCAACCGAACGAAAAACTAAAAATTGTCTGCTTTTTAATTTATTCAGTGTTCATATAAGACGGCTGCTTCAGTTGTAGGAATTATTTAAAGAGCAAAAAAGGAAAGAAAACATGGATGCCCATAACTTTAGTGAACTGTGTTGGACACTATTTCAGTTTTTCAATGGTAAGGATGGAAAAAATAAATTCAAATGAAACAAAAATTAGCTTGTGTACCTTAATGCCAAGTTGACAAGACAAGTTGAAGAGAGATATCAGGTTTTACTGTGCGTTGCTGACAACACCTTGCATTTTACTTTATCATTATAGTGGAGCCAAGTTTCAATAAAGTTTCTGGACCTACTTATAGTTGAAGATGAAAGTACACTGTCATTGTTTTATTAGTTAAAAAAGGTTACCTTTGGTAACTAACAAACCAGAAGGCAAATTCATTATAATATTCAACCCAGAAGCACAAAGCCATTATGTAAATAATTCAACCATGTAACCATGATTATAAAGAGTACAGAAATTTTAATCATTATATATGTATATGTTCACATGCCTGATCGTTATCAATATTCCTGTACTTAGTGAAGATAATGTACTTTGTATGTTCACAGCAATGTGGTATAAAATGTATCAGATGGTGGTATACACTTAGTAAGATAATGTACTTGTATAGTGGTATCAAACATATAAGATGGTGTTCACAGTGAAGATAATGTACTTGATACATGTTCACAGCAATGTGGTATCAAACATATCAGATGGTGTTCACTTAGTCAAGATAATGTACTTAGTATATGTGGTATCAAACATATAAGATGGTGTTCACTTAGTGAAGATAATGTACTTAGAATACATGTTCACAGCAATGTGGTATCAAACATATCAGATGGTGTTCACTTAGTGAAGATAATGTACTTTGTATACGTGGTATCAAACATATAAGATGGTGTTCACATGTAGAAGATAATGTACTTTGTATACATGTTCACAGCAATGTGGTATCAAACATAAAAGATGGTGTTCACATGTAATCTTGATCAATATTTCTGTACTTGGTGAAGATAATGTACTTAGTATATGTGGTATCAAACATATAAGATGGTGTTCACTTAGTGAAGATAATGTACTTAGAATACATGTTCACAGCAATGTGGTATCAAACATATCAGATGGTGTTCACTTAGTGAAGATAATGTACTTTGTATACGTGGTATCAAACATATAAGATGGTGTTCACATGAAGTATACTATCCCCCCTATGGTGCTTGCAACAGCCAAAATTTAGCAGCAAACTGATATTCAATAACTGTATGAAGTCTAAACATGTTCAGTGATTAAAGAGCACATTTAATCTCCTATGTCCACATGGATAAGACATTATCCTAAGTGGTAATATTTACACCAGTAAGCAGTCTATTCCTTTATTCCTTTTCCAGAAACCTTTCTAAAAGGGAGTAAGACAGCCTTTTTCTTGGATATTTATGCTTAGATAGATCTTTATTTACTTTTATTTCAATTTTGAAATTTGGCTGTATTCAGAGCATTATCTGGTTTATTTGCTTTTCTATTTCATTCTTGATTTATAAAATAATCTTTTAACACACTCCATATTTGGCGCCATGCATTTGCACCATTCTGTCTCCAGTCAAAAAGTACGTTATTGTACATTATATTAATGATGATAAACTATGTACATCAAGCCTACAGCAAATTTGACGTAATGGAATTTTTTTTTTACAATTATACTAAAATGTTATTACTGTACTAGTTGCAATTATCAAATAGATAATATAATGAAAATCTGTGTAAACCATTCCCAGCAAGTAGAGGTATAATCAATTAAAAAAACATATTGGAGTCCATTTTCTACTATTAGCAGAATAAAGACCTTATTCATGTCTCACTTTTGGGACGCTTAAAGTGAGAGGTTTAGGATGCAGATAATCTCATTTGTTGAAAAGACAGCGGCATCCTATGAAGGCATAGCCTTTGTGACATCATTAAACACCAAATCAACAATGAGAAAACGGGCTTAAAACTCAAAATTCACAGAAAATGTGCAGGTCAATTTCTTTTAAATTAATAACTTAAATCAATTCTGGTTTTGAGTAAAACGTAAAATAATTTCGTTCAAACAGCCAAAAACAGTCTATATCTATCAGTGGATACCTGGTGCCAAAACTGTACATGTCTGTTTTTTCAAAATTGATAAAGTTTTGGATGCATACTTATTTAGACGTAACATAAGTGTCTTCTCTGTCTATGCCTTTAATATAGTATTTACTTATAATGTAAGAATCATAAATTATATAATCATGACGTCAATGATTTTTTATTTTCTGCAAGAAATTGATTGAAATCAGGGTTTATGACTTATTCAGAGCAAATAAGTCTAGTGTCTCAGTATGTACGCACATACCATCTATCACACTGTTTGAAACTTTCTATCCTCTAGGCATTTTGTAACCCATATGCACTGAAGACAAGGGGTTTAAACTAACACTCGCCCATTCAGTGTGAGGTATTGACACTATTGTTCAGTCTTTTTACTTTCACATAACTGTCATTGGAGACTGGAAAAAACACTACTTTTGATATCTAATTCATAACATATTTTTATGCAATTGTCTTAGAGCCTGTTAAATCCATTTTCTAATCTTTGGGAATATTCTTGAAAGTCTTTTTTAAATTTTACAGTGTGGAAATTTTTAGAGGGTGTAAATAAACTGAAACCATTGTCAACAAAAAGTAAACATGGCTATTTTATTCCTGGGCCTCTAAAAACTTTACTAGGCCCAGATTTATTCATGTATTCATGGTGCAAGTTGGTAAAACGATCTTAATTTCTGTATGAAAAATGACCGATTGGGAGCTTCTGAGATCAACAGCTCTGGTATTCCAGAAAAACTTGGCAAGATCGTGGTTAGCTTAAGACTTGAAATTGGAAAGATGCAGATTAAGCCTACATAATTCAGAATCCCTAATTATAATACATATAAGGGATTGATTACTTGGCCCAATTCAAAATTCTTCTTTGAACATTAGCACTTCGGCTGTATATTGTAATAATTTGCGTCAGACATTTGCACAGGCTGATTAAATCAAAATCAAATTAAATTAATGTAGTAAGCTTATACTTGAATATATTTTCTATGTAAACTTGGTTGTCATGCAATATTGATTGCAATAATGATTTATATTGAAATTTTTTTTTTATAACATAGGCCTAGAGGCAATAATTCAATTATTATTTCAGCTCAGTAAACTTATCCCAGCAGGATGTATTTAATAAGGTAAAAATTTGAAATAAGATTAAGTCGTTACATTTTAGAAAACGGTTTGAATTAAAGACCATGTCAACAAATGCCATGAAAGTCTGCCCAGAATTTCCCCTTTGCTAGATATATCTTGAAATGTCAACAAATGCCATGAAAGTCTGCCCAGAATTTCCCCTTTGCTAGATATATCTTGAAATGTCAACAAATGCCATGAAAGTCTGCCCAGAATTTCCCCTTTGCTAGATATATCTTGAAATTTCAACAAATGCCATGAAAGTCTGCCCAGAATTTCCCCTTTGCTAGATATATCTTGAAATGTCAACAAATGCCATGAAAATCTGCCCAGAATTTCCCCTTTGCTAGATATATCTTGAAATGTCAACAAATGCCATGAAAGTCTGCCCAGAATTCCCCCTTTGCTAGATATATCTTGAAATGTCAACAAATGTAATGAAAATCTGCCTAGAATTTCCCCTTTGTGAGTTACCGTATAATTCCGAATATAGTGCGCAGGCATGTTTAATGCACACCCCTTCCTTGCCTCTGCGAAATCGGGGAAAATTCATTTACCCATGTATAGTGCGCACCCCTTTTTGCGGCAAAAACACGACTTTAAGTTGGCATTTCATAGACACCAATATCGGGAAATAGTTGTCAATGCGTAAGTCACTATTCATAGATTTTTTTTTATAATAAACAATGTTCCACTGCAACTTACGTTTCTACTATTTATTTTTATAATAAAATAAGTATTTATTGCTTCTAATCTCTCGTAATGGTATTATTGAGTGTTATTTAGAAATCATGTATCATGCTATTAAATTACGGTACCGAGGATGATATTCTATTGGAATAAAAATCTGAAATTACCCGGTAAAATTAGACGTATTGAAGAAGATACCATTGACAGGAATTCGAAGGGCTAACGGTAACTGATTTGGTTTAACACTAATAGGCCCCATTACACTTGTAATGATAATTAGAAAAATAATCATGATATTGCGTCAGTTCATTTTGTGAATACTTGAATATTATACTAATCGATAAATTTGCACAAGATTTTATTGAGATACCGCGCTATTCATTTACGGTACTCACCTGATTCGATATTTTTAATGCTATGGACGGTACCGAGGATGATATTCTTCGTGAAGAAAAATGTGCAATTACCTGGTAAACTTAGACGTATTGAAGAAGATGTCATTGGCAGTAATTTGTAGGGCTAACGGTAACTGACTTGGTGTAAGACTAATAGGCCCCATTTTACTTGTAATCATAATGCGAATAATAATCATGATATTGCGTCAGTTCCTTTTGTGTGAATACTTAATTGTGATTGTTTCGTTTGTTTAACGTAAATAAATATCATTGTCTTTCTTAATTAAGTCTTTAATCCTCGCTGGAGTGACACGATTCTCTCAATAGTTTATTTTTATCGTCTGCTTTTACCCCCCGCATAGATTTATCGACTAGTATTGCCTCTCAACGGAAATGAAAAAAAAAAAAATGACGTGAATGTTGTGTATCATATCTGATGAATAAATAGGAAAACAATGGATTATATTAAAACCCAATTATTCTGGTAACCCTGTATTTATATTCAGGCAAGAATCGATTACGTATTGAAGCATGTCATTAAGCATGACAATCAATTGTTCCTACTATAAAAGCCATCCAAAATACTTGCACCGTTATGATTATTTTTGGTACCTCTGGTCTTCAAGTAATATTTCCATGCAAATAACAAAAAATATTAAATTTAATCCTTTAAGTTTTGTTCAAATTAATAACAATAAATATTAACCTTATAGATAATAATCATATTGAGCCATTATTAAAATCATAATTAAATCTTTTACACAAATCAATTTTATCGTGAATGTCGATGAAGGAAGACAAAATGGCGGATCCTTAACATCGACTTGCGGCATTTTCGTTGGGAAAAAATACCCCAAATTAATTTAACCGTATATAGTGCGCACCCCCTCTTTGTTGGGCCCATTTTATGGCAAAAACCTGCGCATTATACCACGGAAATATACGGTATATCTTGAAATGTCAACAAATGCCATGAAAATCTGCCCAGAATTTCCCCTTTGCTAGTTATATCTTGAAATGTCAACAAATGAAATGAAAACCTGCCTAGAATTCCCCTTTGCTAGTTATATCTTGAAATGTCAACAAATGTAATGAAAAAACCCCTGCCCAAAAAAAAATGGTTTTCCCCCTTTTCTAGTTATATCTTGAAATGTCAACAAATGTAATGAAAACCTGCCTTGAATTCCCCTTTGCTAGTTATATCTTGAAATGTCAACAAATGCCATGAAAACCTGCCCAGAATTTCCCCTTTGCTAGATATATAAATGAAATGTCAACAAATGTAATGAAAACCTGCCCAGAATTTCCCCTTTGCTAGATATATCTTGAAATATCAATATATGTAATGAAAACCTGCCTTGAATTCCCCTTTGCTAGTTTTATCTTGAAATGTCAACAAATGCCATGAAAATCTGCCCAGAATTTCCCTTTGCTAGTTATATCTTGAAATTAACAAATGCCATGAAAATCTGCCAAGAATTGCCCTTTGCTAGTTATATCTTGAAATGTCAACAAATGCCATGAAAACCTGCCCAGAATTTCCCCTTTGCTAGATATATCTTGAATTTAACAAATGCCATGAAAATCTGCCCAGAATTTCCCTTTGCTAGTTATATCTTGAAATTAACAAAAGCCATGAAAATCTGCCCAGAATTTCCCCTTTGCTAGATATATCTTGAAATGTCAACAAATGAAATGAAAATCTGCCCAGAATTTCCCCTTTGCTAGATATATCTTAAAATGTCAACAAATGACATGAAAACCTGCCCAGAATGTCCCCTTTGCTAGTTTTATCTTGAAATGTCAACAAATGCCATGAAAATCTGCCCAGAATTTCCCCTTTGCTAGTTATATCTTGAAATGTCAACAAATGTAATGGAAATTAGTGCCCTCTTTTGGAGCTCTAATCAGATACAACTGGTAAATACAAATAAAGCAATTATCCTGGGATTCATCTTTCTCAATATATCATTAAATGTTGTAGTAAGCCTTCTGGAGTGCAAGCAATCCATACTGACAAAATACTCTCATTTTAAGAACAATCTACTTCCTCATCTTTCTTTATATTGCTCTCTCTAATGGATAAAATAGGTCATTAAGAGATATATATATACGACCTAATTGTACTTAAGTGTACTGGTATAAAATGATAATAATGGAAATTTAAAGCACAATACAGACTTCATAACTATACTAATCAATTGAATTAGTAACAATAGTATGTCTGAAAGTAAACTATGTTTTTCAAAAAGCAATCAAAACATACAGCAACTGGAGCTTTAATCACTTTGACAAGGACATTGTCATCAGAAAAGAAAAGATATATCTTCTCATGGGCTGTGAATATATCACTATGGTTCAAACGATCTGATCCCAGTTAAAATAAAGAGTTTGAAAATCATTCCCATAGAAACATAAACATGAGAATCCTTCTTTCCCTTAGGTAGTATAGAGTAAGTTGAAATTACTAATGACTAGACTAAAAGTTACAGACAGTTACCATCTAATATTTACATAAGCTATTCTTTTTTCTTTGGACTAAGGCAAGTTCGTGTGGCATTTACATCACCATTGCCTCATCACTAATTGTTTAATTTCAATCTAAAGAGACAAAATCATATCAATCCTGGTAATGACTTTGGGCAAAGCTCCATTTTAATATCAAAACGTAGATACATACCTTTATTCATTCCTACTTCATAACACTTCCTCAAACGACAAGCTTGACAACTTTTACGTCTATGTTTGTCTATTGTACAGTTATTTGTTGCTGGACACACATAATCAACAGGACCTGAAATGAAAGTCAAAAATCAGCAAAACTAGAAACATATATACAGATTTTTTTGCAGAATTTCTTCAGAGCCTGGAACCTGGAACAAAAACTTAACCTAGGATGATTTTAGTGTTCCAATGGTCAGATTGGTCAATCACTAAAATTGGGTTTTTATTAACCAATCAGGTTACTGTATTTCTTAAAATCTTGATTGTATCTTTGTCAAAATTTTGTGGAACAGGTCCCTGGGTTTATTGGAAATAGAATCATCATAGCCTTGCAAAATTTTTTCTTCTTAGCAATTACTAGTCATGAAAATGAACTTAAATAAGTGAAAGAGATAGTAAACTGTTAGCTACATTTTGTATGTTTACCATGAACACTGATATTGTCATTTTGCTTCATTCAGATCTTGAACACGGCAACCACGGTTCCTGCAGTTCCGCTAAAACTAAATGTTTGATTACGCCACTAATTTTAAAATATGTTCGAATCATCCCTTTGTGATTAGGTCATCAACCATTAGTCTTAGTGGAATTGCATCACAATTGAACCACAGACAGATTGAAAATTGGAATAGTGCAAATGGATGCTATCAGTGTTCCAGGTAACAATAGAAATTTATAGAAAACCATTTTAAAATCCTATTAAGCAACTCTATACTGTCTGAACAGATATCGAAACCCATTCCACTTTACTGTAAGGTAGTTAAGCACCCCTTTGAACACAGTATTAAATTATCTTATTAATAACCTGCTATTTAACCTAGCAACAATATAGACTGTTGCTGACACAACTCTGTGACCAAATGGTTGTTTGTAACATTAATAACCAAAACATTTGTTAGAGATAAGAAAAAGTAGATGGTTCAATTAATTCCCAGATGTCACAGTCTAACAACTACCAAGTACAGAAACACTCTACATGCGGAATGGATATACCTTCTAACTTTATTAACTCAGTGCATGTCACATGCTGATAGCAGTTTAGTCCATCTAATTAAAACAGTAGGGTATGCATTTTCCAATATCTAAACTTATCCAGCCATGTTACATAAAAACCTAGGAACTCAGTGATTCTGCACTGTATGAATGAATACCAGTTAAAACGGTAACATGTCAAAACGGTAACAAATTTTATTAGTCAAAACGGTAACAACTCCACCAAAACGGTAACGGAAATTTGGTTAAAACGGTAACAACTCTGCTAAAATGGTAACAGCTATTTTTGGTTAAAACGGTAACGAAATAAATCCTATAATTAATGTGATCTTTATTAATCAAGATAGTATTAACTTAAAATCAGTGATTGAAAAGAACTCAAACAATCTTTGCCAATTGATCAAAGTAATATACGGTATACCGACATAATAAGCTAACAGATTTCCTGACAACTATCATTATCAAATTTTGTTAGTCAGCACATTTTATGAATAATGTTGCACTTGTTTGACTGTCTTGTTGGGATTTGAGGCGCGTTCGATGCCCTCTTTTAGTTGTTTGCCATTGAAACAATAGTGGAGGTGTTGCCCAGGAGCAAAAATCGAACGCAACCACCTCACAGATACTCGTAATGCACTGCTCACGTGATGTCTTTGAACACTTCTGACAGTTCAGAAATTATTTACCCAACCTTCCTTTTTTGTACAGATTACAAAGAGCCCATACATTAAAGAAATACATAAATAGTTTACATGCAGGCCTCAGTACGATAGAGACAATATCTTAGAATAAACGGTTTTAGCACTAAAAATTAAGGTGTGTCTGTTTTGTCAGCTTATTCTTCGTCGGACGAGGTGCGTACATGGTAGACCTCTTCATATATTTTCATATTTTCACAATCCATTGTTATTTTTACTACTACGAAATGTTTAAATTAAAGAAATGTACAAAATAAATTATTTTTATTCACCAAAATATCTGTTACCGTTTTGGTGGAGTTGTTACCGTTTAAACTAATAAAATTTGTTACCGTTTTGACATGTTACCGGTTTAACTGGATACCGTATGATTATATGGAATATTATGAAACCAAAGGGTCACATGTAATGTGATGAAGAATCAGGTCATGTTTGTTGGTGCAATTGATAAGTTTAAAATAAATTCACCTTCTGAAACCTGTGGCATCCTTGTAAGAGAGTCCACATTTCTAAATTGTTTAATTTCAACATATCTTTACAAAGTTACGTGTTTTTACAACATAGTCCTTATTTTAAGCAAAGTGGAATAGTGAAATATTTGGGAAACACAGTCCATTGCAGCCAATCTTTGGCAATTGATCAATTTAGTTTGCTGTATGTAATTCCTGTTCAATTTGAAGCAATTGGAGACAGACACTGACTCAATAGGTGTAATGAGGGCTTCAATAGATATCAGACTGAGTTAAGAATCTATTACATTATAAGACATCTTATTTATCAAAAAAAGGTCTGCACAAGTTCCACATAGTAAAGGAACCTTGTTATTCCAAATTTTCAATGACATTCCACTTGATAATGATCATCTTCAAATCTCATTGAAAAAAAAAAACAATTTTCTTTGACTTTTCATCAGCCAAATTCAGTGTTTTTGAGAACACAAAGACTTAAAATTCCAGTAAAAATAACAGACCAAATTGTCTATAATTAAAAAACATGTTTTCTAGGACAGTCTTTGTACTTACTCAACTGTGACCATACAAGTCAATAAATCATTTAGTTGAAGCATGGAAAAGGAAATGTACTAAATAACCACAGGCATGTATACATGCATCTTTTGTATACCTGGATTTTTTTTTTATATATATAATTGAGCAATGCTAAGTTTTTTTTTCAAATTTTGAAATATCTGTCTTCAATTTACAAATTGTAAAGTCATACTTATTTTAAAGTCAACTATAATTAATATTGAACACAACTAATCAAACCTCAATAATTAGAAAAAATTATCTTTAAAATGAATAGATATGCAACTTTTTGAAACATATAGGATCATATTTCGTTTCAATATAATGGCAATAATTCAGGCAAAAAATAATTTTATTTTCATTTAAATTGATAACAATTAACATTTAATTTGATAACATTGTCTTCCAAAATTATCTTAAAATTAAAAGAAAAAAAATATAATAAAAATTGTGATCTTCGGGGAAATTTACATGCCATATGTCAAGCTTCTGAAAGCTGTCTTTGAAGGAATAGTCAAAATACAAATCAAAGTAATGGTCAAGAAATTATAATCTAAATACAATTACCCTACTTTAATCCCATTCATCTATTATTCCACAATCAAGATTTGAGATAAAACCAAGATGGCCTCTATAGTTAAAGACATAAATGTGATTTAACTGTCCATTTAGACTGGTCGGTCGGTAGGTTAGCTGTATGTGCTAAGAATAAAAAGTGTAACCTCTAATAAACTAACCCTAACACACAAACTTCTACTGCTCTACTAGTATGTACCACAGGTTTTCAGGTCATGTGATGTTTTTCCAAACCTCTTCTATCAATAAATAGGTCAGCTTGGCCTAATTCCACATTCTATCAATGGTAGCTACACATGTTTGTATAGTGATATAGGTCATGGGCCAGCAGTTATTGGCCAGTGTTATGTACTTATTGGTCAATATTATTTACTGGCTATTTTCAGCTGACCACACTAGCTGGTTCATAATATTGCTGACTGTGGATTTCTCACGCATTAGCTTTCCAATAGGTTATACACATCGTCTTTTATAGCAAGTTATTTTAATAATTTTGGGAAAATATTCTTAGCAACAAATCATTATGAATATTTGCCATTGTTGCATGGTCAATTAGAGCATTTTAGGGACATTTTACAGAAATCATAAGGAATACAGTCTTATTTTTCAGTTGAAATATCTTTGTAACAGATATGAATATTAATGATGGTCAGATGATTTGGGTTTGAAGTTGACTCGTCTTGTGACGTTTTGATCACCTTAATATTTTTGGGAATTGTATGTGGAAAGTTCTTTACCTAGACCTGCCATATTTGATAATATTTTGGTTTCAAACATAATTTCTTATTTTTCAGTGAAAATCTCTTTTAGAACAAATGAATTTATAATGGCACCAAATAACATCGAATGGAAGTACAAATCCCTCTAAGAATTGATATTAAGAATTCTTTTGTCTATAAACAGTTTCATATGATTTGTAATAAATCCAGTTTCCATGGTAAACTTTGACTTCTGGTAGGATCAGTTGTGAGGAGGTGGTTGATCAGTAGAGGATATTGAGGTCTGATTCAAGCTAAGTGATATCGAGGAGTAGTGGGGTTTTAATAAATCCACCTCTTTATCACTTCAGGTTTTCTGGAACATCTAACTATACCAGGTGACAAAAAAATATGCTCAAATTACTCACCTTGTATGCTTCTTTTGAAGAATGCTTTACATCCCTCACAAGACCATACACCATAGTGAAATCCTGATGCATTATCATTACATACTTGACATACTTTCGATGGTGTGCCATTTCCTACACAAGATAATAATAATAAGATGTTATTATATTAAAAAGTACTTTTTATCAGGTATTCAATTCATGAGCTATTATTGAAAACATGAAGATATATTTATGGTAAAAAAATCAACAAAGCAAAAGCTTTACAATATTAAAAGATTTTGGTGTCTTTCTAGAAGTCTAGTGATTTCAGTACCTTCTCAGAACCGATCAAGAGCTTGCAGTGCTCCCTTGAAGATCAAGAGATTTCCATGCTTTTTGAACTAAAAAATTTTCAGTAAGTTCAAAAATATCAAAAGATTGCACAAAATCAAGAGATTTGGTTCATGTCTATTCTAAAGAGAATTTTAAGCCCCCTATAGAGTGAGCAGAGTTGCATAATATAGCTACTACATTGAAAACGTGAACGTAAGTCAGACACAATATTTCGATGAAAAATTATCAGATCATTACAAAAATAAATAGGGATCATCTTCATATTAACATTGATCTACAAGTTAAAAATCAAAACAATCCATTGAAAACTGTTGTCTGTAGAGAGAGCTTGAGTTGCACTCTTTAGGTAAAGGAATAAATTGTGAGACACCATATTTTGGTGAAAAATTATCGGATCACCACAAAAATCAATAAAATAAAATTGTGGGTGTATATCAAAATTAAAGATAGAAGCGCCTTCTAAAATGAAATCAAGTGATTGCAGCAACTGAACTTTCTCAAAATCAAGGTGAATCTACCTTTAACATGAAAAGGATTGTTAACAAATTTTATAAACTTTGTGCATGTATTAAGGACACAGATAGGAACAATTTGCACCATTACAAATGTCTTCAAAATTTCTGTGGTTCCTGCAATTTCACTAAAATTATGTGTTTTGTAACGTCACTAATACAAAGACCTAATGTGATATAAGCTGATTTTGTGATTAGTAAATTCATCAAACACTTGGAATAATGAAATTGCAAGAACCATGATCCTGTCTTTGATACACCTACAAAGTTAAAAAAACCTCTTCACTATGTCTTAAACATGCACAAATGAAAAAGGCTGCAAAAATAAGAGATTGAAGAACTTCTTTCATAATTCAAGAGATTAGAAGATTTCTAAAATTTGCCGTATTGTACATGTATATAAAATTTGCCGTATTGTATATAAAATTTACGGTATTGTATATAAAATTTGCGGTATTGTATATAAAATTTCCCGTATTGTATATAAAATTTCCCGTATTGTATATAAAATTCAAAAGATACGACTGAAGGCTGATTTTTTTTTATATCAGATTTCATATAGTCTAGAAAACTAGAAGTACTAAAAATGCTGTTTGACTTGGCAGCAGGAAATTTCTTTTTCACACTAGGGGCTGCACTTTGTATTAATATAGACTGTTCATATTATCAAAAAGTGTATTGTTTACATTTAAAAGATTCCAGATTCATATTTACTGTTTCATCATTATATAAATATAACCACAATCAATTCAAAAATATTGGAAAAGTTCCTTCACTAATGATGTGTCTGTATTGAATTTCCAACAAGTCAATGTATCATGAAATTCTCAAAAACGAAACAGGACGATGAGAAGAGAGATGACTATTGGCAAAATATTAAAATAAAGAAAGCACCATATAATTATGAAAAGGTCAATTTCAAAATGAATATTTTTGATGTCATTGAAATTATGTAGTTTTGGACTTTGGCTCATGTTGTGCACTTTACATCTGGGTGCACCTCTATTTCTCTGTTCGATCAAAGTTTAAGATAAGATATAAAAAAAAAAGTAAAGATAGCTTGCCAGGCAAGGTAATATACGCCCACTGGCAGCATTTAATTCAAATAAAAACTTTTCAGTAAGGTTACAATAAGTCGAATGAAATATTCAACCTTCCAACCTATTTTTTTCTAGGGTCTCTAGTTTTATTAAAAACTGTCAAGAATTGTACCTAATAACAACTCATTAAATATTTTTTGTATTTTTAGGATTTGCAATAGGGTTCACCCTTAATAATATTTTGATATTTTTAATTTTTAATAAGGCTCATCCTTGGTTGATATTAAACAATTTCAGCGAGTTTTGTCAAAAAGGAATGTTTAAAGTTGAAAGCGTTTTTGAAAACAGGCGCAATAACTGACACTAAATATTTTTCGATTTATCTGATTTTCAATAGGGTTTATCCTTGTGAGAAAACAAATACTAAAGCCAAGTCTCATCAAAATCCATTCAAAATTGTTTTTTCTAGAGTGTTTACGAGTTAAATTGAACGCGTTTTCAAAAACAAGGTCAATAACTTGTACTAAATATTTTTCGATTTTCAATAGGGTTCACAAATACTCCAGCCAAGTTACATCAAAATCCATTAAAAATTGTTCTTTCTAGAGTGTTTACAAGCTAAAATTGAACGCGTTTTCAAGAACAAGGGCTATAACTGACAATAAATATATTTCGATTTATTTGATTTATAACAGGGTTCATCATTGGGTAATAACAAATACTCAAGCCAAGTTCAATCAAAATCCATTAAGAATTGTTCTTTCTAGAGTGTTCACAAGCTAAAATTGAACGCGTTTTCAAGAACAAGAGCAGTAACTCATACTGAAAAATTTTTCGATTTCGCTGATTTTCAATAGGGTTCATCCCTGAGTTATAACACACTCTCACACCAAGTTTCATCGAAATCGGTCAAGAATTGTGCCATGTAGAGTGTTTACGAGACAAAAATCGAACGTGTTTAAAAGAACAAGGGCAATAATTCATATTAGATATATTTTTAATTTTCAAAAGGACTCATCCCTTGCGATATCAAACAATTTCAGTGAGTTTTGTCAACATTGGTCATGAATTGTACCTTCTAGAGTGTTTATTAGCCAAAAAGTTAAACCCGTTTTCAAACACAAGGGCAATAACTGACACTAAAAATTTATTTTTTTGATTTTCAACAAGGTTCATCCTTGGGTAAAAACAAATACTCAAGCCAAGTTTTATCAAAATCCATTCAGAATTGTTCTTTCTTGAGTGCTTAGAAGCTAAAATTGAACGCGTTTTCAAACACAAGGGCAATAACTGATACTAAATATTTTTCGATTTAACTGAATTTCAATAGAGTTCATCCTTAGGTGATTACTAATACTCATGCCAAGTTATGTCAAAATCGCTCAAGAATTGTGACTTGTAGAGTGTTTACAAGGCAAAAATCACATTTTATAGAACAAGGGCAATAATTCCTATTAAATATATTTCGATATGTGCTATTTTCAAAAGGGTTCATTCTTGGGTGATATTAAACAATTTCAGCAAGTTTCCTCAAAATCGGTCAATAAATGTGCTTTGTAGAGTGTTTACAAGCTAAAAATTGAACACGTTTTCAAAAACAAGGGTATTAACTTTTTTTCGATTTGACTGGTTTTCAATAGGCTTCATCCTTGGGTGATAACAAATACTCAGGCCAAGTTTCATTAAAATCCATTAAAAATTGTTCTCTCAAGAGTGTTTACAAGCTAAAATTGAACGCGTTTTCAAGAACAAGGGCAATAACTCATACTAAATGTTTTTCGATTTCGCTGATTTTCGATAGGGTTTATCCTTGAGTTATAACATACTCCCAAACCAAGTTTCATCAAAATCGGTCAAGAATTGCACGTTGTAGAGTGTTTACGCGCCATTCAAGAACAAGGGCACAAACTCATACTAATTTTTTTCTGATTTCGCTGATTTTCAATAGGGTTCATCCTTGCATGATCATAAACACTCATATTAAGTTTCATCTAAATCCGTCAAGAATTACACCGTGTAGAGTGTTTACGAGCAATTGTGGACGGACGGACGGACGGACGGACGGATGTGGGTGACGACAATATACGCCCCCCATTTCATGTGGGCGTATAAAAAGGAAATGGTTTCTATTTACCGTTTTTACCAGGTGGTGTATTTTGCCTCTTTAATTGTGGATCTAGAAGCATTGAATTTTGTGGTTCTAGTGGGGGAATAAACTTAGTTTCTCGACCACGCCCATCATGTGTTGTGGAGGTGGGAGCCTGTATGTGGATGTTATTGACCATCATTGAATGATGTGAAGTCATACAAACACCAGGTGATACCATTCGCACATCTTCAACTGGTGATTTAGTCTCCACCGTTTCCCTGAAATGACAAGAGTATCCGGCATGAGATGATATATAGCAATATAAATAAACACACCAGACAACCTCCAACACATTATTATCGAGATCTGTATTCCTATAAAATGTCGAATATATAATTAGAATTGTGGCAGACATTGAATAATTAAAAAGTCGTTTGCTTGAAATCCTTCTTTAACAACCAGACAAGTAGATGGAGCGCAGAGAATTGAAATTCAATAAATACTTAGATAAATGTTCTACCACTAGTTTGTCTAATTTGAGTTTTTCTAAACAAATGGCTGCATCTTTAGGCAAATGTTCATTTTTTGGCAATTGCTATGAAGTAGCAATATTCCATAAGTGTACAGTAATCAGTTAAAGATTTGCTATATAGTAACAATGTTTCTTAAGTGTACAAGTGTTCAGTAATCAGTTAAAATTTTGGTAATTGCTATACAATAACAATGTTTCTTAAGTGTACAGTAATCAGTTAAGTTTTGGTAATTGCTTTACAGTAACAATGTTTTTTAAGTGTACAGTAATCAGTTAAATTTTGGTAATTGGTATGGTTATTACTAATTCTAAAAATTGTACAGTTATTCATGTATACATATTTTTTTTATGAGTGTTTTATAACAGTATTGGGTAAATGTGTCGTTAATTGTTACATTTTGGTATACATGCTGTAATTGTATAATTCCAATTAATATATAAGAGTATAACAATGTGTGTGCTCTAGGATGAATATATTGTTTATATATGTATCTTTAATTATCAGTAATTTGTATTCCTTAAACTAATATACATATGAAATGACTATTAATTTCAAATTAAGATACGCACAGTCATGTACTGTCTTTATGTTCCTATAACCTATAAATTTGAAATTTCAAAATATTTGAGACAATTCTCATAGTGAAAGCTGGAATAAATTTGAAATGAAACGCATGGATTTTCACACCCTACTATTCTGTACCTTATGGGCTAATGAAGACTAAGGGTTTAATTTGAATGGAAAAGTTTGATTAGCAATTTAGTACACCAAGTTAAATTTGATTCAAATTTCAGAAACTTCAATAGCAATTCAAAATGGCGAAGACAAACCAATTTTGTCAATGCCGTTGGTTTTACCAGCAAACTCTCATGAAGACTGCATATCATATCAAAAGTGTTAATACATGTATGTAATTTAAATCATTGTATCCTTTAAATAGGTTTTCACATGCTCCTATTAACATGTATTAAATATGGACCACTACACTTTGTTTTATAATGCATTGAGATGTAAAACCAATTAAAATAAATATATATAAATACATGCATATCAAAAGTCTAAATATGCAATTTACATCATCGTATCCCTTATATGGGTTTTCAAATGCTCCTATTAACATGTATTAAACACAGCCCACTACTCTTTGTTTTGAAGGTGTAGAAATAAGAACAATGCGTTTATAAAGAGTGATTAGATTAGATTCTAAGTCCTATTTAGATTAGACGCTTAGCTATGAATATATAATTTCCCTCACTAGTATTACCACGACCTTGAGAAAGTATGACGAATAGGGGTGTGCTTTGGATACAATGATATAATAAGACTTTTAAGGGCCACAGATATATCTAATACATATTTGGAAATAATTTAGTATTGCATTATTTTATAGGTTGTACCCATTGAAAACCAAAATTCAATCCGAAATGTTATTACAATACCATTACATTTTTTTTTTTACATGTTGTCTGTAACCAGCTTGGACAGGACAATGGTTGTACACATTAAAGTTCCTTCCAAAGTTGGAAATAAAAAAAAAGGTAGGCTAATGCTGTAACCCTTGCAAAATTTCCCTTGTTCCACTGCGTGTCATTGCCCATCTTCATTAGCCCTTTTGGTGCAAAAGAGTAGGATGTAAAACTCAGTTCATTTTATTTTCATGTCTGTAACCCTCTAAACCATAAGAACTAATTGAAATCGCTACAACTGCTAAATTTCCCTCAATGCACTGCACTTTTTTCTAACAAAGAAGAAAAGAACATTTCAATTTTTTCTCCCCATTCAATAATTCTAGATTTTTACCTTAGAAAACAAACTAAACAAAAGACTTGCTATGTCATACAAAGAAGGACAGATATTTAGGGCACTTAAGTTTTTTTCTTAACCAACAAATCATCAAATGTGTATTGTTTATTTTGTTTCAACTATTGCTTTTTCGTGAATCATTAAATATTCAATGGTATAAAAAAAATTCTTCCGTCTTACAAAAACTTAGCATGCATCCTCCGTTAACATATTCATAATCATTACATATTCATAATCATTAAAATATTCATAATCATTAAAATATTCAGTGGAATCAAAAAATTCTTCTTTCTAATACATAATTAGCATGCATCCTCTGTTGACATATTCATAATCATCACATATTTATAAGTGTCAACCATTATCATTTGAAAAATAATATTATATAGACCAACATGTGCCTTATTTTGAATTTTTTGTTTATTCTCTCTCATGATCATCTAAAAAAAAATAAAACTCTTAAAACTATCCTTTATCAATTCTGAAGAGACGTTTTATATCATGCGAACAATATTACTTATCCAATATTATTACTCTTGAAAAAAAAACTCAAACTTAAAGGGATAATAGGCGTTAGAATACACTCGTCCTACGGCTTATATTTGTGTTTAATATTGACTATTAGTTAAATAAGTATGCATCCCACACTTTACCAAATTTTAAAATGCCACAAATAAAAATATATTCGGAATTTTAAAAAAAAGTGAGCCAGCGACGATTCCATTCAGTTTGAGAATAAAAGTGTCTGGTAAATCAACGCTAAAACATCATTGTGCAATTCAACAGTAGGGGTCAAGGACGCGTGAAAACTCACATGTTAGAGTTACTTCCCTTATATTTACACGATTTGAAAATCGCTTGATGGATGGCTCAAGCGTTTTATGATTAACTACTATATTTTGGGGATTTGTCGGATTTTATAGGGATTTTGATGTATAGGTAAGTCCACTGATGGATATATACTGATATTGTCCAAATTTGAGTGAACTTAAAATTTTATGTTCGTTCTAACGCCTATTATCCCTTTAAATGACATATATGTAGTGTATCATCCAATATTATTACTCTTGATAATAAAAAACCAAACTTATACAGTGAGTGAGTGTATCATCCAATATTATTTTTCTTGATAATAAAAAACCTAACTTATACAGTGAGTAAGTGTATCATCCAATATTATTTTTCTTGATAATAAAAAACCAAACTTATACAGTGAGTGAGTGTATCATCCAATATTATTTTTCTTGATAATAAAAAACCTAACTTATACAGTGAGTGTAGTGTATCATCCAATATTATTACTCTTGATAATAAAAAACCAAACTTATACAGTAAGTGTATCATCCAATATTATTTTTCTTGATAATAAAAAACCAAACTTATACAGTGAGTGTAGTGTATCATCCAATATTATTTTTCTTGATAATAAAAAACCAAACTTATACAGTGAGTGTAGTGTATCATCCAATATTATTTTTCTTGATAATAAAAAACCTAACTTATACAGTGAGTGTAGTGTATCATCCAATATTATTACTCTTGATAATAAAAAACCAAACTTATACAGTAAGTGTATCATCCAATATTATTTTTCTTGATAATAAAAAACCAAACTTATACAGTGAGTGTAGTGTATCATCCAATATTATTTTTCTTGATAACTTATACAGTGAGTGTAGTTTATCATCCAATATTATTACTCTTAATAATAAAAAAACCAAACTTATACAGTGAGTGTAGTTTATCATCCAATATTATTACTCTTGATAATAAAAAACCAAACTTATACAGTGAGTGTAGTGTATCATCCAATATTATTACTCTTGATAATAAAAAACCAAACTTATACAGTGAGTGTAGTATATCATCCAATATTATTACTCTTGATAATAAATCCAATATTATTACTCTTGATAATAAAATCCAAACTAAAAATGTTGTTTATCACCCAATATTAATACCTCATAATTTATCAACCATTATCATTTGCAAAAAATAATCTGAAGTTCCAAACATTCATTATATAGTGCAGCTAAATATCTTACATTTTGATCATTTGGTCTGAACTTAAAGAGTTTCAAAAATCATTATTTTATATTATCAATTATCTTTTAAAATAAACCTATTTATTTCAGATTTTCAAAAAACATGGCAGGGCTAAGTTGAAGCTAATAATATAAATTATCTTCAATAAATTGTTATTTATCATCTATTATCATTTACAAAATAATAGAAGTCAAAACATTAATTATTTTGCATTATCAGTTATGTTTAGTTTCAAAATCAGCCTATTAATTCTAATTTATGAAAAAAAGCTGTAGGCCTATCTTAAAGCTAATATCAATTATCATAAAAAAAAAATCATCAAATTATACCAATCATATTCATGAAATTAATAATCCTAAAATAAAAAATTCTTATCATTAAAGTCTTACCTTAATTAGCAACCAAAGAATTCTTGGTGCAATGGCTTATACCGACATGCCAAAAAACCAGTCCAACAAAATTGCTAATATGGACAAACCAGCCTTACAATTTCACAGTCTTCAAATTCATTAATGAAATTAATTAGTTTTTCCTACAAGCTAAACTCTACATTCACGTTGTTTGTATGTAACTACATCTACACTCACGTTGTATGTAACTACATCTATCTACAATGAAGCAGTATCTTTACCGGGTCTATATAATAATACTTGTAAACCAGACAGTTGGCAATGTCAAGGACCTTTAGTTTTCTAGGTTGATATTATATAACCACTGCAAGTCAGAAAAGAAAATGGCGGGAGCCTAGTGAACGCATTATCTAATACTCCATTTAAAAATAACCATGTAAGATATAGTGACAGAGAGAGGAAAACTGTAGAATAGGCCAATATAACAATTTGATCATAGCTGAACCAGTGAATTCATATCAATACCAAACATTATTAACAAATAAAAAGCCAGTCGACCTACATTACACTAACCTCATAACATACTCTACATGCTTTGTCAGTGTGTATACATGCCTAATGTAAACATATTGGCCAACTGCTTTAACACACTTACCTAGTCTCATAGGACTCACTCATCCAGCCTATGGTTGCTCCCACATAGACTACAATTACCACAGACTACACTTAATGATATAATATACTTTATAACATGTACTCGAAATCATTCGGTATCTTTTCTCACTATCTCAATTTCTATGCAGCCATTGCTATATTAACTTTAATGCAGTCACGTGGTCTACATTGGTAGAGTATTCAATTTTCAAGACTGAACTCATATTTTTCACCCAAAATTTGGGTCATGCGATTATAAGAAATGCACTAAAGTAAACGGGTTAATGCGGCTAAATTTGGCTGGTTATGGGTATAAGAAATGTACTTGAAATTCTAATCAAACTTGGTTTTACGTCATAACCCATTTGCACAATGGCTGCATTATCGCATAGTCACGTGATTCTTGAATGCATTGTGCTGACCCATTTTATTTCATGGTTAAGACTTTCAATGTCTGATACATTTAAGAAAGAGCTAGACATTTAATATTTTCGCTTTTTCTTATTCTTATAAACCTTTATT
The DNA here is from genome assembly GCA_030562195.1 of Nipponacmea schrenckii. Lineage (NCBI taxonomy): Eukaryota > Metazoa > Mollusca > Gastropoda > Lottiidae > Nipponacmea > Nipponacmea schrenckii. Next base: position 18,665,206 of record CM060199.1, read on the forward strand.
GAAAAAACGAAACAATATGTTCAACCCATTTGTAAATATATAGATTTTTTGGTTTCGTATTGAAATGAAACAAAATGCTAGCCATTTTGTAGTCATGCCATTTAACTGACATATTAGGGACTCCAGAAAGAGAAAACATATCCTGCTTCGATAACCAAGATTTTCACTATCAACAAATATCTATGAAATTACATGATCAAACTGAATCAGTTTTCAAGAAGTAAATTAAAACCAGAGTGTACTAATTGTTACTAGCTTTGGTGTTAACCTTATATTTTACTGATAACAAGTTTTGACATTAAGTGAATAACCAAGGATTATTTAAGTTAAAACTTTCAGATAAACTAGATTGAAATTGGAAAGGATTTATTTCTAAATCCTGGATCAGTTTTCTAATTTACCACAAAGCTTAATTACACTTACTAGAACAATGTGTCATCTTCTCTTGTACTTCTTACCTAGTAGGCCTACTGATAGTATTTCCAAAATATTGCAAGATGTGGAAAATCATCAGTGACTTTTATTTTACAATTAGTGAAATTAAGTCAAAAGTACATCAGAGGTTTACCCGATTTTTCAGTTGCTTAGCATTCCAGATAGAAACTATATAATCATTAAATCTAGTAGACAGTATAGTTTTTCTTCCAATCTGAATGTTTTGTTTAGGTTTTAACATTTAATGAAAGGAATAAAAAGAGGGAAAGACACTATTTCCGAAAGTCTGAGACGGTTTTTTTCCCTGTGCCAGCAAATTAGAAAGTAGATTATTGTGTGACTTGTTCAGACAAAAACCTAGTGGTTAATGTATAAAAATTGAAGATTAGAATTGTATTGAAGGTGATCTGATAGGCGAGACATACTTCATGTGTTATAACATAATTATTGTCTTTATTCTGTCCAAGTCCATCAGACAGATTTACTGGTCGTGTAAAGTCTATAATATCGGTAGATATTGTTATAAGATGAGAGTTCTCAACGGAGTTGACAAAGGCTACACCAATACCGGTACTCAACTACTTAATACAACAATTCAAATTAGAATAGCCACAGTCATTGAGAACTGATGACAAAAGGTACCCAGACAGTTTGATATTTAGATAAACATGCTGTATTCAATACATCATTCAATACATCATCCATATATGATACATCAAATACATTGTATCTGGTACACGTCAATTAGGAATTCCTAACTTTCGGGTAAATATTAAAACAGAAAACTAGAATAGTTATTCGAGAAAAATTATATCTGAAAATACATTATACTTTATACTTCATAATACTTGATACAACAAAACGGGTAAAAATTCATTCTGATACACCAAATACTTGATAAATCATGAATCACGTATCTTATGCATTAATTATGAACAGTAAACTTAAAACAGAAGTTCAAAACCTGGTTGTGAAGACTTACACCAAGTCTATTCTATTTCTTAATACTCTCCAGATTTACAAACTACATGTATCATACAAGGGCCTGGATGCTTAGCTTTTCAGTGGATAAGAAAGGGGCATCTTCTTCTAAAGTAGAGACCATGTTTGAATTTGCCCTTATTGTTGCAGGTACATGCAGGTACATAGTCAGTTTTCAAATGGTATAGAATGGTAGATACTGGTACAAGGACAATAATATTACTACAGCAGCAGATCTTATGTCTACCATTCATTAAATGTATTAGCTTGTTGGTGATAAACCGTTGTTTCAATTTAACAATTGAGATATACCATTTAGGATTCTCAGCCAATTACTCTTTATAACAAATGTACTGAAAATATTTAATCCAATATAGTAAATCTAGGACAAAAGTCAGCAAGGTGCCATGAATTGAATTTATAAGATGTGTCATCTTTGTCCAAGAATTCATAGTAAATAATTGTGCTAGTTCAAACATGTATCAGATCATTATGTTAACAGTTTTTTCATAAAAAATGATACATGTAAATCTTAATAATATATTTTTTAATGATCTTTGGAGACTTTGGTGTCCATGTATGAATTATCAAATATCATTTTAACAATCCTACTCTCAATATATGTATTGCATTAGGTTTTCTTGTTATTTACAATATTTTATGCATACATTAAAGGGATAAGGGTACAGACCCCTCCTCTATCATATTTAAGTTTAATACATGTATGAGATCACTTTCATCAACTTGTAAAGACATCACGTTCTGAATCAGTGGCATCACTTTCATAAATAAAAACTTAATTGGCAATGGCCTTTAGTCTCATATGTATCACTTTCAAATCAAATTCCCATACTTTGCAATACTTGGACTTTATATATATTATATCATCACTTTCATGAGGGGCCTCACTAATCTGAAAATATCACTTTCAATACATGTATGACATCACATTCACATAAATCTGCATCAATTTTTATTGAAATTACTTTTATCAAGTTCATTAAAAACCTCTATCAATTTGTAATGGCATTAATTTCAGAAAATGTATGATGTCAATTTATAATTACATTAAGTTCATGCATGGTATCACCTTCATATAGAACCATTTGTCATAAAGTTTGTTTATTACGTTTGTCACCACTTTCATTTAAATCCTGCATCAGTTTGTAATGGCATAAGTTCAGAACATGTATGGCATCACTTTCATTCAAAACCTATAATCAAATATAAAAATTTATATATTTTTCTACAATAGCCTACTGTTAAATACATGTACTATGCAAATTGAATACATATATGTTAATTTATTCATAATTTATCAGATAAACTTGAACAACTTAATTAATCGCATAAGATATAATTTTACCCTTTATAATCAATACATAGATTTATTCTCATCAATATATTAATATTTTTCTTTTTCAAAAATAAATCTTTGATTAATTTAGTTTTTTTTTAAATTTTTTAATCAATCAAAAAAATTATTTTTTCAAAATCTATAAAAGATTTAATTATAAAAAATCTATAAAGGATTTAATTATAAAAAATCTATAAAGTTAAAACTTAGAATAATTATATAATGGAATCTATAAAATCTATAAAATATTCTCATATCAAATCAATCAATTTAAAAAATTTCTATTGGACAAAAACAGAAATTATTTCACTATTTCGGTACTTGAATCATTTTTCTCTAATTCTCAAATCTATAAATAGAGTAATTATTTTTATAAAAATAGTTCATTAATTAGATTATTTCTTGTTTCTTTTCTATAATCTACTTCTCAACAAATCTGTTATTCATTATTTTCCAAATATCTATAAATCAATTTAGTTCCAATACATTTCCCAATCAAATCTAATCAACCAATTACATGATTTCTTTAAATCAAGTCATAATTTTTCAATTTCTAATCAAAATCATAATACATGTAATTGTCTGTCAAAGAATGTTTCAAATTTTTTTTTATATAATTTGGTCCCAAATTATTTATTTCACAAGAATAGATAAATTTCAGAAAACAATTGTGTAGAATTCCCAGAGAATTGTTAGAGAATCTTTAGAAATTGCTATAGAGAGTCTACTGATGGAAACAATCAAACAAATCTATATAATGTAAATATATATTCAATTTTTTAATATATTCATCTCTCAAGAAATATTATGAATGATTCATAAACATATCAATTATTTTCCAACTGTATATCTGTCAACATTCCTCAACATGAAATACCCATGAAATTTTCATTACACATAACCTAATTTACTCCTAATACACCTCATTATATTATATTAACTGTTAGTTTTTTTTCAATTTCAATGGGTTTGACAATGAAAAGCGTTTTGATTATTTAAGTCATGGTATATGAGATTGCTCACTTAATAGATTATTTTTTAAATATATTTTTGTAAACTCATTCATATCATTTCATTTGATAGCTTTTTTACCAATTTGATTTATACATGCTTTGAAGCATAGCCATTACATAGATTACTCAATTTTGTGCTAATTGGTGGTATATATATAGACTGAGGTAAATGATACTAAAGAAACTATCCAATACTGCATCAAATTGATAGTCTTTCTGGTGCTAAAGATTAAACTTTATCCTTGATATTTTTGTCAGAAATATAATGTACCTTTCCATCTCATATATATATTTTATATTTGTAAGATATGCAAGGGCAGATAATTCTGTGAGCTTTTCTAGACCTGACATAATACGTTTCATTCAAATCTTCAAGCATTCAACCCATCTTAACTTGATCTTGCCTTTCAACAAACAGTTTACACTAAGTTTTAGGATAGAGACCTGTGCCTAGGGTAATTGTAATGCTGTAATCGAAAAAGTACATCTGTAATCAAATATTTTTTTTACTAAACAAGTAGTGTTATGTAATTAATTTCATTCCTGAAAATTCTGCAATCATGACTACTTTTAGATTAACTGTTCAATTCTGATCATTTTTCATCTCTCAAACCAAACTTTTTAGGAATTTTATAAAACTATATGACAGAATCATTAAATGCAATCAAATCGATTACTTATTACTTATCAAAAGTTATGTAATGTAATTGATTACATTTTAAAAATCAGACAAAAAAAATTGTAATGTACCTGGTAATCATGAAATAGTAATTGTAATTTTAATGTAATTGCTTACATTTTAAGAATGGAGAAGAAATAATGTAAGGTAATTGTGAATAAGTAATTGTAATGTAATTGACCACATTACAAAGTAATTAACCCTAGACCTTACATGAGGCCAATATTACAGATTTTAATGACACCAGGTGTAAATGAATTAGTGAGCATCCACAAGATAATTTTGGTATATAAAAGCAAAGGCATGGGCAATAATTGATGATGATGATCAAATTCCTTTTAGATTTAATACCCATCAGCAAAATATCTTAAACTTAAAAAAACACCCAAAACCATCAACTCCAGTTACAATTTTGACATAGGTAGGTAAGATATTGTAGTCAATTAGTATTAGAAATCATCCCAAAAAGTATACAGTAGACTTAGTATTTAAGGGCGTGCAGCGTGCATTGAGAAAGCCAAATTCACAACTAAGATTTATTTACATATTGATTATTTGTTCAAATTTGAGTCACTTCATAATCATCACAGACGCATTCTATATCCTGTTAAAGCAATGACATAATATTCCCAAATGACTGCCCAAAAACAAAATTTTATTTATCCTATCCGATGAATTGCACAAGCTTATATAGAAAAATGGTAATAAAATACAATTGTAAAAGTTATTCATTCTAGGATGCATATCGCCATTACTTATACGCCATATTTGATTCATATACTGCACAGTATGCATTATACTAACTAAACGAGACCTAATCTGCTTCGATTAAATTTGTGCGGAGTTAAAAGATAAAAAATTGAAAAAAAAAACACTTGAAAATCTATCATGAGATATGATGACTTATCTACCAATTTCGCTGACAAGGTGATCTTTCTCTCGCCGCGCCATTTTTCGTGAAACAAAGAAAATTTATCCAAAAAAATATTTCTTCTACAATTAATCATTCATTAAAAGGAATTTCAAATCAACTTGGTGAAAATTTGAATTCAACTCTCATATAGTAAGGAAATTGAGGTAAAACATTAAGAAAAGATCAAACTTGAAAGTACAAGGTATTCTATTAAACAACTTCTTTATATAGGACACTTAAATGTGAATAAACCTAGTATGTACACTGTAAATGCAGATAGCTGCACCAGACATGCAGTTAAAAGCATGTCGGTATATCTGTGTGTATTTACTGAAATCTTACCTTCCCATGGGGTCTACTTCACCCCTTCCATGAAAATAGGAACTCATATAGTCCTGACCAGTCACATAGTCGTATTAATTCATGATTAGGTATCCAGAAAGCCAATTAAAAAGAGAGAATTTCAAACCAGACAGTGAGTGTTAGCCATTCTACATCCTGTGGTGATATTATGCTATGGTAAGGTGAAGGTAAGGTTACGTTAACCTAGGTCAGATAAAGCATGTCTACAAGGGGGAGCCACCAATCTAGATTGCAAGTAAATATGCATATGATGCACAAGAAAGTTTACTACATAAACTGGGCAACCTATTGCTTCAAATTTAATGGTCAGGACTAAAATGTGATGTACTTAGAAAATCATGATATGGTATAAATACATAATATAGTAAAACTTACTACTCTCTCATCAAATTTGACAATTATTCTGTCACAGACAGAAAACATAAGTCTAAATTAAATTGTTTAATCCTTTTGTAAATTTTAATGACTTCACTAAATAATTGCAGAAATAACAAATGTTTAACTTATTTCAAATATACAAAAATATTATACTATTGGCTTGTCTATACACAATGTCATAATGTCTGTAATAAGCTCATACTATATTGTCTATACACAATGTCATAATGTCTGTAATAAGCTCATACTATATTGTCTATACACAATGTCTAGTGTCTGATATAAGCTCATATTATATTGTCTATCAACTATGTCTGAATGCTCATATTATTGTCTACACATGTCAAATGTCTGTATAAGCTCAATTTCTATAGTTGTCTAACACATGTCTTAATGTCTGAATAAGCTCAATTACATTGACTATGTATTGTGTCTACACATAATGTATGTAATAAGCTCATAAAACATTGACTATGTTGTCTACACATAATGTCTGTAATAAGCTCATATTACATTGACTATGATGTCTACACATAATGTCTGTAATAAGCTCATATTACATTCACTATGTTGTCTACACACATGTCTGTAATACACACATGTCTGTAATAAGCTCAAATTACATTGACTATGTTGTCTACACATAATGTATGTAATAAGCTCATAATACATTGACTATGTTGTCTACACATAATGTCTGTAATAAGCTCATATTACATTGACTATGATGTCTACACATAATGTCTGTAATAAGCTCATATTACATTCACTATGATGTCTACACATAATGTCGGTAATAAGCTCATAATACATTGACTATGTTGTCTACACATAATGTCTGTAATAAGCTCATATCACATTGACTATGTTGTCTACACACATGTCTGTACTAAGCTCATAATACATTGACTATGATGTCTACACATAATGTCGGTAATAAGCTCATATAAGTTGTGCACACATATCTATTATAAGCTCATATTACATTGACTATGTGGTCTACACATAATGTTGGTAATAAGCTCATAATACATTCACTATGTTGTCTACACATAATGTCGGTAATAATCTCATATTACATTCACTATGTTGTCTACACATAATGTCTGTAATAAGCTCATATTACATTCACTATGTTGTCTACACATAATGTCGGTAATAATCTCATATTACATTGACTATGATGTCTACACATAATGTCGGTAATAAGCTCATAATTTCATTCACTATGATGTCTACACATAATGTCGGTAATAAGCTCATAATTTCATTCACTATGTTGTCTACACATAATGTCTGTAATAAGCTCATATTACATTCACTATGTTGTCTACACATAATGTCGGTAATAATCTCATATTACATTCACTATGTTGTCTACACATAGTGTCTGTAATAATCTCATATTACATTCACTATGATTTTCTACACATAATGTCGGTAATAAGCTCATATTACATTCACTATGTTGTCTACACATAATGTCGGTAATAAGCTCATATTACATTCACTATGTTGTCTACACATAATGTCTGTAATAAGCTCATATTACATTAACTATGATGTCTACACATAATGTCTGTAATAAGCTCATATTTCATTCAATGTTGTTTACACATTAATTTGTTGGTAATAATTCATATCACATTACTTTTGTTGTCTACACATAATGTATGTCTAATAAGCTCATATTACATTACTATTTTTGCTCACATAATGTGGGAATAATTTATTAAATTCACTACGTTGTCTACACATATGTCTGTTATAAGCTCATACAAGTTGTGCACACATTCATATTTTGTTGTGTAAGTGTTCAATATCATTATTAATGCAATACGACATCATTTTCCATTAGCAAAAGTAGGGTATTGTCTGCTCAATATATATGTTAATTTGTGTATTGAAAAATGTATGCTATTTTCATTTTAAGTTAGTGTTGGCTGTTATCTGCTGTGGACTAAGGTATGTGGTCTAGACATGAAGTCTGTTATAACTTCAATACAATATCAATTGCTGAAACTCTGTTATAATAAGCTCCAGTATGCTGTCCGCACATAATGTCTGTTATAAGCTCAAATTACTTGTCTACACATAATGTCTGTTATAAGCTCAAATTACTTGTCTACACATAATGTCTGTTATAAGCTCAAATTACTTGTCTACAAATAATGTCTGTTATAAGCTCAAATTACTTGTCTACACATAATGTCTGTTATAAGCTTGAATTACTTGTCTACAAATAATGTCTGTTATAAGCTCAAATTACTTGTCCACACATAACATCTGTTACAAGCTCAAATTACTTGTCTACACATGTCTGTTATATGCTCAAATTACTTGTCTACACATAATGTCTATTACAAGCTCAAATTACTTGTCCACACAACATATCTGTTACAAGCTCAAATTACTTGTCTACACATGTCTGTTAAATGCTCAAATTACTTGTCTACACATAATGTCTGTTACAAGCTCAAATTACTTGTCCAGACATAATTTCTGTTACAAGCTCAAATTACTTGTCCAGACATAATATCTGTTACAAGCTCAAATTACTTATCTACACATAATGTCTGTTATATGCTCAAATTACTTGTCCACACATAAAGTCTGTTACAAACTCAAATTACTTGTCTACACATAATGTCTGTTATAAGCTAATAAACTCCTATATATTTGTATTGTCTACATTTAATAACATTGTTTCCACATGGCCAAAAAGCTGGCTTTAAACTAGCTTTATGGTGTGTTACTACTTATTTAAATTGCTGAACCATTTCAGTTCGGGAACTGAAAACCCCCTTTCTTGTGTTCAGCAATTTATCAGGGGGCAGATTAACTCTGTGGAAACATAAAAAGATGGCTTTTTCTCACCTTTTGAACACATTGAATGTAATCTATTGAACAGTAACTTTATATGAAGGAATAGCCTATGTGACAACACTGAAAAACCTGATCAACAGAAGAAAATAGTCCTCAAATTACATTTAGAAGTAGATAGAACATTAAAATAAGAACACTATTTTGGATATGCTACTCCTTCCTTTAATTTTCGTAACGTTTGTGTTTGTGTTGTTGTGTTAAGAAAATTGCCTTAAAGCTGCCCTTTCTTAGAATGTGTGGAGTATCATTAAATGAGCAGGAACGCGATCCATTTGAACAATCGTACCTCAGAAGTGGGAAATTTTTCGTTAGATTACATTCCACCTAATTATGACAATGTGAACACCTTTTGTACTATTAAATCCAGGAGTAGTATCATAAAATTGTGTTCCCTTATTTTGAGCAGTATTACTGGTGTACACTTTCAAGGAAAGCTAAGAAGGTCTTTGAACTGCAAAAAAATTATAGACAACAGCATTTCTAGCTAGTGGTCATATGTCAGGTCATATCTTGAATATACCAAATAGACCAACTATATATATATATATATATAGGTACTCTGACGTTCTATCTATTGTCTAGACTGTATATAATTGTTAATTATTATCACTAGACGAAGAAGGATATGCTTAATGAAAGATCAGAATGTTCTTTAAAAGGCAATTTTCTTCAAATATCACCGGGGCGTGTTTGATGTTACTTTAGAACTTAAATGGAAAAAGGGTAGATTTTTCCACTTTCACCTAACTTTCTACTTTTTTTCCCTCCCTTAAAAGAGATTGCCCATGGATCATTTTTCCCAACCTTAGATAGTACCCCAGGCAGGATTTAATATCTCCTGAGGATTCTGTCATGTAAAAGACACAAGGACCTTTGTGGTCCTTTCCACTTCAATATCATAATATTTCCCTTTTCTCCTCCTTATTTTGCACCTAAACAAACAACCTTTGAAATCACTATTAATGTGAATTTTCCCTGCTCAAAAAACGCAAAGAACCACACCAAGCTATACACCATTTCACTAAGGGTTTTGTATTTAATTTCAATAGCCTGAAATTGTACTAATGATAGTTTATGAGACAGACTTGTAAACAACCTTCTATAGGTTGGAAAAACCAAGGTCACAACAAGCTGTGTATATCAAAGACCTCTTAACTATGCTTACAGATTCTAATTACTATAGAGTATGCTAGTGACACCAGACTGAGCCCATTTCCCTAATTGAACACTATTTGATGTCATCCTACTTCACAAGTCCAAAATGTGTGAAAAAACTTCTGAAATCATTTCAAGCAGTAGAGCTTATAAGTATGTACTTGGAACATTCGAAATTAAAAGAGGAATGCAAAGTTTTTTGCACTATCATTTGCTTTAAAGAGAAAATATGAGAAACAGAGATCATTAAAACTGTAATTTTGCAATCATACTTCATTTTCGACTTCATTTCATACAAAATAAATTTCTTTGATTTGAACCAGTTCAGTAGCAGTTTCATCAGATAATTATAGCCACAGCAACAGGTGTTACATAAGACTTTCACATCAATTTCCAGGAAATTTATCAGTTGTTGTTGCACTATTGACATCTGTCTGGTGCAGAATCCTGCCAACTACTCTTGTATTGAAAAGTTTAAGAAAGGTCAATGACCAATTCAGCAGACACAGAGTTGACATATGACATGTATGATCACAAAAACAATGGGACAAGAGGCCAAATTAAGGTCATCTTCATTAATTTACTGCTTACCAATTAATAAAATGTGTAAGTAAATGAATCTATATGTAGTCAAACATATTTCAAAACATAGTTTGTAGCACACAACAACAACAAAAGTCACACCTACATGTAATTTGTTGTTGTGACTTGGAGGATTCAATAGAGGTTGTTAGCTTTTAGCTTTGAATTAGGAACACTTATACACTTACACCTTTCTGATCTCAATAAGCATAAGAAACCTGTTATTCCTAAAAAAGGAAGGGATAGCAATATGATGCAAATATCATTTAAAGCCAATAACAAGAGAGTCATCTTTTCAATTTGCAGGAATGTCTACAAATCATGAAAAAAGTCTGTTGAATCTTTTAAGTACAGACTGTCCCTTAAATACATGTAAAACTGAAGATGGCATTTACTCAAATTTGTCAGGAATCTAAAATTAACAACAGGACGATGTCTTGAATTTTATTTGTTTTCAGACATAGGAATTGAGTCTTCTTATATTTGACAAGCTGCTCCTTATTAGTATCAAGCAAGGAATAACATTTGTAAGAATGAATAATATACATATTACTACGGCATGCTGCAATATTAGTTCAAGTAAACTATATCTCTTTGAAACTATTTTTATTTGGAATTTGTTTCAGGGAGTGTTATAATTATTTTAAGTACAGCACTGGAAACTTTTAATACGATTATAAAACAATGACATCAGGATACAATTCTGTTATAACTTCAATATTTTTAATAGTCTTGTAACACGTTATGCATTCCTAATAAAGACGGTTCTATTTTTATAATATCAATGAATATATGTCATGAATATCTTATTACATATGTAGCTCATCGTGTATTTTGCAGGATTTCCTGTATTGTACCATGCTTAAAATTAGCAATCTGCCCTACCCTTTTTCTTATAAAGACAATAACAAACTTGCACTACAAAAATAATCTTTTCATGCCATTACCAGTTAATGTTGGCCCTGGATAGATTCTTTTGATAGTCTTTGATAGCAAGAAATATTTTCTAGTCCATGAATTTTGGCATTCATTATAACTACTTTTATTGTTATTTCATTAAACTGATTCACTGTTCATTCAGAAACTCTTTAATCATGTTGTTTATGAAAGGGAAAGATTCGCCATTCTTTGACTTTAGATCAGGAATATTTTTGCTAAGCCTATCAGTTTTTCACAGCTCACAGTGGAAATCCATGAGTGACCAGAGTTATTCATGTTCATTAAATTCAGGCTCATCTTTTCTGTCTCATATATATATATATATAGAAAGGACAGGAAAAGAAAATTTCCAGTTTGAGTATGTTTGAAGGAATTATGTAATTTTCATGCAATATTAGTACTTCTGAAGACTATTTACATGTATTCAAGACCAATATCAACCCCAAAATGGTGAAACTTTCGATACAAGGTGTTTAAATTTGGTCTACAACACCATGTCCAATAACTATTTCACAAGAAAGGTTCCATTTTGAAACCTGGATAAAAATGACTAATGCAAATGCAATGTTGTTGTTTTTTTTAAGAATCAACTGGTTCAACAGGAATTTAGGTGCATTTATAAATATCAACACATAGTGTTTGAGGCTCAAATATGTAGGCAATGTTTACAAATATTTCTTTTAACATTTTCATTGCACATGGCATGACGATAACATCTCAATAAATACTGTAATAAAAAGCAGACAAATAAGATTTCAAACAGCAATTCTTTGTATAAGGATTATCGTAGCAACTTCCAGTCAAAACAGAACTATAGGTATAAGACTTGAACGACATATAGGAGTGAGGGGTCATAATGTTTGATGATAACACCTGTAAATTGTGTTGAAAACCTTATGTGTTTTGTAACAGTGCCTTTTTGGTTATAAGTTGATACTTCATTAAATATTTTGGCCTCATTTTGACTGTTGTATGTGTAGATTACTAAATAAATGATTAACTTCAAAGAAAGCATGAATGTACCTAATAAATCAAACAGAATTCAAGCCAAATTTAAGGGCACAAATTATCCAGGCAGCATTCAATATCAAATGCCCTAGCAATGCTTGATCTTTTTCCTCATTTCCTGTCTGGCACTTAAAGTAAGACCAATCAATTAATCATTAATTAAAGAGATGCAAGGTTAATGAAGGTAATCCTTTAATTGGTACACAATAGAAACTATGAAAACAATGAGATAAGTGTAAATGAATTAAACTGGTGTCAACAGGACAGGAGTATAACACCTTGCTACCAATCCAGTATAATGGCTACCAATGACCACTCTGATGTAATGAGTCAATATTGAATTTAAAGCTAGTACTTGTACCTACCTGGTATGTCCATTTCTCTCTGTTAATAGCTTCAAGATAGAGAGAGCATGTTCAAAATCCTCATCATGAAGTCCATTTGCTGCCATCCCATCAGAAAAGTTGGAATTTTAACAGAAAAAAAAGTAATCCACTGTGGGCCACTGGCCTAATTCCTCTTCACACAAAGCATTACAGTTACACTCAACACAAATCAACTGGACATGGGGTAACCTATTGCCAAATTTCCTGCTTGACTAGTTAACTGGAACAGTACTATAAATAGTATCAGATGACCACACTGGTCAGTTAGGTTGCATTAGTAATAATAAACTTGACCTCTGTCCACTTTCCATCACTGTTGTACAGTAAGCAGTGTGACAGTATGAGGTTTTATTAGCAGAAGGAGATAGAAAGGAAAGATTATGGTGTATTTTAATAGTTTAATGACGTAGAATTCACCACCACGTCTGTTCCGTTTCGTCTATTAGACTTGTCTATCTATATCATACTGGCTCAATGTATTCTTTAAACTCAGACATAAAATACACACACAACACGCCATGCTTCTCCCACAGCTTATTGTAGTACATTACTCCATGTTCTATTCAACTATATCAACAATAATATTCTTTAGTCCATTACATACACAAGTCACTATGTAACTATTATATCATTCTTACTGGGTCTAGAAACAGTACATATTATTGGTCAGGCTGTAGAGTAGAGAGTGTTAAGATCTAAACAGTTAGTCAATCGCATGGCGTAATGACGTAATAGTACACAGGTCATACACTGATATGGGCGAACATGCTTTTTTCTAGGTCAGGGAGAAGTTAGTTTACAGCCCTATAGTGTGTTGCAATACACAAAGGATTGAACAGACTAGTGTAGGGCTTCAAAAGAGAGAAAATAATGGAAAATTTCAATCTTTATCAGCTTATCTTTCTTCTTTATATTAAGACAAATTAATCTTTCTCTATTCAGACCACATGCTACCAAATTTAAACCAAATGGTACAGAATGGCATGTGAACTTGATTATTCAAATGGGACAAGCTTTTCAATGAGCAGCAAAATTCATCTTTGGCAAGTCCTTTAAAGTGATACTACGTCCTAAAATGAACATAAAATTTGATCAAAAATGGACAATATGAGTATAATAACATTTTCCATTGAACATACCAGGTCTCATAAAATTACAGAATCCTGTAAAATCAGAAAATACTTCTATGGATAATAATTTACTAATTTGTTTGAATTTATCAGATAATATAAGGATTCCGTTATATTATTTATGGCAGCAGGTATATCTACTGATGAATATATGACCTTATAGGCCAAATTTATAATTTTATATTCATTCTAAAAGGGGTAAGAAATAGAAAGGTTTTTTTAAACCAATCCCAATGATTTAGTATCACATTTTTCTTACCATTCATGATACTTTGAAATTGAAAGGATATTTCACCACAAAAATAACCAAGATAGAAAAAATCCAAGATTGAAAAAAATCTCTTTTGAATTATCAATAGAGATTAAAGGGATAATAGGCGTTAGAATACACTCGTCCTACGGCTTATATTTGTGTTTCATTTTGACTATTAGTTAAATAAGTATGCATCCCACACCAAATTTTAAAAAGCCACAATAAAAATATATTCGGAATTTTAAAAAAAAGTGAGCCAGCGACGATTCCATTCAGTTTGAGAATAAAAGCGTCTGGTAAATCAACGCTAAAACATCGTTGTGGAATTCAACAGTAGGGGTCAAGGACGCGTGAAAACTCACATGTTAGAGTTACTTCCCTTTATATTTATACGATTTGAAAATCGCTTGATGGATGGCTCAAGCGTTTTATGATTAACTACTTTATTTTGGGGATTTATCGGATTTTAGAGGGATTTTGATGTATAGGTAAGTCCACTGATGGATATATACTGTTATTGTCCAAATTTGAGTGAACTTAAAATTTTATGTTCGTTCTAACGCCTATTATCCCTTTAAAATGTACATACATTTGCTCTCAAGACTTTTATTCCTCGGCAAGACCATATTTTGTTTTAAAAAAATTGCAGGAAAGGAAAAACCAAATAATTTGTTTGTGAAGACAGGAGCGAAAAAACCTTATCAAAACCATAATTATTCTGGATTCTCCTACTTCAGGGTATTGATTTCATCAAAAATCGTATATTCCAATCTTAATTGAAATTCCTGTTGCAGTCGCATCAAAATTAGACAAACAGTGCATTCTATTTTTTAAAATTTAGACACTTAATTAACATTCTTCAAATTAACCTTTCGACCTGACCTGTTTTAACCAATCATATATCTGTCCTCTCCATGAATGCCGTTTTGTAACAAATGGGAATTTAGCCTCGAAAATACACCAATGTACAGTCACCAGTTTTTGGTCTGGAGCCATGTTGGCTCAGTGCCTTAGATGCTTGCTACGTTAGATCCTTGCTTAATATCCTGAAGGTGCAGGGTTCAATCCTGGTCAAGATTTTTCAACCCAGTTTTCCCTTATCCGTGATCCAGTACGAAAGGGCTGATATGAATGTCTAGTCAATCAGAAGAGACAATAAACTGAGGCCTCTTGTACTACAGATCCCTTGACAGTTGGAAATTTCAAAACAGGGGTCTGGGCAAAATTTCCCTCATTGCACACTGCTTGGTGTTGCCCTTCTTCATTAACCAGAAGATTACATAAATATAAGTTTATTTCTTAGCTTTGACCATTCTACAACATTTCAGTATCATTTGTACTCACTAAGCTAATATTATCTAATGACAAAACATCTTAAGAATGTGAACACTGTGTATTTCTTGTGAATTGCATCCTAGTTAGTTGATTATTCTTACATCAGACTTCTATTGGGTATATATATATATAAAATAATGATATTTGTCTACCCTATCCCTTTAATAGAACATTATTTCCTTCACACAAATATCAACTTTTTTTTAATGAAATATTGATAAAAATCAATCCATCAATTTGTCAAAATAAGGCAGGAGAATTTTTCTAATATATTTTAGTATTCAAATATTGGTCGTAGACAGTGTATGAATTAAATAAAATGATACATAACTGCCGTTAGAATCAATATAAATATACATCAAACTTTAGACATACTTCATTTCAATCCATTTCATTTCAATAAACTTTGCGTTTCACAAAATATCATAAATAACTTGTACGAACCTTTCAATTTTCATAGGCAGACATGCTTTGAACTGTGACAATTCTGGATCTATCATAAACGCCAACCATTTATTTCAATCAAAATTTAAATTAAGGCTGTCAAAGCCAGACAGATTTTTTACACCAGGATCAAATATTCCGTCTGCTCTGGACCGATTACAAAAACTAATATGGTAAAGGCTCAGGAGAGGTTAATTGCTTTATTCAAGAAATATAGAGGAAAACGGGGGTTCGATATGTAATGTTTTTCAAGGTGTAAAAATAGGTTATCATTCTTACAAGATAACATTAATTAGGCTTTACAGACGTAACTCAAAACGTCTTCTCTTAAAGTACAGAAATTGATTCCATGATAGAAGAGTAAATTAAAAAGTCATCGTTTTACCCAGGATGCCAAGTATAAGAAATGCCATGCAAAGGATATTTGGTTCCAGATAAGCTGAAATGTCAATGAATGCTACAGAAGGTAATTAGTTATCTTGAAAGGCTTGATTTGATTTGGTTTTTGATTGTACCAGGTTTATGTGTATCTTCAGAACTGAGTTGTAGTTAAATTGGTTTTTGCAAATTTGGGTCTTCAGCAGATACCATAAGCATATATCCTA
Source organism: Nipponacmea schrenckii (assembly GCA_030562195.1). Classification (NCBI taxonomy): domain Eukaryota; kingdom Metazoa; phylum Mollusca; class Gastropoda; family Lottiidae; genus Nipponacmea; species Nipponacmea schrenckii. The sequence goes on from CM060199.1 coordinate 18,682,048, forward strand.
ACATTTTCTCTCAATCGGCATAAATGGAACTCTAGAAACTCTGTGATATGGTCACAGTAAAGAAAGAAGATTGAAGACACATTAAACAGAAATAGGAACCTTGCATCCCACAAACACCGGTACACACAGTTGTTTCTGCCACAACAAGAAGGGATGTTCAACACTAACAAGAATGATGACTTACAGAATATTTATATAGAAAATAGAAACAGCTGACGCAAGTTGGTGTTGCTGAAACACGCTGAAATATCTTTTCTGAACAGACAAGGCTATGCAGTGTGCAAGGAGGTAAAATTTACTAAGAAAATAACGTGCATTATCCTATTTCTTTTATTTCCAAATGTCAAAATCATCTATACCTAGAACCTACAAACAGAATCAGTTACAACTATATATAGTCACCAGAGATCAAATCTCAATTGAAGGAAACCTCATAATATCTAAACAAAATTTGCTGGTGTCTTCATTAATTCACAATGACAAGTCTACTCAAAATACAAACAATCTTTACAATTAGAAACTGAAAAGACATTTTTAAGAGCTATCAATGCAATAAACATGAAGATAAAACGTAAAATAAAATAAATTCCTATAAACTTGACTCAATATTTGTCTGCTGTCTAACCTATATTTTCTAACACTTCAGGTGCATTCTTCTGGCCATTGATTACATGCAAGTACAGATGCACTAAGAAAATAAACACGGTGGGATATTTTGGCATATTGTGCAGCACGCAGTTTGACTGGAAAAACAAGTTTGTAGACTAAATAATATCAAATTGCACCTACTCCAATTTTCCAATGTCTTCAAAGGATGGAAAGGTGAATTTCAAAAATATAATGCATCAATTTTCAATAATGATGGTAATAAATTTAGAAAACATGATGTATTTCTTTGATGACATTAATGATACTAATATGGTAGGTAGTAAGGCAGGTTTCAATTTTAAAAAAATCGGCTGGCAAAAGCAAATAATATACATTTTACTCTTTGCTCTCTGCATGGCTTTACGTGCAGAAGAGTAGGACTAAAAACTCCATTTATATCATTTCATTTCAAACCCTAGTTAACTGAAACATTGACAGTTACACTTGGTTATATATCAATCATGGCTGGCAGTGGAAAATTCATTTACAACATCCCTGACTAAATATGAAAATTTATTCTGATCAAAACACGAAAGATCAAAATTTACAGCTCAGAAAAACACCTCTAGTTGTCTGTATGTAGAATTTAAATGTCTTTGAGTTTAATAGAAAGATTAACCAATGACCCTCATTGTCTGTGAAAATTCCCAGAAGGCAAAAAATTCAATTCCATTTCCGTTTTTTACAGACAATTTCATTTTATTTTCACATCATTTCTACTGATGATCAGAGAGAAATAGACGTTTAAAAATACTACATGATCATCAACAAGATATGGTTATTTTTGTGCATGACATTAGCAATGAAAGTTTTGCACTGCAGCAGGCAAAAGTGGTCACTCGTTCAATTAAGGTACAAATTCTTCGATATTTAACAAAAAATAATGATGAGTGAAGTAGGCATGCATATATAAACAGGATGATTTATTTCTGATACGTCTGCTGTTTTAAACTCAAACTCTGGTTCTTTCTGTAGGCAACTATTCTGAGACACTATAGTATTTTCTAAGTAGACAGTGCAAGCAGATTGAAAAGCTCCATGTCCATTACAAAAAAATATGTAGCAGAGGTTGCGTGAGAAGGGCTTCAGTTGGTATCATGCAAGACATAGGCTAACCTATTTACAAGCATACTTGTACAATTAAACATCAATTTAATAGCTTATTTGATAAATCTGAATGCTTATGATAATGGTCACTGAAAACTAATACAATGCAATGATAATAACTCTTGTAATAATTCTAAATGCGCAGATTCTTTTTGAGGATGTTTGGAAACAACAGATTGCAGCCATGTCCATCGGCAAGATGACCACTACATTGGTCATCTAGCCAGTGGTCAGTTTAGACATAAATAAACATGTTTACCCCATTCTGGGCTTTATTCTAGACTGAATACATAGTGTGGTTGACGTTTAACATGACATTTGTCACAGTTCAAAGATATTAACCCATAATCATTTCACAACTTCATCATCTCAATAAACAATAGATCCTTTCAGATATAGATGATATATGTTGCTGCTGACAAGGTTAATATAAATTTCTTATCAAATTTGAAAAGGTGAAGAACTCAAGAGTAAAAAGTAATTTGGTAAGATTATTAAATTTTGACTGGTAGATAAGGATAGGTCAGATGAATGACCCAAAGCTATGTCTGTACCTGTGGCTATTTCCATTAATTAGTCTAGACAGTGGTTTACAAGCAATGCTTGATCAACTTTAACCAAATCTATTTCATGCTTATAAATAATCACTTTAACACAAATACAGACTGATACATTTCCAAACATACTATCAAGTGCTAATTTAAACGACAGACAAGAATCTGAAATGAAGCAATTTAAGCTGTCGCAGAAGGAAAATCTCGCGAAATTAAAGCGGAAGCACTGAAAAGAACATCATCAGACAGAATATTATATAAAGTCTGGCATTTATAATGTAAGCAATTAAAAAGAATTGTCCTGACTTTGTGACGAGAATGGTAAACTCTTGGTGGAATCATGAGAACAGTAAATCACATCCCTAAAGCATCCTTTCAGACGATAAAATGATGTCAATTAATGAACATGGTATTTGGAGGAACCAATTGGGAATTCAACACACACACATATTGATGTTGTGGATAGAATATGTTTAAAAGAATATAATAAGCTAATTAAAGATAGGTTTAGATCAGTCAGTCCAATATAAATATCAGTGTAGGAACAGTTTTTATTATTTCCATAGAAATAAGATATCTTTTGAATTCATATGTTTCTGAGATAAGGGAAGATAATACATATCTCAAATCATGGCCACAATGAAATAGGTAGGTAGCATCTCTGGACAAACTCATCAACTGAACCAACTTGCATATCTAGGTTCAGAACAGGCTGTTCTAAATTTCTTCATTTACATTACAGTTAAAGCATTTGGTCTAAGAAAAAGTTTTCCTTTGTAGCATAAGTGAAAACCATTCTTATTACAATTTTCTGTTGAACCTAATTCTGTTCTGACAAAGACGATTTTTATTATACAAAAGGGGTAATGCATGCTTGATGTACACCATCTTTTGGTTAAATCTACAGCGTTTACATTCAAGCACTAACATTTTGTTACTCAGCAAACTGAATGAATCTCCTGTGCTGAAAACTTGGACCATATTAAATATCATACTCATTTGACAAAACTTTTCATCATCTGATTGGGCTAATGAAACTACACACTGAAGGCATAGTGGGGAATTTTTCCAATAGTATACTCATTTTTTTTAAATTTCAAATAGTGAGGGAACTGAAAATACTACATTCAACCCCTTCAGAATAGCAAGGTTCCCATTGTGCTGAGATATCACAAAAGACAACCTAATCCAGAAGTCTATATATAGCATAAACCATGATTCAAATACACCTATTATCTTGACATTTATGCATGATGTCAACAATATTTACTGCTAAGCTGGTCTAGACTATGTTTTTTTTATCATTTATGCATCATGTTTTATTGGATCACTTAGTAATAAAATTTAATATTCCAAAGTTTGCTACTTTCTAATAAATTAGTTTCTGTTCTGATCTGATATCTTGTTATACAGTAAAGAAAAAAGCCACTATATTTCACAATTATTACTTCTTTGTTCAATAATAAACTCTTTAATTTACATGGATCAGAATTAGCTTTAATACACAAGGACATGATCCTGTTACATTCAGCTAATGGAGACAATATATAATATACTTTTGGCTTTGATATTTCTCATATTATCTGTACCCATTTACAATTAAAGATTGTTGAACTTTCAAATGCTGACCAAGATATGATCCCAATAGCAAATGAACCCTAACCCCAACCACTGTGCTACAGAACCCCACAAAACTTAAGTCTGAAACTCTCTCTTATAACCTTTGATCTCTTCACTCTCAGTCAATGTAGTTTTAGGTAAAATTACCCTGATAGAGAGGAATCCTGAAGACAATGATTCCTGGAAAACTGCCATGCAGACAGACCATGTTTTTAAAAAGCATTCTTATCGAACGTTTATCATATCATGTTTTGAACTAAGAAAATTCAATAGCCAAGATTTCTTCTTTCAACAAATATTGTTTGATTCCATCTCTCAGACAATTCGTATTTTTTTTTAAAAAGGTCTGAAATATTTCAACTGGAAAGAAATTGTTTTCGATAAAACGATAAAAAAACGAGAACATGTCTGCCATTTTCACTCGAGTTGAAAACAATTGCAAAGTCTTTATTTGTTTGATGCACAATTGTTCTTCTGTCAAGTTAGTCTAGACACTCTCTAAATACAAATCATCACTCATCTATGGAAAATTGATTAAAATATTCAGACATTTCAACTGGAGGTTAATCTGCCTATAGCCATGTCTGATGGTTTTCAATGTCTTCTTGTATATCACCAATTTAGAATTGAAGTTGAATAAAACATGAGAAGTGAGTCTAGAACATGAAGGTTGTCATATTTGATGCTATCTTTTTTTTAATACCCAAGAACAGTCTGGTAATTTAAGATCTATTTGTGTGAAGACCAAAATGGCCTTTCAGTTTCAACCACCAGCATCCTCTTCAGAATCTTTGAAGTGCAATTCACACTCGTTTCAATCGATTGCTGATTTGTTACATTCAACCAAATTGGAGGGAAAAATTAAAAATACATAGATTGAAACCTGAAAGAAAGAAACCTGCAATCTCTTTAAAAATGCACATGCTATTGAACACAAATATTTCAGTCCATTTTAATAAAAGACCTTAAAAAAAGTTTCTCCAGACTTACTTAATCTCATCTGATATTCCTTAAGGCCTAAGTGTTTTGGGCTGAATCTCATTGTGCAATTTAGTTTTAGCTGTTTTAGAAGATCTTCTGCTACAGAATCAACTAACAACTAATCAAAATATGACTTTTGCATCTCCAGGGGAATAGGTTGCACAACTGTACAACTATTAGCCGTTGAAAAAGGTTTGGCAAGTTTTTCTGTGTTTCCTCAGAATGGACAGGAAATCGGGCCAAGAGAAGATGTGCAAGAATGACCTGGGTACATATGATGTGGATTAATTAAACATTTAGATAACTAATATTAACTATTAGGTTCCCTTTTCCTTACAATGCTGATGTCCTTGTTTTTGGTGCTCTGAACCACATTTTTCTAGTGTATTGCCCCATTGACTGAATGTGAGACAGGACCATGTCCTTGTGTATTGGGCCTAATTCTGACCCATGTAAAATAAAGAGTTTATTATTATTATTATTATTATTATTATTAATATTATAACAGATATAGGTTTTATCAGCTAACTGACTAAATCATTTTAGTGTCGAATTATTTCATTTCAAAAAGTGACATGTAAGATGAACATTAGTCAAACTTTACATAGGGTAGGACAACTGACAGACATTTTAACACCAATTGACCTTTTATTACACAGTAAGGATGTTAAAATGTTAATAATTTAGCTGGTATATAAGTGCACTTGATATATCATAGCACTTGCAACAAGGCAAAATATGAGCATATATTTATAGCTCCCATAAATCTCGCATTATCCAGAAAATCTTGACATCTTTTTTATTTATGTTTAAATCCTAGAAACATGGTTTTTTTAAACTTGAAGATTTGAAATACTAGATTTAGTTTGTTAAGAATGGACCATCCTTAGTTAAATCGTGGGCTAGCGTGGGTTGAATCACACTAATTCTAAGAAAGACCAGCCGTACAGTCATTATGATGTCACAGTTTGATTTTCTGAATCAGTCTACATCCTATTTATATATCATTTACAGTTAATTGTTTTTATTACGTAACCTAGACTTTTTTAGCATCAAACTTATCTTTATTCAATAAAGTAGCCACTGAATATAGAAAAAGTATACAAATACATTTTTTTTTTGGTGGCCTTTATGTCTCTAATGTTTCTTCATTCCTTAAATTTTGTGTTATGCAAATATTTGATTTTGCTTTCTAAAGGGCGCAATATTGTGCCTAATATTAGTATTTGATCTTGCATATTTGAACATGTGGTTGCCTAGCAAGATATGCTGATAAATTTTCAGTATATCCAGTATATCATTCAAAAAAACTAATCCAACATATTGTTGATTTAAACCAACACAAAAATTTTAATAAAATTTTGACATAACTGTCACCTCTATTGCATTCACAAACCACATTTTGCAATACTAAAGTGTATCAATAAAATCGTGTTTGTATCAAAAAAACATATTCTAACTGGCATTTATTAAGTCAAAAGCAGAAATAACACAAAAATAATCATTCACATATATAAAAACTGTAGTCTCTAATAGTGTTCATAAATATTTTTGATGCAGTCAAAAACATTTACATCAGTTAAAAACTGTAGTTTCTATTGTTCTTACAAGCCAATTGTGTTCTGATAGATGAATTGACAGGGTGAAAGCAATTTACGACCACATTATTATGTATAAATCACACACAATTTTTCTCAGGATGGCATGTGGCATAATGAATGAGAATGGTCTTGTGAATACCTTACAATATATTATCTACAGTGTCTTTTCCTTTACATAAACATTACCTTACATTGTCACAATGTACTAATAACACAATATTTCTTTCAGACCAATGTTTCCCATTCCAATGAAAGTCTGTACCAGAACACTGTAACACCAAAATTACTTTTAAAGCCCTAAGCTTACTAAGAGCCATTACTACATAACAAATACTGGAATATGCAGCAAATAAGCTCAATGCAATACCTATTAAGCAATGACTTCCTCTCTAATTATACCAGGCTTCCTAAGCTTGAGTAGTAGTACAAGCAGCACAGCAGAAATCAAAGAGTAAGTAAATGCCACTGCCCTGACAAAATTTCCCTTACGAGCCCATTAGGTGCAGAAGAGTAAGACATAAAATCTACATTAATTCGTTTCTCAACCTTGAGACCTAGTTTCTATATATAGTTTTACTAATTTGCGGATTTATTAACAGCATAAAACGATTACAATGGCTTTACTAATTTAATGCTTTTCACTGTGTGGTTGCAGATTCGCACTCTACAAACCAAGATGATAAATCAGAAAATGTTTAAATTTGATTTTAGATCCTGGTTGGAACAAATAACATGTCAAAAAGTTCACCACACAATTCTAAATACCGGTATCATTTTCTTATCCTTCTCAACTCATAAGCGGATAGTCTCAAAGATCCTGGTTGTAATCAGTCTATAGTAGGTTTCAGAAGGAAGCATTATGATCTGGTGTTGTCTAAAAGCATGAGATTTACCTTAAATTGTAGCCTACATAAAATATATTTGTTTATGCACCAAACACAATTTTTAAATTTCTGACCTACTTAACTTTGAAATTTTGGGTAACATGAAGCTTTTAAGAATAGGATTTACTGTAGTTTCTTTACAAGTGTCTAAAGTGAGGTAGTTTTAGCACTTCTAAAACCCAATATTAAAGAGTCAGACAGTTATGGAGTTTAAAAAATGCATACATGGTACCAGATTAAGACCGTTTACATTGGCAGCTATAAAGCGGTCCGTTCTCGGACCAGACCAGGCCGCGATAAAATCACAACTTGACTCTGTTTACATGAACAATATAACAAGAGTTCCAAAATAATAATTGACAAGGTCCATTTTTATGAAAGAGATAAATTTAAACTGCTATGTAACCCTGATGAAAAGTAAAATGCCTCCCGATAATGATCAAATTCCGCTGGAAAAAGTGAAGGTTGATCAATGCGCACATTTTCCAGAACTGGAACCCGTCTGAGAACGCTCACCATTTACATTACCGGTACACAAAATTCATTCTGAGAATGATAGGCTAAGTTTTGTAATGTAAACAGGGTTAAAGACTCTACACTGGTCAATAACCCTCAATGACTAACAAGTGGCTTGTGCCAGTCACAAAGTTCAAGTACTTTGTACAGGGACTTAGTATATAATGATTTATATTGACATTCTAAGGAACTGGAAATTTTGCAGAAATATTAATATATATATATACTTGTAATAAAATCAATTTGAATTGGAGTTTATATTTCAATTAAACCTTAGCTACTTCAAAACATACTTACAAATTTATTATAAGTATAACTTTTTCTCTGAAAAAGCAGACAGCTTAATAAGAAAGATTCTTAATTATTAGCAATAAAAATTGAATTTTATTTAGTAAGAGAGAATGTTCATTTTAGTAAGAATGGATTGTTCAATTGAATAAAAAGAAGGTTGTACTTTATAGGTAAGAAAGACTGTACTTTATTGGTAAGACGGTTGTACTTTATTGGAAAGAAAGGTTGTACTTATTAGCAAGAAAGGCTGTACTTTATTTTGAAGGTTGTAGTGATTGGCAAGCAAGGCTGTACTTTAAGAAAGGTTGTAATTTATTGAAAAGAAAGGTTGTACTTATTAGCAAGCAAGGCTGTACATTATTAAGCAAGGCTGTACTTTATTAAGAAAGGTTGTACTTTATTGGAATGAAAGGTTGTACTTATTAGCAAGAAAGGCTGAACTTTATTTAAAAGAATGGTTGTACTAATTAGCAAATAAGGCCATACTTTATTAACAAAGGTTGCATAATGGTAAGAATGGTTGTACTTTAGTAGTAAGCATGTTTGTACTTAAATTGCAAAAAAGGTTGTACTTTATTAATAGGAATGGTTGTACTTTAATAGTAAGCATGTAAGATAGGTTAATATCTACTTTATTGGCAAGAATGTTTATAGCACTCTTTAAGCACAGCCTAAATCTATTTATTAATATTTATGAATTAACTGAAAGTTCCAGACAGATTTTAATGCTATTTATTTTCCACAATGGAGAAAATAGAATTCAATTAATTATATGCCAGACACTGCAATCCACAGAGAAAACAATACATATTTCCATGCTACTCAGACAAAACTCAATGCCTTTGAGGCACTAGTTCAATGTTTTTTTTCATAAAATTATTGTATTGTTGTGGGTTTATAATTAAAATAATTGATTTTATCATAACAAACATAGGTTACAATAACAGTTGGTATAAATCTATTCATACAATATTAAAGATTAGCAAAAAGAAAAATGGACCCAGGTTAGATATGCCCATGTTTAAAAGTGGTTCAAATTTTTAGGTCACCTTTATAATCATTAACTTCAAAGATATGGTTTATGAAAATGGTGTTGGAAACTGAAGATGCTATGAATTTTTCAAACTTAGTGATCATGGGTTAGAACATTCTTATTCTCATATGTTCCAAAGCTTTGAAAATGAAGGAGCTAGTCTTTTCAATTTTTTACAGCACATGGGTATTTTCTAATCAACAGAATTTTCTATTCACAAAAAAACCTTATGGTTAACATCAACATTTTTAATCATTATGCATCTATTCCAAGTTTAAGACAATTTTCTTAATTTGACAACAAGGGAAATAACTCTACTTCATATTATTACAAATCATTTCAATCTGGACTTGATAACCATTCTATAGACTTTTATCTCAGACTCAGTTCCAACTAAATTTAGTGAAACTTTAAAAAAAATTGTACAAAATAGAAAGAACAATATCAAGCCTACTTATAAAACCATCAATAATATTTTTTTTTTTTTTAAAAGGCTAATAAAGAGAAGTGAAATTTTTATTAAAACAGAGCATTTAACAAAAATGAATATTTTTATGACTGAAATGTGTGAATAAACAACATTTTGAAAATTTTTCAATGTTTTTGTGTTATTCTTCAGTTTAAAAATGTCAATCAGACTGAAAATAAAGGTGATCATTAGTCTTATGTGGTTCAACAGCCAGTTTAAATCTGTCTAGCCGAGATTATTGATTTTGACTACATTACTCTTCTAATGATTTATCAGATTGTCACAACCTGAAGTTCAATATGTCTGCAGCGGAAAGATGCATGACAATACCGAGAGACTATAGTGTTTAGTAATATATGGTTTTCATCCTGGACAGACTATTTAAGTAGCCTCTTTTAAAGTCTAAAAGCTCGAGACATACCTACACTCCTAATGTGAAACTTATCTTACTATTAGAAAACTTGTGGTCTTAAGGAAATATGTCATTCAAGTTTAATTTTCATCTTAGTATCAGACAGACAGCTTAGAATCATAGAAACAACTCCTCTTTTTCTAATTTTATATCAATTTTCTTAACCACTTTATTATTCAAATGAGTTTCCACACCAGTGAAGTTTACATCTTACATTTCTGTAAGGAAAAAAGGGAAATTTCAAAGCAGAATTGGGTTCATTAATGTCAAACTGGAAAATAATGCATGTACAGGGAAAATGAAGGAATGAACCACGCAGTGTGCAAAAATTTGCAAGATCAAAACATACCGATACTCATTCTTTAACATTTTTTAATCTGTAATATGGAAATTTTTTTGTTGCATAACATTTTCTGTGTTAGCTATAACACTGTGTGCTTCCTAAAGCTGGAGTGAATTCAAGTTTAAAAAAAGGAATTTTTTATTTTTACTTCACTGCACTGATAAGGATAATGGTGATAAGGAAAGACCAAGGAAAAGTTTCATCATGACAACAACACTACTCTTTATTTTTCCAACTGATAGAGGCACAGTGGTATGTTGGGTCTCTCGTATCATGTAACCAATTGTACCTTGACAGTTCCAGAAAAGGAGCAGAAGTCTGAAATCTACTGCTTTTATGCGCTGGCAAATTTTACAAATCATAAACAAGTATTCCCAGACAGTATAAAGTGGTTGATAATCTTTCCACAAACTACAACATCAATACAATGGCATTTTCAAAATAATTTCAAGCATCATGATTTATTTGTCTGATGAATTCAAGACATGGCTTCAATTTGGCATGAAGTTACATGTTATATAATGTCTATTGATTCCAGTGTATCAATAATTCAACAATAAAATACTGATACAGAGGAATACTCACTTCTGACAAGTATCTATATATGAGTTTACTACATGCGTAATAATTGGACAAGAATATATTTCAAGTAATAATATAAAACTAGAACTGCGTTGCAGTACTGAAGGGTTCCTCTTAAAGGTTTTATTTAAAAAGTTAACATATGTCTAAATGTTAACAAAATCAAGTGATATTAGAACTCTTTAACAATTCATGTGTTGCCATTCAAATTAAGTTCAACTGGCCTCACTTCCAGTAATATTGCGTGACTGTGTTCCACTCAAGTTTCTTAAAGATCGCACCGGTAGATTTTGAGAATTTCAAGGTCATCTGATATAACCCCAACAGCAATAGTAAATCTTATAACGTTACTTACCTTTAAACTCAATTTTCTCAAAAACAAAAAAAAATTTCAAAATTCCCTTCGAGCAAAAGTTAGTAAAATAAATGTATTATTTAATACAATAATGCTTTTTTGGTTTTGAATTTAATCCAAAGACTAGTAGCAATTTAAGTATCAAAAAATTGTAAAAAATGATGTTTTTCTTACTTTCGGGTCACTTCCGGTCAACATATGGCAAGAAATTTGGTACCAATAGATAGGTATTTAAATTTGGCATCTATTGACACCACTTTTATACAAATTGAATGATATTTGTCAAAGTTATGACCAGTTATGCAATTATGCAATTATCTATTAGGGGAGATAACTTATCACAATTATGTTTGTATGAGTATGTATAAGAAGTCAATATACATCTGCAAACGTTGTTTTAAGAAAAAAATGTTGAGAATGTAAAAAATTGAAATTTTGAAAATATGCAAATTCAAAAAATGACTTTGAAAAATTGCATAAAAGTGAAAAGTCAAAGAAGCTTATTTTTGCGTTAACATTGCCCGGTGTATAATCTGAAATCATTTTTCAAATCCATTGATTAGTTGCTGAGAAAAAACGACATTTGTAAAAATGGAAACGCATTCAAAATCGCATACTTCGCGCATGCGCAGAAGTCTGGAATTACATTTAAAATCTAAGTTGTAACAACATTATCAGGAAATATGAAAGTTTCGTAAAGATCGCACTGGTAGATTTTGAGAATTTCAAATGTGTAAAAAAAAAAAAAAAAAATAATAATAATAATAATCTTTACAGAAATAATAGTGTTCCTCGCGAAAGCTGCGCTGCGAGGAACCCTAAAAATGATTCATGTGACTGCAGGCAGTTCACCAGTAAACTCTTGCAAGAATAATTTCTCAATTCATGTTAGGTAACATGGAGCTATTTCAACTTTCTCAACAAAGAAAATCATTTGATAGGGTATGTACTTCCCCTTCAGGATGGGTGTCCTCAACTGTATCAATTTGAAATCAAAAAATTACCCAGTCATTTTTGAGAACACCTCATGCTATTCTACAACTTTGTTTTGTCAATTCTGCAAGCCATCCCCAATATAAGATGTTTCTCAAATTTCTTTGTTTCTTTGATGACTAAGTTGGAAGTTATTACCAAAAGGAATATCTCTCTGAGGTCTTGTTCTGTTTACTGGAAAACCAAATCTAGTTTAACAATATAACATCACAAAAGCTATTAGCTCTTTTAAATTTATTTCTTTTACTGGAAAATTGAGTCTAGTATGTCTTGAGACTCTATACGTACAAATGTAACATGTATTTTATTGGAAGTGGGAAATACCTTTATACATAGAAAACTTATAAAACAACATCAATTGTTCAAATGAAAATACTTTATTTGGTCTGACTTAGATCAATATAATATAATTCTGAGACAAAATTGACAATCTATATTCCACACAACACAAATTAAGCATTGATGTAGTTCGTTTTTCTCTAGACGAACTAGTCGATCAGTGATAATATATAATACGCTAATTCAATTTTCCATGAAGTGTTTGGATTTTTTTACATGTTAGTCTAGACGCTTCTTGATTCAATATTTATAACAAATTCTCTAAAGTGACATGGAAAAACATCGCAGGGAAAAAAGACTTCAACTTGAGCTTGATGAACTTGATATGAAAGGCTAACTTTCATCTAATGTAAAGTCTGGAAATTTTAATATTTTGAATATATCTGATATTACACATAAAGGCTTGACTTTATCCTAATCAATATCTGCATAAATAAGATAATAAATTGAATTTCATTCCTGACTAGACCAATGCATATTATCAATAGCTCTTACATTATCATTCTCTTATGTATTGTCAGTTTTATCATTGCATCAATACCTTTGCTTATCAGTTGGGAGTCTCTTTGACGAGTTCAACTTGATTTGCTAACAATCAATTCCTAACCATATCTCAATAATACATGTTTTTTATTCAATTTTTATATCCAACTGACTAACCTACTCATAGACACAATTCTCTTATCAACCAAGAATGATAAGTTTGAATAAAACTGATGACCCAGTTTTATCTAGTCGATCCCTATTCAAAAAGGTCATCACAGAAAATTGAAAAGCCATGCCTAACTTGGGGCTTCATAGCATTTTTTGGGGTAACCTTAAAAAATGAAATAATATTTTAAGTCTTAAAACTATTTTTGCTAGGCAATGGGAATGGGAAAAATATCCCAAAATTGGCATTATCATTCTTTTTTTTTTTATTTCCAACAGTCAAAGGCTTTTTAGTGTAAACATCATGTATCACTCCAGCCTCGGTTTATTTCCTAATCTTCATAACTGACTACATTATCTGGACATATGTCTCAATTGATCCCTTGACCTTCAAGTCACTGAGCCACAGTTTGACAACAGAAACATTGGACTTCTACCAAACCTTACAGGCAAATGGCAAAGACCAAACTGTTCCCTATCACAACATACTATACACTACAAAGACCTCACTGGAAAGAACATTGCATAAAATTCAGTTAAAGGGAGAGAATAACCCGAAGTGACCATTGATGAGAAGCCTCAAAGAAACAATAAAAAGCAAATGATTAAAAAATTTCAGCCCACAAAAGTTGTTGACAATTAAAGGGAGCTAACTCCATTCAGTATCTTTCATAAGTCAGACCACACTAATTATCATTTCAGACATGCATATTATCATTTTCGTTGATGTTAATACTCATTATCCGTAATAATACAACTTCTACCCTATATCAAACTGTACAAAGCCTATTCCATATAATAAATAACAGCCCTATATTTAAGCTTTTCACTGTTCACAAGACCATGTAAATTACAATAACTACTAGCATGTCTCATGATGAGTCCATGAGTATGAATCATTTGGTTTTGATATCAAGGAAATTGCTTCATTAATCACTTCCTAAAAATAGATTGTGGAAGATGAGGGTCAAATGATTATTACCTCATCTCTAGCGAATGCCAAAAAATATAAGGGATTGTTTTTTGTGTTACAGATCATTAGCCTACATACAGCCAAAGGGGATTTAATGAATGCATTGTTGACATTTGCAGGCTATTAAATAGGTTTAAAATTAATCCGCTGAACAAAAATTATCACACCACTTAAAAAATTGTCTGAAGAGTAGGACTTAAAACTCCATTCATTTCATTTAAACAATTGTCAATTAAAATTTAACATTAATTAATTATCTTTTCAGTACCGGTAGCCTTTTAGTTTTATGTCTTTCTCTTATCACAGTAGACCTATATATAATACTATTCAGCATTCCCTAACCCTCTAAAGCCAATCCAAATTTTTAAGCATGACACATTTTGAATCATTGAACATGTAAATTCCTAATCTAATCTCAATAAGATAGTCAATACTACAATAGATAGGGGTCTATCAATATCTGCATAGATCTATTATCATCACAGGCATTTTATTTCAGTTAAAAATGGCATGAAACAGCTCAATTGCAGACTATTAACAAACTGTTTTCTTTTTCTTTAGATCTAATTTTCTGAATTGTATAGGTGATTTTCCTCGTCGTCTCTTTGTGCTTGACATTTTAATTTGTACAGGCAAGAACGCCATCACTCAGGGTCAGGGTCAAAATGACACAGCCATGTCGGTAAAATGTTTGAGCTTTTAAAGATATTAAATTAACTTACTGAATTGATTCCACTTCAATAGTCGTATCACTAACATTAACTACACGGTAATATTTAACCAAATTAATATTTGGTTTTATTTCTTGGTCGTTTTCCATGCAAATTTGTTATTTTTTTTTTTTACAAGCACACAGAAATATAGGAGTTATTTACCCCTGATAAGGACGTCCTTTTCCACCTTCAATTTATTTCAATGAAAACCTCAAACTTTACACTAGTTATCTCCCTTTGACCAAAGAGATAATTATTACTAAAACCTTTTTGATATCAACACAAATTACGATTACGATTATTCTTTGCAACTACATGATTATCTGGTTGTATTTTCAGTCCATCCTCGTGATACCCAAAGCATTTCATACAATTAAAAACTTTCACGCTGTTAATTAGCACCAGTACAGGTAAATATACTTTCAAATTAGCCATAGCAATAAATGGTAATTGTTAGTCATTTCATTGATAGGAACTGTTTATAGCATAAACATGGCCAAATTCAAAAGGATCGTTTTTTATAGCTTTGAATATTTTGTGGCTTTGAATATTTTTTGAAATAAGAAATATGATCTATCCTAGTAAAATTATAATATTTTGTCTGAATAATTTTCTTGCCATGACATTGCAGTGGCAGGAATCTCCAGCCAAGAAAGCCTACAACCAACCATTATATCAATACTAAAGTACCTGTACATTAAATTATGAGTGATACTTATTTAAAATATTGTAATAGTAGCTTAGATTAAAAGTACATATGTCTTGGCTTAGTAAGTGTGGCTTAATTTAAAATATAGTAATAGTAGCTTAGATTAAAAGTAGCCTAAATAAGCCTATGTCTTCGCTTAGTAAGTGTGGCTTAATTTGCTAGCAGATATTGTCTTATTAGGCTATTGATAATACTTATTGTCTGCTATTATTTCGTAGGAGGCAAGACTACTGACCAAGTTTTAGACTTAAACTTTTCACTATAGTACTACACCAATTTACATACTCTGAAAGAAATAGTTTGTCGATCAAATCAATTATTTAATTAAGGCCAGCAATGTTGAATGTTGTATGTTGAAGTAGTTGATGATTAAAAGCGACTAATCATGATAATTCAATTATTCTAATGTTAATAAGACCAGTCCAGACAGCCACTTCCTGTCTTCTATATAGACCGGATATCAGTACTTCTAACATTTCAAAACCAACTTATCTTGCATATGTCAATCTTTTTTCATTGAACTCTGAAATAACGTAATCAATTTATTTGATTGATCGATATTTTCAATCACAGACTTGGGAATAAGTGTTGATATGTAAATGATTTTTTTCTCCACAGGCGAAATAGAGTGAATGCAGCCTAGTTGAATTGAAGGATACAGTTCTAAATTTCTGCACCCTAATGATGCTTTGAAGTTGAATATTGATTAAAAGATAGTCAAGACTAGAGACTCCAAATTACTTGTCTGATAGCTTGACATTGAAAGGGTAATTGGTAGAAAGTTTCATCCAGATGTACCTACTTACCTGATGCCATGAGTGTGACACATAAAACTTACCTTTGCCAATCCTCAACAGTGGTATGACAAATGAAGAATGAACAAAATGTAGTGTGCCGAATTTGCTCTGTTATTTGAGGTCTTGCTGCTTATTATTTTATTGCATTGATATGTTAAATGTGTCTAATTGTAAATTCTACAGGGGGCCTAAATTGATTTCACTATGAAGTTATTCATGAAATATATTTCAGAAATGACTCTAATAAATTTAGCATATATATTTATCTGATGTCTATTTGTAAACAAAAGTTTATTATGGATCATATACACACTAACTATTTTGATTCATATATTGATAATTTCCATTGGAATTTAATAAGCATTCTTTAATTCAAATATACTGTAGATTTTATTGTATAACATAAGGCACTGCAAATCTTATTCATAGCTTGCAGCAGATATTTTGATGATTCTAATTTGATTCAAATTGTTTATTCCATAACTTGTTTTGTAGTTTATGTTTTTTCATTGACCTAATATTTGATTTCTGATGACTTAATTTTACCAGAGGGTAAAACACTGACACAGATAGGCCTACTACTTAGAGCATTATAAATATGTGGATTATTTTATCTGATAACACCTTTTATCGCTTATCTAATTTGTACAAACACCACTTGCCTATGAACTCATGTGTAATTACATGACAATGTGATATCTTGTACAAAAGTTCTCTCAATAATGAAAAAGTTGGGTAAATGACTTAAAAATATTAAAATTAATTGCAAAATAATATTTTTCTTGGTGTAATGGATCCTGTAGCTGAAGGTCGATCTGACATTCCGAATATTTTTTATCCAATATCTCTGCTTTCAAACAAAAACATTCATTTGTTAATATCATATTGATTAGCAGTAGGCATTATGAACTACCTATACCTTCCCTTGTACTGTATGTTAGGACTGGAATGTTTTTAATTATGTACATTTTGTTGTTGTACTTATAGCTAAAAAATTCAGGTTACTTTTATAGTATAGGCCAAATGGATAATAGTGTAATTCATCGTATTATTTGTAGCCAGTATACGTATTTACTGATACATGTATGTACATATGTGTACAGTGTAAATATATGAATGAACATTATAATAAAAAATTTGTATTAGGTACATAGTTGAAATTAACATTCCTCTTTTTACCACGGATGAGTTAAACTTTAAGCTATATATGAATATTAATGATGTATACATTCATATTATCATTGTTATTCATATTTCTAGTTGTTACAAATATTCGGACACAGTGCGAAACAGATATTACTATATATTTAATGTCTCTGTTTGCAATATAGGCCATCTACATATACATTATCAGTCATATTAAATTTGAACATAGCTAACTGCTATGCCAGCTCTGATGACAAGTTGTAGAATCATGATTTATTTGTGGATTAAGCTTTTTTTTTTTGTCATGATTTTTTGGAGAAAGTTGAACATTTGTATCATGATTTATTTTGGGGTTTAGTTTCTTTGTATAATGAATTTTGGGAAAACTTAAATAATTTGTGGGAGGAATAAAACATTTGTAAGGTTTAGGTTCTTTTTATCATGATTTTGTAAGGTTTAAGTTCTTTGTATCATGATTTTGTAAGGTTAAGGTTCTTTGTATCATGATTTTGTAAGGTTTAGCTTCATTGTATCATGATTTTGTCAGGTTTATTCTTTGTATCATGATTTTGTAAGGTTTATTCTTTGTATAATGATTTTGTAAAGTTTATTCTTTGTATCATGATTTTGTAAGGTTTAGCTTCATTGTATCATGATTTTTTCAGATTTATTCTTTGTATCATGATTTTGTAAGGTTTATTCTTTGTATAATGATTTAGTAAAGTTTATTCTTTGTATCATGATTTTTTAAGGTTTAGGATATTTTTATCATGACTTTGTAAGGTTTAGGTTCTTTGTATCATGATTTTAAGGAGATAAAGAACATTTGTACAATCTATGTGGGCTCCAGATTGATTTGATGCGTGTTGATAATATTTTTTTATTGTATTGTTTTGGTTATTTTTGTGAGATTTTACCTATTTGCTACAAGCAGATACTGTGAAACCCCTCTAAACCTGCAAGCTGTTGAACCTTAATAAATGCCTGTATGGAGGGGGTTGCCGGTTTACCTGTAGCAGTGGTAATATATAAAAGCATAATTAATTGGATTAGGGATGTGGCACGTGTCATATTCATCTTTCATGCCGTCAATGGATTAATTTCAATTAATACGAATTCAGATGCCGGTTTAGAGAGGCCAATTAACTATAGATCAACTACATCCCAATTAACTTTGGGACTTGATTTTGATGCTGGATTGCCGTTTAGAGAGGGTGCCCGCATACCAGGGTTTACCTCTTATGAATTATAAAGTGATTTGGCCGGGACTTTTCAAATATGCCAGTTAACAGGGGATTCCAGTTTACAGAGGATGCTGTTTGGAGGGGTTTCACTGTATATCTATCCTTCAATATCCTTTGAAAGATGATGTGTGGAAGATGTATAATCTTTGTAGCATGATTTATAATCTTTGTAGCATGATTTATAGAAGATGTGTGACATTTGCAGCAAATATTTTTGAATGAACTTTCTATGGTTTATTATTTATGTGCAAAACGGTCTTGTTTATGGATAAGGGTTTTGCTTGAATCTTAGTGTAATAAGGTTAACTAAATTTCTTTCTTTATATTATGGAATGAAGGATATTTGAGTCAAGGTGTAAAGACATATAACCTCTTAGAATGAGCAAACTTACTTAGTGTCAAAACTATACAACAAAATCCCTTTGTAGTCCAATAAATCCACAAAATAAAGTAATGATTCTTAAAAGCATTGTTCAAGAATTATTTAGTTAAATGGATAAATCATGCTATATAGAGATTCTAGTCTGAAGTTATGGCACCTGGTAAGTTACCTTAAATTGTCCATTCTAAGAGAAAGTGTTCCTTTTATCAAATCATGAGACTTACCAGTACAAATGAGCATGATGGCATCTTTATGCATCACGTTTGCAACTTGGTGTATTACAAATGTTACTGCATATATATATATACATTGTAATTGTGAGGGACATTTGAAATGCAAATGGAAGAATCCTACAGGTGTTTTACTTTGTATGGGATTGTACAAGAATCAGGACAGGTTTAAAATGTTGTGTGGTTGTGTATCTGTGTAATTATTCATACTTCAACACTCTTGCTATGGAGGCTAGGATGTATGCACTCACCCATATGGTATTTCTGATAGCGGTAATGTGTCTCGACCAGGATACTGACTATCTCTTGAACTGGATCTTGGTGTAATAACAGTTGATGGTGGGTAGTCTTCTGGCGAAAGTCGTCTGTTGGTTAAAAGGTTGACAACTAGATGAGGGTTTAAAGCATCTGAGCTCCTGACATCCCCGAGTTGAACCCCTGAAACAGGAGATATGCTGCTGCTGGCTGTTTTAGCCGAGCTGCCTGTGAGGTAAAGAGCTTGAGATAGTGATATTGTGGCCGGTGGCATCTTGACCGGTCCCTGAGGTAGAATTCCGACCCGTGATATAACTTCTCCATACTGCTCCGATCTACTGAGGGTAAGTTTAGTGTTCTGCATCATTTCCATGATACTGTTTTTCTTGACAGACAAATCAAAGGGTTCATTGTTGACTGGTGGCTGTACTGTTGATGGGTAGAGAGGTAGATTGGGTACTGCCATTCCTGAATATAAGGATGAGGTACTTGGCTGAGATACTGAGGTATCAGTTAGAGGTAGTCGTACAACAGACTGATCAAAGATGTGGAGGTGGTCAGTCGCGAGGATTGTTCGGCTGATTTCTGAGTGACCCGTTTGTTTGGTGTCGAAATGATTCTTGAAATGTCCAAGAGATGCTTTTTCCTGTGGCTTGAGGTACTGGACTGCTGCCATGGTTTTCATCTTCCCATTTCGAATTGGTGTAGTTGAGTTGTTCCCTGTCAAAGGCACAGAGACAGAAGTAGCTGCATTGTCATATTTATTTTCATAATCTGAATCGGGCTGCTCAATCTTGACATTCGTCAAATCTCTTTCACGTGTCAGGTCATCGCTAGATGAAGACATGGACTTCTGTCCAGATGAAAAAGAGCCTTCTGCATTAGTAGTTATGATTTTTCTCAATATTTTATGGCTGCTTTTATCATTGTTACTGTCTCCATTGCCAGTTGCTGCTTGTTGTGAACCTGAGTTGCTAGTTTCTGGCAGAGGAGAATCCTTACCCTCCACCTCAGATGAGTTATTATTTGAACCATTTGAAGATTGGGTCTGTAGTTTCTCTTTCTTGCATGTCATATTCTTAAGTTCCTCATGAGAGAGGAACTGTTCCACTGTAGTCGGACCATTTTTTGGCTTCTTAGGTGGGGGCATCTTGTATTGAGTTAAGGTGTTCCCATGGTTGTAACATATATGTTTTAGGTACAGCTACAGACCCATCCTTTCTTCTTCACTGCAGTATGTTATAATAACTTCACCTGAAAATATAATAGGTAATATATTAATCTTATTGTATATTAAAACATCTGTCATTGAAAAACAGTTAATAAAGAGAAAAGGAAGTGCTGCAAAACACAATCATTGGTACTTTAAAACAAATAGGATGTAAAGCTCTATTTCATTTAAATTGTGGATTAATCAATCAGGCACTGTTAATATTAATACTCATGAGGTCACTGGTGTCATGGGTTACCAAAATAAAAGTAATAATTGATTTTTTCTTGATTTCTGGTAAAGAATTTTGACATTTAAAACGATAATTCCTGTGAAAAGATGGTTACAAGAAACAATAAAAGAAAAAGAGTTGGACATCCAAACAGTAGGTCTGGAGACAACATGTAAATGTTCTAGAAACTCAACAACACATTACCGGGTTACACATACCGGGTAAATGCATTAAATATTACGAAAACAAGTTGAAAAAATCAGGACATATTCCAACTGAACATCATAAGCAAGTGGACAAGTTGCAGAGAAACCTGTAGCAGATTAACATTAAGTGTACATGATATCCTCAACACCCAATGAAGCTCAAAAACAACCGTTCTGAACAATTTTATTGACTATCCACATAGTGATTAGCCCTTGTTCCATTTTTCACTTGTGTTTAAATCTCTAGAAAAATTGCTTAACATTATGATCACTCATAATGCACTTGGTGTTATGTCATGTCATGTCATGATGACATATCAATTTTCTGAAAATCTATTTAAAATCTTTGATATTGTGATTAAATCAGAAATTAGAATTAAATTTAAAGGCTATCTCCTGGCAAAGTATATTCTGGAGAATATCTTCTGGTATAATGTTAATGAATTCCAATTATAAACTTATGTATAGAGATCTGTAAAGATAATTTCTTGAGATTCCATAGCAAGTCAATTTCATGAACCAATATTTGAACAGCATCCCATACAAGTGACAAGATCTTCAATCAACAACAGGTTATCATGAACTAATCAAATATTAATGATAGATAGTAGGCCTACTGTTCTCTAGGTCGTCATAAAGTTAAGGTGTCCTGAACTCATTTTTCAGTATTGTTGCACTACACATAGAACCCTTTATGGAATAGAGAATTATTATACGCCCACAAATTGATATTGTGTGTCAGTGTCACTATGAAGATGATCCCTATCGATTTTCGAGAGGATCCGAAATTTTTGGTGCAACTCCTGCTCACTCTACAGACAACATTTTTCTAAGGATTCTTTTAATTTTTATTTTGTAGATTATTGTTATGATGTAGATGATCTGTATTGATTATCATAATGATCGGATAATTTTTCACCAAAATTTGTTTTTAACTCATGCTCACACGTTTTCATTCTATTAGTAATATTGTGCAACTCTGCTCACTCTACAGGCAACAATTCTTTATGGATTCTTTTGATATATATTTCAAATGTCAACATTATTATAAAGATGATCCCTATTTACTTTTGTAATGATCTGAGAATTTTTCATGGAAATATTGTGTCTAACTTAAAATTCTACAAAATAGATAGGTACCAGATACACATAAATAAATGTCTTTATCATATATACCATCATTGTATGATTTAATATCAAATTATAGCCCTAAGTGTAACCAGCAAATATGAATCATTCATTGTTTCAAGTCAAATCTCCCTTTCTATTATCCAATTGGTACCTGTGTTACCTGAAGGGCACTAGCCACTTCATTTGTTAAATAAGCACAACCTTAGAATTCCTACAAAATTTTGTTCAATCCACTAGCTCAAACTCCTTATTTTGGTCTCATCTTTTTAAAAAAAAAAAAATTGTAACAACATAATAGTGTTTCTTCCATATTGAAATCACTATTAAACCAAATTACTTTGAATGCTATGAATCTAAACTATCATTTTGATTGAAGAGCTTAGAATATAAATCCTAGATTCTGGTTAAAAACACAATATGTCTCTTCTATTTTTTATCAAACATTCCCTTCAGTAACAAAATGAGATGGAAATACATCAGTTCTTTTGAATGAGACAATGCTTGTGTTCTATTGGCAGTGTAAAATAAAGATCCATTAACTGTTTGAAAAGAAGAGTAAGGTAGACAAGTAAAATCCCCATTGTACACAACTGGGCATTACATATTGGTAACCACATATCTAAAACAAAAACATATACTCTTGTAAAGAATTTATATTGACATTTTGTTGTATGTTTGGAAAGACAAGTTCAATTCAAGAAAACTATAGATCAAATTTTAGAATAATGTATCGCTTACCTGAAAACTTTCATGAGAGCAAAAATCATGTGAAAGTATTACGTTAGCCTTTAAAATCACTATTGCTTTGGGTTGGCGTTTAAAAACAAAATGTAGCAATTACATTCTCCAACCAATCTTCCTAAGGTTTCAAATATGGAGCTATTAATGCCCAACAATATCACTAGGTTTAAACAGCTTATTTACAAATTGTGAACACTCTAGATTTCAAAACTTTTGTAACAAATTCAGATATATCTAATTCATACATATAAGTAAACAGTATAATATAGCATATATTTCAAAATACATAATATACAACATTTTTAATAATGAATATTTTGCATACAGTCTCAGTCTTTAAAGTTTATTTATTTCTCTTTATGCAAATATATATATTATTTAACTACTTTAAATGCAATTATTAAGGAAAATAAATAATAGGACTCGTACAGCCATACACTTCATCTTAAATTTCCTCATTTAACCCTTTTCCCAAGGTGACAGTGACCTAAGCATGAAACCCTAGTATGCTAAGTTGTTTATATCTTTAGAATCAATGAATAGATTATCTGATTGAGGTCAGCTTGTTAACATACAAATATTTAAAAATGCTATATCAAGATGGATTCCCCTAAAAATATAATCTTTAGAAGGGCCAACCGTTCTGATTTTTCAAGATTTTAAATTATGACCTAAAGAGTAAATTTTACCTGAAAATATAACTAATATAAGTTATGTTTCTACTTGATCAAACTCAATATTTTAGTTGAAACCTTCAGAATATAGAGACATATTTCTCTACAATTACGCTTTAAATGTTTACAGTACTTTTCTTACACAAAACAACAACAAAGGCAATCTTCAGCTAAATATATTCAGATATGTTCAGGAAAACATTTCACTTTGATGTAAAGTTGTCATAAATTTTAGCATAGAAGATTTTTGACCTAAAGAAAAACCAGAATACCCCTTTAAAATTGTTCATCGGAATTTTGACTTGAAAAATGATGATTTAATTATTCCTCTATTTGCAATGTCTATGATTTTTTTTAATAGAGAGACTGAATTTCCATAATATGTCTTAAAATTTAAATAATAAAAAAATCTAATGTCTGAGCAAGGTAAAAGTTTTTCCATTTTTTTCTAAAAATTGGAATAGAAGCCTCAAAATAGTACTATTAATCTTAAAATTTCATTGTCTTGACAAACATGAGCAATTTGTGTGATCTCTTCAAATCTCTTTTTTCAAAGAGGACAATTTTTAGTCAGGTTCTGCAAGATTCTGTCTACAAATTGTCTTTTGACCATGGAATTAATCTCTCCAGGATTATCTTTACCAATTTACATCAGGAATGTCTGGAATAATGAAGAGAAAGATTTCTAGAAGTAAGAACTGTCTTTGAAGACCTTGACTACTTTCCAACAAAAAATCAATAGTTACATTACAAGCTTGGGTCAATCTGACCTTCATTAATGTATGTAAAAAAATAAGTACATATCTCAGTAAACAATATGATATATTTGAAAGCAGGTCTCCATAACCTTCATATACATTTCAGGTCGGTTTACTTATTAATAATCAAAAGGATGTAGTCATACAATTATTTCCTCCTTTTGGCATTTAATTCAAATGATCTATATCACTTACAAATATAAGCCAACCTTGAGAATAATATGATAATAATGACAATAGCCAGAATTTGTACATTTTCATTGAATTGCAGTAGAACTATATATATAAGTGTTGAATTCTGATAAGGGATATGGATGGTTGAAATTGAAATATATCCCATAAAAAAGGAACTTGAAAATCATAAGAATTCAGAATAACGTTGGTTTTAGTTCTCAACGAGCAAAAATTGTAACGTGAGGAAAGGCTGTTGATTTGATAGATATGTCTATTTGTCTGTCTTAAACGACCAGTTGCAAATAAGACCTCTAGTACCCAACTTCATAAAGTAAGCTTTAAGGTCCAATTACCAAACATTATCGGTCAATTAATTTAGCTAATTAAGGGATTTTCCAGTGGTCAATTAATAAGGAAAAGTTATAAAAGTGCAATTCAACCTGCATTTAATATGATAAGACAAACAAAATATTGAACGAAAGTTGTACAAATATTAAAAGATTTAAATATATTCATTGTGAACTATTTTAATAATATAGCCATGTACATTAATTAATATATGGCATGGTATATTTTACTTCTTTACAAAGAGATCACACATTTTGAAACAATTACTTTATTTTTGATAAACTGAGTGAAATACATTTTATTTTAAGGCGTTCACAATATCAAAGTGAAATGCACTTTATAACAAGTAAATTAAAGTTTACCTTAACAGATTTGATAGTTTGGGGAATATTTTAATATCAAGTAGTGGCTCATATTGACACATATGTCGAAAAACAAACCTTAACTTTGAATAAATTCAAAAATACCTGATAAAATTGTAAAAGAATTCAATAGAACAAACATGAACTACAGTATTAAACATTACTCTTTTTTTTTCATTTTCTACATTGGGAAGTTCAATAATCAAGTTATTGATTGAAAATAAACAATGATGACTTTCTTCAGAAAATATCCTAGACCTTTTCCTGCATAAATACCATATTACATACATATAACAAGTTTGAGTTATTTCTATCACTAGGCCAGACAATTCTTTTTTTCCATTTAACAGATTTTTTCTTAATCTGTAAAGGTAGACAGGAAAAAGCCTGTCCTTGCAATGTATCTATGACATTATTCAATTGACTACACTTCAATTGATACACATGTGTGATTACATCTATTAAAATTAATTTGCTCAGTAGATCAGTACACTTATGCAATCCCCATTCATAAAATTAAGGCCTCACATGCTAAAAAAAAATACATTTAAAGGAATTCTTGCTGATACAGTCCTAGTTGAACTAGCCATATATTTCTCCAGAATGATAATATATCGGGTTTTTCAACATTGCAAAAAAGACCAAAGTTAAATTTTCATTTAAAGGTCATTCCCTTAGTTGAAGGTCAAATTTTTTTTTCTAATACATTTATACAGAAAAATGAAATGGTTATGATTGACCAGATGGCCAAATATTAATCAGAACAAATGAAGACAAGTACTGTCATGCAGTGTGCAATAAGGGAAGTTTTGCCAAAAAAAAATGGCATAAGCCTAAGCCCAAGATTGCAAAAAAAAAAAAAACAACAGATACAACATACAGCAATTTTCACAGACTATTCCAAACAAATCTCCAGAACACCTAATACCACACTTGTGGAGAGTTCTCATATAATAATTTTGTTTGGTATATTTCAGTGGCTATAATAAATATCCTTCAGTTAATGTTAAGGTAATGAGGGAAAAAACAGAAGAACAAAAAAAAAATGGTTCTCAAAAATAAACTTAATCATGACTAGATTTTTACTTACTCTTCACTGAACATAATTTGTAAAAATCTTTGAAATCAACAGCCCTTCGTTGACATGTGTAAATATCATGTAGCATCATACACTGAAATCAGTTTTATGAACATAATGTTTTATAAAAGTATGGTATATCTGATATTCAGGTCACAGTGTATTATTATTATGTCACAGTGCCTTTATTGATAAAACTAATCAAGTTATTTTCTGTTGTTTGTCTGTAGAAAGATTGAGAGCCTGTCATGATAAATCCACCAAACTCATATAATTATATTATCAATGCAAATCAACAGGCATCCCTAAATCATTATTTTGATTGAATGCAATATAATCTAATAATGAAATCTAAGTATAAAAAGTAACATGGTAACTGATTTAAAAAGCATATGTATGCTGGTAAGATTTATAATAATATACCATGAACATGTATGAAAAGTAACATGGAAACTGATTTAAAAAGCATATGTATGCTGGTAATATTTATAATAATATACCATGAACATGTATGAAAAGTAACATGGTAACTGATTTAAGAAGCATAGGTATGCTGGTAAGAATTATTATAATTATATTATGAACATGTATGAAAAGTAACATGGTAACTGATTTAAGAAGCATAGGTATGCTGGTAAGAATTATTATAATATATTATGAACATGTATGAAAAGTAACATGGTAACAGATTTATGAAGCATAGACTTAAAAAATTTTGTGGAAATATAATTTCAATGATCTACTTGCAAAATGCTTCTGTAAAAAAGTAACAAAAACACGTGTCAGGCATATTTGATCCAGAAAGTGGCTTATTATGCAAACAAAGGTAATATGGTGTAACTGCAGTAAAATGGGAATTTCGACGGCTTAAATGTCCTCTTCTCCAATCTCTAGAACTCAAATCTAATCATATTTTACATGATTCAAATAAAAATTGATTCAGTTATTTAATGATAATTTCAGATGAATTTTACCTCCACATTATTCTGAGTTTTAAGCCCAATTTTTCAATGTTGATTGCGTATTTAATTGACATTACATAATATATGCCTTCATACAAGGTCAAGGTACCTTACTGTTGGAGATATGCAGTCAATAGTTCTTTTCAAAACCAACATTTCACAATTCTAGGTAAAACTGTATGAAGGTACCAGGGTACCAGGGTCACTAGTAAATATCTATTATTTGGTAAACCAAATGCTAAAATGACTGTATCTCTCCTTCAAACTGTGACATCCTGCTCCAAAAGTTTGTATCAAAGGAGAGATCGCCATTTTGGATGCTTGATTCTTATAAGTACTAGAAATGAACAAAAATCGCAGTATTTATTAAAAAAATTTATAAAGAGAAATTACATATTTTATTTCTATACAATATGCTTTGTCATTTTAAGTTTCAAACCTCAATAATTTTGGACATACATAGATTTGGAGATTCTGTTTCAAGGGTGAGCTGTGACCACTATTATTAGTGATAAGCTTAGCTATAAAAATTCTGTTCCTGAGACTAAGGTGTGATTGTCTAACAAATAGAAAATCTGTCCCTTTAAAGTCTAGTTAAAACATAAGGATCAAGTCTTATCTTTTTAAATCTCACTTACATCTTTAAACTGGATTTAATTTGATTGAAAAGATGACACACTTAGACGTTTGACCAGTGAAATGACCAATTGGCTGATTTGGTGTAATAATAACCTGAATCTGTAGTGTTTACATTAGTACTGTTTTCACATCAAACCATTTGTTGATAAAAGGATGTTAACCATTTGACCATTGAGGTGAACAGCCGGTCAGCTTCAAGGTGAAACTAGAACAGCTGTACTAGTAGAGAACCTCAAGGTCACCCAGTTTCAACAGTTCTTGAGAAAAAAATGGATTAGATGCCACATGTGTGAATTCCTTCAAAGCTAGAAAAATGTGTCCATATTCTATCTATATCCTTAAATTAAGCCCCTACTTAACCCTATAGTGAAATAAACAAAGTACTGAGGAACCAAACCACAAAATATTTGTTTGCTGTATAATGTATTTGTAAGGTTTCAGGCATAGGCTTCTATCAGAACCTAAGTATTGTTTAAGTATATTATGGACTGGATCCTTAAGAACCTAAGTGTTGTTTAAGTATTATAGACTGTATCCTTCAGAACCTAAGTATTGTTTTAGTATATTATAGACTGGATCTTTCAGAACCTAAGCGTTGTTTTATTATTATAGACTGTATCCTTCAGAACCTAAGTATTGTTTTAGTATATTATAGACTGGATCCTTCAGAACCTAAGTGTTGTTTTAGTTATTATAGACTGTATCCTTCAGAACCTAAGTATTGTTTAGTATATTATAGACTGGATCTTCAGAACCTAAGAATTGTTTTATTATTATAGACTGTATCCTTCAGAACCTAAGTATTGTTTTAGTATATTATAGACTGGATCCTTCAGAACCTAAGTATTGTTTTATTATTATAGACTGATCCTTCAGAACCTAGTATTGTTTTAGTATATTATGACTGATCCTTCAGAACCTAAGTATTGTTTTATTATTATAGACTGTATCCTTCAGAACCTAAGTATTGTTTAAGTATATTATAGACTGGATCCTTCAGAACCTAAGTATTGTTAAGTATATTATAGACTTGATCCTTCAGAACGTAAGTATTGTTGTAGTATATTATAGACTGGATCCTTCAGAACCTGATTGTTTTATTATTATAGACTGTATCCTTCAGAACCTATATTGTTTTATTATTATAGACTGTATCCTTCAGAACCCAAGTGTTGTTTAAATGTGAAGATATCCACTATATTTTACTATTCATGTAGTGAAAAAAAAAATCTTTTTACAACCAGAGTATTTTAAGACTATTGAAAGAAATGATCTTCGAAATAAAAATTGAAATTTTAATTTTTCATTTACTTTTTGAACTGATAAGTAGGTCACGGCAGGATGATAAGGTATATTCATCAAAATTAAATCGTGACCTACTTAACCTACAGACCAATAGTATCCAAGGTCAATCTGTCTGAACAAATGTTTTATGTAAAATTTTCCATTCAGGAAATAGACAAAATAAATGTTGTCCTACTGGTATATTTAACATTAAATACAGCAGATTTCTTGATCATTTTTTTCTAGGGTCACTTAAGGTTGAACAGTTTTAAATATAGAATGTGTCACATTGAGTAATGATAAATATGGCAGAGATTTTAACATTTGACTTATGTTCTCAAATCAATATTAAAAGATTTTTTCCAGCAATAAATATGATTAATCTTTAGTATGAGAAGTTTGTTTTTTTGGTAGCAAATTTTGTGGAACCTGTGAACCTGTTAAATCTGCCTATCCCTAATGATGATTCCTTATCAACCACCCAGCCAACTACAGCCTCCCTACCCAGAATAGGTACCCGCTTCATAAGTAGTATTAGGGTATATAAACTAACCTTTTAGTTCATGTTGTACAACTATTATAGTATATAACCAAGCCTATTAGTTCATATTGTCAAACTACTATTATAGTATATAACCTAACCTGGTAGTTCATGTTGTACAACTAGTATGGTATATAACCTAACCTAGTAGTTCATGTTGTACAACCAGTAATGTATATAACCTAACCTATTAGAAGTGTTCAACTGAAGCATTCAATACTAACTAAGTAAATAGTACTTTTATTGCTACCTTTCATTCATACTTATAGACAAGTGATTAAAGATTGACAATGCCTAAGGGTCTATATGTCACTTAGCAATCTCAATTAACATCAAATTTCAATATATAATCAAGACACTTGAACATATATAAAGAAAAGAAAGGAGAAAAAGAAACAACTGTATTTTACAAGGATAACAACTTAGGTTCACAAGGTGTATTTCAAAAGGTGTATAGATGTGAAAGCCTCCAGTTTTTTTTTTTATAAAGTCACTATTGCTTCCTGTACAATGCCTATGTTTTTAATTATTTTAAAAAAGCTACACCCGATTTTTCACTAGATCTATGATTTCCACTGTGTAGCACATATCCGAATATTTATCCCTCTGACCTGCATTACTGACAATGACAACCAGGTGCGATTTTAAAATCTTCAAAATATAAACCCAACTTTAAAATAATTGTAAAACTGCGTGCTGCAACATTTAAAGCAGTCTTGATTATATATTTCTATTATACGTTCCACTTTAACCTTTTACAAAGAGTTGATTTATACAGCAGTTAAGGCTAAAACATCAACCAGGAAGTTAGAAGGATTTCGATCTTTGATAAAAGACATTACTTCAGAAGAAGCAATATCAGCTGACATTCAATATCGAAAGAAATCAAATTTCAAGAAGATAAGTAGAATACAAAGCAGAAGGGTTTAGCCTACATTCTATTTTGAAATAAATTGAAAAATTTGACCATTCATTTGGAAATTACATTGAAATCAACTCAAATTATCTAACTTAGCAGAATGCTGCACACTCATGAATTTAAGACATAAATTAAGCATCATGTTGTTAGTTACCTCACAATTCTCAATCTCATTATTGCCACAGATTTTGTTCCATTTGGTTAATTTGAGTTCCTTTGAACTAATACACCCACACATGTCTTTTACTTTTAAATTCCAATTTCAACATTCAGATTTTCTATCTCGGATTTCTTTTATAAGTTAACATTTTAGATAATATAAACATATAAAAAGAATTTGGATTGAGAACTGCATATAGATGGGTTCCTCATACAAATACAAGAAAAATAAAATCTCTTGTGTAATAGTTTAAATGATAAATAAATAGCAAACAATTAGATTACAATGAAATGAAATGAATGGAGTTTTACATCCTACTCTTCTGCTAGGATGACAATGAAAATGCCTCTGTGAAAATTAGAAAATTTCAATCATATAAAAGTGAAAAATAAATGTTACATTTAATCATAACAATAAATGATAGGTAAATTGATAATACTATTCAACTTTAATTAAATTGATAATTCTATTTATCTTTAATTAAATTGATAATACTATTCAACTCTAATTAAATAGATAATACTATTCAACTTTAATTAATAAACTAGAAAATCTATTAAATATATTCATACAAAATAATAATGATCTATTTCTTTTTTACACAACCATTGACTTTCATTGCATATACAATTCATATCTTACTGTGTTAAATACGGTACTACAATAATTTGAATATTTAACTGCAAAAAATTTGATATATTATTGCTAAAACTTGGATATCCTGTTGTGAAAGTCATGTTGTGTTGGACATCTTAAAGCACAAAGTTGGATATCTTTTTGTGCTAAGGTGGTTGCCTTAGGCCAACAGAACAAAGTTGGATATCCTATTGTGCTATGTTGTATGTCTTACAGCACCAAGTTAGATATCTTATTGCGCTAAATTGCATACGTTATAGCACCAGCAGTTAGACATATATGAATGATGTTGGATGACTTATTGTGCTAAGTTGGATGACTTACAGCACAAAGTTAAATATCCTATTGTGCTAAGTTGAAAACTTCGAGCACAAAGTTAAATATCTCATTGTGCTAAGTTGAATACCTTACAGCACAAAGTAAGAAATCTCATTGAGCTAAGTTGGCTACCTTATAGCACCTAGCTACAAATAGTATTGAGCTAAGTTGGTTATCTCACTGTGCAATATCAGATATCTTAATATGCAAAGATCGATATCATTTTGTATGGATATATGGAATGCATGGAATTTATAGTAAACATTAACAATCTCTATGAATTCTAAAGATCAGCCTACCTTGAATCACTTTCAATAATAATCCAATAAGAGTATAATAGAATTTACAATAAAAGACTACAATAATCCACTACATTATAGACATTGACTGTAATGACACCACATCCTGTAACAACTATCATGTTATCACATAATAACTTTCACTGTATTAGTATACTAGCTTCAAAGACCTATAACTGATGTGAAAAAGTCCAATATACAATAAACTAAGCTTCAACCTGTCTATCACCATGTTCAGCACGGCAGATACTATTCTGATTTTTTTTGACATATACTATAGCAATGACCTAGCTGAGTTAGGGTCATCGAATGGTCACCACAGCTTTCTACTGCATGTTGGCTCAGTGCAGCTATTAATAGACAGATGACCTAGGTATGAACTCTCATTCACCTTAAGTAACCTCAGTGAGCTTTACCCTTAAATAACCCCAGCTTTCTGGCCCAAACCAGAGGGAGGTGTATGTAACCCCAGGCCAGCATTACTGAGATGTTACTTCATTTGAAGACCTAAATACATAACCTTGTTACCCCATTAGTCCATTGGTTAGTAATATATAATTAGATTGAACTAGACCAACCTTAACTATTACTTGTAACTAATCAACCATATTAATTCCTAATAAGTCACAAAGTAACGATTGACTGTTATAGTTACCAGAGTTCAAATTGAGGATAACTTACAATCATACTTATTGCTTATTTCATAAGTGCTCTGGTATCAAAAGTTCACATTCATATAGGTCTGTTTTGAGTACATTTTCAATATAATATATGAAAGGTAGATATGTACTTTAGTGCTGGCACAATATATCCTTGAATCGATGTATCATGATATGACATGCCACAATACGCATATAGTATCACAGGGTCATGTATTGTTACTTAACAATACATGGCATTCCATAAAAAAGTAACATTAATTTACAATACCCAGAACTAATGTACATGTCAACTTTTTGATATCTTTCACAAATTTGCTTTAATCATATTCAAGACAAATTCAAGGGTAATTATTAAAAAAAAAAAATTCTTAACAAGATAGATGGATATATACAACTTCTGAATTTATTACATACTATGTATTAAATACATATAGGTAATGTTATCAAGAGAAAAGAAGCCGTATATTTTTTTCATCTGATGACGACATGTGTAAATTGTGTTGAAATGTTATGTATCGTGTTATTATAAAAGTGTGTTATACCATAATATATATTCCCTTGTGTTTTTTTGTTATATGTACAATATATTTTAAAGTCGTTCAAATCTTAGCTCAGTATGACATGTAATAAAATACAGTAGTAGTATATCCATTTATCTTGTGTCGATCTTCCCACTTCTTTATATCTAACAAATTTCTAAAAGGATATAATTGCACTTTATGATTGTTTTGGTCAACAAGGTCTCTTGAGACTTAACTAAATATTTACTTTTTTATTCTCTAATTGAAACATTCAGCAATGACATGTATTCAAAACCCAAATTTCATTTAAAAAAAAAAGCAATTTTCATCAATTTTTTTCAATAAGAATAAAAAAAAAAAAAAAATTAAAATTAATGGATTTTTACATTCCACTCTTCTGCACCTTATGGGCAAATAAAGACAGGCAGCCATGCCATGCAGTCTGCAATAAGGCAAATTTTGCCAGAACAGCTGTATTAGCCTGCTCTTTGTGCAATTTATAACCGATGAGGACCTTTACATGCACTACCTTGGAAAACCTAGTAGACAAGGCTGCGGCTCCCAAAAATCAAAACAAGTTTACTATTATATATGCTTGGTGGACCATTAGCATTATTTCGGAAAAATTCTTTGGAATTAAAGGATTGCTTCTGGAAGTCTTTCATATTACTAGTACTAATTCTGAATTCTGTCACATGTTAGACATTGCAATGAGACACTCAGTGTACCTGAAGATTTTAAGTAATGAAAATTATATATATATATATAAGATTGGTAACAGCTTGAATGACAACACATTGCATATGTGTGTAAACTAGTAATATCTGTGGTTTTTTAAACAAGTAGTAAGTGTGTAACCTTAATCTTTTTGTGGTTGCACCAGCATGACTAAGGTCCACCACAATAGAAACAACCTGGTAACTAAATCCAGGTCAAAGAGTTTCCTTGTTTCAGTCATTTCTGGTCTACCAACACTGTCTTCTGAGTCATAGATTTGTTTTTATAAACTTTAAATATGTTTATATGCAGTAGGATATTTTTTTCAATGGATTGATATTGGAGAGGAAGGCTGAAAAATAGACACCTTGTTGTTTGGGACAAAAAGGCAGAGACCCCATGCAGGATGCTAAATAGTTGGGAATAAGAAAATTACATTCTTGTTGGCACAGTTGGCAAAAACTGTTCTCTTGCACATGATAGACACAAAATTTAGCTTTACATCTAACTTTTCCGTCTGGAGACTGTGCTAATGAACATAATAAGTGAAATGCAGTGATGACAGACAGATGTATGAATATTTTTATTTCTAACTATCGTGAGGCCTTTTATATCTTGTGGGTTGAATGTGCCCTCAAAACCACAACATTGTTTTTTCATGTCAGTCTATTCAAGCCTGCATCACTAAGAAGGTGATAAAACACAAAACCCAAGGTTAGCGAGAGATGCATGAAAGATTGTCCACCTGAATAATGACCTTGGACAATAGCCAGTCATTTCTAAGCAACGAGTATATCAGATGTTATAGATAATTGTATGAATTATAGACCAGTACACATTCATATTGATCATATAAGTAGTAGGTAGAGATGAGTGTCAACCACCGGTCACTTATTATACTTACTACCCCACCTAGCAGCAGATCTACACCCATAATCATATGACCTTTCAACTTAGCAATTCAAGTGTGAACAGTAGAACAGTTTTCATAACTAATTTTCTTCTTTGTTAATTGAGGAAAGACACCTCCATTCAAACTAAACAAGACAGAGGAAATAGATTCAACTAGTATTGTATTAAATGTACCACTGACATTTCTCCTTGACCATGTCATATTGACCTACGGCTATAGATTCTGGCGCAGTGCCAGACTTTTGCCATAGGAAAAACAGCTGTGTTAATTATCTTCTATTGGCCAACGCAATTAGTTCAAACTGGTAGCAGAAGACATGAGTTAGAAAAAATAAGCATATAAGTAGAGCACCGCGGGTGATTTATAAATAATATTAGATAATCCAGACACCTTTGGGCTGTGTATGATATTTATGAGACTTTTTTCAGCAGATATTTCCAAACATGTTCCATTAGAGACTTGGGCAATGACATTCTTTGCTGTTTTTTTAGCCTGATGTACTATCATTATAGAATAAGCAGCCAGACAGATCTAAGTGCTCTGATCTCAATTTAGTTTTTTGTATCACTAATTGATTGTGCTAATAAATGTCAAAGACTTTAGTAATGATGTCTTAAATAACATGATAAAAATAAGGCTAATTAATTAGTCGAGCTCTTCAAACAAAGAGATTGAGACACTCATTCATTAACACACCATATTTTTTCAGAAATTTGAGTCTTTTGTTATCAGTTTTTAATCATAATCCAGTCATTTTAACTAAGCAAAAAAAACAAACAAACGAAAGACCTTTTTTCTTTATAAATCTTCAATTTACTTTTTTGCATCTGCACTCAAAAGAGTTTCAGAGATTATTATCATGGTTTTGGTAACTGAGTATCAGTGGCTATTTTAATGGTTTTGGTAACCAACACAAATTTGGATTACTTAGTATTAGAAATTGTTCTTATGGTTTTGGTAACCAACACAAATTTGGATTACTTAGTATTAGAAATTGTTCTTATGGTTTTGGTAACCAACACAAATTTCATTCAAGGATACAATTGTTTTAGGTTTTGGTAACCAACACAAATTTCATTATAGAGTATCAGAGTTTGTTATTGAGGTTTTGGTAATCAACACAAATTTCATGTTAGAGTTTCAGAGTTTGTTATTGAGGTTTTGGTAACCAACACAAATTTCATGTTAGAGTTTCAGAGTTTTTTATTGAGGTTTTGATAATCAACACAAATTTCATGTTAGAGTTTCAGAGTTTTTTATTGAGGTTTTGGTAATCAACACAAGAAAATTCTAGAATCTAGATGAGACCAAATTTGAAATCAAAACCAAGGCATCACAACCATGTTTGGTCTTGAAAAAAATGAAAATTATTTTGAAATATAATTTAGTTGAAATTATTTCACAAGTTTGCTCTTTAATATATTCATCCTTGAAATTGATTTCGGACAAATTGCCTGAACACATAAAGTGTCTTTTTTGTATATTAACGCTCTAGTGAAATAATCTTATTAACATGATTTCTCATCCAAGAAAAAAATGTGTTCAAATAAAAAAGCAGTAGTCCACAACTACCAGTCTTTCAAGGTAGATTAATATTAAAACATTAATTCCAGCTTTACTGGTTGAAGTTAGAAAAAGTCGATAGTTAGTATGTTACTTGTATTGATTTTGGTTTAAAATAGTACTGATATTAGTATCAGTTCCATCCACTACTGTCAGAGCAGACGTCATGCCCTGAATACTTTTACAGCGAACTTAATTCATCAAAAAACTTTACTGATTTTAACACAATTTATTGATTTTTATTCAACGTCCTAACCATCACTAAAAACCTTCATCAATGTCACTCCAATTCTTTTCTACTTCCTACTTTACTCAAATGTCTACCAAATATGTCATTTTGAAGAGAATTTTGTGTTCCAAGTTGATCAGAAACTATGTTAGTATTCTGCCATTTTAGTTCTTTAATTGTTCTAATTCGTCGGCCTATTCAGTTTGAAAAAATAAAATAAATGGCGTCCTAATATAACACATGTATTTGTTTTATATATTGCCTTGTATTGTTATTTCTGCATGTACTTTAATTTGTACTATATTCAATTATTCATGCTATTTTGAAAGATAGCTTAGCCTAAATAACCCTAGCGCAAAGGTTGAAAAACATAATACACTCTCTACTACACATTGAATTATGAATAAAATGAAGCTTGAGCAAAATGCTTTGACAAAACACATTGCAAATAAGACTAAAAAATTTGCCATTCAAATATATTTGGAATTACAAGAAAAACATGCAATAAAAATTTGAGTTAATTTTGAGAATATAATTGAAAACTGATTTATCCCTTTTAATTTTACAATAAATTGAATGAATATTTTACATGTACAATACTTAATTAATGACATGACCATTTTAAATAATTGTATTGATAAATGTTAATTTTCTATTCTGCATCTTGACTATGGTTGTTTCTTCTGCAAGACAGAATTGGCACATTTACACCTGCCAAATTATTTATACACCCTGGTTTGTATTAGTTTAAATTTTCACTACAATTCATAAGAAAATGACATATCAATGGTAATCATTACACCATATAGCAACAATATTTGGCACACTGCCATTCAAATTGAGAAAAAAATTGAAATATAAGGATGAAAAAACAAAGAGAATGACAAATAGTTGGTAAAAGGCTGAATAATTTATAAATCAATTATGGCTTGAAAAACTGGAAGTAGAAAATGCTATTTAAACTGTAATGACATTAACTGGATAGAGACATCATTTCTGACAACTCAATGCTAAATGCATTTTTTAATGTTTGGGTAAATGCCAAATGATCTTGTATCCAGCTGACCAAGCAATAATAATATCATAAACTTAATCCCATTATCCTCTTCCATTCATTACCAAGGCTTTACACGAGCTTTAAGGTCATGACCTCCTGACCAGCAGTGTGCTAAGAGAATAGCTATTATTCTCTGAACAAAGTGAAATGGTATGTATTTCACTTCAGATTTGAACACTGCTTTTATGAGACTCAAGATGCTTTCTTGTATCCTACTTGTTAATCCATTCTTCCTAGACTATTGACAGACACTGAGATTATACAACAAAGAGAAAAGTTGATCAGAACATCTATCCTTTGCTCATCAAAGTGGAAACTTTATTTTGCTGTGTTGGCTAAAATTGGGTATAGTATGTAAACCATAACATTATTGGTATGATTCATAATCATTATGCCAATTTTAATTTCTTGTAATTTCTTGAGAAATAAGCATGTTATCACAGTACACTCAGCACATTATCACAAGACAAGAGTATAATAATCACAAGATAAGAGTACAATGATCACAAGACAAGAGTACAATAATCACAAGAGAAGAATACAATAATCACAAATGAAGAATGTGATTATCACAAGACAGGAGTATAATAATCACAAGACAAGATTGAGATTATTACAAGACAAGAATGTAATTATCACAAGACAAAAATGTGATTATCACAAGACGAGAGTGTAATAATCACAAGACAAGAATGAGATTATCATAAGACAAGAGGGTAATAATGACAAGACAAGAATGAGATATTCACAAGACAAGAGAGTAATAATCTCAAGACAAGAATGAGATAACACAAGACAAGAATGAGATTATCACAAGACAAGAGTGTAATAATTACAAGACAAGAATGAGATTATCACAATAATGTAATTATCACAAGACAAGAATGAGATTATCATAAGACAAGAGTGTAATAATCACAAGACAAGAATGAGATTATCACAAGACAGGAGTGTAATAATTACAATACAAGAATGAGATTATCACAAGAATGTAATTACAAAGAAAGAATGTGATTATCACAAGAAAAGGAGTGTAATAATGACAAGACAAAAAGTGAGTTTATTACAAGACAAAAAGTGTAATTATCACAAGACAAAAAATGTGATTATCACAAGAAATGTAATTATCACAAGACAAGAATGAGATTATCACAAGACAAGAGTGTAATAATCACAAGACAAGAATGAGATTATCACAAAACAGGAGTGTAATAATTACAAGACAAGAATGAGATTATCACAAGAATGTAATTATCACAAGACAAGAATGAGATTATCACAAGACAAGAGTGTAATAATTACAAGACAAGAATGAGATTATCACAAGAATGTAATTATCATAAGACAAGACAAGAATGTTATTATCACAAACCAAAATGCAATTATTACAAGACAAGAGTGTAATAATTACAAGACAAGAATGAGAATATCACAAGAATGTAATTACCGTATCACAAGACAAGAAAAGAATGTTATTATCACAAACCAAAATGCAATTATTACAAGACAAGAGTGTAATAATTACAAGACAAGAATGAGAATATCACAAGAATGTAATTATCACAAGACAAGAAAAGAATGTTATTATCACAAACCAAAATGCAATTATTACAAGACAAGAATGTAATTATCACAGGTCAAGAATACAATCACTAGATTATCGGGAGGCAAGAATGTAATTATCATGAGACAAGAAAGTGGATTTCACAAGGCATGAATGGGATCAAATTCTAATTACTTATATGGTGGACATTTTCATTTGGTTATCACAACTTAACCCTTTGAATATGACAAAGAACTAAAGCATTACCTAATTCTACTAAGTCTGTTTGATTTTTGCAACTAGCAGATTAACAATCCATTCTTTTAATGACATAAATACTGTAAAATAACAACCTAGGTTGTCAAAAGTTCACAGAATTAATTTTTTGTATTTGACCCTATGTTAACCCCTATGAAATATTAACACATGTTTAGTGTTGCTTATGTCTTTTTATGTCCAGTTGTTGTTTTCTAACAATTAACCTTTTGCTACCCTAAATGAATAGAAAATAACTTTAGACTAATCCAGATACAACATTTTGTTCATGGACATAAACCAGGAAATCATTTTAGGAGGTGAAAAAAAAACAGAGTTTGATGTGGTCATAAAAAATGTTTGATGTAAACCAGAAAAGCATCTTATTAATTATAGAATTGCTTCGGTAACCTAATGACCTTAAATACACTTCAGTGAGTCAATCACCAATAAAAAGCTAAAGCCTGAATGTAGGTTTTTTGATCCACATCTTTACTTCAATATGGAGTACAACTTTTAACAGCTAATGCAGCACAAATTAATCCACATAATGTACATTTCAAGTGAAAAAGTGTTTCTGCATCTTGATTACAAACTTCCACATGGAACATGGATTGCATTATATTTGAATGTGTCTTGCCTTCAATTAATACTTCCTTGGCTAGCCAATTTTCAGAACTAGAATCTGTTCTATACCACGAAAGTGTTATCCTTAAACGAAAATATTGTTGCAACACCACTTTCTAAATGACATTGTATTATCTCTTGGCTAGAGGGTATCTTTAATGAAATGCAGAGGGATAGGGATTTATGATCTACTGTAAGGCTTCAAATTATTGCGAGATAGAAATTAATGCATTAAATGTGAACCTATCCGCGACCGCATTAATTTGTATCCGCATTTTTAAATACATATTTCCAGTGAATTATATGGACAAAAGATAATATAGGTCAAGTATTTTAATTGAGACCGGGCAGGATTAAGTAATTAAGTAATTATCTCTAAATTTGAAGCTGATTAGTAATCAATGACAAAAAATATTCAAACTTGACTATTTAAAGCTAAAATCTTGATCATTGTTCAGGTGTTTAAGCAATTGTAGAATTTTAATGATATGAAAAAAAGTGACACCTATCGCGGATCGCATTAATTTGTACTTGCATTTTAGTCTCTATACCCCGAGTCGCTTTAATTTGTTGACCCATTAATTTCTAGCCTTGCAGTATATAGAATCTGTTAAAAGAGGATGTATTTCATTCAAATAAAATAGCATACCTTCGACTCAAAAAGATAAGGATATTTTTTGGATTTAGCTGTTTCAGGACAGCTTTGATAGAACTGAAATAAGATGCTAGTAACTGAGCTGGAAGAGAATGGCTTTGATTCAACTCAAATGCTTTTGACTTAACTGGATAGCGAAATATTGCCCTTTGTTCAGCTGCAATAAGATGCCTTTGGCTCCACCGAAATGTTAAGACACATTAGTCTCAACTGAATTAGGACGTATAAGATTCAAGACAGAACCCTTACACCCAAGGATTTCAGCGACATTTACACCCTAGTATGCACTCTTGCACATTTTTTGTATACATAAATTCATTATATCATATATGAATATGGAAATTTATTTTCCTTATGTTTTTTCATTTATATTTTCTGTATCTTGGTATCAGATGACCATAAGACTTGGTGTATTTGTACTGTCTATAATTCATGTGTATAATTGTAATAACAATTTTGTCAACCATAAAACTTAACTGAAATATCAAATTTTTGACCAAACTGAACTTAAATACCTTTTACTCAACTGCAATTATACACTTCTGACAAAAATGGAACATGATACTTTGATTTGTTTGGAAAAGTATGCTTTTTACTCAACTGCAATAAGACACATTTGACACAATTCAAACATGATACTTTTGAATACCATACTCTATTCAGTTCTGTTAATACAAGTTAACAAATTTGAATTGTCTGAAAACAAGCTACGTTTACTTCAATTCATTTCCCAGTATACTTTCAAGTACATTATTTTTAATCACAGCTTTAGTAAAAGATAGATAGATAGATAGTTAGAATAAGGAACACTACTGAGCAGAAAAGCAAGGACAGAAGCACACAAACACAGGCAGTCAGAAGCAGACAGAACAAACTAAGTGCTTAGAATTTTACTTGTTCTTGTGTGGACCAGCATACCTTGTACGTAACTGGTATAAGGCACATTTGACACAATTGGAATTGAAACTTGTACTTGTTTTGACCAGCATGCCTTTGACATGACTGGTTAAGGGTGTTATAAGAGATGCTCTCCTATACTAGCACTGGCCTAGGTTACAAATAGAGACTATGCTACGAATTTCAGTATACATCAATTGATAAGAAATTATCTACTTCTGGAGAAATTTACAAGATAAAGCTATTAAATTAAAAAATGCAAAGCGATTACCTCAGGGAGATAATGAAAGGGAATCTAATCTACCATGTACAAGAATATTACTCAGATTTTTAGTCCCCTTGTAAGCTGTTACTAAACATTTGGCATAGGTATTAGGGAATTCATCCTGGAGTTCTTTATAAAAGCGTTTCACAATCACAGAGACATTTTTAGCTGTAGAATTGTAGGTGGCGACAAAAGGTATAATCTGATTGTCATGCTGTCATTTAGACCGTGAGGTACAACTGTTTGTAATTGGTCTATCCAGAAACTCTCCCTTTGTAGTCGCTTTGTTTTAGGTTTGATTGTTGTAGAGACTGATATCTTTTCTATGGGCATAACTAGAAGATCTTCAATGGAATGATTGGTTGAATTGAAATGGTTCTTGATTGGTCTATCTTTTTTATGGAGAATGTCAAAGCAATGACTGCTTAAACGAGTAGGCAATGCGTTTTGTGTTTCGCCAATATACTGTACATCACATTTTTTACAGGAAATTAGGTATCGATGCATGAAAGAACTTCCGTTAGTATGAAAATTTTGCCGTTTTTCTTATTTTCAAAATAGTGAGCAACATGTATATATTCGCAGGTACAACACCAAGAACCTCTACATGGTACAGAACCGAAACCGTTGGGTGGAGGAGGGGGCTTATTTTTGTTGTCAATAGCCAAAAGAGTGTCGTTTTTAATTTTTCGCAAAAAAACGTTTTGAGTAACCTTGCTCCCTCAGTTTATCAAATACTGGCATGAGACAGATTTGAAACAACTGCCATAAAATACATTATTCTCAATAATTACACATAAGCATGTTTTTGATCCAACTGAAAAATAGTACATATGCTTGATGAAAAATCTTTCATAAACCATAATAGGGCATCCTAGACTGGAATAGACAAAATCATGCAAGAAATACTAATCAAACTGCTTTTAGTCCATTACTATTGAAAAATTATTTACAAGGAACTATATCTCCAACTTTACAATTTGACATTCAAAAAACATTTAATTAAAAATATTAATAATCCTTAACGACATTTAGAGATCACATTAAAATATAGAACATAATTTTATGGTAGATTACTTTTGAGTAAAGAGTATCATATATATATGGAATGCATATTTAATGTATACTACTCCTTAGTAAGAAGCAAGAAGTAAGAAATTGTGTTCCATTATTTAAATATATTCATGAATATTCTAACTACCTCAGTTTACCCTATATTTAATGATGAAAGATATCTAGAATAGACCATGATGTTACGGTCATGTCGACCTACATGAATTGCCAGCTTTCATAAATATAATGCACTTTAAGCTTCAAACCAAATCACACAATTGAAATGTAAATCTTTAACAATTATAGAATATTTTAATTTGTACTTTTAAGTTAAGGTCTTTTCCTACAAAAAAGAACACACTCCAAAATATGACATGTCGGCCTATAAGTACATTCGTAATGCTTTGCTTATTCCATGAAAATATTTCCAATTGCTATTGAATGCAAATCAATATGCGAATAATTCTAAGCAGAATTTTATATCAAAGTTGGCTTTTTCCAAAAGAATTATGTGCTTAGAATTATTTCCCCAAACGCGCATGACCCTTGGCCTCCAGTTATAACATCCGGATCACATGTTCAAATTTGACCTGCGTACATATTGTTTTGAAAACCTTGTTTTTTGATAAATCTCCTGAACCATCAAGTCAAACTTAAATTTTCTCAATAGCTTTAATGCACTGCATAATATCATATAAAACTCTCTATTCATCCACATTTTAGAAATCTCGTCTCACAAATGCCACAATATGTAAGTAAAAGTTAAGAGAAATTAGTACTCACAGAGCTCAGAGATTCTCCAAGAAACCCAACACTTAAACTGAATGTGACCAATTCAACCGACGATGTTTTCCTCTTTTATTAGTCAGGTGAAATCAATTGCAAGGACACAGAAATGTCGCCATGACATGTCAAGTTGTTTTAAAACCCAGATTCACGAACGCAAATGCACTCATTTACTGATAAATGCAGTAGT
This sequence comes from Nipponacmea schrenckii, assembly GCA_030562195.1. NCBI lineage: Eukaryota > Metazoa > Mollusca > Gastropoda > Lottiidae > Nipponacmea > Nipponacmea schrenckii. The sequence goes on from CM060199.1 coordinate 18,726,481, forward strand.
GTTTTATGATCTAAAACTGTAATGCATTGAGTTATGTTCAGTGTCAATACTTGCAAATATAAATAAGGTTATGATAACATTGTGTAAGTAGTATTTTCAAGTGAAAGAGACATGTTGGAGATATATACGTTTTGAAGTAATAGCGTTCAGTCGTGCACACACCAAGATTCAATACTGGTAATCAATATTGCGTTAAAAATAGGTCTTAATATGAAATTTTACACAGAAAAACCTTCTACAGTATTTATGTATTCCGAGCAGAAAAAATGGCGTTAAGTTTCAGACTTGTTTTTTTCTGCTTAGTACTTCGTACATTTATAACATTTCTAGTTTTCAAGTCAGGAAGATTGATATATATTAATACAATAGAAACTGTAAATATTTAACAGATTAAACGAAGCATTACAATTTTTTTGAAGCAGAAGTGCTGAAAAGGTTTGTTTATTAATAAGTAGAATAATAGGTTTTATAAGTATTGAAGTATGCATTAAACATATTTCATATGATAGCTTGCCCTAAAACATTACTATTATCTAGATATTGATTTCTCAGTTAACCAAGACAAAATAACACAGGCTAGTTACTCAACAAAATTATACAAACATGACCTTGAGAAGCATACAAAACATTCCAGATCCATTACCATAATTTACATACAGGAATATTAAAACAGAACCTGAAACCTGTTGTTTCAGCTTCTATTTCTATACCAATTGATGTATTAACTATTTAACAGTCAAGATATTTTATTAGTAGAAAAGTTAGTGTACACTTAAAGGAATCAGACTTTTATATTTTCCAATTAAGCAATCATTAAGCTACAGATTTTGAATATTTTCTTTCTTGTTTTTTTTTTATACGTGTTATGAATCAATATACATATCCCAGAATTACCCACCAGTGATTTGATTTTGTATTCTTATTAATGTTGCAAGATCTAGATTCAGTGAAGTCATTTTCAGAAATTAATAGAAACACTTTCCAATTTAAAACTTTGGTTTATATGAATTTTAACAGGAATATATTCCAAAGAGTAAAGTGCAGTGTGCAAAGAGGAAAAATTTGCCAGTACAGCTGCATTAACCTACTCTTTAGGAGATTTCAAACTGTCGAGATATCTATAAAGTGCACAGTCTGTAGCCACAACTAGACCCTTTTTCATGTCAGCCCCTCTGACCTGCATCACTGACAATGGGAAACCGGGTTGAACAATACCATTGAGAGGTAAAGTGCAACCTTTGTGACAAAAGTTCAAAAGCATAATACTGCCAATAAGACATACATTTCATAATAGCCCAATCAAGGGCAGACAAGTAAAACATCAAACTCCTCTTATTTCATTTCTCATTATAAGGTCCTTTATGTGTGCAGTTTTGGTGTCATCATGTGACGTTCTGTACACATGGTTCTTATTTCAGTCTAAGATTTTCTGGGGTCCTAGATTGGGGCTAACATTGCCTGACCTTTCTTAGGTCCACCAATTATATATGAAAATGAGATGTACCATTGGATAAATTAGAAACATACAGTATGAAAAATTAAGTAACATAACAGAGAAACCATATGTAAGTAAAATAACTTTTTAAGAGAATAATTTAGGTTATACTTGACAAGACAAAAGGAAGAAGCAGGAAAGTGACCCTTTTACTTGCTCAAAAACTTGCCACATGCTACCCAACACCCATTGCAACTTCCTGCATCTGAGGAATTACATCGACATGGAAGATCGACCAAGGTACTGTCTTGTGTAAACATTAACCTCATCAGTCCAATATTTATAAATAACATAGATACGCTACAGAAAATTAAAATGAAATGAATAGAGTTTTTTATGTCCTACTCTCCCGCAACTAATAAGTTAATGAAAACAGGCAACGCTATGAGGGAAATTTTGCCAAGACAGCGGCTTCTCTGTAACATAGTTGCATAAAAAAAGACTGGAAAATATGATAATTATAAAAATCCACAGTAATCTCTTCACTTTTAATATAATAAACATGTCATCATAAAACTATTTATAGCCTAAAAAAATTGTAAAATTTAATATTTCTCTAGCTGGAGATTGACATGTCTATTTCATGGTTTTTATAATTCAATTGTAAAAATTGTTGAAAACCTGCCAGAAAGACTAAGAAACCACAAGTTTGTGACATCCTCCAGTTTAACATGAATAGTTTTTACGTTAGGTAAACACTCCAAATCATGTATGGCATGTCAGTATTGTATAATATATATATATATATAGGTAGTCCACTACACATATACATTCTAGAAATTAACTTCAATGAACATTTAAAACTCCCTTTTCTAGGATAAAAAAAAAAGCGAAAATACATAATATTTCAATATACAATTCGTCTAAAAATACACAAGTACAAAAGGACAGATCTATGTTCCAGCGATCAAGTACATGACCACAAAGAAATATAAAATATATCAAGTACAATTGGAACTACTGCACATTTTAACTAATAGGTTTGGATTGAGGGTATGATAACGTGGATTTATTATGTGAATTGAAATTATGTAACAATGATATATATGTTCACTATAATAAGAATTGATGCAAGTTAGTTATTGGAGTATTAAATGTTATCAGGTCACTAATTTAAATACGCAATAATTCTACTTGACAATACCAAGTTGAGGTCTACAGATTTGATATTAGTACAGATAGTGAGAGATTGCACTAAAAGCACTATATTGTTGTTGTTGTACATAATTGACACCATGAACAACAACAACAATACAAGCTTCACCTGGATAGTATGATCCACATTCTTGCTTAAATCATACTTATGGATTTGTACCATCCTGCATACCTCCTTGTTTTCGGAACTTTATAGAATCATTACTGGTTCAGATTTTAAAAAGTCTATAAAAAAGTTAGAATCTACTCCTTGATAAATCTACATTTACTCTTTGTAATTACTTCTAAAAGAAGTCACCCTAAACAAAATCCTAATTTTTTTTAAGCATGTTCTAAGTACTTTTAGACACAAGTAATGTGACAAAGTTCTGAAAATTTTGCTTTTGATTTGATTGCTAACTGGAAGTTGGAAAGTGTTGGTGTACTTTGCATATGATACTCTTTCATAACATATAGCACTCGCACTACCAATACAGATTGTTCTACAATCATGTTTAATATATCAAACTCTAGCATGTTAATATGTCATTTGGTAGTAATTCAACACAATACCATTTTTTTAAAAACGTCTATCAAATTTTTTTTATGATTTTAAAATTCATGCACTTACTATTAATCATGTCTATTCCTACTCTCATATCAAATTGTTCTTTGAAAACCTGTCAACATGTTCATGTCATTATACAAAAAATCTATAAAAACCAGTACAAATGGGTCATTAGCAATATGATAGTAATCTTTTTGCATTTATCAAATAAAAGTATGAATAATAAGAAATTTTTCAATTACCTTTTTTTGTAATGATTGTTAAAGCAATTAAACAGTTATTCAATTCCACTCTTCAAATTTAAAAAAAAAATAATATTAAAATGTAAGTTTTAGCTTTACATATTATTTCAAGAACAACTTGTCAATTAAATTTTTTATATATTAATGCAAATCTACATAATAAGGTATTTTTTCTGTCACAGTAAACTGCATATGTCATCCAATTGAATAGAAAGTAGAAGAGAAGATAAGAAAGTTAATCTCATTGCATACTTCTTGGCTTCATCAGCTCAAAGTAGAACAAGAAACTAATATTCATTTGAATGTATGGTCATACTGGTGTGAACTTTTTAACATGTTATTCATGTGGACATGAGAACAATTATAATGTATATAGAACAAAAAGTGCTATTAAAAATGAAAATTTCGTTCGCTGCAATTTATTAAAAGGCTTCAGAAAAAAATCATCTGGCCTTTGCAAGTGAGTTTGATTTTGTTTTTGGTCCTTTATTCCCATCTTATAAACGATGTGATATGATTAAAACCACATCGTAATCTGGTCATTTTTTCTGAAATACAGGTACGCTGCCACAAACACAGGACTGGAAATCTGGAAGCTAAATATCTCAAATATTGAGTATGCACCTCATGCTAATGCGACCCAACAGGTAGTAACTTAATACCTTAATACCTATATACGCTTGCTGTGGCAATGGGCCGAGCACCATCCTTTACAAGTGTGCTTATAATAATTGTATATCAATGATCCTCCAGATCTGAGGTGTTTCAATATAAATTTCTCAACAGTTAATAAAAAAAAAATATAAAAAAGCTAGTAGTGATTTCCGGCTAAAGTTTTCCTCACTGCACACTGCATAACCCATGACTGGTAACCTTATTCATTATTACAACAGGTCGGATGTGCACTCCATTTTCTTCGTTCCTGAGCTCAGATTTATATTTGCTTATGTATGTTGAAACATGTGAATACTATTTGTATATAATTACCTTCAAATGGATATATATACATATGCATATACTTAACGGTTAACTTAATATTCAATTGCATATCCTATATATTACATTTGACATGTGTCAATTTTCCATTCAAGTAAGGATTCAATTCTATATTTAAGCGGATTCATTTTAATCTCTACCTGCATAAACACACTTAGCCTGACAGCCTAGATTAAGGTTTTTGGAAGATAAATCTGCCAACAGATCTTTGTTTAAAAGTTGTAGTTCAAATATTCATTCACAGTTGCATACATGGGAAAACACCAAATGGAAACGAAATTTGATTGGTTAACAGCTGCGCAATCGCATGTCTGCTACAGAAGCACAAAAAACATCAAGATGGCTATGATTTGAATATCATCCTATATTAAGGTATCTGTAGTTATTTTTATATCTTTTCCTTCACATTTAAACAATGTGTGAATCTTTTTAACATGTCTGCATTGGTAACAATAGAAGAAGATTACCAAAAAGTACACCTAGATAGTCACATCGCTGTATAGTGCAAACTGCGATACTTGACATACCCAAGTTCAAGGCAATAGCGAGGACAAGTTTTTTATCGTAAAGTTCAGTCTATGTTTAAGAATTGGTAGAAATAAAGTGTAAAGTCTCGACGCCCTGTTTAAAATAGCACAAGTTTATGGTGACATAGACTGTCTTTGACCTATTCAACACATTATTGCATATATGTGCAGCTGCATTCTACTTGAATAATGTAGACTTGTCTATAGTAATAGACATTAATGGTAGATGCATAAAGATAAAGCACCTTTTATATAGACCCACAACCAACAAAATTTTTAACTGTTAAGTTTCGATTTGTTCATCTAGTAAAAGAGACATGTATTTTATTTGATCCAAAGCAAAGGGAAGTTGTGTTTATCATGGAAAACTTAGAGCTTCTTTCACGGCGAAAATTATCATCAATGCGCATGTTTAGTGCATTTGCCAGACGCATAATATGCAATCACAGCGTTGATTGGTCAATTTTAGGTGACGTTGGATCTTCTGATCCTCACTTTGTCCTAACAGACATTCGGATACTTTGCGGAATTATCTGAACCCTTACCAGTAAGTAGAAGTATGTCACTTAATTTCTTCAAAAACTGTTATCCAAACATTTCGTACGAAATTTGGCATTCTATTTACTAAAAATGCACCATTATAAGATTAGAATCATCAAATTATTAGATGGAGGGGTCCTCGTTTGCTTACAATTTCAGACAAATCCGTGCAATTGCAAGTGGTAAGCCCCGCAGTATGGGCGAAAAACCAATATTTTACATTTTTCAAATGCTGGACTATTTAAGAAAATATTTGTGCTTATTGGCCTTTAAATATTTGACATATACATTGTAATTTACTTATTTTTTGCATGGGAATTCTTGTAGCGCTTGGCTTGATGCAAATAAATCTATTGCGGACAGGGGCAAATTTGCTTCTTCTGTGATCAACCAATTAGAGTATGTGGTCCTTTTTTTACAAGATAACCATTCTTATGCTTCAAACACCTATCTTTGTTTAGGGGCATGACTTTTTTCTGCTCATTGCCATGATTTCAGCTAGAGCTGGGGGGGGGGGGGGTGTTCATCTGGCTTTGTTCCAGGGCTTTAACTTTCAACTTTATGGTATACTACTCGAGGGTTTCATTGTGTACAAAGTTTTCAAATTTACACAGTCATCATCACTTGATTAACATAATCACCTTAAAATTGTTATTTAAAGTGATCTTTACTATAAATGTCACTTAAGGTTTCTTTTAAAACAAAGGGCTGGTGTTTTTTTTATTGGCAACATTTCAGTGCATGTTTTACATCTTCATACCGCACAGCCTACACATATAGATATAACATCTTCTTTGAAAATGTTCATACTTACTTTCGAAAGGGAGGACACAAAGTTTGTCCCCCCCCCCCCATTGACTCAAGTGTTTCAAAAGTCCTGCTTGGGTATAAGCACACAAAATTAACTTTATTAACTACATGAACTCTTGACAGAATACTGAATTGACTGACTGATAGATTGGAATAAGGGGCTGAAGAAATTGAGCTTACTCAAAAGGTTTTCAAATGCCAAAGATGTTGTATATCAAGATGGTGGATCTTGAGAACGATCTGGTCCACCAACAGACTAGGCAGTACTTTTTAATACAATGAAACATTTTTAGGTAAAAAAGGACTTGAAGAGATTCTGTACTGACTAACCCAAGTGTATCAGAAGGGTGATCTAAACTTGCCTCACCCTCAAAAAAAGTTGAAGTTTAAAAATAAACAAAACATGCTTTTTTCATCACACATCACATCATACTGAGTGATAAATTGTTTCACAGTCAAATAATATTTTTTTTGGAAATTTTGATAAAACAGAGACGCTTGTTGATCACATAGAAGATCAATGTTATATATAAACTTAGCAGATATCAACTAGGTCATTCGCAAAGGGCATACTGACAAACTGAAATTTTAATCTTTAAGATAACATGATTTATTTTGGCAATACTCTTGTGTAATTGACATAAACAAGGTATACAAAACTAAATGGAATTTTACAGCCAGGAGCCTGTTTCACAAAAAACTTAACTTAGGATGATTTTAATGTTCCAATGGTCAGATTGGTTAATCACTAAAATTGAGTTTTTATCAACCAATCAGGTTACTGCATTTCTTAAAATCTTGTTTGTATCTTTGTTCAAATTGTGTGAAACAGGTCCCTGGTCATTGTGTCCCCAAGAAGGGTTTTCGACATGGTCTTATTAACCTACATTAAACTAAGCCCATTACACTTCATTTTCTAGGGGTTGAAATAAGAACAAAGCATCGATGAATTACTGGTAACTTAATTGGCTGAGATTTCCTAGAAAGATTTTAGGGCCAATCTTGATTGAACAATAATTTTGCTATGAATACGTAATTTCCCTCACTTGTATTACCACAGCCTCAGAAATTTGGACAACTGTGGAGACAAGTTCAAAGTCACTTTCTTCTCAGGGCAACAGAAAAAAAAAATATTAACAAAAATCTAGTTCAACGTATCAACCAAAATTTGTATTTCATCATTTCAAAGAGATTTATTATATTTCTAATGAAATTGCAATAAGAACAATAATACAGATATAGAAAAGTGTATTTTTTTTCAATAATAAATATCATTCATCATGAAAAACTTAAGAAAAAAATTACATGTACTGGTACATATTAATCAAAAATCTGTGCTAAAGAAAAGAAAGAAACAACAATATTTTACAAGGATAACAACTAAGGTTCACAAGTCCGCTGTCACAAGGATCCTTTTAACTGGCTGGTCCTTGACCAAACCTTTTGGCATTGATCTTTCCAGGATTATCGATACCCATTTACAGCTGGTTGGACTGGAATTGTGAATGAAGATGACTTATTCAAGGTCATTGGACTATCACACGCTGATCAACGTATAAAAGCAAATGATGTAATGACGTAAAGAACTAACGCTCTAACCGCTGTGCTATAGAACCCCACAGCTATTAGCTGTACAGTAAAAAATATTTCCATTGTTATAAAAGTGTTCCAAATAACAATTGTAGATAGATATATAGATATTAAAACAGAACTTTAAACATGTTGATACTCAGAGTTTCATGCAGTCTTCAGACAAATGACAGATTTCAGCCTCAGAATAACTGGTTTTCATGTCTAAATGACCCAAGGAATGTGTTTTAATTTATTAGAATTTGGTAGAATGATTTACTTAATTTGTTTTTTGTCTGAAAGTTAGTTTGACCTTATGTAACCTATCCAGAACAAGTTTGCTTGATCTCAATTGTTTTATTGTCATTTAAAGGCATAGGCAGGTTTTTTTTTAAATTCTTTTTGACAGTTGAAGTACTGTTAATTTCATCCCAAATTTTAGATGATAATGTCATTAGGTTACTGTTTCTAGTTGTTAACAAAAATTTGGTTCAGAATTCTTGTCCCAAATGACCATAACAGAGTCCATGCAAAAAGACGGATTTTGTATTTTTTCAATTATTAAAAATGTTTCATCAGGTAAAGTTTTAAAATTAAATCAGACTTGACCTTTAAACAAATTTTAACATGAAAAACACCTAAACAGTTTTTCAGCACTGTGTGCTAAGTAAAAATATTTCATGGAGAATGCATATAGGCATATTGTTTACTTGGTATATTCATTCACAAGAATTGGCTGGTGGACAGAATTAGTATTGGTCCACTAGTTAGGTTTGGGCTTCACAAAACAATGCATCGCTTGCTAGACAGGATATGATCAGTCTTCATGAACACTCTGCAGAGTCCACATAACTTATATTTTTCATTTGGTATATTCATTTTAAACCAAAAATTCGTTGTAATTGAGTACAAATATGCATATCTTCAAGACTACTTCAATTACAAGTACCAAGTACACAAGTATTTAACTCTCCTGTGTCTGGAGTTAGAAAAACAACAAACTATACAGCAACCTGATATCAGAATCATTCTCACACAAAGTTGGACATTTTACAAATTCCTTTTTACATCTGCTACATATTTTTGGCACATATTTTATTAACAAAGGTAAAAGAAAACAATAAACACATGCTCTTAAGTTTGATAGATCAGATTTCACTTTCTTTGGATGTTTTTATCAAAAAATGTAGATTTTCTGTATCAGTTTGATTTCTGAATTGGAACTGTTTACTTTAAGGTATTCCAGTACTTTAGAACTTGGGCTTATTTATCATGAACTAAAGTGCTGAGTACTTTAATTGCAAATGAACTTTTCATAAAAATTTCACGTATTTTTCTTTTAGTAGTAAGGTTTGCACTTATTGCCAAAGTACTGGATTAAGACCTGATTGCAAGAGATTCCAGACTAAAACATTTTGAAATCAAGGTTAAAAGTTTGACCATTACTAAGTAAATGAGTCTCTGGGTGGCAATAGATTAATATTTGTGGTAGAAATATTGGATAACCTTGTAAACGGAAATGCTAATATCCTATAAAGTTGTCATGATTTCGGAGATGAGAGACAAGTAATTACCAGTCTGTCTAGAGACTGGTACTATGCCAATTTTATACAATTTATTATATTTACCACTTTTTATCACTAACAGACGAAAAAACTGCCAAAAAATTTCACCAGACACAAGCAGGATACTGTTTTCATAAATAACGAGCCTACTGTATTAATCTCTTCAGGCTTTAAAAAGATAGCTTGCCAGGCAAGGTAATATACGCCCACTGGCAGCATTTATTTAAAATAAAAACTTTTCAGTAAGGTTACAATAAGTGGAATGAAATATTCAACCTTCCAACCTATTTTTTTCTAGGGTCTCTAGTTTCATTAAAAACTGTCAAGAATTGTACCTAATAACAACTCATTAAATATTTTTGGGTATTTTTATGATTTGCAATAGGGTTCACCCTTAATAATATTTTGATATTTTTAATTCTTAATAAGGCTCATCCTTGGTTGATATTAAACAATTTCAGCGAGTTTTGTCAAAAAGGAATGTTTAGAGTGTTCACAAGCCAAAAGTTGAAAGCGTTTTTGAAAACAGGCGCAATAACTGACACTAAATATTTTTCGATTTATCTGATTTTCAATAGGGTTTATCCTTGTGAGAAAACAAATACTAAAGCCAAGTTTCATCAAAATCCATTCAAAATTGTTCTTTCTAGATTGTTTACGAGTTAAATTGAACGCGTTTTCAAAAACAAGGTCAATAACTTGTGCTAAATATTTTTCGATTTTCAATAGGGTTCATCCTTGGGAGACAACAAATACTCCAGCCAAGTTAAATCAAAATCCATTAAAAATTGTTCTTTCTAGAGTGTTTACAAGCTAAAATTGAACGCGTTTTCAAGAACAAGGGCTATAACTGACACTAAATATATTTCTATTTATTTGATTTATAATAGGGTTCGTCCTTGGGTAAAAACAAATACTCAAGCCAAAGTTAATCAAAATCCATTCAGAATAGTTCTTTCTAGAGTGTTTACAAGCTAAAATTGAATGCGTTTTCAAAAACAAGGGCAGTAACTCATACTAAAAAATTTTTCGATTTCGCTGATTTTCAATAGGGTTCATCCTTGAGTTATAACACACTCTCACACCAAGTTTCATAGAAATCCATCAAGAATTGTGCCATGTAGAGTGTTTACGAGACAAAAATTGAACGCGTTTAAAAGAACAAGGGCAATAATTCATATTAGATATATTTTGATATTTTTAATTTTCAATTAGGCTCATCCCTTGCGATATCCAACAATTTCAGTGAGTTTTGTCAACATTGGTCATGAATTGTACCTTCTAGAGTGTTTATTAGCCAAAAAGTTAAACCCGTTTTCAAACACAAGGGCAATAACTGACACTAAATATATTTCGATTTATTTGATTTTCAATAAGGTTCATCGTTGGGTAAAAACAAATACTCAAGCCAAGTTTTATCAAAATCCATTAAGAATTATTCTTTCTAGAGTGCTTACAAGCTAAAATTGAACACGTTTTCAAACACAAGGGCAATAACTGATACTAAATATTTTTCGATTTAACTGAATTTCAATAGGGTTCATCCTTAGGTGATTACAAATACTCATGCCAAATTATGTCAAAATCGCTCAAGAATTGTGACTTGTAGAGTGTTTACAAGGCAAAAATCCAACACATTTTATAGAACAAGGGCAATAATTCCTATTAAATATAGTTCGATATGTGCTATTTTCAAAAGGGTTCATTCTTGGGTGATATTAAACAATTTCAGCAAGTTTCGTCAAAATCGGTCAATAACTGTGCTTTGTAGAGTGTTTACAAGCTAAAAATTGAACGCGTTTTCAAAAACAAGGGCAATAACTGATATTAAATTTTTTTCGATTTTACTGGTTTTCAATAGGTTTCATCCTTGGGTGATAACAAATACTCAAGCCAAGTTTCATCAAAATCCATTAAGAATTGTTCTCTCAAGAGTGTTTACAAGCTAAAATTGAACGCGTTTTCAAGAACAAGGGCAATAACTCATACTAAATGTTTTTCGATTTCGCTGATTTTCGATAGGGTTTATCCTTGAGTTATAACATACTCTCACACCAAGTTTCATCAAAATCGGTCAAGAATTGCACGTTGTAGAGTGTTTACGAGCCATTCAAGAACAAGGGCACAAACTCATACTAATTTTTTTCCGATTTCGCTGATTTTCAATAGGGTTCATCCTTGCGTGATCATAAACACTCATATTAAGTTTCATCTAAATCCGTCAAGAATTACACCGTGTAGAGTGTTTACGAGCAATTGTGGACGGACGGACGGACGGACGGACGGACGGACGGACGGACGGATGTGGGTGACGACAATATACGCCCCCCATTTCATGTGGGCGTATAAAAATCTGTTTAATTGATTATCAGCTGTGTTAAAACAAATTTTTTGCAAAAACATTGTTAGACTATCTTTGAGCATCAAATGCTAGGTTGTAGCTAAAAAGTAGTTTCCACAAAGAGCTGTTCCATGAATAATTGAGTTGATACTAATGTACTGATTATTGGTATTAAAAAATTGTTTTTGAATTGTGCAAGAGATGACATATATATACCAAATAAACAATGTAAGCCATACAAACTCACCGAAAGAGAAGTCAACTTGACAAAAGTTGCCCGATATCATCTTATATTACATAATGTATAATGTGTTTGACATGTTTGATGTGTCTTATAAAAAAGGAACACTGTTAGTGGTTGTGTTCAGACAGCCCATGCTAAGGCCTGAATGAAATTCTTTTAATGGGATTGTAAGAGTTTTTTGTCTCTTTTGATGTGGATTGAGGCATTTTAACTCTGATGTCTATGGTTCATTTAATAACATATAAGTAGCCAGTAATAATAACAGAGGGATTTATGATAGCTATATCATGGAAAATATATTTTTAGTTGAATTGTAATAACCAAAGATATCAGACTGAAAATTGAAATGGTGCAATTCAATGTTATCACATAAAAGTTTAGGAAGCCTTTTTACAATCTCTTTTAAAGGGCAGAAAAGATATTTCAATAGAAAAAATGGTTGAATCATAGTTAATTTCAGTTAATCTCCCATGTGCCTATCTATGTAGATGACCATTTCAAGATGCCAGTGCCCATTGTGTTTGGAAGTACAAAATTGCTGGTATGTACCTAGCATTTCATAGTATACTTTTTAGCAGATGTAGATAAGATGGTCACTAGAATATTGTGACAGTAGTAACTGTAGTAATACTGTGACCATATTTCTGGTGACCATATTTCTGCACACCAAGATAGCTGCACCAATTTTTAGCTTGGCTTTTTAGTAGTTCATAAGTATTTTTCACATACAACCAATACTTTTTCTTTAATTGTTTCGTTGTCACAGATATATGGAATGTAAAACCTATAGGTTCTATTGTATATTTTTTCTACATAAATTATTCATTCTCTCAATATAGGGCATTATTTAGAATACTGTTATAGAATAGACACAACTGAATGATGACCTTAAAGTAAAGGCTTTCAAAATATGTAGGAGATATATTTCTTAACAATTTGTCATTCTTTCTGCAAAATTTTTTTTACATTAGTTTTCCATCCACAACTTAATAACATTGCAACATTAAAATAATTACGTTAACCTTTTACTAGTTTTGGAATTCTATATTGATTACAGCTTTTTAATATGTATATGTATTTAGGGTCACATTTCACTAGATTTTACTTTAGGGTGTTATACAGGGTACTCTCGCGTGTAAGAGATCATAAATTTGAGCACAAAAAAATTCCAACCTACTAAAAACATCAGATTGCCACTTTAAATTAGTGAATAGTTGGCTTTAATAAATAATGTTTTGCCAGTGGTGTTTCTTTGCATGAGGGGATCAAGTAGGAGCCATAGAATTGTCACTTTGCAATGCAACAGCATAATTAATAAACTGATTGAACTACAGATGTCAATGGCATTTCAATGTGCATCACCTTAAACTATAGTGCTTAAATATAATTCTAACAACTAAAAATTCAAAGAGGATTTTCCTCCATTGAACTTTAGAAATATTGAGTAGTTCTTCAAGGGTTTACTTCATGTCCAATTACTTTAGATGAAACAAGATGATTCCCAATTAATGAGTAATTATAAAAAAAGGTTTTCATGTACAGAACAAGAACATTTACAACTTCAATTAAGGACAATGCAAATTATATGTTATACAATAAGCTGGTTTATGGGTCAAAAAAATTATCACATAATTAAATGACCTTTAATCAATTTTCAAAGGTAGGCTATTAACACTGTTCTTGAGAATTTCCCTCATGGTATTTACATAAGTGCAATGAAGATGAGAAAAGGAGGACATACAATATTTAGTTCAACATGTTGATACTTCTATACTAATAATTACATGTGCTTGTGATCTGATGCAATATCACATGGCAAGATATTCCTTATTCTGTAAAGTACATGTTACTTGACCTCCTTGCTTACATAACACAATAATTAATGACATTTCATCTTGCGCCTTGTGCTATATTTAAATTTGTACTTTCATTTAAAATATGGCCGACAGCACAAAAATAACATTCAAGCTTGCCTTTTACATTGCTATCTCTATTGGCTACTCAAAGGCTAGTGTTTTGTCAAACAAAAACAAAAATGACAGTCAACTGTGTTGAAATATATATAACTGACATGTTGAATGTCCCAAATTTTATATAACACCAAATCGACCGCCGTGTTCGTCAGTCAAAATGGATAAATTCAATATAAAATGCAGCCATAGCCATAATTAAAACGAGTTATTTCACGGGCAGACATTTGGTATTAGAAATATATTCAATCAGTTTTGAAGCTATTCATATACTACGGTTAGAAAGTCGACAAGATCAAAGTCACATACCATGTATATATAATTATGATACATGCATATCTGTTGTGCAACTGTTATTACATGACCCGATTTGACCTTAACGCACAAACAAATGCATTAACTGTTGAATCATAACAACAATGTGATAACCCTGCCACTCGCGAAGTATATGATGGTCAGAAATATAATGAAAAAGAATAATTTACCTGTTTCTATGGCGTTAGATGACTAATATCTCCACAGGTCTAAATGTTGTGTGTAATAATGTGTATGTTGTTCGATCGCACAGAGCTTCTCTTTTCTTTTAGATAGCTTCTAACTATTGGGTCAGCATGTCGCTATGTCACTTCGACCTTTTCTTCTTCTCTTTGCAAGGTCGTTCAACTGCAAGGACTAAAATGAAATTTTGGTATTTTAATTAACGAAATTTAGTAACAAGTATTATATTGAATCGATTTGCTCTTTGTTTGTTATTTAGAGAAGGTTACGCCACTCTCGACTCTATCGATTATTATTTTACATTACGGCATTTCACGTAAGAGCAAGACAGGGAGTATATAGGTCATTTTAGCTAGCTGGGTCACTAGAGCACAGTGAGGTTGTGGGTTCACTTACCAAATATTACACAATAAATATTTACGCTTGTATTGACCACGAAATATTGTAGAAAGTGGCATTACCTCCTCTCAAATAACCATAAACCACTGGTGTGAACTTTCAGTACGTAAGGTAATTGAGTTTTGGACGGATTATTTCGGCGCATGGTTACATGATGATGTGCATTATTACTTAACTATGTTGAACTGAACCCTTGTATGTGTATTAATATGTTGGAGAGTAAATAGGTCACCACAGCAGACGAATATTTGGATAGATTACACATTTTACCAGGATAAAAATAACTTTTATTCACCACCACGTTGAGTGAAAGGAAACAAAAACATGTATGTCTTTTGGTAACTCAAATAAGTGAAGGTTGTGTTAAGTGTCGGGTGAGACAAAGAAATGAATGTCAGAAGGAAAGAATGCACACGCATGAAACGAATTCGAATTCCGATATTTCACGCATGTCGCGCATAAGGTGCTGGTTTTAAGGGTTTTTTTTTATGGAATCAAAGTAGGCTACCCCAAAAACCAGTCTTGATTGATTGTTTGTTAGTCAATTAAATTCGGACCAGATTATGAAATGCTTTCCTATTCCGCCTTGCGCCTTGATGATGAACTTCATAGCCTATCCGGAACAAGTGTCAAAATGGGACTGTCATTATTAGGGGATAATATAACCAAGTCTTTACAGATAAGGCGTTGGCCTATGCTCCGAACTCTGCATCTGAAACAAGAATCCAAAAAACTGACCCCAGTGCTGCACCAAAAAAGGTCTCTTGAGCTAGACCCATCCAGGTCCTACAGCACTGAAAAAAATACCGTAAAACTGTTAAAATGCGTTTAACCTTATATGTCAATATCCATTTAAGTAGCTCAGCATTTGACATTTCACTTCACACTTGAATAACCTCCCCAAGTGCAATAACACGAATAAATTGCACGAAACTGCATAGCGTGCAGATAATCGTTAGTAATAAAGCGCATGTATACCCAACGGCTTAAGGAATACCATAGCCCTATATGACAGTAGAAATAATCTTTGACGAACCAAAGTTTTTATTAACATTTTATATATGAAAGAATAATAGGCCCATCATAGGCCTACATCATTTGCAAAGATGTATTTTAATTGTGGTCTATAGGGCCTAGGCCTACTTTTAAAAGCTGTAGATTCTCTGGTTAAGTCAATTGATAGAAAGGGATATGTTGCATCGAGTGATATTAAAGGTCCTTGGTTTCTTAACGTTCCTCCTTTCCAGTGGAAACATGTTCCTGTGACTTTATTTAATCTAAATTATTCTTTACATTCCAGTGCTGCTGTCCAAGTAGGCCTATTAACCAGATGAAAAGAAGATAAGGTTATTCAACAATATATTTTTATACGAAAAAAATCGAATCAGCATTCCTAAGTTCTCATCCATGACCTTCATCGGAAATAAAAGGAATACTAGCCTATCTCTAAGAATAGGCTTAATTTAAAGTCTCAAACTTCAATAACAGTATAATAGTTATCTGTTTAACGAATGAATAAAGACCATGTTCAAAAATTTTAATTTTTTGTCATCTTAAGTGAGTATCCGAAAATAATAATCTTGCTGTATAAAGATGTGAACAAAATTTATCACATAATTATCGTGCTTTATATTTCATTTAATATTACAGATAATTTGGAATTTTACAACAAAGAGAGTTCTATGGTCTCTTTTTCTTTGGATATAAATGTTGTGGTGCCAAGTGTACATGAACTTGTTTTCATAGAGCCTATCTTTCAGTGAGTCATTTATTAACTTGACTTAAGAATATTGCTAGTTAAAAATTATACTGCGAGGGTAATTATTATCTTGTGAATAAGATAAATAAACTCTTTATAAAATATTTAACTTGTTTTATTTTAAGAAAGCAAAGATCAAAGAGATTTTTCTCTGAATAGTTTCTATTAACACATTCAATATTAAATCTATATATCCATGTTCGCCTGTAGGACCATAATTATATTACAATGAAAATGTATTTTTATAAGTACCAGTTTAGAACGAACTCTATAAATGTACCGCTATCAATGACCACACATCCTATATGATTACTCTTTAAGGACAGATCTGTACACAAAGCCTATCTAAGTTTGGATCAACATGATTATTTTCTCAATATCGGACTTGGATGTTCCTTTTGGAAGAAAATTTGCATTTAAACTTTTGACTTATACTCGGAAAGGTGCTATCTCCGTTGCTGTCGCTTACGAAAGAACAATCAATTGCAGTCTAGTGCTTCTCGAGTCAATATTATGGCTGAACCATTGATTCAGAGAAAAATGCATGGAATGACAAAAGTAAACACATCAATCTGCCTATTTCTATAGGCTTCAATAATGCGACGTTAATTGTCATATGAAGTTTTAATGGTTTTATAGCAAAGTACATAAAACCAAATTGGTTTTTACTGGTTATTTTGATAACCTACTTCTACTAGTTTAATCAAGCTTTATGTAAGAGATAGAGCATGTATTATCCAATCCCATTGAAATATTGAAATGGAACCATTGTCTATGAACATGACTACTTCCAGACACTCTCAGCTCCATTACTATTATAGTCCAAGAACCAATATTGGTTTTAATGATTTTTAGTACATAGAATGGAATGGTGAGCATTTCTATGAGCATGATAGAATTAATTACAAGTCTTATGTCAACACATCGCAGACGGTTCCGACGTGCTTCAATTGGGTCAGACATGTTGATCTGTGGGTGTTTTGGTACAGTAAAGCTTCTGAATAGTGTCTAGTAACTATTGGTCTGAATATATGGTTTTATCACGAGGTGGGTATTATGTAACTACCAATAGTCCAAGGGAGAGAAATCCTCAGTACACGAGAATAATTTTGACGTGTTTTCAAGTACTAGACAGATTGACAGCAAGTAATTTTAAAGTTTTCAAAGTAAGGACTCATTGACGTACATACAATTAGGGGAAACAAGCCAATTTGTATGAATACATCCTATAGCTCACAAGGTACAGACCTGTCAGTTTGTTTTCTCATCCAGTATTACATGCTTTGTCAATCTGGATTCCAAATGAAGAAGATGAAAATGGTAATTAATTCGGTTCAAATTATTCGGCACAAGAAGAATCTGTTTCAATAACTCACAATGTACAACAACAGTTTGAAGAAAGGATGAACTAAATGATCAAGTGAACGTCCCAATTTTGAATGCATCAAGTTCAGGTGAAGCAAATTAACTTTATATGGATGAACAGCTACATAAACTTATGCCTCTTCATTGATATTAATGAGTATCAACAATTATTGCCTTTTTGTGATCTATGGAAAGGATATCCTTTTAAATCCCACGCTTTATGTTCAATGTGCGCCCAGATCGCCGTGCACCTGCTCTTTCTTCCAAGTTTATACATGTACTTCCAAAATGTTCAGATTTATTAAATAATTTAGATTTCGGGTCGAATAATTTCTTTGTAAAAAAAAAACTGAACAGTTGCAATACATGTTCCGAAGGAACATTATTTGTGCGATTTTTGAAATGGTACTGAGCAATTGTGACCAATTGGTTTTTAACTCAGAGATTGTAGTGTAATCAAGGCCAAAGCTTTCCAATATCTTCTATACGAATAAGCGAACCTTTGACATTTCCACAAAGTATGGACAAGACCTATTGATACAGTATGACCTTGGGTTAAAATTGCTTTTAGACGATCGATTGGGCGTATAGAGCAGTACACGTAGCTATCGATATCCTATCGGAGAAGAATACATGTATACCGTAAATTGATATGAATATTGCTGATTCTTCGTAGAATCGATTGTATTTAAAGGGATAATAGGTCTTAGAATAAACATATAATTTGAAAATTTTAAACTTGGACAATTAGAGCTCTATTTATCAGTAAATATACCTGCTGCCATAAATAAATATATTATATCCAAAAAATAAGTAATTATCCAAAAAAATGCATTTGATTATTTGAATAAATAAATAAATTGATGAAGCGTTTTTAAAAAATGACTTAGTTTTGTGAGTTTTCCATGCAGATTTAAGGAACTCTGTTGCTTTATGACAAGAGGTGATTTTAAAGATGAATATATAATGACCATTCTTGAGAACTAAAATTTTATGGTCATTCTAAGACGCATTATCCCTTTAAAGAATACCAGTAAATGCGTTTAATAACTATTTCACAGTACAAAATATAGCGTCAATACTATCATTGAAAATAACAAACATAATAACACAGCAAACCATTTAGAAAACACACATCTCAGGTACGAAGTACAAAACCAAAATAACCTTTATCTTGCAGCATTAATGGTCAAGAAACGGCAAAAGACAAAAGAGTTTAATAGTATTACGTAAAATGGTTTCATCCTACCTGATATCTCTATAATATCATCTGGCTGTCAATATAAACATCAAATAGTGTTCAGGTAAAAGTTTACACCTTTCAATAACACCCAACCTATCTATACTGCATATATCAATATAAACAGTGGACATAGCATGTCAACTACAATGACTGAGGGGGCCAAAAGGTCAAAGGCAGATTTCTTGCAGAACAAAGCAGGTTGTTGAATGCGGAATTCGGACACATTAAATAGAACGCTTACGGGATATGTGGTCAGATTGTGTTCATCTTATACTTAAAACTTCAATCATATCTGTTGTGGCCTGCATTTGACCCCGCCACTGACCGGGACATGGATGATCTGGGAATCTGACCTCGTGCGAACTCACTATTTTGTTTGGCTGTTAAATGATTATTGGAGTCATCTCAGGTCGATTGCAGAGAGTTATGACTCCTTGGCGATTAAACAGCCAATTAATGATGATCTGTTATAGCTTCAAGTCGTTGATGAGGAAAACTGGTGTAACAAGATAAACAATCCCTTGACTGTCACTAATTGTTACTTACTGTTGCAACTCTTTAGGCCACTTAAATAGTTATTTAGTAATAAACGTGGACAAGTCAATGTTTAATTCCCTGGTTCCAAATTATCAAGGTTTCGTTACTTAATTTACTATTGCTAATAATCTCTTCAACGGAAGATTTCAATATATTATCAGAAACCTCTATGTAATGAGCCATAAAACGTCTGAAGCCTTTAAAATTTGTTGACTTTAATAAGACATAAATATTTGATTAATTTATCTTTTCATATTGGATTGAATTCAATTTGACACTGGATCAGCTTATGTACAAATGTATGTATTATCAAACGTCGAATGAGGTCATTTTTGATACTATTTTTGATGTAGTTATCAAATCTCCACGATCAATGAACCAACTTCAGAAAGCAAGTCTTTTGCTTTAGGTACAAGCTTGTCCGCGATCTATGCAGATAACAGAAACATTTAAAAAAAACCTAATTCATTTATCATGCATCATCATAAAGTCCATAAGTGTCAAGAATTTCTATTAACTTTTTATGGATTTTCATATAAACAGGTCCTTACTAAAAGCTACAAACAAATTTACTGTCCAAAAAATCGTAAAAGATGCAGGTAAAAAAAATTGTATTCATAGTTCAGGCGATGACCTGTGTCCTCTGAAGTTGACCTCGAATGAACCTCCTCAGCCAGTGGTCGGTAAAAGATGACCTATATGTCAATAGAAATAAGACGTTTGAAACCTGCACCGGGTAATTACAGGAGTAAATTGAAGAGGAGGGTTGAACATGCTACATGCAGTGAGGAGTTAATTCGTATCCATTTTAATTGCTTGTCTCTGGATAAAAAAGACAATTTATGTCTCTGTCCTTTCATTGTTCCGTATAATTGTTCAAATGACAATGGTTTTATCCCTTTATAAGCTAGCGGTGAAAAGCGATTCCACTTAACTGCCTCGAAACTAAACACTGGTATATAAAGAAAATAAAACTAAACGTCTTTGTTAAGTAGTTAAACAACGAGTTTGATCTGCCTCCTGCAATCTGAACTTCCTGTGATCCGGAAATACACTCTAAGAAGAAACACACTGTTTAAATGCTTCATTAATCCAAAATTGCACGAGGATTCCAACAAGTGGTCAAACACAGTTCAAAAGTTTATTTCCCGCCAAATTCAAATTTTAAAAAGAATAGATTAGCTTAAACAAAGATAATTGAACCAAGTGACTTTAGGATGACAAATGTTAAATGTTATTTGAAATATGACACGAATCAGGACTAAAGTTTCTACCTGATTAGTAATTCGAATTGTTTAATGAAAAATAACAACAGGGGTAAAACTTAGCTGAATCACACCAGTAGGCTTTCTCCATATTGACAATATAAATACATGTTGGGCTATATCATGTTATACATTGACAGTAATAATATATCGATACCTGGTACATATTGATAATATAAATATATCTAACCCTGTTTTGCATTGACGGTATAAATATATTTTATACAGATATACATTGACAGTATATAATATATCTAATTCTGCTACACATTTTCAGTATACATATATTTTTTCTGCTATAGATTATAAATATATCTTGGTATACGTTGACAGTATGAAAATACTGAATTCTGGTATTTAATGACAGTATTAATATGCAGAGTTCTGGTAAGTATAGATTGTACCAAATATAAAACGTTAGTTATAACAAACATTGACAGGATAACTATGTCCCATTCTCGTATACATTTTCAGTATACAAGCATGGAATCCTAATATGCACGAACATATGGCGAATTCTGCTAAACATTAATAATGTAAATATATCGAATCCAAGTATGCAATGACAGGTATGTATATAGAAACCTTGTACGTGATTGCATTGACAATATAAATATACCAAGTACTGATATAAGTTGACATGCAGTATAAATATATTAAAGCCTTGTAAGTGGTAACATTGACAGTATCAATAAGTCGAATTCTGATGTACATTGACAGTATAAGAACATCGAATCCAGCTATAAATTATCATTATATATTCTGTCGAATTCTGATTTACATCGGCAATATATAACTATATATACCGAATTATATTATACATTGACAGTATAAATATATCGAATCCGGATTCGTGCACAGTATAAAATATCGAATCCTGATATTCATTGATAATATAAATATATCGAATCCTGCTATAAATTATCATTATAAATTTTGTTGAATTCTGATATACATCGGCAGTATAGAACTATATATACCGAATTATATTACACATTGATAGTATAAATATATCGAATCCGGATTCATGCACAGTATAAAATATGGAATCCTGATATTCATTGACAGTATAAATATATCGAATCCTGCTATAAATTATCATTATAAATTTTGCTGAATTCTGATATACATCGGCAGTATAGAACTATATATACCGAATTCTATTATATATTGATAGTATAAATATATCGAATCCGGATTCGTGCACAGTATAAAATATCGAATCCTGATATTCATCGACAATATAAATATATCGAATCCTGCTATAAATTATCATTATAAATTTTGCTGAATTCTGATATACATCGGCAGTATAGAACTATATATACCGAATTCTATTATATATTTATAGTATAAATATATCGAATCCGGATTCGTGCACAGTATAAAATATCGAATCCTGATATTCATCGACAATATAAATATATCGAATCCTGCTATAAATTATCATTATAAATTTTGTTGAATTCTGATATACATCGGCAGTATAGAACTATATATACCGAATTATACATTGATAGTATAAATATATCCAATCCGGATTCGTGCATAGTATAAAATATCGAATCCTGATATTCATTGACAGTATAAATATATCGACTCCTGCTATAAATTATCATTATAAATTTTGTTGAATTCTGATATACATCGACAGTATAGAACTATATATACCGAATTCTATTATATATTGATAGTATAAATATATCGAATCCGGATTCATGCACAGTATAAAATATCGAATCCTGATATTCATTGACAGTATAAATATATCGAATCCTGCTTTAAATTGACAGTTATAATATAGATTTTTGCTATACATTGACATTAGAAAAATGTCGAATTCTGATATACATTCACGGTATAGCCCTATATATATCAAATTCTGTTATACATTAATGGACAGTATGAATATACGAAATCCTGATATACACTATTGTTACGTCTAATCCTAGTAAACATTGGCAATGTTGGCTACTTGTGTCGAATTCTGGTACGTAAAGCGTGATTATTTAATGACATTATAAAGTACATAGGGAGACAAGTAGATTATTTGATTGTTTAAATTAATGTTGACGTAAATTATTCAAAATCATTAGAAATTATTCGATAATATAGACTTTAGAACTATGTATCGATTTTATGATACAATTACTCAGTGCTTTGGTTCACATACAAATTTATCTCTCTACTTAATGAACTTAAAGGTTCAATATTTTCCGAAGTATTTTGATAATGAAAGGTCAGAAGGTTATAGGCATAAAAACACCTGTCAATAAGAAATGTGTATACCCGAGAACTTGACGCTTAAGCCACAATAGATTAGACACGCGTCGACATTTGTTCACCAGAAGACTTACTTTGTTCAGAAATAAATGCTTATTTTGATGGATAATCGTCTTTAGTATATTTATAGTTAAGCCAGTCAGAGGACTGAAGGAGTTATTTCCCATTTAGTAGGCAATCGTCTGATCAAACTTACCTCCCTTCAATAAGACCAACGGTCTGCGTGTTATAACGCTAACGATCTGCATCATTATGGCAGCTGTATGACTTTGATTTTTTGGATGCAATAAAATTCAAACCTAAGAATGGTGGGATTGATGGGTCCACCATTTGAACACGTAATTTATGCTTCAAATTGGCATTTTTATGTTTATTATGGATTTTAACCTGTCAATAATCAACTAATTTATATATAATAAGTGATGAGATGTGTGTTCACCATACTGAGTAGTGTTTGGAATCTAGTCACTATCAATAATCAACCAATTTAGATATTATAAGTGATGAGATGTGTGTTCACCATACTGAGTAGTGTTTGAAATCTACTCACTATCAATAATCAACCAATTTAGATATAATAAGTAATGAGATGTGTGTTCACCATACTGAGTAGTGTTTGAAATCTACTTACTATCAATAATCAACTAATTTAGATATAATTATTGATGAGTTGTGTTTAAAAACAGTTCACCATACTGAGTAGTGTTTGAAATCTACCTACTATCAATAATCAACTAATTTAGATATAATAAGTGATGAGTTGTGTTTAAAAACAGTTCACTATACTGAGTAGTGTTTGAAATCTACTCACTATCAATAATCAACTAATTTAGATATTATAAGTGATGAGATGTGTGTTCACCATACTGAGTAGTGTTTGAAATCTACCTACTATCAATAATCAACTAATTTAGATATAATAAGTGATGAGTTGTGTTTAAAAAAACAGTTCACTATACTGAGTAGTGTTTGAAATCTACCTACTATCAATAATCAACTAATTTAGATATAATAAGTGATGAGTTGTGTTTAAAAACAGTTCACCATACTGAGTAGTGTTTGAAATCTACCTACTATCAATAATCAACTAATTTAGATATAATAAGTGATGAGTTGTGTTTAAAAACAGTTCACTATACTGAGTAGTGTTTGAAATCTACTCACTATCAATAATCAACCAATTTAGATATTATAAGTGATGAGATGTGTGTTCACCATACTGAGTAGTGTTTGAAATCTACTCACTATCAATAATCAACCAATTTAGATATAATAAGTGATGAGATGTGTGTTCACCATACTGAGTAGTGTTTGAAATCTACTTACTATCAATAATCAACTAATTTAGATATAATTATTGATGAGTTGTGTTTAAAAACAGTTCACCATACTGAGTAGTGTTTGAAATCTACCTACTATCAATAATCAACTAATTTAGATATAATAAGTGATGAGTTGTGTTTAAAAACAGTTCACCATACTGAGTAGTGTTTGAAATCTACCTACTATCAATAATCAACTAATTAAGATATAATAAGTGATGAGTTGTGTTTAAAAACAGTTCACTATACTGAGTAGTGTTTGAAATCTACTCACTATCAATAATCAACTAATTTAGATATAATTATTGATGAGTTGTGTTTAAAAACAGTTCACCATACTGAGTAGTGTTTGGAATCTACTTACTATCAATAATCAACTAATTTATATATAATAAGTGATGAGATGTGTGTTCACCATACTGAGTAGTGTTTGAAATCTACTTACTATCAATAATCAACTAATTTAGATATAATTATTGATGAGTTGTGTTTAAAAACAGTTCACCATACTGAGTAGTGTTTGAAATCTACTCACTATCAATAATCAACCAATTTAGATATAATAATTGATAAGTTGTGTTTAAAAACAGTTCACCATACTGAGTAGTGTTTGAAATCTTCTTACTATCAATAATCAACCAATTTAGATATTATAAGTGATGAGTTGTGTTTAAAAACAGTTCACCATACTGAGTAGTGTTTGAAATCTACTAACTATCAATAATCAACCAATTTAGATATAATAAGTGATGAGTTGTGTTTAAAAACAGTTCACCATACTGAGTAGTGTTTGAAATCTACTTACTATCAATAATCAACCAATTTAGATATTATAAGTGATGAGTTGTGTTTAAAAACAGTTCACCATACTGAGTAGTGTTTGAAATCTACTTACTATCAATAATCAACTAATTTAGATATAATAATTGATGAGTTGTGTTTAAAAACAGTTCACCATACTGAGTAGTGTTTGAAATCTACTCACCATGAATAATCTATTAATTTAGATATAATAAGTGATGAGTTGTGTTTAAAAACAGTTCACCATACTGAGTATTGTGTGAAATCTACTTACTATCAATAATCAACTAATTTAGATATAATAATTGATGAGTTGTGTTTAAAAACAGTTCACCATACTGAGTAGTGTTTGAAATCTACTAACTATCAAATAATCAACTAATTTAGATATAATAAGTGATGAGTTGTGTTTAAAAACAGTTCACTATACTGAGTAGTGTTTGAAATCTACTTACTATCAATAATCAACTAATTTAGATATAATAAGTGATGAGTTGTGTTTAAAAACAGTTCACTATACTGAGTAGTGTTTGAAATCTACTTACTATCAATAATTAACTAATTAAGATATAATAAGTGATGAGTTGTGTTTAAAAACAGTTCACTATACTGAGTAGTGTTTGAAATCTACTTACTATCAATAATCAACTAATTTAGATATAATAAGTGATGAGTTGTGTTTAAAAACAGTTCACTATACTGAGTAGTGTTTGAAATCTACTAACTATCAATAATCAACCAATTTAGATATAATAAGTGATGAGTTGTGTTTAAAAACAGTTCACCCTACTGAGTAGTGTTTGAAATCTACTCACCATGAATAATCTATTAATTTAGATATAATACTTGATGAGTTGTGTTTAAAAACAGTTCACCATACTGAGTAGTGTTTGAAATCTACTTACTTTCAATAATTAACCAATTTAGATATAATAAGTGATGAGTTGTGTTTAAAAACAGTTCACTATACTGAGTATTGTGTGAAATCTACTTACTATCAATAATCAACCAATTTAGATATAATAATTGATGAGTTGTGTTTAAAAACACCATACTGAGTAGTGTTTGAAATCTACTTACTATCAATAATTAACCAATTTAGATATAATAAGTGATGAGTTGTGTTTAAAAACAGTTCACCATACTGAGTAATGTTTGAAATCTACTTACTACCAATAATCAACCAATTTAGATATAATAAGTGATGAGTTGTGTTTAAAAACAGTTCACTATACTGAGTAGTGTTTGAAATCTACTAACTATCAATAATCAACTAATTTAGATATTATAAGTTATGAGTTGTGTTTAAAAAACAGTTCACCATACTGAGTAGTGTTTGAAATCGACTTATTTTCAATAATCAACCAATTTAGATATAATAAGATTCAAGATTCTTTATTAAAAGCTTTAGCATTACTGCTTTAGCCAACATAATGAATATAGTTACATAAATACATATATTACATCAAGAAAAAAAAATCTATACATTACAATATATAGATGTACAAAATTTAAAAAAATGGAGGGAACACAATATGCTCGGAAGAGTTAATGATTTCTTTTCTAAGTTTTTCCAAGCTTTATATAAAAATGTACATAATTGAATAGTAAGAGGTTCATTAGAACAGTTTAAAAGTGTGCTGAACTTAAGGATATCTGGGTTATGAGTAAAATGGTATGGCAGAAGTGAATATCTTAAATCATTAAACCTAGAACAAATTAGTAAAAAATGAAACTCATCTTCAACAACATTTAAATTACACAATGGGAATTTCCTGTTGTTGCGTTGTAATTTAATATACCGACCTGTTTCTACAGATAATTTTAAATTTCCAAGTCTAAAATTACAAAGTATATTTTTAAAACTAGAGGAGGCATTAAAAGATAAATATTTTTCAAATTCATGACATTGCATAAAAGATCGATAATATAAGAGTTTATTTGAAGATTCTAGTTCAGAAAACCAGGATTGTTTTTATTGGTCAATGATTCTTGTTTTTATTGTAAAAAATGAAGATAAACTCTGTTGAAATTGGGTATACCACAAATCATTTAGGCCAAAAGAGACAAACTATCTTTGATTTTACTCACCCAATTAGTTTGACCTGCTTCAGCTTCATTTTTTAAATCAATATATAAATTAAATAACAGTTCATTTGGACTTGATAAAACACTTAGCCAATACTTGAAGATACGAAATTTTCTATAAATATATAATGGAAATCTTCCTGTTTCTCCCAGCAGTGCACAAATATTTGACGATTTTGAAACATTTAAAGCTTTTCTTAAAAATTCATTATGTACTTTCTCTATGTCCTTACTAAGGTGAAAGCCCCAAACCTCAGAAGAATATGATAAAACTGAATTATCAAGAGAATCAAACAAATTACATTTAACATTAACAGATAATTTAAAATTAGAAAATACATTGTGCAAGGCACATAAAGCCTTTCTTCCCTGATCTTTTATCCGTTTCTGTGTTTGAAAAAAATTACCATTATAAAATAAGAGCACTCCAAGATATATATAAGAGTCTACAATTTCAACTTCT
Organism: Nipponacmea schrenckii; assembly: GCA_030562195.1. Lineage (NCBI taxonomy): Eukaryota > Metazoa > Mollusca > Gastropoda > Lottiidae > Nipponacmea > Nipponacmea schrenckii. Next base: position 18,754,505 of record CM060199.1, read on the forward strand.
TCGTTGTTGATAAACCATTTATGACGAATTTTATTTGCCCCCTTTCTAAAAACTACAACTTTCGTTTTACCAATATTAATTTCTAATTTCCATAATTTACAATATTTATTAAATTTATCTAAAAGGAGTTGTAACATAAAGGGATTTTTTGCAAATAAAACAGTATCATCAACAAACAATATAAGATAGATAATTTTACTACTAATAGAGCAGAACGAAACATTATTGAAGATACTGGAACTAATATAATTTTCCAGGTCATGTATAAAAAGTAAAAATAGGATTGGTGACATGGGCTCACCCTGCTTAACACCTAGATGACATCGAAACTTGTCTGATAACCCAGAATGACTTCTAATTCTGATAAAAACATCATTATAAATAGCTTTAATAATACTAATAAATTTGGAGCTCACCCCAGCTTGAAATAACTTAAAAAACAAAAGACTATGCGATATTTTATCAAAAGCTTTCCTAAGGTCAATAAATGCTATGTATAACTTATTTCCATTGTTTAAAGTTTGGGAAATCAATCCATGTAAAGTGAAAATTGCATCTGTGGTACTTCCCTTTGGTCTAAACCCAAATTGGCTGTCAGAGAATTTATTATTCAATTCACACCATTCAAGAAGACGATTATTTAAAATTAATGAGAATATCTTTGCAAAGATTGAAATAAGAGTGATACCTCTATAATTATCAGGCTTTCTTAAATCTCCCTTCTTAGGGACAGGAACCAAAATACCTTCAGTCCATAAAGATGGATAGCTACCATTTGAAAATATAATATTAAATAACTTGGTTAATAATGGAGCTGAAATAATCAAACATGTTTTCAAAAATTCCCCAGGTAGGTTATCAATACCAAAACTTTTACCATCTTTGAGGCTATTTATTGTTTTCTTTACCTCATCTTCTGAAATCTCAGAATCAAGCATTTCAATTACCGGACAGCTATCCATAGAATAAACAGAGTCATCATCATCAGTAACATGAAAGTTGCCAAAAACATCTTTGAAATGCTCATAAAAATCACTATTGCTTAAGGGTGCCTCGCTTGAGATACTATTTTTTGAAGGCTTTATCTTTTTCCAGAAAAGTTTTGGATTAGATTTAGCAAGATTGCTAATTTGTTCACCTTCCATAATATCATAATCATATTTTGCTTTTTTAGTTACACTATTGTAATTAGTTCTGGCTTTTACAAAATTAACTCTACTGCATTCAGATTTAGTTACATTGTGGACATTACGTGCCGTTTTAAATTCTGACTTAGCTTTATGACAGGCTTGGTTAAACCACTTATTAGGGGGATATCTATAAGACTTATTACTTGGTTTCACATCTTTGCAATATATATTTTCAACAATACAAGTGAATTTATTTGAAATTTCATTAAAAACGGAATCAACTGTACCATCGTTTACATTAAAATTTTCAACAAGCAAATGGAGATCATCTAATATCTCATTTACATTATTTATTAATATGTCTGACTTACTGGGGTCCCATTTTATAACTCGATTTACAGACTGCAGCACAGGCTCTTGGGGAAAGGCTTCATACCATATCTCAAAATACAAGGGAGCATGGTCAGAGAACTCGTTAAATTCAAGAATATTAAAATCAGATAAAAAATTATGATCCATAGCAGGGACAATTAAATAATCTATTAAAGATTCTCCCTTGGAGCATGAAAAAGTCAATTTACCATTGTTGTTATCTTCAAATAATCTGCCATTACCAATAATACAGACACATGATTTACACAGACTTAATAATATTTTTCCAAATTGGTTTACTACTTTATCTTGTGAAACTCTATTAGAAACTTCCACAGATCTTAGATCATCCAGACTGTCAATATACTCATCAAGGTTATCATTTTCTATAAAGTCAGACTGTGTGCCTGTCCTTGCATTTAAATCTCCTACAAACACACATTTACCTTTAACTGAATAACTATTATATAGTGTTTCGAGGTCTTCAAAGTAGTCAGAGTTAACAAGTTTATGTAATGGTGAATTTTCAGGAGGGATATAGACAAAGATAACAAACACATCACAACGATTGTTTCTATTGAGCTTAATCACAGCCCACCCTTTGTCATTTGAATCACACAACTCTATAAATTTCCGCACCTTAGGCTTGATAAAGATCGCAAGGCCACCACAAATTGAGTTCTTTCTGGAATTTCCGACTTAATCAAAAAAAAAAAAAAAAAAAAAGATTTTTGGTCGAAATTTGAAATTTTTCCTGATCAGAATTCTTAAAACTTGCAGAGTTTTGGGTGTTTTTTTTTTACTTTTTCAGGCCACTTTAAAAAAAAACCTTGCTGTTGTAAACCTTTAGCGCCATGGAGTTGTGGTTTGTAAGCTGGCTAACTTCCCAAACACCCGTGGTCCCAATGATAAGTTTTCCGTTAGAAATAGAAAATCAATTTGGTCGAAGGTATATTTTTTGTTGCAAACGAAAGATAATCATGTCTTGTCCATATCTTTTATTTCACTCGGAAACCAGAAATTCGGAATATTTTCAAACTTTTGAGACTTAGTACAAGCTGAATCTTGTAGAGGAAAATCGCTTGTACTTTTGTTTGGTGAAAAATATGAAACTAAAAGTTAGGAAGTTAAAACTTCGAACATAGCAACTTCAGAAGGTGGGTACCTTTAGTGCAAACTACATAAGAAGAGGTTGGGTTTTGTTTCTTTATTATCTATTAATTTGCTACAGTTTTTACAACTATTAAACCATTGGGTAACTACTAGATGTGGCTATACCACAATTATTGTTTCTATTTCTTGACATCATTATATAACCCTTCAGACCATAATCTACACCAAATCTGAAACATATAATAACTCAAAATAAACATTACTTTCTATGTGGGATCTTCGAATTTACAAACGCTAGGACTTTTGGCTTTATGCTATATATTCGAGGTCAAATTCCAGCACAGAAATCTACCATTATGCTAACATGCTAATGCAATCATTCCCAATCACGGTTCCAATGTCATTTCTAAAATTAGTTTCTAAAATATGTTGAAGGTAACCACAATCAATGAAATCTTTTGGACATTCGTCATAACGGGCATACTATTTTCTAGTCTAGTTCGATGTTTCAAATTTATCTTTGAAATGTGGAAAAATTGATAAAGGACTTACACTTCTCTAATCATATAAAACTCTGTATTATTATAAACACCATAACCAGTCGCTACATTTGCATGGTCTAGCTGTTCACTTTTACAATTTGGTTCATAGTAAACACCTTTAGTATAAAACTGATAGGATGGATTGGACGCATCAACTGCTGTGCTGATAGGACCTACTTCCGCTATCGCCTTCTGGAGAGCCTGCTCGTTTCCTTTTGGTATGTCAACATAACGGGATAATGTAGCACCAACGTCAGCTTTTTTAAACTGACATTTGCCGTTCTGAAAATAATTCAAAGTACACAAATGTAAAAGGATATTCGTCCTATGTGGAAGACCACTTTCTTCACAATTCAAATTGAACCCTTCAAAATCAATCAATACTCCATACCATAGCTTTATAAGGATAAGATTCTTCTGTATCGACACCATTATTTTTCTGAATGTATAAAAATGCTGAATCCATTAAACCTCCATTACAGCCATAATTACCTGAAAAAATTATAAATAATCAATTAATGTAATAACTAGTTTACAACTAGTTATTATCTATGTAGACGAAAAGGTAAATAATTATTGGATCTGGATATATATTTAGATACTGGACTTCATAATAGCCAAATTCCGGATGATGTTTTATCACACAAACATTAAGCTTTTTTTGCAAACAAACGCATTCAGTTAACTTAATAAGACATTATGGTAGCACTCAGCCCCGTCCATAGGAATGAATTGGTACTGGGGCCCTTATTTTTTGTCCTGCTCCCCCAGCCCCCTTTCCATAAACATCTTTTGAAAAAGCAGGCTTGTTTGAAAGTTGTGTTAATGATACGTTATCTTGCAGTTTCTTGATGAGGAAACGAAGTATCCAAAACCCATGGCCTCTCTTGTGCCTTCAGTTTGATTTACCCCACGGGGAGTCTACCTTGCTAACAATAATATCATATATACCTTCTTTTTGTGAACAATCCATAAGGTTCTGTGCAGAAAGAGTAACCAGTTTGCCAGTTTTTTTGAAATGTTGGCCCTCAAGGGCTCCGAGTGCCGAAAATGCCCAACAAGAACCACATTGTCCCTAAAAAAGATAATTCTATTATAGATTCTTCAAACCACCAATAACAATAAAAAGTCGAATACACAGCTTGTATAGCACATGAAGCTATGACATATTTTCATAAACGAACGACTAGTCGCTTCTTTTTCTCATGTCACAATCATTGATGTAATATCTCTAACTATTTTGCTACTTTTCGATATATTGTGTGAGTGATAAACACGAGTAACTATTTATTTCACCTGTAGATGTTCCCATGGTTATTATTATAAATGAGGAAGACAAACCTTTTAGATAATTTATCGACTTTTGTGGAACAACAATGATATAATATGTCGAATGTAAGATTTAAGTTAATTAATATTAACCTGTTGCATAAAGATAGATCTAAGTATTGGGTATTGGCATTTATTAAGATTCATTACCACATTCCTTGAGTGTACTACATAAGTACTAAGCTAACCTTATAGTTCGCGGAATAATGAATTACCTTGATTTAAACGATGGATTGCTACTTAGACTAGCAATTTGGAATAATAATTGTCTGTTCATTATCAAGATTCATTACCGAGTTCACTGAGTGCACTACAATAATCTCCATAGGCCTAGTTACTAGGCTTATCCTACTGTTTTTAGAAAATTGAATCATCGTGATTTTAGTGATGGATATTGCTACGAAAACACTTTCTGGGCTATTTAGAAGAGCAATTGGGTAAAACAATTGGCTAAAATAATTTTTCTAACACAATTCCATAATAATGATGATAATAATATTCTATAGTCCTGTCATTTATAATAACAATAATAGTTTACTTGTATGGCGCAAATTAATTTTCAGTTACTACTGTACACTCGATCAATATATTTCTGTGCATGAAGTATTTATGCACTTATTAAAAAAATTGTTTTTCTTGAAGGTGTGGATAGATTTTGAAAATCGCAGTAAATATATAAACTAGAGTATGTATACAGGTTTAACTAAAGATGCACTAAGTGTTAATTTACACTTGGAAAGGGTTAAACACGACTTCCATGACAACCGCCATAGTTATATTTCATATCTATAATTTCAGGCGTATGTTTCCAAGAAGTAGATAAAGCGTTATGATTGCATCCCATTCTGCCCAAAATTGTCGCCATACCAGCCTACTATATGGACAAAAACCTTTTTAAGACATTACCTCATTCGGAACTGGGCCAACATATCCTTTCTTTCTCCAATCAACTTCAGTTGGAAGTTCTGTGGTATCTATCGTATTGGAAATAGTTTCCTCTCGTTCTTTATGAAATGTCTTCCGGTAAGTATTATGGACTTTTCTGAATTCCTCATTAGTCTGAAATAAGTAATTATAAACATTCCATTAATTATCGATGACGTATGGAGGTTATCAGTTCATATGGATGGCTTGATGTCAAGAACTTGCTTCATCGTCTATTTATATTGAAAGTTGTTAAATAGTAAGCATAGAAATCAATTCCGATTTCTTCAGTATTTGTAATTATTTTAAGAATGAAAATACGAGATGTGGTTTTTAGAGTAGTAACTTTTCTGCAGTTATTATCAACGATGTCCTAATAAATGTCTTGTTAACATCTCCTTTGTGAGATGTGAAAGGGTCCATATATCAGAATTCTTGTATGTTTAACATCATTTAATGTATCAATTTAATCATTACTGTTTTCGAGGAGTATAAAACATGGATTACCATATCTGCGAATTTGTTAATACCCAACCAGAAAGTATGATGACCAAAATCTGCTTGTTTATTATGTTCATTGATATAATCATAGTTAGCTTCCCAAATTTCCCTTCTGAAATATAGATGAAAAACAAAACACGATCATACATGTAATATATCTCGGGTACAATTTTTTCATTCAAATCATTCTATAAAATCCCACACCTTAATATATATTATAATATGTGGTTTTCGGCTAATTTAGAACTCGACAAAGAATATTCTAAATCAGACTACATAATATTTAGGTTGGAAAAATTGGAACGGTATGCAAGGGTAAATTGACGACCAATTCTTTGGTGTCAGGTGATTTAATTCAAACAATATTAAAGCAATAGATGGAATTAAAGAAACATTATTAGGTTAATGATAAAAAGTTGGATTAAAAAGATAATATCAATTGTGAACAATAGATTTTTCAATAATAGATCAGTCTGACTCTCTGAAAGATTCATCAATATAGTAGATACACTTAGATAATTGACATTGTTACAATATTAGCCTGCCGAGATATACGCATTGACAGATTACATCACATCACATTTCTTTATTGAAACAATAATGTATCGTCTCCACTGTAGGCCTGTTCTCATTAATGTAGCCTACATGGTGGTATATACGGATAATAATGCCTACTGACAGAAATGGAACTACATATAAAACAAATAGGATTTGACGCACTTATGCAGCTGTCGCTTGGGCTAATAAGAAGGTTAAATGTCGTGCCGTTAGTGTGTAGCGATGGGCATTTTCCAGGAGATAGATGCTACATGAAAATAACTCCAAAAGGCAAAATTGCATCAAATATAATGGACATGAATGGATGTAATTACAAAGCAAAACTTTATTTTTATATATATAACCTACCTTTCCCCTTCTTCCAAATCTGATTTGTAATCTTTATCGTAATTTGCTTTGAAGTGGTCCCACTCTTCGTCCAATTCTGGTGTTAAACACCATGATGAACATAGCATCAAAAAACACAGAAACACGGTAACTTTCATCTGAAATTATAAAATAACTGATCTTAAAGGTAATTATGATACATGATTAAATAACAGAACACAATTTTGTGGTATACTGCTCCTGAGTTTATTGTACACGTTTGAATTCATTGTATCAGGCGAAAAGAGAATGCATAGATGTTAACAGTACACCAACATTATGCATATCATAATCGTAATTAAAAAATATGTATTATTATCGGTTTATACAAATTATTAAATGAATTGAATTTATTAAACACATACCATTTACAAACGTTTCAAAATAACCGAAAAAGGTGGTGTATAGATGAACGACATATAGTGTGATAGCCAAATATCATGTAGGATATATCTAATTTTATGATATCTCATCTCATGTATCTTCTTTATCATGTCTCGTGTAACAATCATATGTCTATCCATGATCCCTTAGATTACAAATTATATTCCCTATCTGAGGTTTCTCGTCGTAAGTTTCCGTATGAGTTGAATTTTTGTGTCTTGTTAGTTTAAAAATTCACTGAAGTAGACCAAAGACCATATAAAATGGTATGCCTATGTACAAGCCCCAAGTCTTTGATATACATTTTGGAGTGATGCTCATTGTAATTCGATGAATTTATCGTTTATCCAAACCAATCAAGTTTTATATTATGTTGGAATCAATATTGAACAATAGGTGGTTGTCTCAAATTACCATCTACAAAATTGTCACTTATTTAGAGCCAAATTCAAAATTTGCTTTATTAGATATTTTCGAAAGCTAAGCTCTAGCATTTCCGAGTCAATTCTCATATGTTTTTCAATTCTATGGAAACTAAGCGAATCACTTTCCAGCTGGTAAGTGTATTCTAAAAAAACAAAATCCAGTCAAGGTGACCTTAAGCCTAATTTACGGCTTTTCTACTACTATTCCGAGAACAATACTTGAAATCATACATTGGTGTTTGTTCAGCACTTAAGCGTAAAGTATTGTAATGATAAATTGGAAAATGTTAATTAATCCCGATCAATGCTTCGTTCTTTCAATATAAAACTGAATCTGGTTACTGGTAAGTGACTGATAAAACACTAACGAGTTCACAGCAGTTACCTACCGAACTTTTGGTACGGGGAACAGGGCAATACGAACAAAAAACCGTTTGAATTGATTTATATTCAAAAATTATACATGTATAAAACAAAAGTTTCTCTGATCATACATAAATATTATTTATACAGGGCGTTAATGGAAACGCTTGAAACCATATCAATTTATTGAGCATAATATATCACATATTGTCACCTTCAATATATCCGGCGAAACAGATTAAATATCAGTTCTCTAGGACTTCATTTTGCATATTGGTTTTTCTTATATTATTTTCACACTTCTTTTAACTAAATAGTATCTTAGTAAGAAATGAGATTTTTAAATCAATAAATCTGATTTTATTGGTATGAACTATTTCATAACACTGTCCAGATAGCTTTAGTTATGCAACCAAGTTCTGTAATGCTTTGTTCACAGAAACATAATACCTTCAAGATAACAGTAAATGCACAGAACAAAACATGCAAGAAAATCAGGTTTCTACTTGCAAAATTTTCAGACAAATCACTTCTGGTCACTATCCTTTACAGTCAATGAGCGGTAGAGCTGATCCAGTAGTTCCCTATGGAACGAATCTCCTTTTCAAGGATGGTAGGCAATTTTGTGCATTTTTAAATATGAAAATTTCATTTTGTTCACAATAAATCCTCGTCGCCTTCAAGTCCAAGGCGAGTCACGAAAAAGTTAGAAATTTTACGAGCCATAGAAGATTTTCTTCTTGCGACCTCAGATTGTATCTTTTCTCTAGTGTCTTGAGGCATAATCATCTTTTCTGGATCACAAAGTGCATTTCTGCGGCAATAATATCGGCTGGAATTTGTCACTATCGGTACAGCAAACCGAACTTTGGAAGGTTTAGATTGTGAGAGATTAGGGGTTGATTCGTGACGACTGAAGGCGGAATCATACCTTGGACTAGTATTTTGTACGGCACTTACAGATCTTGTCATTCGTGGACTACTGACAGGAAACACTGAGGATTTCTTCGTCTTCTTGTTAAGTTCTAAATGATCATGATGATTGTCTTGCAGGCTCTGCGATCTCGACGTTTTTAACCCAACTCTTTGTTCAGAAAATGGGATAAATTCGTTCTGACTGACATTGTCATTATACGCTGGTCGCGATGCATGAAAGCTAGTGGATTTGCGCAGGTACTTTGGACTGACTGTAAATGCTAATCTACTTCTTCTAAAACCATTACCATCAATTTCATCCTGAGTAACATTCGTGCTGTCCTGTGAAGCTTTGTCCTTCTCAATTTTCTTTAAAGGTACTGGACCTTTACTGATGCCGTTATCAATATCCAGTGAAATGACCAAAGCACTGGGGGACATGACCTTTTGCCTGGAATACGGGCCATTAAAACCATTTTCCATTTTCAGCTTTTTTTCTCTTTCCATTAGATAGGACAATAGCACATATCCATCGACATCCACATTTTCATTTCGCATGTGACAATCCACCAGAATAAAAAATAAAATAAAATACCACTAGTAAATGTTTAATCCACACCGAATAATCATTAAAGCCTTTTCCGTAATGGTGGTGTCCAGATTGTGGTACTCTTGTCTTGGTAATATAAGGTAACTGAACTACTGTTACGATATTCCATTTTGAGCTGTGATCTAGTGTTATAACTACACCAAGAACACGAATGAAAACGATACATTACATATATAGAGTCCCTTACTTTATAACAATATATGATGACCTGTTAAAAAGATGGAATAAAAGTACGGGACGATCGATAAATATTATTCATTTTTTCTTGCAATTCGACGTGTCTTTGTTTAAACACAGTTTCGAGTGAGTATGATATCCCATATAGATGCATATATGCATCCATTATGAAGTAATAGCGATCATCTTTCTCATCTTTATTCTATCAATACAAGTAAGATCCGACTCAAGTGCACTTAATTAGTAAAGATCCAGAAGCCAAAAGTCGAATATTTCTATTTTATAATTGATCCAGCTAGCACTGTCCCTTATTCAAGATTTCAAAAGCATTAACCATCCGCGTTGTACTAACAGTTGAAATCTATAGCATTAGTGAAAATGTCACAGATAAATTTATACGTTTCTTTGTTGACGACTCCACAAATTAATCAATATATCTAATGAAGAATTACCATTATTAACGATGTACGAACTATTAATTTTTTCCTGTTTTGTCAAACATAGGTAATTTCATTAACTTCGTTAAACCCATCAGACTACTTTTATCAAGGTTGAACAAGATGCGTTCAAGTTCAGATTAAATACTTTTTTTCAATAAGGTTAATGCAGGCAGGTCTTGCTTAAGTCAATAATTTTTTAAGCTGCAACGTCCTATTGACTTAAACAGATTGTAGATTGTAAACAGTTGTATTTCTTCATATGAAAGGTTAGATGAGCGTGACTGTAATAACAACATATAATTAGAATTAAGAAAGCAGGAGCCGGGGTAAAAATTCGATTTAAATGGAATGATCATTACTATTTCTATGAAATAAAGTCTACATCTGCGAAGAAAAATATATAGATATATAATTAATTGATCTGAATAATGTCATAAGTAATGGGTTTTAGTCTACCGTGGACTAAAATATCACTCAAATCCTATAAGGTTTAAACGAAAAAACTAAATGTTTTTTAAATATATCAGGGAACTTTCGTTAGATTCCTAATACAATTCTTTGATGATTAGAATGGTTTGGCAAGTTGTGCTACTGAAAAGTATATGACAAGGGAATTATTTGGTAATCTACTTGGGTGTTAAAACCATTTGTCTCTTAAGTATTCAATTTGTTTATCCAAAAATTTATTCGAATGAGTTTTTGTGATATAATCTTGCTCATGAAAATGGTTCAATAAGTGTGATCCGGACATTATTTAAACTGTGGTCTGACTGGTTAAAATGCTTTGCCACTGATTTGTCGAAATAGTGATTTATATAAAATCTGTGACATTGAATCGTTTTTCATAAACTATATACTTTCTATAGAATAATGATATTACCATAATTTCCATTTTAAGAAATAATATGACATTGGACATTAACTTCAAGTCTCCAATTGGTCAAAAAAAGTATATATTCAGACGTTGGACAGGGGCCATGACTAAAGAATAAAATCTCTAAATAAGACGATATTTTCAATATACTAAGCGATTATTAAAAAAAACCGCTTCTAAGCGTGTTTCAAAATTACTTTAATATATTTAATAGATTATTATTTAATTCAGCCTATAGATTTTTTGAATTATATCCTTTTGCGCCAGACTAATCCACTTGATGTATACTTTTATTCACTAAAATTCGAAACTGTAAAGTTTATGATTCATTTTTTAGCCATATTAAAAAATACTATTGCCTTAAGGTTAATTAGCAGATCTTTGCAACAATAGAATTATTATGCAACCTAGTGGCCTTTTCGAATCCGACCAATGAAAAGCATATACAAATCAAAAAGAGAAAATATGTATTAATATCTACCTTCTCAATGACATAATGTAGCCTAATGCCAGTAAGTAGTCAATGATATTGAATATTAATTAATATATGTATAAGGAAGTAAAATTATAGATAGTATTTACAGACTTACGACCTTCGTGTTAGCCTGATTAAATAAATCGATTTGATTTAATTTCATATAGAGAGGCTGGAATTTTCTTATCTTAAAAACAGCAGAAGCAATCCCAGACTCAAGTCTGTAGAATTGGGTCAATCAAATACATTTACTTGTACATCTATCTTACTGAGGGAGTTTTGGAAGAGACAGTTCTGTTTTTACAATAGTAAAACAGTGGCCGGGCCAGACTCCAAAGGGTAACGGTTCAAATAGGTGGAGGGGGGGCATGGGGTAAATGGGGGTCAACTTTCGAGAATTCATAATGCGACAACACTATAGAGGTGTCATATTCATATGACTTTCATGAAGCGTAAGAGAGGATTCCTCCCCTCCCCCCCCCCACTACCTCCGACCTTATCTGTAACGTTGCTTTGTTCTTAGCTGTGGTCTGTTGTTCTGACTTCTGTAAGACATAAAAGTTGGCGCGAATATTCAGTCGACGACGTTTGGGGCGAAAATCTTGTCCTACAATATTCAATAGCTCTTGCAGGATAAAATTTTAAAATGTTCTGATTTAAATTGAAGGAAAAGAATCCATCAGACTAGATTTTTTGTAAATAAAAAAATATTTTTCAATACATCATTAATATTATTAAGACATGAATATAAATATTGCCTTAGTTGCATAGTAATAGTATATCTAATTAAAAGCTATAACAAACACACCTATAAAATATTGATATAGTCAGCAATGTTTATAATGTATATTTAATAATAATATTAATAATTATAAAAGAGATAGAGACTCAATATGCAATATGGATCCAAGGTATGCCCAGAAATCACTTTCATGGAAAACAGTAGAATTTCATAATTTCTAATGAGAATGATTATCTGAGTTAGTAGAGAAAGTAACAATACCTAAAATTTTGATTGAATTGTGACTAGGTTTCAGATATATATTCCCCTGGTTTAAAATACTATATATATATAAATAGGTCTAATAAACAAATAAATATTGCAAACATATTGTTAGTCACAGGAACATATTTATGGAAGGGGGGAAAGAGGTTGTTGAAGTAAATGGATTTCAAAACTAGACTTTTCACAGGCCTGAGGAGTGGGCGAGGCATTGCCTAAAAAATACTGCCTTAACATGCCACTGGTTAGTCAACACAGATAACTAAAAAAAGGTATACAAATAAAAGGATAATTTTTGGATTACAGGCACATCATGTTATTATGGAATATTCTTGTACAATTGGTTAAAAGAGCAAAATCAACAAATAAAATTTTTTTAAATTTAAGATCAAAACAATAAATAAAAATTAAAGTGATACTGTATCTGGACAAAAAATTAATTTTCAAGAATGGTCAATATGAGTATATATTCATCAGTGAACTTACCGAGCTTTATAAAGTAACAGAATATCTTATTGGCTAAGTCTGAAAATTTTATGAAAAATTATGCTCCAATTGCATAAATATTTATACACAAATGCAACTTTGAAAACCATAAATCGCATTATATAAATATGGATTGGATGTATATTCTCAATCAACAGATATTATTTTTTTCAGTAAAAGATATGCATTTTAACAAAAAAAAAAACAATATAAAAATACACATTTGTTAAACAAATTAAATTCCTTATAAACAATAAAGTTTTGTTATATCAAAATCAAAGTTCTCAATCAACAAATACAAATTCACAATGTAAAATCAAAGTTCTCAATCTACAAATACAGACTTGTAATATAAAATCATTGTCTGTATCAACGCATAAACTTTTAAAATATTAAAATCAAAGTTCTCAATCAACAAATACAAATTTACAATGTAAAATCAAAGTTCTTAATCTACAAATACAGACTTGTAATATAAAATCATTGTCTGTATCAACGCATAAACTTTTAAAATATTAAAATCAAAGTTCTCAATCAACAAGTATAATTTTGTAATTAAAATCAAAGTTCTCAATCAACAAAAATAATTTTGTAATTAAAATCAATGTTTGCAATCAACAAGTATAATTTGTAATTAAATCAAAGTTCTCAATCAACAAGTATAATTTTTTAATTAAAATAAAAGTTCTCAATCAACAAGTATAATTTTGTAATTAAAATCTAAGTTCTCAATCAACAAGTATAATTTTGTAATTAAAATCAAAGTTCTCAATCAACAAGTATAATTTTGTAATTAAAATCAAGTTCTCAATCAACAAATTAAAGATTTGAAATATTAAAATCAAAGTTCTCAATGAAACAAATACACATTTGTTATAGCAAAATAAACGAATTCATAAAAAGTTTCAAAAAATATTGTAAAACAATGAGGTCATGTTAAAGAGTGATCAAAGTTTTTGTTAAATGGAACAAGAGATCATCTGTCCATGAACTTCATTTTAAAAGGATTGTTGTTTTATGTGTATCAGGACATTGGAAGCATTTGAAACAAACATAAGTGGTTCCTACAATTGGTTTAAAACTGTGTGTGATTTCACAATTGCTAAAGTTGCACATAATCTAAGGGCGATGGGGTCATCATAAAATGTTTGGTTTAAGTGGAAATGCAAGAACCACAGATGTTTGACTGGAATGTTAAATATTAAATAATATCAGAGTGCCAAAAACAAAGGATTTTTTTACAATCCCTTTGAAATTATGTCCTAAGACAAATGACCCTTGTTTTATATAAAGCATTACTAGCATAACTTCACTTTTTGATTAATTTGATTATTGATGAAAATATTAGCATGGAGAACACCATGTTAAATAGCACTATTATGTGATGCCAGGGTTTAAGAATGGCAAAAAGAAAAACCATTAGAGTCAGACTGACTGTGTAATATATACTGTTATTATATTTTATGAAGCACTAAACATTTAAAGCAAATTAAAATTGCCTTTGTTAAAATAAACAAATTGGACTTCAATCAGATTTACTGTTTAATGGAATTATTTCAATCATAACCATTAATTATATCTTGAGATTCTCATTAAAAATTTATCACAGAGTTCTAATTGGAATAGGTATAAGGCAAATAAAGGCATAAAAAATGGAAATAAAGAAACATAACTCTAGTTATTTTCAAAATCGTTCCACCAAATAAGTGGATATCCTTTCCTTTTGCAAATAATAGTTGGAAAATGTACTTTAATAATAAATTCATTTACTGTCTTTATTTTTAAATTTAAATCTAGGTCTATATTATGAGTATTCAGATAATAAAATTCAAAGGGAATTCGTTGAGTAGATAAGAATATCTTGGTGGTTAAATTAATAAATTCAAGAACAATTTAAGCAATATTCTTCCACTAAGATATGTGTCATGAACAGTATTATAAATAGGCAAGAATCAACGTTTTCATATGACCCCATATTCAATATAATATTATAGATATTCACTTGTTCTGATTTTCTATTAAGTCTTTGATTTTATCAGCTGAATTATGCGCTTCTACTTTATATTTATCATCATCTATATGGTACCACATTATCACATTATAGAAAAACTTGTAGGCCTCCATTCTCTTTTCTACACCAGGTTGTTCAGGTATTACATCATAATAACCCTTGAAGAAATCTTCATGGAAACTTTCTTCATGGTATGAAAGGAGCAGATCAAACTCTGTGTGTGCATAATTCACTGATGGATCAAACAAAACTACAATATAATTTCAACAAAATCAAACTATGGTTGTTGTATGTTTTGAATAAATTTCATATATTGAAATGGAGTTTTACATCCAAGGAACATCTCGAACAACAAAATCATTGATGTACATGTATATGGTACAAGGAGAAATGTTCATGTTTCATATGTTTGAAAAATATAAAATGTGGCAACCATCTTAAAAAAAAATTGTGATAAGATAGAATTTAAAAAAAAAAAATGGTGGACATATTGTGTGTCTGCGGCAACTGTTTCAAATATATCACTAACTTGTGTCTGTAGTATGATCTGACATGAAAATATAGCTCTACCTGGCCCATTTGGCGTTTGTCCAAAATTGGCTTGACATAAATCACCATGGTTGACTTCAGGAGTGATTTTTACATCTTGGAATAATTTAGACATATGGATTCTTAACCAAGACCATTTAGATAACAGACTTCTATCTCCATACTAAAATAAATAACAGACAGTGTTTGACAGCCTGCTTCTCTGCACATGATTGTGCTTATAGAACCAGGCTACATCTTACAGTGCACAATGAGAACAACAAGAGCAGTGGGGAAAAAAATGGATATTAGTTGGCACTGTGTCTGATCAGAGCCCTACATATCCTTTATAAAAAAACATATTATAGAATACAATGAGTTATTGAAATGAAAATATATATTATACTGGATAGAGTGAACCAGAACAACCTAAATCATAAACAAATTGAATTATTCTTCATTTTCAGGTATTTTTTCTTTCTAGTCAGAGTATGAAGAACTATGAATAATTGTTTAAAAAAAAACTAACCTTTTTAGCAAGACCAACTTGTAACGGTTCTAATATATCACCAATAAAATATTCCTGCAAAATGTTAGTATAGAATCTTATAGAACAAATATCATTAGCTGATATTGGGCACCTTGAAATCAGATTATTTGTTTGGTTGTGTGATATGATAATTATTTCACAAAGATGTCAATCAGAATTCAAGAGAACCCAAACAAAGACTGTTGATGAAAGGTCAGTTGGATTAAAGCATATAGATTAGAAACTATACCTGTACAACAAGTCACCATACCAAGGGTGATCCCTTGAAACCTAGTATTTTTCGAGAAAAACAAAAAAAACGACATGTTTTTTGCTTAAAATCTTATTTATCATGTATATTTATTTTAATAAGTGATTTCCATTTTTTGGAAATACTGAAACTTTGTAAACAATCTTTTACTAGGTTTAAAATGGGACTGTTTATAATAAACTGGATTTTACCTATACATGTATTTACAGTCAAGAAAAACAACCAGTTTTTTAGGGATTAAGAACAGTAACAAAAACTGTAAATGACCAAACATTTCAAGCCATCACAGACGACATCTATCAAAGTACCATGAAAAGAAGCATGACTGACCTCCCATGAGGATCTCTGTATAGGATCTAACCGGAATATTCCTAAATATCTTGGTAACAAAGAACCAAATTTATCAACATAAGAAAATTCATTATTATCATCAGCACTCTGTATGAAACCATCTTTTTTATCTGCTATCTCTTTTAATGATGAGTTGAAGGCATGGAGCCTAAAACAAATGTGATTAAATGAAAGTTGCCCATATGAGAGAAAAGAGGAAATGAAATCATTCAATAGTAGAAAATATTTGGTAAATAGTGAAACCCCTCCAAACAGCATCCTCTATAAACCAGCATACTGGGTATTTAAAAATCCCCTGCTTAATCTCTATATAATACATAGGAGATAAACCCTGGTAAACCAGCACCTCTCTAAACAGCAATCCAGCATGGAAATCAAGTCCTAAAGAAGTTAATCTATAGTTAATTGGCCTCTCTAAACCGGCATCCGAATTTGTATTACTTGAACTTAATCCATTGACTGCATGAAAGATGAATACGACACATACTAATTAATCACTAATCCAATTAATTACACTTTCATGAATACCACTGCTAGAGGTAAACCCTCCAAACTGGCATTTATCACTGGTCCGACAGCCTTCAGGTTTAGAGGGGTTTCACTGTATAATCAAACGTGCATTCCCTACCTGGCTATTTTTTCTCCTAATTCTGACCAATATGTTGTCATTGGTTGTAAGTCTGGTATATATTCTAATATATGTACTGAATAATTATTGACTTCATTATTACTTATATTTAAAACCTACAATACAAAGTGTCATTAAGTGAAAATGTAGCTGTGGTCTTTGATTTAGCAACATCAATCAAGCCCAACTAGGAGTGATTTCTATGAGCACTTTTTGTCTGTTACTGCATCCCATTCTGTGTATTATTTTATGTATCTCTATCCATAAAATTCTGTTTATACTAACTGCCCCATAAGTATTGTACAGAAGAGAATTTAGGAATTCCCACACTTTTCATTGTTAAAATACAAAATCATTATATAATCTTAATATGCGTAAAATCTTTACCTTGTATGATTTAGGCACATCAATAATCTTTGTTCTCCTTAAAAAATCTAAACTATTACTCTCGGCATTAAACATCTCAGTTGCCTGTAAATGAAAAAGAAATTCTCTGAAAGTGAAAAGCATATACAAGCGTGACTGTGATCTTTGTTTAGAGGGAGATAATCAGAAGTGTCATGGTCACTTATTTGAGTCATTATAGTTACTTGGGAGTATAAATATGTGGTTGCTGGTCGCATAATGAAGGTGGTCGCTTATTAGTCATTAAATACATTGAAAACTTGTAGGTGGGACTTTATTGTGGTTGCTTATTGAAGGTGAGCTCTTAATAAAGGTGGTCGTGTGAACAGGATATACATATGTATTGCTTGTCTACTGACTAATGACAAGTATATCAATGATCTATATATACAGATTTTAGATTTCAAATGTTTATTCTATGATCTAAGAATCATAATTAAATCAAACTATCCAACTAGCAGACAGAGTATTCTCTCATTTATTAACATCACAACAATAAGGTTAGCTACCACTGATCTACAACAAATATGTGGACCATTCTGTGTTTAAACAGCCAATGTAACCAGGCATGTGCATGGATCGCAACAAAGACTTCATGTATATAGATGGTGTGTCACTGTCAGTCTACTTAGCTCAACTCCTTTTTTTGAGAATCTTTCCAAAGGAGTCTTTTGAACGATTCTTTGATTTTTCTTATTCAACCCAGGTCTTTTTATTGTTAACAAATATTAGAAATTCATACCACATCATTGTCATTTAATTTGATGAAATATTGACTGGAATCTGTGGATGAAAATAAAGCAGCCTTGTTCACTATTCCACCCTTAACTTCTTTTTCAAAGTGTAAATTTTCATCATTTAATGCTTGTTGAATATCACCCTCTATAAGTTTAAATTCTTCCATTGTAAATATGTTAAGAACTTGTACCCATGAAAAACTTTAACCTAACTACTCAGAATGTTCCAGTACTGGTTACTCAAGTCTGAAATAAAGAGAACAATCAATGTTTACATGTCCAAAATAATCATAGCAAAAAAACCAAAAAAACAATTAGAAATGCTAAAAACAGACTTGTATGCATCTTAGAGGAGGTTTTTAAACATAGGAAACATATGTTTCACCATTCATTCAATTAACAACAAACTGACCAGATTTGTAAATATGAATAAACTGGCTCAAACTCTCTAAGCTTATAATAATTTCACATTTAGGCCTACACCCAAGAACTGTCATATCAGAATTAGTTAAATTATATCTGAAACCTTTTGAAGATTAGAATAATATTCAATTTTCAACTGGGTAGAGTCAATAAAAAAAGTTTCCTTGCCTGGCCTTTACTTTTTTTATAAATGTTTCCTTGGCTGGGCTTTCCTTTAAACAAAATTAATAATGACCCATCGCATGGGCATGGAGGAGCCTTATTATGTCGTTATGAAGGAGTCAGTGACACTGACACAGTTTTTACGTTTTTGTGTTAGTGTTGCACATATACTTGTACATATAAAGAACTAGGTAGAAAGAAATAAGATTGCAAATTATAGTTATTGATTTATATGGTAATTAAGCTAATTGCCTTCCTTGTTTTAACGTAAATAATTTTGCTTTCTATCCATACGTCTACTTTCGATTTTCTAGTCTCGAATACCAAGACTAAACAATAAGAAAGAACCACAAGTGTCTCATGTCAGCCAAGATATAAGATAGCAGCAGATTAAAAGCCTAATATTTGTGTGAAAAACATTCTTAAGTGGATTAATATCAGTGGATTACTCACAATTCTTTTTCATTTCTGACAAAAATGTTACACTGATAGAATCTAAATTTAGATCAGTAACTACAACAGGAAGTCAATATTGTAACTGGAAGATCAAGAAAAATAACAACATGTCTATGAAAAAGAAACTCGCCGAATTATCTGAAAATGAGACAAAACTCTTTGACAAACTACTTGAAGGTAATAAAATATATTAACTAATTTACGGATGCCATTTGGGTTGTCTTTAGTTTTGCGAAAAAACCTTTTTTTCTAACACAATTACCATCCCATTTAAATAAACTGGTGCTCTGAGAATATTCGCGAAATTTTCAAGGGAGAGAACTCCTGTTGAAGCAAGCAGGCCACAACAATGTTATTTTTTTTTAACTTAAATAGAAAAAATGACCTGTTTATAAACAGTCTGAGGGACTGATTTTGAAAATGCCTCTAATAATGATTAGTTGTTGTTTTAGCTTCTCGAACTATTAGTATGTTTTATAAGCCATAGTTTACCACAATGTCAATAGGCCTACTTTTATATAATCCAAAACTTGCTTACTCTATTCCCAGCCTCTGATAGCTATTTGGACAGATATACTTGGGAGAGAGTCAGGAAAACAGGGGATTTTCCACACCTTCAAACTTGCAGGGGTTCTAAAAGTATTTACGTACTTCAAATCCACCAAACCTCCATATATTTGGAAAGATGGTTGTTTTTGTAGTTCAGATACACCATAACTACATAAGTATCCCCCTACACCATTCATGTCAAGCTCGCAGTTGCATCAAAGCAACTTCAAGAATTTCAATAGCTCAGTCGTAATCTCAAATTGTGTGCACATCCAAAACCTTGATATCACAGGTTCATATAATAGAACTGGAACTTTCGATTTTTATCTATCAAGTGACCCTGTGACTTTAAAATCTTGGATGTGGAAAAAGTATTAGTTAGAGGTAATTTTAATATGCCACTTTTGTGCATTTCTAGTAGCCTACTTATACAGAAGCGCGTTTAAAAAATATTGAAGACCCAAATTAACCCCTGAAAAATAATCAACTAAGGCCTTTATGACAAAATTTATTTAGACATCATTAAGCATTATTTTAGTGTAATAATGTTGATTTTAGGTACCTTCGAGGAAGTTCAAAGTTTACTTAAAGAAAAAGATGTAAGGGTTGACTGTCTGGACAAGGTAGGATACTTTAACTGTTTTTTTGTTTTTTTAAAGCTTTTATTGTAGCCTACATAAGGACCTATCCAAAAAATGTATCAGAAGCAAGAGATTTTTCTCTTCCTTCTTCAGTTAGTTTCTTCGCTTTGATAATATGCGTTAAGTTCATTTCATTTGTAGGTGGACATTGCATTAAACTTTATCATGCCTTAGATGAATTAACCAAGAGATATTATATCAGAAAGTATTGTTAATTTGACAGTTTTTTGATATTTATTATTGGATTTTTTTTTGGCAGACAGGCATGACACCATTACAACATGCTGCTTTTAGAGGAAAGAAAGAATTATGTGAGTTATTTTTAGCACATGGAGCTGATGTTAACAGTAATTATCATGACAATAATTACAGCACATTAATGTTTGCTGCACTTTCAGGTAATTACAACATGTTGATTAATGTTCTGTTATTTAGTAGTTAACTGTTTAATTATCAGCTTGTCAGACAGTTGTTCACAACTTGATACAACATTCGCAATTTACAACCTGTTTTCTCAACAACAAAAAAACAATACAAAAAAACTCAAACAGACAGATTTGCCATTTGCAGGGGTTGATTTTTGTTTTCATTACCAGTAGATGTAATTAGTCTTTAGAACTATTAGAAATGCAACTGTTGTCATTTTACCTTTCAAATGCTGAAACTTCTAGGCTCAAAATTAGTGAAGTTATAAGTAAAGCTTAGGCATTAATTTCCCTTTTTTGAGTTAAACTCAGGTATGATTGGTCAAAAGAATGGCAAAGCTGTTCCTTAAAACAGTAAAATTTTAAAGAAGCGAGAAATGTTTAAATTGTAACTTCATTTGTTGAACCATAACACTGACATAAACTTCAGGAGGTCACAATAGAGAATGCTGTCTCACTCACAGAGGTAGCTGCAACAACAAAAGTCCTTACTGTTCCATGATGTCATTTTATTCTGCAAGTGTGATACTGTTAAGAATAATTCTATACTTATTGACAATGGTTAGACCATAACTCCAAAAAATACATTGATAAAAAACTGCAATTCATTGTTAGAGCGTTGATTCTTAACGTCATGAAGTCATTTGCTTGGATATGTTGAAAATGTCAGACCTGAGTTCTAATCTCAATCAGTGTGTGAAAGTTCGATGACCATGAGTCATCTTCACTCATAATTCCAGTCCACCCAGCTGTAAATGGGTACAGATAATCTGGGAAAGTTCAATGCCAAGAGGTTTGGCCAAGGATCAGCTAGTAGAAAGGATCCCTGTCACAGCGGACTTTTGAACCTAAGTTGTTATCCTTGTAAAATATAGTTGTTTCTTTCTTTCTTTTCTTTCTTATTTCATCTTATATATATGCTCTGCTCTACTTATTTTTCAAGAATAATAAAATGACTCGAGTAAATTGTTATCCAAATAATAATAAGTTTAGAATACTGGTATAATTTAAACCAAAACTTACCTACTTGTAAGACAAATGTAATCTAAATATCCATCAATTCTTATCACTGACACAAATTTGATATTTTCACTGATATATTTCTATTTTCCCATCATTTTGACAAAAATTATTTTATGCTTCAATGAACCTTGACTCACACGTTTTCTTGACACCAATTTTTCTTTTTACACCATTGTTCAAACACCTTGAAAAAATAGTTAGCCTTATTTTGATGAATATGTGACTGTCTTTTCACTTTGTTGATGAATTTTATGCTTAATTTTCGTTAGAATAAGATTATTAACCTCAAGTTTAAGTTTAGACCTTAATGACAATTTAAAGGGTATTTTCAGGAAATTATTACTCACTTGCTTGCATGTGAAAATATTTTGTATACAAATATGTGTATTTTAAATGCAACAATAAAAATTCAAATTTTTAGCAACAGAAAGTCATTCTAAGACTATAAGCACCATTTTAAAGCTGATATTCCAATAACAGAAAACAGTAAAATTCGATTTACTTACAACACTGTTGAGACAGTATTTGATAAAGGTTCCCACACTCTCCTATTATTTAGAAACCTAATTGTGTGTTAACTATCTAATAAGTTTTGACCTCTATCCATTTACTTAGTCATTGAAGCAAAAACATCTATTGGAAATTATCTCAAATTTGTCCTTTAAAATAAGTCTTATTAACAAAGAGGATTTAGGTTACAAAAATATTGACTCTAAGTTATATAGAAATTTTGTAATTCCCACTAAAATGTATAATAATAGCTTTATCTCTTTTTATCAATAGAATTTATTGGAAAAGCTCCAAAAAAATATTGTGAATATGTCTCGGGATAGTAAAAGATAAACCAATGCATCTATGTGAGAATTTGAAAAGAATAATGTTTTTTGATTCTTTTGTATATTAAGTTTGGTTATTTCTCTATTTAATGCTGGTATTTCTAATCATGCTATTATACAAAACATACATACTATGTATAGCTTCGTTATGTATTAATTAATGATAGAGAAGTGTCAATTAATCATCAATATTTTTCAAAGCAATATGATGCACATAAGAAATTAGAAGGTCATGTACCTTGACCATGTTAACGCTGATAATAGTTGTACCTGTACTACGGTACTACTTGAACAGCAGAATTGAGTTCATCAATGTTTTGTTTTCATTTGATTTTATAATAAGGGATATCTAATTGGTTATTGGTCAAGGTTACTAGATGTCGGATAATACAGATTTTCCTGGCAAATATGTCTGTGTCATAGTTTGTAACACACAAAATGACGAAATACTCAGTTTTTTTTAAACATGTATCAAGAAAATCATTCGAGACCAGACAAGAATGCACAGGGTACTCAGATGTCAGATATCACTGTACTTTCAAAAGTCTAAGCTTCCCCCATACACTTCACATTTCCTGTCTTCCTTATTATACTTCTAATATGGTGCCAAAATATACCTAAGCACTGTCCAATCCATTTGAATCAATATCTTGTATTACAGGAAATGTGGAGGTTACCAGAATGATGTTGCAAGCTGGTGCCAATATTCACCAGATTAATTCTGTGAATAAAACAGCTACTCAGATGGCAGCATTTGTTGGTAAGAAGAAAAGTCATATTGAATTCATTTAGTTCTACATTTTTACATGTCTATCAAAATTTTCAAATATTTTCTAATTCTTCATTAATTGATTCATTATTCAAATGGGGTTTAAGTATAAAAATTGTTGACATGAATATTCAAATCCCCAGAACCTAGAATTAATGATCCAATTTTTAAATATTATTTTTACAGGTCAACATCAATGTGTGTCTGCTATTAATAATTTCTTTCCAAGATCAGAATTAGAATATTACACAAAACCACAAGGTAAATATCAGCTTTCACTTTTGATTTAGCTTACGGTACTCCAGAGATTTTTTACATTGTGAGAATTGCATGTTGAACATGCATCCCTGATTTTGGTAGGATTGTTGGATATCTGACAACATGGCTGTACGAAACTCTATATATTTCACAGTACACATAAACGTTGTTCACAGCCATTTTGTTAATGGCATTAAGATGTTGTATTTTTACAAAGTCATCACATTCAATTAACCTAAGCCTCTGGATTTGATGTGATTTGAAGACTTGGTTAAAAACTTGAGTTATTTAGTGTAGGTTGAGAAAGGCTATTAATATGTCTGTGCTATTTTCATATAAGATCCAAACATAGTTACGTATGTCAACTCTGCTTGAATATAATCATAAAGGTACAATACTAAGAACTAATGAAATAATTAAGTTAATAGGTATTGATTGATTTCTTTAAGCTAATTAGAAAATGGTAATTAATGAAAGATTTCTCACTAGCTTCTGGCTATAATAATGTGTCGTAAGAAGAGTCAACCCTAACATTATTTAAGGGATTATAATGAGGTTTTCTCAAAAATGCATGAGGTGTTCTGATTTTGTGGTCTATGTTTCAGCAATTTCGTCAAAACTATCAGGTCACCAATCACAATATGCTTATTGACACAAGGCCTTTCGTGAATAGTGAAGTCATAAAACAGTTTAAGTGGAATTGCTGAAACTAAAGACATCTAATTGAAATTTGGGTGGTGCAAATTGATGCTATCAGTGTCCCCTGTAACCATTATAAGTTCAGAAAGCCTCTTTAAAATAACTTTACACAAGCATAAAATTTTCTTTTATCTTCCTTTGCATATATTGCCTTATAGATAGTTACTCTTATGATTTATGAAAGCGGAAATGTTGAGTTTCTATCAAAACTTATTTTATGAAGGATATGTTTATGACTTTTATATGTAAGGGTATGTTGTAATGGATTTATTCTATCAGTTGTTATTGTGTATTTTTTTATGTGTATTCAATATCAAAGGTAAATTACCTATGACATGATTATTGTACTATTATTTGTTATCTACAATGTAAAGGTGGTTATTTGTCTAAATCTTATGAAATTATTTGATTATCATATGAAACTTAAACTAATGATCTATCAATGATTGATGTAACTTATTTATTATTTCAGGTATCAACTACATTACATGTATTATATGATACTAGTCAATGATTGATGTTATTATTTGTTATTCAGGTATCAATACTATTTACTGATTATATGATACTATAATGATTGATTAAATTATTTGTTATTTTAGGTGTCAATACATTGACATGATTATATGATACTAGTCAATGATTGATGTAAATTATTTGTTATTTCAGGTGTCAATAATTTACATGATTATATGATACTAATCAATGATTGATGTAAATTATTTGTTATTTCAGGTATCAATGTATTTACATGATTATATGATACTAGTCAATGATTGATGTAACTTATTTATTATTACAGGTATCAATATATTTACATGATTATATGATACTAGTCAATGATTGATGTGAATTATTTGTTATTCCAGGTATCAATATATTTACATGATTATATGATACTAGTCAATGATTGATGTGAATTATTTGTTATTCCAGGTATCAATATATTTACGTGATAATATGATACTAATTAATGATTGATGTAAATTATTTGTTATTTCTGGTGTCAATGTATTTACATGATGATATGATACTAATTAATGATTGATGTAAATTATTTGTTATTCCAGGTATCAATATATTTACATGATATATGATACTAATTAATGATTGATGTAATTTTTGTTATTTCTGGTGTCAATGTATTTACATGATTATATGATACTAATTAATGATTGATGTAAATTATTTGTTATTTCCGGTGTCAATGTATTTACATGATGATATGATACTAATTAATGATTGATGTTAAGCATTTGTTTTTTCAGGTATCAATGTATTTACATGATTATATGATACTAGTCAATGATTGATGTAACTTCTTTATTATTACAGGTACTGTATCAATATATTTACATGATTATATGATACTAATCAGTGATTGATGTAAAGTATTAGTTATTTCAGATATCAATGTATTTACGTGATAATATGATACTAATCAGTGATTGATGTAAAGTATTAGTTATTTCAGATATCAATGTATTTACGTGATAATATGATACTAATCAGTGATTGATGTAAAGTATTAGTTATTTCAGATATCAATGTATTTACGTGATAATATGATACTAATCAGTGATTGATGTAAAGTATTTGTTATTTCAGGTATCAATGTATTTACGTGATAATATGATATTAGTCAATGAATCATATAAAGTATGTAAAGTATTAGATATATTAGTGGAAAAGAACATGAAGGCTAGAGATACCAATGATGTTATGGCAGTTAAATTACATTATTTCGCTACCATTATACGCCTAGCTAGAAAATCTCATGATGACAAAAATGATAATCTTCAATTCTGGATTAAAAGGTACATAATTCTCTCATTCAAATATTAATATTCCATAGGTTTTATTAAAGCAATCAAAGTGATTGTAAAGAGGTTTTCTAAAACAATATGTGTATTAGAGACACTGCTAGCATCACTTTGCATCATTCCATTCGTTTGTGGTTCCTGTAATTTCACTAAAACTTAGTGTTTGATAACATTACTAATGGTAAATGGCCTATTGTGACACAAGCATATTTGCAATTAGTGACTTCATCAAATAGTTAGTTTTAGTGGAATTGGAGTAACCACTGACATGAAAATTTGAATAAACTCATGAACAGTGAGGAAACCTCTTTACAATCCCTTAAAGTGAGGATTTATATAGAACTATTTGCATGGTATTTGTCTAAGGATGACTTCATTTAATTACATGTACATGTACCTATATTGTATAAAAGTACTGTGTTCATTAGGGACACTGATAATATCTATTTGACTAATGTGTTCTGCCATCCTTTCAGAAGCCATTGTGCTTGAATGCCGTTTGAGATATTGTGCATTACAATCTGACACCAAGTAATCTGAATTGTGCCAACAAAAGCTCAAAGTACAATGTTACATTACACATACAGCTAATGTTCTCAAGTGGTCTCTTAATGAAGAAAATGAACCTAATTATCTCCCTTTCTCTGTCTCTAAATGATAAACTGGCATAGGTCAAGATAAACCTTCAGATTTTGCAACCTGGATTTGGATATGGCAACAAACCGTGTGCTACAGGTCCCTTGAGAGTTGAAAATCGTAAAGAGAGTAGACTAATATCCCTGTCCTGCATGCAATCTCATTATCCCATTAAAAGTAGAAGATTAAGATGTGAAACGTTATTTCAATTTCAATTTATAGTCTAGTGAAGGGACGAGATCAAGATGGTTTTCCTGAGTTCACTGAAAGAGTAGTTCGTCAGTCATTAAAAGAATTTCCCTATGTTGATTCACAATTATTCCAGACATTAGTACGACAGATATCTTCAGTAAAAATTGTAAGTGAAATGAGAATTCTTACTTTCGTAGATGTGTTTCCAACACAAGCTATCTTGATAATGATTTAGATGTTGTTAGATATGAATTACCTTTATGTAATGAGACTTGTATATTGTTGACTTCTCACTTCTGCTCATCAACGTCTTCATTAGCCCATCATGTACAGAAAAGTTGGACATAAAACTCCATTTCATTTCTGTCAATTTTTGCTTAAACACCATTGAATAATGTTCTATATATAATAAAATAAGGCAGAATGTTCTTAAACAAGCTTTTATGATGAAGACTGAATGTAAAATAGACATGACAGAGGCTTTAAATGAGCTTTGTCAGTTGAATAAGATTGGAAAGCTGGTTGATAACCAGTCAAAGTATAATAAGATTGCTTGGAATCTACGTTTTGTTTGAGTCACATAACCTGAGCACAAGAGTAGGAAGAAATTGTGATTGGCTGGCAATGCCATCAAACATATGATGTTTTACATGTATAACATTTTTTAGACCCTAACTGAAGTAACTTAATTACAAATAAATGCTTAATATATCAGAAGAAAAGTTTGTCTAGACAGTGTTGAAAAAAGAGTTTTGAACCAAGCTAAAATAAATTCAATCCCTTTCTCAGTTGAATGTTATTTGGTTTTTCTTTTATGGCTATTCATAAAATCTACCTTTAGTTTGGTAAACTGCACACAATGGCTCTCATTCATTCATTCATTCATTCATATATATTTTATCTTAAGTGACTCATGTCTATCATACGGCCCATGGTACTACATACTTATCTTTTCTTTATCTCTCTGTTCACACCCCTTTTCCTATCTCTCTCTCTATTATGTTCATGTCATGTTATTATTATAAATCAGGAATCCACTATATTGACTTATCGCCTTATTTTGTTAGCTTTAATTTTTATGTAATATATCTGTTTATATTGACCTTTGTGTAGCGAGGCAGATTCAAATAAGCATCATGCTTCTTTCTGTATCACATATATGTACATTATGATAATTAAAAATTGTAAATAAAGAAATACTGTTTATAAAAAAAAAAAAAGAGGAATCCATATGTAGATACATAGTAAGTAATCTTCTAGTAAATAGCTTGGGAATAAGAATCAGGAAATTTGAGTTTCATTAATTTCAAAATTACAAACATTGTAGGGTGACACACCAACTGCCCTATCATCACTGATTGCTGGTGTTAATGGTAACCAGTTTGCTATGGCTGAGGATTTATGTGCTACATGTGGTGAAAGAAACTCTGTCAAATCTTGTTCCAATTGTAAATATGTAAGTGTTATTCTATTATTGCAGCACTAATAATCATCAAATGTTTGTTTATCAGATTGTTTGGTTATTTGTTACTGTTATGTGATGTATGATGGTATGTTCAGAAAGTAAAAGTACCAATTATGATAATTAATACCACATATTCATGGCATTGAAATACAATTTACAGTTGGATACCATAGTAGTGTGGCATAGTTTTTGTCACTCCAAAGTTCTGAAAGGGAGAAAATTAGAACAGCCTTGTATTGTGCTTATTATTTCCTAGTAATATTCTCAGTCGATCATCTTTATTCCTAATGATATAACAGTGATTGTTTTGTGTCATATGTGAATCATAAGGGCTTTGGTATTTAAACCAAGTTTTGGTCTCTTTATAATTTATGAATTGTGCTGTGTGAGCAGAAAGAATGAAAGAAACTATATAGGGCCTACTATACTTAACAAGGATAACAACTTAAGTTCACAATTAGGAATCCTTTCTACCAGCTATTCCCAACATTAAATGGCTTATTATATTATAACTGATATTTATATCTGGGTTGATTGGAACATGACTTATTCAAGGACTTTCACTTGCCGATTGAGATTGGAATAGGAAAGATTGCGTTGCATGAGACTTTGAGTGACAATATGTTTTAAATTCTGATTTGATTTTTCTATACTGCCTTATAATTGATATTTTGAGCACTATTTTAACAGTGAGAATTATTAATATAACTAAAAGATATATTGATGTATGTTGTTATCAACACTGGTTCTATTTTGATCAGAAATATGAAGCAGTCATTATATTTTATTAAATTTTTCTTCTACAGCTTCAATATTGTGGTCAACCATGTCAAAAACTTCACTGGTCAACTCATAAAAAATTCTGTAAAACATTAGCATGTAAGTATGTCAATTGAACATTCTCTATTTCTGGTTATGATCTAAATCTTTTGTCTTGACTGCTATTGCATACTGATGACTACCCCTAAATGCCAAATAGCCACACATATTTGTACATACATTTTTACTTTTCAATATATTTACAACTTTAAAAACCTTCAAAACTAAGAGGGGGATTAACAACAGTTAATTTGTCCTGTTATATGTAACAATCTACGAATGAACTTTGGCTATGATAGGTTAAATAATTCAACATCACTGTATACTACATTTTACATACTTTATGTCTTAAATACCTTATATTTAGATTTCACAATCTACAGATTGTGAAATCTATTGTTTTCGTTAAGATTATTATTAGTTTTTAAAAATTCTAAAATTTTCAAAAGTGACAGTGATAATAGTTTAAAAATTACCCATGTTTTTTCCTAAATGACCTTTGATTCAACTTTATAATACTGGTACCTAACAATATGGCAGGATTTTTTTAGAGGAAAGCACACACTTGCAGACCAAGTGTCCAGATTAATGTTAGCCAATAGGGTTCAGACAGCCAACTGACTATTATAAAAACTTCTGTAAGCATTACAGCTAAATGTTGCATTGGTAAAACTGTGTTTTTCCTTTTTTGATTAGTACCTTATAGTTTTAGTAGTAAACTTCAAAGCCTTATGTCACACGTCTGATAGAAAAGACAAATTATTTACGTTTTTCAAAAACAAAGTGTTGTTTGATGTTATTTTAAATTAGATACTTGTGTTAAAATCAATAAAAACTACATTATGTCACAATAATACACAATTCATTAAAAATTCTAAACGTTATTCATGGAATGCCTCTACAATGTAGCTTTTGAATTGATTTTAATTACAGTAACATAACTTGCTTTTATTGAGTGAAATACTACACTTTGAAGTACTGTCAACTTATAAACATAGATTTTGACAAAGACTTATTGAAATATTACCACTTTTATATGAAAATTACTGATAATTTGCTTTTTATTTTTAAATTTGCTTTAAATTTGCTCAAAATCAATCTACTCAAATTACCGCTGTTTTTTTATTTCTTTCTATTTTTGTCAAGTAATCATTAGAAAAAGTTTTCTTAAGACATGATTGATAAGATTGCACAATTATTTCTAATGACATACCAGAACTTTGTTAGAAAAGCAAATGTTAGTTTTTTTATTTTTAAAGCTGCCATGTCGTTTTATTTTATACAACTTCCAGTTTCTTTTATTGAATCAATGTTAATTTGTTCACTTTTATAACAGTGACTTGTTTGAGAACATAAAAGAAATTGCCATAACATCAAATATAAAATACAAGATATAATGAATGAATGAAAGTAGTGTTCAAAATATATCTAGAATAAGTAACAAGTACTAAATCGACAATCGCCCATTCCATTGTATCATAAATATGGGTTTTATAATGGTCTTCTTAACCTGTGTGGGGTGTGTGGTATGGACACAATGGCTCATTGGCTAGTTTGAGCTAAATGGCCCATTTCCTAGTTTTGGCTCAATGGCCCATTTCTGGTTTGGACATGATGGCCCATAGCCATGTTTGCCCAGTGTGTGGTTTACACTTGATTGTGCAGTCCCTTGTTTGGGCTCAATGGCCTATTGCCTGATATGGACACAATGGCACAATGTCTGGTTTAGACATGATGGCCCAGTGCCTGGTTTGGACAATTGTCCAGTGCCTGGTTTGGACACTATTGTCCAGTGCCTGGTTTGGACACGAAGGCCTGGTTTGGACACTATTGACCATTGCCTGGTTTGGACACAATGGCCCAGTGCCTGGTTTGGACTCGAAGGCTTAGTGCCTGGTTTGGACACAAAGGCCCAGTGCCTGGTATGGACACAAAGGCTCATTGCCTGGTATGGACATGATGGCCCATTGCCTGGTTTTAGACATGATGGCCCATTCCTTATTGACACTTGTTGCTGATATTGGATTCTCATCAGTCATCTATCTAGTATGAAAACAATGATCTTTATAATATTCAAATTGAAAATTGAAAATGGAGTAAAATTAGTCCAAATACTACAATTAAGCACAAGTGTGGAATTTCTTTCTAGGATTGCTGGTTGTAAATAAACAAGTGCCTGTATTTAAATCAGAAGGAACTTGATAGACTTGAACAGTACCTATTAACCTCTTGCTGTATGTTGTACAGGAATTGAAAGATGTCAAAACTAGAAAACATAATCCCTTTAAATAGCTAAGAGTTTTTCCACCATACATGAAGATATTGATTTATTATCTAAGTAAAATGTTTTAACTATTATTATAAAGTAATTGATTGAATGTACTTTATAGACAAAAGTAAGAACTTTCTGTTGAAAAATAGGTTATGTCAAATTTGTCGTAGTTTGAGTAGTAGGCGAATTAGGAGTAGGGGAATTGAAAGTATTAAAGCGTTAGTAAAGAGATTTTCTAAAATTGGTATATGTATCAGGAACACTGATTTGAAGCACTCCTAATTTTCAATCAGAAGACTGTGGTTCCAGCAATTCCACTACAACTAATTTTTTGATGACGTCACCAATTGCAAAAGGTTTTTTGAGACTCCTATAGTAAAAATGTAAATTTAAAGGGATTATGCAATTTTATTGTGTAAGATCCAAATCCACCCTGTTAATTGGTGAAGTATAGCAAATTTTATGCTGTTGTTGAGTGATTTTCTTAAACACTTCCTTTCTGCCAGCTGTCATCTGCTCTGATATAGTAAACACACAATTTCAGTATAAATGTTACAAATGCTGAAACCATACATAAGAAATTTCGCAGCAGTTTTTGCAACAAAGTTTATTTTCTTTTTTATGGTAATCTATACATCAGTTTTTGATTACTTCAGTGGTCTACAAGAAAAATCAAGAGATGATGGCTGAAGAAAAAGCCAAGCAAGAAGAATTAGAAAAAACTAAAGCAGAAGAAGAAAAACTTAAAAAGGAAACTGAAGATCTGGGAAAAGATTTAAAAGATGTTCAATTAGGTACATAAGCTGACTAGTTTTTTTTCTAGTTTTATTCTCATTAAATGTCAAAACATCTTTGTAACCTATTTCTAACCTAGATGTCTTGATGATGTTACATCTGAAACCCTTGTAAGGGTCTTGTCTATTAAAAATGTGTTAATAGAGGCCAAATTTAAAAGTGAAAGCTGTAAATGGCTTTTTAGTAAATAATATTTTGACTAACTACTTCAAAGGGATAATAGGTCTTAATATGAATATAAGATTTTAGTTCTCAAGAATGATCAATATGAGTATATATGCATCAGTGAACTTACCTGATGTTAAAAGTAACAGAATCTCTTAAAATCTTGAAAACTCGCAAAACTAAGTAATTTTTGAAAAACGCTTAATCAATTTATTAAGCGTTTTTCAATAATCAAATGCATCTTTATGGATAACTACTTAGTGTTTTGGATATTTATTTATTTCTTTATGTTATTTATGGAAGCAGGTATATTTACTGATAAATAGAATTCTTGCTGGCCAAATTTAAAATTTTCAAATTTCATGTTCATTCTAAGACCTATTATCTCTTTAAGGCACCTAAAAGTCTATAATTTTTCTTATGGTATGAAATGAAAGTTCTGTGCCGTAGTGCAGGCTGTTGATTTTCTATTTTTTCTGGACAAAAGAAATCTTGTTGAATTTCTTGTTGAATATCTTGCTGAAATCTATCTTTCCAAAATTTAGTATTGTTGTTTCTGATAAATTATTGAAAATCTCGTCCTTGATGTTTGTTAGGTAACGCTACAGAAAAGACTGAAGATAATACAAGTGGTGGAACAGATGAGATCAAAGCAGCAGACAATACGAAAATACCATCAACCAATGAGTCTTCTTGATTTACAGTGTAGCTTCATCATACCAGGCATAATCTATCAAAGATATTGGTTCAAATTAAGTTTAAGCACAATGCACTGTTTTTACAGGTTTACTTCCCTGATGACCAAAAAATTAAAAATTTTCAACATGGCCAAAGTTAGTGTTGTTTATCAGTGAACTTGCCTGATATCAACACTATACAACAGAATTCATCTATTATTTATTTATTTTGTAAAAAACTAATAATCCATAATGATAAGTTGTTGTTATTGCAGTGATCAAGTTGTTGAGTTAAAATTGGAACAGAATGACAAAAAATTTTAACAAACTGACCTCTGTTTATTACATTCTGTGGTAGAAGCCAGGTCATGACATAACTACCAATGTCGGCTATTTATAATCAATGACCTTAGCTATAATGGATGTTACTAAAATCATAGTTTAGTGGAATTGCAATACACCACAGATGCAATTTGATACAAGAAATTTTTTTTTAGGATCCATTGAAGTATGAACCAGCAAAAAAATGCCAGCCTTTGTCCATATTACAATTTTTTGAAGTAAAGATTTGATGTTTTTGTTGTGCTTCTATTATTCCATTCTTTTGTTTTAAGGAATTCAAAGTAGTCTTGAAGTTTCCTATAAAAATTCATCTTTTGTGACAGAATTATGTATTTGAAATCACATTTTGTTTTATGAATAATTTCTCAACTAGAACAATGCTTGGCATTTGCAATTTGTTTGAAGGCAAGCATAAAAAAAATTACATTTTACAGACACTGTTAATATTTTTTCTAAATTCCTTTTCTTAATTGTTTTGTACTGAAGAATATAAATACTGTTCATATTTTTGCTCTTTATTTCATTTCTATACAATACACAGGTTATTATGAAATCCAAAACATCAATTACCATTTCAATTTATTTGTAATGGTAATATCTAAATGGACTATTCGTTTCAAATGTTCTGTGATTGTAAATCCTAAATTGATCATTCATTTCATATGTTCTTTGATTATAAAGGTTAAATTTATCATTCATTTCATATGTTCTTTGATTATAAAGGTTAAATTTATCATTCATTTCATATGTTCTTTGATTATAAAGGTTAAATTGATCATTCATTTCATATGTTCTTTGATTATAAAGGTTAAATTTATCATTCATTTCATATGTTCTTTGATTATAAAGGTTAAATTTATCATTCATTTCATATGTTCTTTGATTATAAAGGTTAAATTTATCATTCATTTCATATGTTCTTTGATTATAAAACTTAAATTGATTATTAATTTCATACTGTATGTTCTTGATTATAAAGATTTGTTAAATTTATTCTTCACTGTGTATGTTCTTGACTTTAAAACTGGCATTTATTATACATTTCATATGTTCTTTAATTTATCATTCATTTTATAAGTTTTTTGATTATAAAGCCTAAATTTATTATTTATTTCATATCTTCTTTTACTGTAAAACCTAAATTCATTATTCATTTCATATTTTTCATTGGTAAAACCTAAAAAATTAATTTTCATATCATATCATTAGTTTGTAAACTGTAAAACCCAAATTTATTTCATTTTATACATTCTTTAACTGTCAGACCTTTTTTTTTATTTCATTTTTCCTTTATCTGATGTGCATTATCCTTATTTGAAAAGATCTTATGTTGACTGGAAAGGATTTAACATCTACAAAAATCATTACTGGACATTTAAAAAATGTAATTAATTATTTGTTTAAAATGAATTTAGTTATGCTGTGTAGGTTAGGTTTAAAATAATAAAACCTATGAGATAATATTTCCTCTATTTCAAACAAAATCTAGTGGTTTTTGTTGACACTTTGAAGTTAGTTAAGGTTGTGCTATTAATATCAACTCTGTTTTATAGACAGCAAACATTTGTGTGCTTTTAACCTTAACAAAGGGAATCAGATTTTCAAACTTTTGTCTGAATTTCCAGATCATTATCTACTTTTTTTTTTTAGACTTTTTTGCCTTCAAAATTTATGATTTATTGTTAATTGTGTACAAAGTCAATTAACTTGCATATATTTAATGGTAAATATTTGGGTTGCTAAGCAGTGTTATATTAAACTTTGGCACCTGATTATGCTTTCACCTTACTGATGTGGTCTTTTACTCCTCTTCAACAACCAATCTGATTTATAACAGCATTAAAGTTATTCATCAGGATTTGGTAGAATTTAGAATATACATGGTCTAATTAAGATTTGAATGAATTATCACCATAGTGATTGTGTAAAGTAATTATTGATTGTTTATTACAATATTAATGTTTGTGTTAGTGTTTTAGTGAATGTTCTTGTTTAAGAAATTGCAAAATGAATAAATTTATGTGTTTTTGAAATGCAACCTACCAAGAGGGAACAGCTTTTAATCACTCTAGCCTAATGTTGTTGACTACTACTTGGTCACTTAACAGTCTAGAATCTTGATCCCATGGTGTCCTAAGGTCTAAAGGTAAACTATCAGAGATCCCGGGGTGTCTGAAGGTAAACTATCAGATATTCCGGGGTGTCTGAAGGTAAACCATCAGAGATTCCGTGGTGTCTGAAGGTAAACCATCAGAGATTCCAGGGTGTCTGAAAGTAAACTTTTAGAGATGCCCGGTGTCTGAAGGTAAACTATCAGATATTTCGGGGTGTCTGAAGGTAAAATATTGTTACACTATACGTCCTGATGTGTTGTTCGAAGTCAATACTGCTTAAGCCTGTATGATATCCTTTCTGCGCTTTTTCTATTGTTTTTTTATCATGGTCCATGGACTCTCTTTAACTTGCATCAGGCCGTGTCTGCATGATAGAGACCAGTTATACCAGTTAATCACCTTGTATTCACTTGTGCTCAAACTGCGCAATTAATGTTTCCTCCGAAAAACGATCTGGACGCAGAGCATGTGATACAGGTTGGAGGGGAAACCGGGGTCAGAGTATATATTCCGTAACTGAGCAAGTTTCGAAGAAATCAAGTTCTGCTGACACCAAACTCTTCCAGGACTAGAAGGCATAACATAACCAACGAAACACAACGTGAAGCTTTATTTTTTAATTGCATTAGCTATTAGGATCTATATTCCAACAATGGTCTGGGCTCTTAATTAAACACTCACAAGACGGATAGTATCACACTATCAGAGATCCCGGGTGGTCCTAAGGTCTGAAGGTAAACTATCAGAATCTAGCTCTTCCAAGAAAACAAATATCACGTGCCGATCTCAGATTAGAAGAAAACTTTCTTTTGTTGGTAATGCAGTGAGACATTTAACACGAACTCAGGGCCAAGTATGTAGGTCTGATTTATCCGGAGGGGCACTGGAGTATGCAGTAATGAAATCCAAAGTTTTGCAGGGGGTGACATTGTCCTCCTTGCCCCCTTGTCGCAGCTCTAGTGATCTATAGCATTTGCTAAAATTATGGCGCTCAAATAGGCCTACTTTAATTGCGCTCAAATTCTTAATAGTTACTCCTAAACGTGAGTGACATCGAAACAGCCATAAATTTGGCGGGTGTGGGCTGCAAAGGCTACTTTTTCGAAACACCTGATGGCAATTCTCTTTAGACAAATTAGTTCACTTATAAAACTAATAGGCCTACTCCCTAGATTTATACGAGATTTTTAATTTACGGAATTGTCTTTCTTGTATGGATTTTTATTATTCAAACAACTTGTGGCTGCAAAGTCACGTTTCCTCTTCTTATAAATCAGTCGTACCAGGACAGAACAGGCGAACAGAAATGAAACCATCCTTGTGTGAATATTGTACATAGTTGTAGCTTTTCTGACCTAAATGACGTATATATAGTTGATAACTGGTATTGATTTCTCACAGCTCCAATAAGAATAATGCAAGCGTCCAACCGATGTTCACTCAGTAGTAGGTAGTAAATGTCGAGTAAGTCGACTGACGTGCGTACATATACCGATATACACCTGTTTTCACCTATACCGAACATTTCATTCAATAATTGAGTGCTTTATTTACGTCATTACTTATATACGGTTTTAATTAATATTATTAGATGTGTTCTCATCCTTAACTATGCTCATTATCTGTCGTTAACGAAAAATGGTGTTTTTAAGGACAAACTTTTAAAACTTTTTTGGTAAATAGTAAAAGGATTTAACAAATAATCGACGGAAACACAAACTGTAAGTGGTAAGTAAAATGTGTTTTTTGTTTTGTTAATCAATAAATAGTACTGTTATATGTTTTTTGTCATCTTTTATTCAAACTGCATCGTTGAACGTATAGTATCTTAGTCGCCGTGCATTGATATTTTACTTTTAAAATTAAATAAATGTACATGTATACACTTTTATATGTACTTTTATAGCTATGGTCGTTGAAGTATTGAACGGCATTAAATAATTCATTGCAAACATCAAACCAAAGGATAAGCACTGGACACACACTGTGCTCCAACTTAATAGCTCAATACACATAACATGTCTTTGTATTGATATTTTAATATGCCTTTATACAATGTTATTTTATTTTACGCAGCTGTATGCCATTATATAATGTTGAAATACAGGTTGAATATTAGAATGTTTACTACTAATTTGGTATGACCACTATTGATATGCCTTGATTTTCATATAAGTCAAATTTACAAGTGCTCTGGAAAATCCTTAAATGTTTATCATTTTCTAAAGATGGTTATGTAAAGGGTCTGGTTGTATATTATTGCTAGTATTGGTTGAAAACCGTTTGTTGTTGACATATTTTTCTGACAGATTATGGTTAATATGTCGACATCTGTTGACTAAATCTACCAAAGTCAGAAAAGTCAACATGTTTATTAATTTTTCTCTGACGGATTAAGATTTGGTCATTCGTTTATCCAAATAAATAGTTTTGCACATCATTCACTATGAAATAATGTACGCCTACCTTTAGAAATATTATAAAAAATAATTTAAAACATCTTGTTACTTAGGGTGAACACAAGGGAATAAATTATGGTATAACATACTTCTTAACAACAAGGTAAGCCTACATAACATATTATACGTGATGATGTGATGAAGGGATTGAAAAACATGGGGATATAGGACAGCAATGGGGAAGCCATAAAGTAGTAAACTATAAGAAACATTCGAAATC
Source organism: Nipponacmea schrenckii (assembly GCA_030562195.1). NCBI lineage: Eukaryota > Metazoa > Mollusca > Gastropoda > Lottiidae > Nipponacmea > Nipponacmea schrenckii. The sequence continues at coordinate 18,793,172 of CM060199.1, forward strand.
TTCACATTTAAACCTTAGGTTCCATATTTCAAAGGAAAGAGGGAAATGACCCATGTTGTCCTGTGTAGAAGTTGCCTGAAAAAGGTTTCCAGTATTCCTCTGGCTGATTGGAATATGATTATTCTAGTAGGCTAATGATATTCCCAAAGGAAAGACAACTGTCTTTATTGCATATATACATGTAAGAAAGAAAAGAAAAAGAAGGAAAGAAGCAACTATATAGGCTATATCATATAGTATTTTACAAGGATAATAACTTAGTTTAGGTTCACGAGTCCGCCGTGAGAGGGATCCATTCTACCAGCTGGTCCTTGGCCAGTTATAAGTGCATATATATCGTCCCCGGTCCCCACAGACATCCAATTAAAATCCAGTCTATATTATGTGTCTTTTTAGTGCTAGGAAGCCCCATAAAACATGACGGGGGTGGGGGGCTAACAAGGAAATGGTCCATTTCATTTAGTATGCTTCGAGACGCGCAGAGTTCGGTTTCGGTTGGGGGGGGGGGATGTCTTTCGTCTCTCCCTATAGTAAAATATACGAAACAGATGTATCTAAATAAAAGCTGTCCAGCACACATTGGCGAAAGGTAAGGGCTTTTTTAAAGGCTAAAATTAAGAAATTGACCAAATTAGACAGTTTGACTGAAGAAATCGGTCCCATGTTTTAAAGCAGGTAGGCCTATAGTGGTTGCGTAGTCTCATAAAAACACTTTTATAATTATTCAAGCATGATCTAGTCTCATGGATTCAAATGACACCTTGCTACAGCAAAGTAAATCGTGTTGTATTGATGTTATAACATTGTGTATCTTAAAGCGGAAAAGCGGAAAATATGTAAATTGTTTTCTTGTTTGAACATGATAAAATTATTGTTTTAATCATTTTAGCGTGAAATCGATTAGTAACATGGAAGATATTTTCTGAAAGCAATTCATGACATGCATACACTTCAAACATACAATAAATTCGCCATATTGATGTAATGTATGAGAGTCTTTAAAATGCTGTCTATAAAAACTAGGGAAATGTCAAAAATTTCTGATGTCTTTATCGTGTCGCTTAGCCGTGGATACATTAAAGACATTCTTGTTGATTGACTCTTGTCAAACTCATGACAAGTTTCATCGAACTAACGAAACCAAATTCATGACAAGTATCATTAAAATCATGACAAGTTTCATTAAAATCATGGCAAGTTTCATTAAAATCATGGAAAGTTTCATTACATGGAAAATTCATTAAATGTTCCATCAACTTTGTGACACGCTCATACAAACTCATTACACGTTCCATCAACCTTGTGACACGCTCATACAAACTCATTACATGTTCCACCAACCTTGTGACACGCTCATACAAACTCATTACATGTTCCATTAACCTTGTGACACGCTCATACAAACTCATTACATGTTCCATCAACCTTGTGACACGCTCATACAAACTCATTACACGTTCCATCAACCTTGTGACACGCTCATACAAACTCATTACATGTTCCACCAACCTTGTGACACGCTCATACAAACTCATTACATGTTCCATTAACCTTGTGACACGCTCATACAAACTCATTACATGTTCCACCAACCTTGTGACACGCTCATACAAACTCATTACACATTCCATCAACCTTTCATCATTCTTGTGACAAGAAAAAACCGCTTTTATACAAACTCATTACCCTGTTCCACCAACCTTGTGACACGCTCATACAAACTCATTACACGTTCCATCAACCTTGTGACACGCTCATACAAACTCATTACATGTTCCATCAACCTTGTGACACGCTCATACAAACTCATTACACGTTCCATCAACCTTGTGACACGCTCATACAAACTCATTACATGTTCCACCAACCTTGTGACACGCTCATACAAACTCATTACATGTTCCATTAACCTTGTGACACGCAAATACAAACTCATTACATGTTCCACCAACCTTGTGACACGCTCATACAAACTCATTACACGCCTATCAATGTTGTGACACGCTCATACAAACTCATTACATGTTCCACCAACCTTGTGATACGCTCATACAAACTCATTACACGTTCCATTAACATTGTGACACGCTCATACAAACTCATTACATGTTCCACCAACCTTGTGACACGCTCATACAAACTCATTACATGTTCCATCAACCTTGTGATACGCTCATACAAACTCATTACATGTTCCATCAACCTTTCATCATACTTGTGACCAGTTTATACAATTCATGACAGTTTTCATACAAATTCATTACATGTTCCATCAACCTTGTGACACGCTCATACAAACTCATTGCACGTTCCATTAACCTTGTCGCAAGTTCAAACACAGTCATGATAATTGCTTCAAATACCAAAAAAGTCATCATCGAATTCATCACGCTTAATAACACATTATACAACTTTCATAAATCACACATTAAGTTTCATCATCAATCATCGATTGGAAAACAGAAGGTACAGGCTCTAAAGACCACCCCCATGTATAAGCTGCTTTTAAAATAGATCATGAATATTTAACATGGTTTATTGATAACAGTTGAATATTTACTATAAATTTTTATAAGAGTGCCATATGTTTCTATAGTTTATTATTGACTGATATAATGGACTATATTTATTGATTCTGTTTATCAACTCTTTAGGAGATATTTTCTACAATCTTGCAATATTCGCCTAACTTTGGTCATATTTTTTGAAACCACTAACGATCTTAAATCATTAGTTGTCTTTTGATATCTCTGATTGGAAAACAGGTTAAAAAAACTACGTTCTTCGAAATTACACGTCTGTCATGTCACTAGAACCTGACTGTATAATTTTAGGCTCAATGTCTATGTCTCCTGATATTCCAGAAAAAGAAAAACAGACGACGACGATGTCATTGTCACAAATACTTTATAATTTGAATGGTATTTTCGATGGTGGCTTTAAAATTTGAGAAGATTTTGCTCAAATATAAATACGAAACATAAGTCGTGGCATGAGAAATCACAAAATATGGGCTAGTCTATAATACCAGAAACATCTTTTAAATACATTTTATGAATACTGATCATGCTCTATGTCCCTGTGGAGTGTATTTTTTAGACAAAGTGATTTCAGTGTGACATTGCATGGAATTATTGTGAAATTATGTAGGGCAATATTATCTTTTATTGGTCTATAGAGAATTCAGTCACAGACTAACTTATTTTTTATACATGTGATACATATGGTTTATGTCTTTATTGCTTGTTTCAAATATATTTGCTAAGACTGTTGAGTACTCGTAAAATAAAGGCGATGAATGGATGTCAAGTTCTCGATCAATAGTATAATACTATAGTGAGAATGATAGCTTTGTGGATCAAGGGTCAAGTTTCCTAGTACCCTTCAATTAGAAATATGTAGCTGAATAATGATGTAGACTAAGTTTGCATAACACAAAAATAAAACCTGTCTATAGGTAAGGTACATTTATATCGCATTTGGACCACTTGAGGTGGATATACCCTGCAAATAATATTAAATGAAAATCAAGTACCGAAATACTCAGAATTCAGTGATAAGATCATACAAACCATAAAATTGAATTATATCACATATGATATCGTAAACATTATCATGATTGTTTTTATATATATAGGTTAAAATATGTAAGGCCCTTAAAGGTGTATATATTCTGGGATATTTTGCACTTCGAATGTTTTGAGAAGTGTGTCACGAATGTATCTGAAATATTTACCTAGAAATAATCCAACTGCCAAGTTTGTTTGTTATATTAATGTCCTGATATATATTCTCAAATTACTAAATGCCAACGATGAAACGCATAATTGTAGAGAAATATGTCTACTTATTCTGAAGATTCAACTAATATGATATTAAGCCATTATAAAGCCAAAACAAGATCGAAGAATAGAAAATAGCTCTTGCCCCCTCTTAAAGATAAAATAGATGTCCACATTGGTAAATACCCATTGCCGTTTTACTTAACCCAGAAGTGTCCAAGTGAACTCTTAGTTTATAATTAGAACATAAATAATATATTATTGTCAGTTCAAGTATAAATAAATATTGTCCTTAATGTTACTATTAATTACAAATATCTTATATTGAAGTTGTTTTGATAATACGACTAATTCTTACTTTTCATAAGTGAACGTATTGCCTTAAACCTATTCACCCCCTCCCACTTCTTACAATAAAGTTTCAATTTAATATGTGAAACACGTATCTTGGGATCGGTCTTGGGTCGACGACCAAGGGTCACTATTTGTCCTAGTGTAATTATGTACAGATTTCACGTTTGTCAACTTCTATCTTATTAAATACAATTGTTAGTATCACAAAGGTGTCGTTTATTCATTATGCTGTCGTAATTAATTAAATTTAAAGAAATTGTTCAAACGTAAGGTCCTTTGCAAGACAGAGTTTATTAGTCTGAATATTTTTCTTTCCAACAGATAGGGCTTTCAGAATAGATGTTTGCATGTCAGAATCGTCTACATATTCCATGTGCACATCGCCATTGACGTAATGAAATCATTGATCTCTACATGGGAGGCGTATCAGCCAAAACTTCTATCGATAGGCTTACACATTTTTTGTGCTGAATGATCAGTTTCTATCAGTTGTACAAAGAAATAATTACCCACAGGAATAAATATGTCTAAGATTGATAGCAAACGTTAAGAACCTTGTCAATGATTGCTAAAATGTTGTATTGCATAAGATAATCTGTTTAGAGATAACTGATTTGTAGACATTTCCCTTAAGTAAGGAAAGAAAATTGAGCGCATAAACTCAACAATGCCTTATGCCATTTTTATTTAATACAAATAGAAGGGTATACGTACATCGTGTCTAAACTGCCTCCCGTTTGTTATATTTCTCGTGGTAATATATGCTAGGGAAATATTACGTATTCATCAGATATTGTTCTATCAAAATTGATCTTAAAATCTTTCTAGAAAATTTCAGTTAATCAAATTAAATCGCTCATTATAGACGCATTGTTCTTATTTCCACGCCTTCAAAACGAAGTATTAGATAGTAAATAAAACCCATATTCGGGATACGATGGTGCACGTGCATCATAGCCTACATCTGTATATTTGATTTCGAATCTAATGCAATGCTCAGTGGATTACTATAAATAATGTCATTATTCGGGTCAAATCTTTTAATTCAAAATATTTTTACTGTAATAGGTATATGATTGCCATATTTCTAGATATCATTGTTTTTTTTTTTCAATTCTTCGACCTCTTCGTGATGTATTTCTTCTCAAGAAGGCTAATTTACATTGGACTGTTTATACAAAGCTTGTTTATTAGTAACAAGTTCTCTAATATAATGAAACAAATTTATTCTGTGTGTTGATATCGCGAAATTAACGGTGATTGAAGCTTTGATATTTTCCTAATATTTTAATCGCAAACATATTTGCTTGACGTTGTTTCAAGGCATAAGTTTATTTGTATAACAAATCATGCCTTAGTCGTACACAGAAAGACGTTTGAGCAATCAAACCCAAGTGTGTTCAGTATAATCCGCATTTAAGTTATTATTTCTTGAGACTTTCCTGTATGGAAAAAATATGTAGAAATTTATAGAAAGTAAAATTCACATCATGTTTGAGGTATATTTGAATGATTTTCGATCATAATCTGTCGCTTTAAGAAAGGTTGTACGTGAAATAAGTCATGACGTATGTAACCTCCGTAGTTTAATGTTGATTTTGAAGATACAATAATTAAATATAGTCGTCTTAGTATTTACTAATTGATGCAGCTAAGTCTGTGCTTCTTTGGCGTTACGGGGTTTAAGAAAGGAAAGACGTCATAACGTTCGTAATGTCTGAATGTTACCTTCGTATTGTAAAGTTGATTTTATAAACGCATTCAAGTGATATAGTCGTCTAAATATTTGCTAGTTGATAGAGCTAAGTCTATGCTTCCTTTCAGTTTGGATAAGGAAATGTTGTACGTGGAATAGGATAACTAGTGCGTAATCTCTGTATTTTAATGTTGATTTTAAAAACTCATAAAGGAATGTAGTTGTTTAAATATTTGCTTTACCAGATAGATCTGGAGTATTCGGTACCGTCTGATATTTACAAAACTCAAAACAAATGCAGATATCCGAGTTTTGTCAGCAAATATTTTGACGACTATATATCTTCAATAAATGTACTCTAAATTTCCCACAACAATGGACAGTTTTCTCATGACTGAGTTTTATATCGTCATGAAAATCAAATAAATGAATAGAATATCATGCATGATTTGTCATCCATTCAATATATTTGTGAAAGCATTATTAGGTTTTATGCGAATACTTTGTATAAGGCAATATTTTTGACCACTGACGAAATAATCCTTTTATTAACGTTATAATAACATTGAATTAAAAAGGGAATACTAATACCGTATCGCTATTGAAATAACTTCTAGTATGAATAGTGACTGTATTTAGTTAACAGTTGGTGTTATGCATGTTGGAATACATTTGATGTATTTACAGGTTTGAATAAATCAAGGTAGGCTTTGAATTAATGGGACCATCTGTATTTAAGTGCGATTGGACCAGTATCAAATAGGTATAGGCCTATTGGGAAAGGTCCTACATGGTTTTCCATTTCAAGCTAGAGGAGTACAAATTAAACAGCATAAAGATTGTTCTGTCCAGTTTCCATGTTTTAAGTACAGAAACTTGACATAGATTATGTACTCTTACAATTTGATAGTAAATATAAAATGCAGATAACGACATCAAGTTGTTTCACATCTATGTTACAATTAAAACTAATTAGCAGCTTTGAGAGTTATCTCCACTTAGGTATTTACTATGATCTTCAGTTCAGAAGATAAGATTACTGGCATGAAACACTGACGCCTGCTGAAGTTCAACGTTGTTGATTTTAAACGAAATTTTAGACGTGTAGCAAGCAGCTGAAATGATTGACACGTTATATTTTGTTTAATTGTTTGCGAATTAAAAAGAACATCTAAATTCCAAACTCTGCTACTGACCCCAAAATACAACCAACTTTCGGCAAATTTCGGGATCTGCAATTTTTCAGTGCAAAAATCGAGTGATTGTTCATCTCCCCCTTCTGCCACACCAACGTCAGCAGAAGTCGTAAAAAATTAATTACTGTTGGACTCAATCCGAACTCTTATCCATTAATCTATGATCTAACGTACTATATAGCGGAATATGTCAGCATGAATGTTAATATTTTGTTTCAGTGTGTAAACTTCAATAGGCCTAATAAGAAACTTCATGGCCACTGTTGACATTTTTTTGGCATTTGATCTGGGTCTTTATTATGTGTAATTAGTGTTTCAGAATGACTAAAACTACAGAAAAATTGCACAATTCCTTGAATATACTAATACCTAAAACAAGAAATTCTTTTCTAAATAGAGGAGTCTTATGAATTGACGATTTGTTTATTTTAACTTTCAAACCTTCAAATTTTCGATACATTGCAGTGGATCTAAAAAATTTCGACAGTGACTTGTGAACATTATTTCGAAGTTACAATTGATTAAAGGGAAGTCGAATTCGCTCCTTTAATAATATATATTTCAAATTTCCGACTTAGCTTGAAGTCCTGACTGCTGACTTGCTATGAATTATATAGACCTGGTCATAATTATTACATAGGATAATGTCTGCTCCCTTTCTTGTAATGACTAAGTAACAATTTCTTGGTGACTGTACTCTCTTCCTAATTGAATTGTCTGCAAATTGATTTGCCAAATACATCATGTAATAGACTATAGGCAACACGCTACCATCCCTCTATTAAAGACCACCATCGATCATAATATTGATGGTAAACTCCAGATGGTGTTTGCGTACAGAAGTTTCACACCGACCATAAGCTCACGAAAGCTACAATAGTTGGCTATAATTCTTTTTACAATCAAGAAATCACTAAATATTTTTGTTGAGAATAATCAATAGAATATTAATTCATGACCACGTTCCATATTGTAGAGTCAAAATGATAAGTTTACATAACTTTTTTGGTAATGTCTTGGTTTTATTGAACTGGCACAATATGTACCCGAGCTGTAAACATCTTTACTTTGACGTATTAACTGTATATTTGTAAAAATAGATAGAATTCAAGTTAACCCGATTTTTACTAGTATATTGGATTATGTGTAAACAATGAATCAAGTGATCGTATGCCATCTAGATATAAAGGAGATTGAGGTGATGAGTTTGGGCCGACTTGCGTCATAAGAGACAAATGATATTAAACAAATAGGCAGTCAGTAAAGCTATCAAAGATATATTCGTTTACTTGTAACATTTACTACAACCCTTTGTCTGACATAGTGTGTAAAGAGTCTTTTAAAGGGATTGTAACGAGAGTTTTCAAGAAAAGAAATTGGATGCGTATCGGGGACACTGAAAGCATCAATTCGCATCATTCTTCTTTTCTTCTAGATGTCTGTGGTTCCTGATATTCTTCTTAAACTAAGTATTCGATGACAAGCATATTTTGCGATTAGTTATGGATCAGACGTAGTTTTTATCGCGGAATTGCAGGAAGTCAGATTGAAAATTGGAATGGTGCAAATTGATGCTAACAGTATCCAGGATACACATACAATATTTTTTTAGAAAACATGGTCACAATCACTTTAACACATCCTGAAATTGAAAACTAGGCTACTGCCTTTATCTATTTCCTGAGTATGGACTTGTCTCTCCAACTCTCCAAAAGATAGAGAACTTCATCCTGATTACTCTCTATCTCTCTCCATGTGTTTAGGTGTGGAAACAAGTTCAACCACTGAAAATCTTTGAACTTGTCTGACACCCTTTGACTGACTTGGTTGAATGATCACCAGACAGATCTATTTTTATATAGTCAGATGAAGTCCGTCTTTGAAAGTAATAAGATATGTTATTCTTCAACAATATTGCTCGGCAGATTCATATTCTTGTATATATTGTATATATTAATTGTATATACTTCTCCATCTTGTCATAATTAGCATATTTATCGTTTTTATAAAGCGTTAGTATGTCATTTGCTTGGTTATACGTCAAGCTTATGGTGGCTGTGTATTTCGATCGCAAACATCGTTGTGAAAGTCCGATTACCTTACCTAAAATAAGACCGAGCTGCAAATAAGTACAAATAATCCTATAAAGATTAATAAGGTTTGGAAAAGAACCAGCTGGTAGAAAGGATCCCGTAACTGTAAACCTAAGTTTGTTATCCTTACAAAATCGTATCATTTTCTTTTTACTTGTCCAAAGACCATAATTACATTCCAGACAAATTCTATCCCACCACCTTTCACCATCCTTAAATATACCCGATATTTCGATCGATCTTAACCACATTTGAATGAATTAAATATATACGTATTAATCTACGATTTATTTCAGAAAGTGTCAAGACCACAGTTATAGAATGACAGTAATGATCGATTGATGCAGTAGTATATATCGTGGTTGATGGATGAAAAAAATACCTACATAGGCTAGTTTTTCGACAAGAGTTTGTGTATAAGGTTGATGTCTTCGTGTGCCTCTGTCGTAGAAGAAAATAGTTATTAATAATTGATAATTCAGTACGAATTATCACATAAAATGTCTTTCTCGAGACAAAGTGTATTTACAGTTTTTCAAATATAACAGTATATTCTGAGACAGTGTATTTGTTTCCTGTGGTTGATATGTTCTTAGTGAATACCAAACAGTTTCAGGATAAAGACATTGGTGGCATCTCAAAATAAGACATAACGAAATGAGTTCTGTTACAGCAAGTATGGCAGAGGAATGGTTTGACCAAAATCCAGACGCATTCCAAGAGTATGTTTTAAAGAAGGCCGATTTATCGTTGATAAACCGCTGGCTCGTGAACCATGGGTTCCATACCTTACAGGAATATATTTCAGGACGTTTAGGTTACAGTTCAAATGAAGGAAGCACACCTTCCTCACCCATCATTTCAGATTCTGGATTTTTTGATTCCAAACACCACCGATCAAATTCAAAGAAACATTTGAGACAAGATTTTGCTCGCTCCAAAATGAGAAATATTTTCAGGACGTATGAACCTTCGTCCAGTCCCGAGCTAGGTGTTGATGCCAGGAGAAGCAGCTTAAAGGAAATGAGACAATTTAGATCATTACCACCCAACTCGGTGAATATGTTAAGTATGTTAATACAATCCCGGGTGAGGCTACCCCGATACCCAAGTAAAGACATCGACAGTAAAAAAGAACTTCGATATACAAACGAAAAGGAATTTTTTTTGGAAATAGTGAAGGATATTTCCAATGATTTGGATTTAAAAAGTTTAAGTACTAAAATTGTAGCTAATATGTGCGTGCTTGTGGATTCAGATAAGGCATCAATTTTCCTGGTGGAAGGTAGAAACACTCCTAGACCGTCTTTGGTGTCTAAAATATTTGATGTTCACGCCGGAAGTGATATGCTGCCATCACTTACTGGAGATGGAAGTATAAGGATGGCATGGGGTAAAGGAATTATTGGACAAGTAGCTGAAACAGGTGAAATAGTTAACCTGGACGGCAATGCTTGTAAGGTAAGACTCATAATTTATTAAATCATTCTCACGTTAAATAAAACCAGAGGCCTTTCTTGTGGGTTCCATTGTTAAATTAGCAGACAATGAACCCCATAATCTCCCAGCCTGCTTATAACTGGAATACGATTTTTCTCCAAAGTTTTCACATGACGCTTTTAACTATTTTTGATCAGAAATTCAAAAAAACTTGTTTACATGGTTGACCAAACGCTTGGTTACTATTGTATGAGGTTTGCTTGTGTATTTTTGGTCCATTTTGGTTTTTCCCCGTAGTGAAAACTGCTAAAAGTGATATTTGAAGGCCACCAAAATATCATTATTATTATTATTACTCATGTTGTCTATATTATTTTAGTCCTAATTTTGTACTATGTTATTAATTCAATCTGCCCTTATCATCAACTTAATACTAAGAAGAGACTATACTATAAAGACCGCCAATTCATTTGCAATCTGTTTCCATGTTAAATCATTAATTTCGAATCCAAAATCTCGACCAAAAATATGTCAAAAATAGGTATGCAACACCCTCCCAAAAGTAGGGGGAAAGAACATTTAGAGAAATTACATGGACTAAAAATACAATCAAATTGCACAAACGTCCACATCTTTTTAGAAGCAGCGTGGAATCGGAGTGGAGTGGAGTTTTTGCGGCAAATTAAATACATATATAACACATGGCAAGATAGATATAATATACGGAAAATAAAGATAGATATTATAAACGATTATGGTAATATCATTGAAGTAAAATACAATACAACCCAGAGATGTTTATCAGAACGTACATCAGCACATACAGGTCCTTTCAATATCCGATTGCTAATGAAGCTATATACGTCCATTCCTTTTACAAGCGATATACTGATTTAATGTAATGTCGCCATACCTTAAAAAATTCAGTCATTTTGCTAATAATGACGCAGACTGTACAGTGTACATGATATTATAAGTAACGAACAATGAAATGCACATAATGTTAATATTTAATTGGCATATTATTATCATGTCATTGAGATCTCATTAAGTTATCTTTTGTGACTGTTTGTGGTGAATAATATAGCTTTATCAATTCACCGGGGACGTACTTGCATTAGCATGCCAGCAATTAATCAATCACGAACCTTTTGTAGAAATGATAGGAATACTAAGTTAGGTTTTAGCTGGATTTCCGAAATATCGAAAGGAATGGGAAGGGCGGAAAGTACTGTACATTAATCGGGATTACGAAATCGGTCGAAACATGCTCTCACATTAATTGAAAAGGTATAAATATATATGTAAAAAAATAAAAATATATATAGAGAGATCAAATACCCGGACATCGTATCAAATGAGGGCTCTCGATAAAGTTATAGTACCTCTTATGATGACCAAAAAAATTTTAATTTTTAACTTGGCCAAAAAAAGTCTATTCTTAAGTCATTGTATCTGCTAAACCAAACTTTCTCAGTTCAAATTTATAAACTTTTATAAAAGTATATCATTAATATCAGTCTTATGTCATTCATATATATTAGATTTCATCAGTCCACTTCCACATCCGATGTGATGAATTACAAAAGAATATGTAGACAACCTTTTGATACCTTTGATTCTATATACAACGGATTTGACAGTAATTTGCCATATTTACTACCTCTAATGAACACCACTGGGATATGGTATACCCGTAATACATTATATATATTTCTAGACTGAACGACTGCTGAACGAGATGCTCTATTGATCTAGTCTGTCTCAATTTACCAATTCCTTTAAATAGCTAAAAAAATGATTTCTATATGTCTTGAGACATTTCGATAAGTCTATTTCTTTAAGCGTAATGAACTAAACTTTTCAACACCTAACGAAAAATAACCTTGTCAGTTATACTAATTTTGATAAGATAAAACCATTCGTCTGCAATTATATAAACTTTGATTTGTGTTTGGTTGAAATGAATGGTAGATTGCAAACTAGGTATAGTTGATTTTGTGTTAGAAAATACGTCTTTTCTTCTGACAATATTCAACCACAGGGGCCTGAAAAATCGTAATTCTTACTTAATGAATGAATCTCCAATTAATTAGCGTGTTTAATAAATTGTGAATCAGTAAAAAGTGAAAGAAAATTGAGACACAGACGTCGATGTGAGCGTTTCGAGAATTTACTTAACTAAAAACTATTGCCTTCAACAAAATAGTGGCAGCTCGACTACAACCAACTAATTTTCAATTTTACTTTCACCTAATATTATTATACCACCACGAAGGGCTTCTTTTCAACCCCTGGTCCTAACTATGACCTTAAAGCGCCAAATTCAACAGTGCAGTGACATTCTGAACCTTCAAGACAGTGTTCTTGTCGATACCATTAAACAACTGAATGGGGCTGTTACTAGATCAAGCAAATGAGGCAGACGCTAATACTGGATGTGAAGATATAATATGGAAATAAATTATATAAATATTATGATATTCGCTCATTAATGTCTATGGAAAAGAAGGTTGCTGTATCGAAACCGACCGAAAGATAACGGTAAGATCAAGATATACTTGCCTCATAGAAAGATGGCCCTTAACGGTCCTAAACAGGGTTGTTCTATAACAGATAACAAACCTTCATTATATAAGTCATTACAAGCTATGCCCCATCGTATAATTAATGTGAGCTGTATGTTAACCTAGCCTTGCTGGAATTGTATATGAAAAGAAAACTCTTCAATCCAATAAGGACCATTAGTAAATAATGATGTTGGAATATTGAATAATATTTGATGAAGATTTGATGATCTTGTTTATGGATTTTCCTAATTAGATGTATTTATGTTATTCAATACTTATATAAGAAGTTATATCGGAATCACTGCTCCTAGAATAAGGATAATTAGATTTGTTATAATAAAAAAAAAACATGACAATATCATTTTTAAATGGAACTGGCGAGTATCCAAAAAAAAAAAAAAAATTGTAAAAATGACTAAATAGAAGGATAGTGATTGGTAGTTTGTTAAAATCTAACCCCTGTTTCTAAAATGAGGTGTACTACATTAGCGATGATGGTGGCAGTGTTTAAATTGGGTTGATCTGTTTTAATTTTACGACGATTGTATTTCTGAAAGACCAGTCTATGATGATTAAATTACAAAAGTCACATGACAACGTGACGGGTCAACTTTTCAAAACTGCTTTACTAGAATTAAACGACAAATATGAAATTCTAGATACTATTTTACTCTATTTCTATAAGAATCTAACCTATACGAGGCATAAAATAGTTCTCCATTAGCAAGTATTGATTTGGATCTAGCATAATCCTTTCTTAATCTTACCTCTTTCTTTGTTTATACATGTCTTTTACTATATTATAGTGCACATAAAAAAAAATACTAGTCGTCATTATAACTTTTCAATGCGGTTAATTCTGGATGGACACACGTGGATTTTCAGGTCTCTGTTAATGAAGACCAGTTGACCCTCTGGAAATTTTAATTGGCCCTTCCAACAACTACTAGTACTGTCTGACTACGTAAAGGACCTGTTAAGAGCGTGACATATTGATAATATGTTCGAAGTAGCTTAATTAATAATGATGATAAAAGTTATACTTTTAGTTTATCTGTAATAGGATTTATTATATATATAATACCTTCTATGATAATTAGTTGAGAGTATAGAACACGGCAATTTCACTTAAACTTCCATTTCTACCTGCAGCGTATTTATTAAGCCTTCGTGTAAAAACCACAGTCATTTCAAGTTTTAATAGTTGAAGAGCAAGCAATTTTCTGATAGATGAAGTTCTTTGGTTTAAGAAGCATTGCCTTTGCCGGTTTTATCCAAATACATGTAGAGTGAAATTCAGTTTTGATTTTGTTTGGAGTCGCGGTGGCACAATGTGTTAGACCTTTGCTCTTGGATTCAGTCCCAGTCCCCAGTCCCTCTGTAGTAAATGATACAGATCTTAAAGACTGACAGAAAAAGCGTCTTGTCATTCTTTTGCTAGATGCATTAATATCCCTCGGCAGTTGGAATTCGCTAACAGAGTAGATTTATGCTGCTGTTCAGGCAACATTTTCCCCATATCAGACTGAATTGCATTGCCTGTCTTCATTAGACCATCAGGCAAAGAAGAGTAGGAATCAAAACACAATTCACTTAATTTTTTTTCCTAAAAATTTGATTTTATCGAAGCATTTTGTTCACCGTTGTATTATTAAATAATTATAACACTTGATTGGTTGATTGAAAAACAGGTGAATACTGTCGTCACTTCCTGTTAATTAATCTTGAACGCAAGGATGGTTTTGTGTTTTTATTTTGAAAAAGGACCTATGCTAACTACACTATCACGATTATCAACAACATCGTCCTAAAATTCTATTCATATAGTGATTTAATAAACGCTTTTTGAGTGATTTGCTGGAACAATGGATAGGCCTACTTTTTTCAACAGTTAAGGAATCCAGACAGATCACCTGGAACATTGAAGACTTGTCTAGACATCTTCACGTCTCACACATCAATCCGTATTCATGCAAAACCTCAATTTAGACGTATATTCCGGAAACTATCTGGATAAGATAACTATGTGTGGTCTAGACTAAAGGAAACAGATAAAAACATCTGTCTATAGTTGTTTAGTTTTTCTGTTGACAAATGTCACGTCTGGTTTGAGACAAGTTGAAGCAATCACTTACACTGATAATAAAGTCTTAACCTTGTGATTAAGGAATCTGGGTATATTTAGAATGACTTTTACAAATTAAGTCCAAATGGCGATTAAATCCTATCTTTGATATTCATCTAAAACTTTCCAGCTGATGGAAATCAGAATACTAGATCTATTTTGTAACTTTTTGATATTTACCTTTATCATTATCGTTTATGTAATAGTCTTTGACACCCAGAGTACCCCTGCTTTAGATAAGGCTAATAGGACTGGGTGGTAGAGGCTACTGTACAGTTATTAGAAATATACAGGATAATTTAGTAAATGTCAAAGGTATATATTAGTTAATGGTCAAGATATCAAATTGCACGTATACTAACGAAAACGTTGGGTAAAAATGTGTTTTTATTTATATACATGTATACACCACTGAGCTATATATAAACAAATAAGTATATCTATGGTGTACACACTCACATCCCTTTACACACCATATGAAATGTGGAATGTTATATATTTCATACCATGTCCTTCATTCGGATCGACCATTCAAAATATATCTCATGTTCCAAAATTGGGAGAAATCTTCGGAATAGACCATTAGTTGCAGAAGGGTATGACGTAAAACTCCATTCCTTTAATTTTTTTTACTTCTGTAGAACACCAATCAAGCTAAGCTATATTGCTAAGAGAACTAAAGGATAAATAAATATTTCATGCTTTACAAAGCTGCCACTAGGGATTTAGCTTGATATTCTTTGTAGGGTATAGAATACCTCTCGGGCATTAAAGATGTATGAATTAACGGTTAATATACTTTCCGTGTATCACTTATTTAATCGTAGGGGCGTATTGTTCTATAGGCATGATAAACATGCGAGTGAAAACAACTACTTAACAAGGTTGTTTACAGCATTCTGCGATAGTATTTTTGTCTAACCTTACAGTTTTTTTTTTCAAAATTTTAAAACAATATAATAATAAATTCTGTAATTAAAATGGGTCAAAATAAGGTCCAGTGCACAACAATTGTTTCTTCCTAAACAAATTTGATCTTTTGAAAATGTGAAACATCAATCAGTAGCGGAAAAAGAAGTTGTCTTGATGTATTCAAGTAGGTTAGAACAAGCCAGTTGTAAAGAAATTAATCTGTCATCAGTCACGATTCATTTCTATAATTGACAGTAAACAGTGATAACTTCAATCGATTTCTACCTTATAATCTCTTATCAATGCAAGGCTATGACAGAATTTCACGCAAGATGCTTTAATAATTAATTGAGTAACCATTATTGCTACGTGGAGAAAATTATACTTCCAACGGAATCACTTACTTAGGAATATTATGATAACTTTTTTCCAAATCAGTAACCTATCCTTATCACCAAGAAAAACTCTTCGTTCACTTTTCTATCCATTTCGCAAACTATTCGATAGCATAGACATCTTAAACTTAGGTTACTGAGCTACCATTGACTTTCGGTTATAGGCTTACGTCATGGTCCTGTATAAACCATTAAAAGAACAAATCAATAGCTACACAACATTGCCGTTGCAGCTACCAGAAATACAAGTTCGTTGTGTTATTCTTCCAGAACTGAGGTCTCGCTACATTCCTGTCACATTTGTGATTCTTGGCATTCGAGATCTTCATGCAATATTTGGAGTGGATGCTGAACTTAACATTATTTGGATCAATACCTCTGATTGACACAGAACCATTCATTTATAATAAGCCATAGTAAAATAAGTTTATAATCGAAGAGGATTAAATCTAATCTGTATTAATACTATAGTTATTTATTTCTGCTAGACAATATTTGGTATAATTTTCTAGTAATTAGTAATGACGGTATAATCAGTTGATTTATTTTATGGTATAATTGTGACAAGATAGGGTAGTTTATATTGATTTATACGGCCGGTCGTCTTTATTGCGTCGTAGGTTCCATGGTTCACCTGTACACCCTTACACAGTAAGATATTTTTGCTCGCTTGCCTGAAGGTTCAGTCAAGGAAAAACTCGAGATGAACTTTCGCATTTTTCAGTGATGCAGGTCTCCGCATTGGGAAATTCAATAAACGGAGGACCCGTATGCTACAGACTATGTACGTCGAAAAAGTAAAAGCGTTCTGTCAACGTTCCCTCTTTGTACATTGCACGATGTAGCTCATTTGGTGCAAAGAAGTAGAACGTAAAACGATATTATGTCAATGGTTTCGAAACCCATTAAACAATAAAAAATAGAGTAAATACTTTAATGACCATTATCTGCAAGTCTGTCTCATATATAGATTTTATCTGTTCTCTGTTAATATTGTGTGAACCTTAATTCACCCTTCATATTTTGAAATAATTGCAGTCATTTTACTTCTCAAGATTATGCCATGTCGTGTAGCTCTGCTGAAAAGTGCCAATGAATGGCACTTTGAACATAAAATAAATGGATACTTAAACAATATATAACGCTTTATTGGAGTTTCTAACATTAAATAAGAACGAGTATGCTTGGAATGAATTGACCAAGTTTCAAAGCATTTCAAAGTAACTGAATTCACTGGATTCTATCATTTAGTTATAGCTACCGAATTTGCACTTTAATGATCCTTCGGTGGTAAGAAATAATAAAAAGAGTAGGCTAATGCAACGGTCATGGCAAAATTTCTTTCCCATTGCAAACTGCGTGACGTTGTCCGTCTTCTTAAGCCCACAAGGTGCAGAAGAGTATGGCGTAAAATCAGTTCGATTTTGTTTCGATCAAGTGATGGATATTATACTCTATTGAAGTTTAAGACTTCTTGTTTCCATTCTGAGAGGTATTCATCGACAAAGCCTAGAAAAGAGACTACACCCTCAAGCATTGAGTTCCATATTTGAAAACTCTTCCCAATTAGCATTTATAGTTATTGTTTTAATATTCAAAACAACCTTAATACTTATATAACAAGAACCACTATTATTTGGATATACTACTACTCTTAAAGTTTAGCAACGTTTCAATTCACATACAGGAATCTTTATCAAACAGATTAACCATAATAATATATACATGTAGTTATAATATAAAGACAAACCTCCTGATTCTCGCCATTAAATATCGATTTGGGGGATAATGGAATTGATTAAACCACTAGAAGAATTTACGTATGCTGTACATATTCACTAAATAGATTATCTGAGAGGAGTCTAAAGTTAGAAAACCAAGCCAGTTATTTTGCAGCTGCTCTCGTTTCGTATTCGAGGGTTCCGATTAGGCCGGGCCGTAGTCATACCTGATTGTTCAAAGGGGCAAGTTATATTATCGTAATATAAATTAAGGAATTAAAAATTTACTTACCATGTGTACGATTCTATAATTTTGCCAATCTGAGAAATGAGATACTGTCTAACATTGGTAAATGAACCAAACTGATTTGTTTCAATCTGCTGTGTGCAAATTATTGTTTTGGCCACTGTTTTGAGCAGATAATGGTTGTAATTGGCCACTGTTTTGAGCAGAATATGGTTGTAATTGGCCACTGTTTTGAGCAGATTATGGTTGTAATTGGCCACTGTTTTGAGCAGATTATGGTTGTAATTGGCCACTGCTTTGAGCAGATTATGGTTGTAAATTTCCACTGCTTTGAGCAGATTATGGTTGTAATTGGCCACTGTTTTGAGCAGATTATGGTTGTAAATTTCTACTGCTTTGAGCAGATTATGGTTGTAATTGGCCACTGTTTTGAGCAGATTATGGTTGTAATTGGCCACTGTTTTGAGCAGATTATGGTTGTAATTGGCCACTGTTTTTAGCAGATTATGGTTGTAATTGGCCACTGTTTTGAGCAAATTATGGTTGTAAATTTTCCACTGCTTTGAGCAGATTATGGTTGTAATTGTCCACTGTTTTGAGCAGATTATGGTTGTAAATTTCCACTGCTTTGAGCAAATTATGGTTGTAATTGGCCACTTTTTTGTACAGATCATGGTTGTAATTGAGCAGATTCTGACTCATGTTTACGTTGGCCAATATATATTTCTTTTTCTAATTAGTCAATTCCAATTTTTTATCTTCACAGTTCCTGTTTCAGGTTTTTTTAAGGGTAGGTTAGGTAAAGAAAACGTGACTATATTGCTTATTCTCTGCATTTCTCGACTGTCATTTCCATGCACTGCCCTATTATGGAATATTCTGATAGTGTACGTACGTTGTTTATTTTTGTTTATACCATGCCAGTTGGGCCTATAGGATACATTTTCACATGATATTTTCAACCAAAACGATCAACATGTGTAACTCTTTAGATTGGCTCTGTAACACATTCAGGTTGTGGTTAACAATCATAAAGGCATATTAACATACTGACGAATGCCTCTAAAGAAATGGAGCGGAAACTTCTCTTTTAGAATACGTTAGAATGTATAGAATGCATGTGATGTAACAATGGGCTGTTAATTCTCATTACCATTAGCTCGAGAATTATCCATGATGCTATTGATAATATTAATATTCATAGTAATAATTCTAATAATAATAATAATTGTATTGGCTTATGTTATTAGGCGGAGAAGCCTTTCGTGCACATAAAGTATTTTTGGCATTGATCTTTTAGTGAAAGCCGTTTTTTGACTCAAACATAATTTGACATTGGCTGGTTAAGTGTTTTCTAGGTTTCTAGTTCTCCAGATTAATGTGGATGTACCTAAATGGCATATTATCATTATTGTGATATGTAGGTAACAAATTAAATATATCGATATACAATAAAGTGTACAGTAAAATGAAAGGTCAAACCGGGCATCACTTGGTGGAACACAACATTAATATCGTTTTAATACCCATGTAACGCAGGTTAATTTCCGAAATCAATAATTGGATCTATTTGTAAACTTGTGCCAAGCCAAAAGCAGTGTTCTGAAATATGGTAATGGGCCACAAAAATAGTCACTTCCGTATATGGTGCTGCAACAAAACAGAGATCTGGCCCAACCTTCATGGATCATGACCACACCATTTATGATATGAAATTCATGTATTAAATTTGATCGAGAAAAACCCGGGCAGAGAATAACTAAATTCACTTCCATAGACGATTTCAACTAGATAAGGAAATTAAGAAAAATAATTGTCTTCAAATTCAGATTTCAGAAAGGTATTATGTTCCATCTTTACATGGTATTCCAGTCTTTCATGCTGTCAGCATAATCAATTAATTTAACTTGTATGTGATATGCACAAGAAATGAAATGACTAGTTTTACTACCAACGGACTAACGCCATGCATTGTGAAAGGAGGGAAATTTTTCTGCATTAGCATACTCTTTATGGTTTCCACGTTCTTTAATCTGATTTGCGCTTTATGATTATGATTGGAAAAAATTCAGTTTCCTGTAACTGTAAGAAATTTTTGTTAGAATTTTGGGAAACTGACGTAACTACTGTAGATGATTAACTTCCATTAGGACGTAAAACTATTTTAGCATCACCCGATACACTATTTATATCCTGATTGTGTAACATTTTTGCATTTCTGTAATGAAAATGTATTTAATCTCTAAACTATCATATCTTAGCTCATCAATGAGATTTAAGGTCCAGAACTGATGGAATGATGTAGTTGTATCTAACATCGGTGCGACTGTATATCATAACATAATAACGTATTGTTGGTCAGGAATTCGTTGATGTAATGGAAACTCTCATGAATTTGCCATTAGCATGTGTAACATATTGTTTATTTATATAAGTTATATCTGCAGAATGTTTTAATATTTAAAATATAGTGATATTTTCATGGCAGACATTCTTACATAGTTCATAGATAATTGTAGACTTAAACAATTGAACTTGAAGAGATGAAGTTGACATAGAATAAATAAGACGTCTTATGGAAATATTTAAGCTATAAACTGTTATTCTATGACGGTTATGATCGTATATCAGGACATACATTAATTCTAATATACGACCAAAACGCATAGACGACTAAAGATCATTCAACAGTTGGAAATCGCAAGGCTAATGCCACTGTCTTGGCAAAATTTCTTACATTGTACTCTGAATGACGTCACTGGTCTCCATTAGCCCTTTAGGTGCAGGGGAGTAAAACGTAAAACTCAATTCATTTCATTCAGAGGCACTCTGTGTCGAATTTCAATGGAATAAATATTTATTATATTAGCAAATTGATCAAGCACATCCGTTCAGTTGCATTAGGGGTTTCGTAAAACTGGATTGTTATTAGTATACAGTACATCGTGGTGACAATGTGTGATATAGATAAACCAAAGTGATATTTATCCCTCGACTAATTCTAGATCAATACAGACTTGAGATAACTGTAGGAAATTAATTCCACTTCTTAGACAAATTAATCTTGAATTCCTGTCTTTGTGGCCCAAGCTGACCAATCCTCTTTATTACCGTTACATATTACTATAGTCAATAATTCTTCCAACAATTATTATCCGTTTTTCATACTAATATGTCTGAAACTAGGTAACGATTAATCAAGTCAATGTGACTTGCACTGGTCTTCCAAGAAATATACCCAACTTTAAGATCCATAGACAGGCTCAAAATAAGAAAGTGGAGACATAGTACCTTAACTTTTGTTAACAGTTCAAAAAATTAATAAGTCATTGACAAAATCAGTGAAATAACACAAGTTACACCATGGAACTTCCTTTACCTCGTCATAATATGTTTCTCCTATTTACAGCGTTTCAACAAATTCCACATTATAAAATGTTTACCTCATTTTCTTGATCATAGAATATATTTCCCCCATCATAATGTTTGCCTCTTTCCTCGTCATATAAAGATTATCTATGATTATTTTTCTACTTTACGTTCATCTCCTTTCCCTTATCAAAAATGTTTCACATTATCATCATAACTCTGTTTCACCTCATTCACTCTCAGTTTATTTTCATCACGTTCCATGTTTAACCTCTTTCAAATCTGCATGTTTCTCTTACAGAGAAGATTTTTTTCACTTTTTATCCTCATAAAGTATTGAAATGATTTCCTATCTTCTTCATTAAGTATTTTCTTTTATTCCCATCCTGTTGCATCTTATTTATTTGTACTTTGCGACCATTAGCGACTTTACGACGACTAGAAAATCACCAGGAGGTCGACAAACAGGAAAAATTCTTCAAAATTGAAAACTCTTGAACAGTTGCTCTCTTGTCGCCCTATTGACATGTAATGATTTGGAAGGGGCGTCCATTGAAGATCTCCCTTCCTCACACCTGTTTTGATTTCGGGGGATGGGAGGGAATTGATTCTTCCAGATGTACAGACCTAGGGTAAAACAAATATTTTATTGAGAAATTGGAATAAAGGGTACTACACATTTTCTGACGTTTCCTAAACCAGGCATCAGAAATCGGTTTCAAGGAGAACAGATCTAGATCCTACTAATCCTTTGGCGACCATAACACTCTCTGGGCCAATTGCTATCGCAGTTGTAGGGTGTAATAAGGAAGCCTCTCCAATGTGACGGGGATATAATATAGTGCTTTTGGCAACACGTTAAAAGTTCAAAGCAATATGTCAATCCTTATTAAGTCATCTCTTTCAGATCGCGTTAAATTTAATAGTTTTGCCTATGGGAATATTTGCACTCTTAAGAGATGTTTGTAATCGACAAAGATCTGTTTCATACAACAGACGCAAATTCGACTTTCTACTCTTAATTAACAATTAGTCAGTTCTTCCATCGTCAATTCTGGTCATTTCCATCTATATTCAAACTGAAGAGGTTAATGGCCCCACGATCGGACTAACTACATTGTACTGTTAAATCATTGTTCATTCACAGTTCACGCTGACAACTTGCGAACACAACTTGTAGTATGCATTATGAATAAGTAACTTGTGCAGAATTCGATGATGTTGTTTTTCTATGCTTATATATTTGGTATTGTATTCACATGTATGTTCATAATGGTTTATGACACGTAATTTGCTCTAATAAACTTAAACGTATTATACATATGTAGAAGTTCCTTAAAAAAGAGAGGGTAACAGATTCAGTGTTTGGTTTTGAATATAATGTGCCTGTACCAGTTATCTATAATACAAAAATAATATCTATCAAAGACCTCTTGACATCAGATCATAAAGATACGGGAGTATGAGTAGGTTCTGACCAAGGATTCAGGACACATATAAGTATGCCTCTGCCAAGTTTCAAATCGATAGCTTTACGGGAAGTTGGGGGTGCGTAAGTAAAACAGTGCCGGAGCTTTTAACCTGGATGTTGAAAATCAACAAGACAACGAGGTCAAGTGCAATATTATATTCTGGAATCTGGAAATGGTTCTTACAAGATATGATACAGATTTTGCGGATAACAATCATCTCTTTACCACCCTTGATACGCCTTTTCTTTTATCTGTATCCTCGCCTTTGAATACAACAATTTTTTTTAGCCTACTATCGTTGGGAATGCATTTGTTTTATCTTAAAATACAGAAAACCTACAGGGTTTTTGGTTGTAAATGATAGTACTCAGCTGGCCAGCAATTCTAGATACACCTGATTTGTCTGAAATGTTTGAACTACTGAGACAATAATATTAAGGATGGCGAAGCACTAATAATCAAGTTGTGAAGATTACTACACGAAGTTGATCGAGAAATATTGACAACCCAATCAAATGAAGTAAAAAGAACTAGTGGATTGGATTATTAATTTAGTATATTGAAGGGTAGTGAATTTAGTCGAGCATAGACAAGGTGTCATGCTATGATTTATGTAATTAGACAAGACAGTCAATAATAATGATAGATAGTTAGATAGGTTAGACAGAGATCAATTAATATTGGATTGTAACCTACAATAACTCAATGATTCGTATTGATATAGAGTCAAGGTGATTGGTCAAAATAGATTCCTTATCTTCCTTACCTAAGGAAGTATGACTTTCGGGGCGGAATAAATTAAATCGAATAAATAAAATTACCAACTTTCACCTTTGAATAATAACGTAAAATTGATAGATACGCATTCCGATTGTTCTAACGGAGTATTATAATATCGTATCCCAGAGAGATAATATATTAAGTCCCTGTGTAATTATATTCTATTTTTGACTGCAGAGGTCATCTTGTAAAAGACCGGTATAAATTCATTTACCATCTGTTTCCATGTTAAGTCAAGAAATGCAACCCTGTATAATTTCTTTCCAGAATTAATTTCGCTGAAAACTTTTCGAAATGTCACATGAAAAACCTGGCAAAATTCAATATATTATTTATATTATGGCCATGAAAATCTTGTTTAAATGAAAGTAGACCTCTACATTTTATTACCATCCGCTTGATTGTCACTGCACACTCAAGTACTATTTTAGATAGAGGGGGGGGGGGGGAACTACTATCTCGTAGTTCCGGGAAAGCACGGGCCTAGGAATCAGACCTAATTTTTATTTCCTCGCACCGATCGGGATTCGAACCCACGGCACCTAGTCGCCTAGCAGACGACAGTCCAACTCGCTAACCACTGTACTATTTTAGAATTATCCTTCCACATGTATATCTAAATAATTCTAAATCTAGACTACAAATAAGTCAAAATAGCCATGCAAAAATCTCATAAGGGAGGGAGAAAGATGATTTCCAAAAATAACACTCGCCAATCATTAGCATGAACTGTTTTGGTGAAGTCTACCTTTAAGGTCTCATTCTACATAAACAAATTTTGGTAGACAACATCTCTTCTCGAACTTATTATATACAATAGAGAACACGTTGTCCAGTGGATAGGATTGAAGTTGTGATCGACCATGTGTTTGAGATTATGCCTTGCATACTAGATCGAATACTAATCACCACCTTTTTTTCTCCGATTGATGGATCTCTTTAGCTCATGTCGTAAGAATTCCTTGCACCAGGCACGTCAAAGTTGCATAATTTACAAATACTAGATCTGTCTCACTGGTTGATGAGCTGACTGAGTCTCGAAGGCACGAGTTACGCCCCTTATTTCATTACTGTTTATTGTTTTTCCAAATAAACGAAAAACAGCAAAGACTTTTCCTCAGATGATCTTTCGGGATGTAGTCTTTTAGATATCTTCAAAAGCCTCTGTCGTTTATTGGCCTCCTTTTGTTTGTCTCCAGTCTTCATTAGTCTATTAGGTGCGGAAGAGTAGAACGTAAAACTCCATTCATTTCATTTTTGAAGTCTGTTCACTTTCAAAAAGGGCTTACTGTAGGTTATATATATATATATGTCTTACTTATATTATAGCTGTTATACTGTAGAAAGTGATACAAAGGCCTTTCTACACACGATTTCCAAGAATGAGAAGCTTAATTAGGTAATTTGATAATGAAAGATTTACCTAAGATACTTTTGTCTATTTTACTGAGACCGGAGAAAGAAATAAAATATATTGACGTCATACCTACGATTACATGTACTCTTATTCCCAGTGGACTGCCTTTTCCTTTTCATTTTCCTGTGTTTCAATTACAAAGTTAGCTACTTCTTCACAAGTTTTAATTTGAAATAGAATTTATAATTCCTCTTCTTATTTAGAAAATACTGTGTTATATGAGGTGTGAAACTGAAAACATGCAAATCATTGTCGCATTATGACAGACTAACTTCAGGCAGCTACTTACAATAGCTATTATCCATACCCCTATCCAGCTGTTTGGGACGTAAAACTCCATTCATTTCATTTCATTTATCCAGTTGTTTGAAGTGGCAAGTAATATATCACAATGGGTGCGGTCTTAGTTGAAGAAATGAATTGGTTGGTTGTCTTGAATTTGTTGGAGGTGATACTTGATCGCACGAACATAAATCTGTCCCATATAAATAATTTTTGTATATTTCTTTTTTTTCATCCATTGTATTGTCCCAAAAGGGCTGGGTGTTAGACAATTTTTTGGATTCGTCCGACTCCTAACCCATGTAAAAAAAGAGTATATTAATATTATACTTATTTCGGAAGTAATAGTAGTCTCTTGTAGTATTTTTTTGTTACGGTTAAAAGAAAAAAGGCATGAAAATCGACCTAATAATCAATGATTTAAAGAATTTACCCAGATCTAGAGTTGCGTGATAAGATGTTCATTATAATGAAGACATTAACTTAAGACGTAACACTACATGTTAATAAAAATTGTCCCTTTTATTTATTAATCAATAAGTACAATAACTTTTGTGACAATCTTCTCAATAGCATTCGCCGATAAATCTAGACTCTTAATCAAAGCTTTAGTTTTAAACCATCCCCTGCCGATAGAAAGTCGTATTCCATTAGTTTGAACTCAGTGGGGACTGTGTCGACAGACATTTCTATAACAAGATTTCTTTCTGAATAAAAAAATAACGATATCAGATGTAAGTGAAACTGGTAATACTATTTTATGTAGATCGACAGTAAAACTGTACGAGACTGTTCTGTGACACAAGAATTTATTAGACAAGTTCACTAATGTTATTATTCGAGGCCAGGCATTTTTTTAAAAAATAGTATCAATAATTGGATGATGGATGTGAAGTGAATTATGAATTATATTTTCAAATGCTTAGTTACCAGATCTTCGGTTTAAATATTGTCTGAATTTTCAAGCTTGCTTCTATCAGTGATGAGGATCACAGTAGCAAAGCTGCTTGATGTAAACTGATTCATTTTGATTTATCGAACAGAATATTAGAAATATGTTTTGCGCATACTGTTTCAGTTTCAGTATTGTTGATAATGACCAAACAAATCCTACTTAATTAGAAATGAAAAGGCAGCACAAATAAAATCCTGCCGTTTCTCAAATTACTTCCACAGTTTCGTTATTTCTTCAAAACAAAACGGTCCTGCAGTTACAAAAAAAGAAAAACTATTTTTTACAAGGATAACAATTTAGGTTCACAAGTCCGCCGTGTAAGGGATCCTTTCTACCAGATTGTCCTTGGCCAAACCTTGGCATTGATCTTTCCGGGTTATCCGTACCCATTTACAGCTGGCTGAACTGGAATTATGAGTGAAGATGACCCAAATTATTCGTTCTTTGGGAACGCATCATGACTGCCTACATCTGGTAACATCTGACTAGCAATAAATTCTGATTGGCGAAAAAAAGAAATAAAACTGAAAAAAAGAGGAAGGACACAATATTATGATATTCATGGGGAAATCCTTATATAATTGATAATCATGTTTGATGAGTTTGGTGGACAACTTTGTTTCAACGAATGTTTCTTTAAACATTAGCTTAAATTAGTAATATTCTAATATGAAGTTTGTAACCATAACCTTTGTAGGAATGTCACAATTTCGCCTGCTGAAATCGTAGTAGCTTTGAAATATACAGGACCAATAGAGTCACAAAAATTCGATTGTTAAAGTATTTAGTACTAAAATACAGCATTTATAGAAGAAACAACGAGCTAGAATCAACCTGGAGAAATCGTCTTGAAAAAGTTCCACTCGACCCCTACAACTACTTTAATAATATCAAATGATAATAGACGATGTAAAATTTTGATCGTCCAAAATATTTCTGTTATTGCCGTTATCACGAATTCTTGAGATCGTTAAAACTAAATAAATGTAGTAAATAGAAACATAAAATAACATATAAACATAATAATCGATTTTATCTATAAACTCATTGTCTTACAGATTCTTACATACGTCACTTGAATTGTGTTTCAGCCCTGAAGGTAGAAAGATTCTTTTCTAATTTCTTTTAAGAGCTTTTTCTCTAATATGTGGTTTTGTATTCGATCAGCCGGAAGAATTTCAATAGGTCATCAATCTGTATTCTCAGCTATTGAAATGAATATTTGCCTAATTTAAAAGTGTCGCCCGGGGTGCTTAAAAAGCAGTATAGATTTTCTGATCACAAACATAGACTTCAGATCCTCTTGATAGTCTCTTGACCTTTCGTAAGATTGATGGTAATTGGAATTTATAGAACCCCGATCGAGTCAGAAACATTGTTAATATGAAGAAGGTCAGTAGTGTATGCTAATTTACTAATCTAAGATAATTAAAGTTGCAACACATAACTACATTAGGTTATCTTACATGTTATCCATCAACCCATTTCCTTCAAACCCAATAAATATATACTTGTCTATGTACTGATCCAAATTAGCTGTTTTGAAAGCGTTAGTTCACATAGAACGAGTGAATGTTTCTAATGTCCCAAGGAAGCACCAAATATTTCTATTTATTATATGTGTATATTGGTGAATTTACTTGATATAATTTCTGGATCAGACATAATGTAATATATATTTTAATTTATATATCCATATGCTAAAACACTTAAAATTGATATTATGTACGATAACAGGAAAGGTGCATGGTTATATGTTATATTATGCATCCACTCTTCGAAGTTTGCAAGAAATACAAAATACTGCTGCAAGACTCATTAGTAAAACAAGACCATTATGATCACATTACAGACTCTTCATTGACTTCCTATAAACATGCGAATTCAATACAACATACCTTTTCTCACACATAAGTGTATACATGGCCTTGCCCCAACCTACCTACGTGATTTGATAGAAAGTGAAAAAGGAGGGCTGTGTACACGTTCAACTTTCCTGTTGTGCCTAAAACTTTCCGAACTTACTCTGGAGATGGCGCTTTTTCAGTCGCAGCACCTGTGCTATGGAACAATCTACAAAAAACATGTTAAAGATGTAAATTCATTAGACATATTCAAAACTCGTCTTAAGACACACTTATGCACTTGTGAATACCAGATATGACAGAGCAACTCAGTGCCATCGAGTAGAACTTCCTATACACTAGGCGCTATCTAAATGGATTATTATTATTATTATGTTGAGATGAGATTAACTTTTGGATCTTTCAACAAGGTTTTCCCTAGTCGGTGATGCAGGTTGGCGGGGCTGACATAGAAAATGCGTCTTTCGGAGGAACAATAAACCGAGGCCCCGTGTGCTAAGTAAAAGATCCCTCGACAATTGGAAATTGCTAAAAAGGTAGGTTAATGCCTCACATACTGCACCCAGCATTGCCCGTCATCATAAACATTAGGTGCAGAAGAGAAGAACGTAAAACTTCATTCATTTCATTTCACATTTTTTCAGTGTCATGTTATCCATGCCAGTAACTACAAATATGTAATGTATTCAGGTATACCAGTACTGTAGCTAAAAGCTAAATTTATTGTTGATAATAATCCCATTACACAAGGAAATGGAATTTCAAACTGATGTGACTATATAGAATTCCATTTAGATATATAAATATACTAGACGTCCTATTATTGACTTAGATATAAAACTATAATTTAACAAATTACATTAATTCTATCTTGTTATTAAAGTCCATTTTTCGTGGCAATTTTATGCTGATTTCTTATAATTGCGTCATGCATAATAATTATTCGGATGTATTAAATCGTGTTGGATATTTCAATGAACATCTTTATCATCATGAATTAACAGATGAAATTGGAGGCAAAAGGCAAAGTGATATGTTATTAATGTTGATAATTCATATCTTGAAAAACCTTTATGTTCGATGAACAGCATTAATCAAACTGTTTCATAAATGTTGTATATCTCCCAGGTTCTTTGCAACTTCATATATCATATGGAATATAACCATAAAACATTTTGTTAAACATCATCTGAACCATCACGACAGAAGCATTGACGTTTGTACGTTGTTTTGATTCTTTATTATAATTTCATATAGCACAACATCAATAAAATTAATAAGTACATTCTTGTCAAAGCTTTAATCGTTTAGACATTCTATAAGAGACAATAGTTTGTCGTATTTGTACTTAACTTTTTTAAAAATTGGCTGAGTTAATGTCATCAAATCGATATATAAAATACACTGTGCAGCCGATGACAGTCCTTCGATATAGGCTACAGTACGCATTTCAATAGGTCATCAATCTGTATTCTCAGCTATTGAAATGAATATTTGCCTAATTTAAAAGTGTCGCCCGGGGTGCTTAAAAAGCAGTATAGATTTTCTGATCACAAACATAGACTTCAGATCCTCTTGATATTCTCTTGACCTTTCGTAAGATTGATGGTAATTGGAATTTATAGAACCCCGATCGAGTCAGAAACATTGTTAATATGAAGAAGGTCAGTAGTGTATGCTAATTTACTAGTCTAAGATAATTAAAGTTGCAACACATAACTACATTAGGTTATCTTACATGTTATCCATCAACCCATTTCCTTCAAACCCAATAAATATATACTTGTCGATGTACTGATCCAAATTAGCTGTTTTGAAAGCGTTAGTTCACATAGAACGAGTGAATGTTTCTAATGTCCCAAGGAAGCGCCAAATATTTCTATTTATTATATGTGTATATTGGTGAATTTACTTGATATAATATCTGGATCAGACATAATGTAATATATATTTTTATTTATATATCCATATGCTAAAACACTTAAAATTGATATTATGTACGATAATTAGGAAAGGTGCATGGTTATATGTTATATTATGCATCCACTCTTCGAAGTTTGCAAGAAATACAAAATACTGCTGCAAGACTCATAACTAAAACAAGACCATTATGATCACATTACACTAGTCCTACAGACTCTTCATTGGCTTCCAATAAACAGACGAATTCAATACAACATACTTTTTCTCACACATAAGTGTATACATGGCCTTACCCCAACCTACCTTAGTGATTTGATAGAAAGTGAAAAAGGAGGGCTGTGTACACGTTCAACTTTCCTGTTGTGCCTAAAACTTTCCGAAACTTACTCTGGAAATGGCGCTTTTTCAGTCGCAGCACCTGTGCTATGGAACAATCTACAAAAAACATGTTGAAGATGTAAATTCATTGGACATATTCAAAACTCGTCTTAAGACACACTTATTCACTTGTGAATACCAGATATGCTTGAGCAACTCAGCGCCATCGAGTAGAACTTCCTATATAATAGGCGCTATCTAAATGCATTATTATTATTATTATGTTGAGATGAGATTAACTTTTGGATTTTTCAACAAGGTTTTCCCTGGTCGGTGATGCAGGTTGGCGGGGACTGACATAGAAAATGCGTCTTTCGGAGGGACAATAAACCGAGGCCCCGCGTGCTAAGTAAAAGATCCCTCGACAATTGGAAATTGCTAAAAAAGTAGGTTAATGCCACTGTCCCTCACACACTGCACCCGGCATTGCCCGTCATCATAAACATAAGGTGCAGAAGAGAAGAACGTAAAACTTCATTCATTTCATTTCACATATTTTCAGTGTCACGTTATCCATGCCAGTAACTACAAAGATGTAATGTATTAAGGTATACCAGTACTGTAGCTAAAAGCTAAATTTATTGTTGATAATAATCCCATTACACAAGGAAATGGAATTTCAAACTGATGTGACTATATAGAATTCCATTTAGATATATAAATATACTAGACGTCCTATTATTGACTTAGATATAAAACTATAATTTAACAAATTACATAAATTCTATCTTGTTATTAAAGTCCAATTTTCGTGGCAATTTTATGCTGATTTCTTATAATTGCGTCATGCATAATAATTATTCGGATGTATTAAATCGTGTTGGTTATTTCAATGAACATCTTTATCATCATGAATTAACAGATGAAATTGGAAGCAAAAGTCAAAGTGATATGTTATTAATGTTGATAATTCATATCTTGAAAAACCTTTATGTTCGATGAACAGCATTAATCAAACTGTTTCATAAATGTTGTATATCTCCCAGGTTCTTTGCAACTTTATATATCATATGGAATATAACCATAAAACATTTTGTTAAACATCATCTGAACCATCACGACAGAAGCATTGACGTTTGTACGTTGTTTTGATTCTTTATTATAATTTCATATAGCACAACATCAATAAAATTAATAAGTACATTCTTGTCAAAGCTTTAATCGTTTAGACATTCTATAAGAGACAATAGATTGTCATATTTGTACTTAACTTTTTTAAAAATTGGCTGAGTTAATGTCATCAAATCGATATATAAAATACACTGTGCAGCCGATGACAGTCCTTCGATATAGGCTACAGTACGCACCAGAAACCAAAATGATAATTACATTAATTACATATCGGTCGATATATCTCTATCTGACAGCAAACAGTATTGTGAACATACTACACCTCCATCAGAGAGAGACTGTCTTCGGAACATAAAAACGTTAGATGGAAATATTGGAAACCTTATAAGACTAATTTCAAGGTCATATACAAATGCCAAAGCTTTGAATCTTTGATCGGAATAACGTTATACCTTGAGTTATATCGGCAATTTGCAATTTCAGCCTTATAAGGCTTCTTCTGTTACTTTTCCTTTTTGTCAGAAATGACATTATTTTCTTAAGAAACGACACAAATTGTAAAGTCTTAATGTAATTCAACTTAAAATTTCCATTCCATAGAGTAACATCTTCCAGTCTTGTATTTCTACGTGAATCAATTAAATACTATTGAATACCACAAAATCCATGTTTTATCCTATTTTCCAATACATTAGTCAGAACTTCGACACGTTTAGATTTCTTACAATTCAAATCAATATGTACCCAGATTGCAGTAACTGGACTGAAATGACAACTATACATGTAGTTAAATTCAATATTCCATCACATCGTCTTCCTAAACATAACATCCATATTTTGTGTATCATCCCTACAATCAATTTATAGAACGGTTTAAAAAAAAACTGTTTTGTTTTTGCCATCATTGATATTACACAACAACAAAACGCTAAGGAACGCTCTACTAAATACGCAAAACTAAACTTTCTTCGGGCTAGAATAGTAATGGTAAGCGATGTCTTTAATCATACACCCAAGGGCACGGTCAGGGATAACCAATGGCGCTACAATAAGAAGATAAACACGTTCTGTTTTAGATTTAGAGGGGGTTTATTCGATATTTAACCATGCTTGAATCATTAGATCTAATGGTATATTCAAGCATGGTTAAATATCGAATAAACCCCCTCTAAATCTAAAACAGAAAGTCGTTTATCGGAATTGTACCACAAATTGTGGTGATTTTGTTCCCGGACTCTTTTGTATGGATAATTTAGACATGGGCTATTCGGTTTTTATGACGTTAGGTGCAGTATGACGCATATAACAACAAACTGCACGTGCGCTATCGAATGAAAAAGAAGACTTTAACAAGATTTGTAACTAGTTCGCTGAAATTACTACGCCAAATTGCAAAGACATGATGTCAAATTGCTATTAAACCCCATGTATTTCGACCAATCAGAACTCTTTTTTTTTATTATTTGTGGTACAATCATGATTTTACACTTTTTATAGGACAATATAGAACAAAATTATGTGGAATTTTGAAAATTAATAGATAACTTTAGCAACATCTTGAAATTCAAGTATTTGTTTCAACTTGAAAGCAATCGAATTTATTACGTTGAATACAACATATTGGTGCCATTGACTTTTACAAGTTTTTGTTGCTCTGAAGAAGAGTATTTCTTTTAACAAACTTTCAGTCTCCAGGATTTCATTATCATAGCATAAACATCTTCGAGGCTAAAGTAATATTATTTGGTATTCATCAAATCCACATCTTTTATCGATGTTTCTATATCTATGTTATCTTAAATATATGTTTCGTGAAAATGAAAGCAGTCTAGAATGCGAAATGGAATGACATTGTCATTTACAATACACCATAGGCGATGAAATATGTATTGTCTCTACTGAATGACAGTAAAGTACTCTTAGACTCGTTGATGGTATATAATTCTTACATACCGTCTGACGAGTAGTATTTACTTTCTGATTTAATAACTGATGAAAACGGATTTCTCGATGACTTTCTAAATCTCTGTATAGGTCTGAATGTGCTTTTATGGCCGATTCGAAACATTAGCGTATTATAAGGTTAGAGTACAGATAACTGAAAGAAAACAGCTTTCTATTTGATACTACCAGAATTATAGCATTTCGTAATATATTATCATTCTCAGAGCGTTTTCAATCTTAGCACATTATTAGTCTTAGTAAATTATCATTTATATATATTTATCAGTCTTAGTGCTGTATATTATTCCCAGTGAATTATCAGTCTCAGGACATTGTAATGGTATTGTATACTAGTATATTACCATTGCTGTGTATAAATTACAGTTTTTATAGCACATACTATTTTTCTTTGTGCATTATACGCACCAATATCATTGGTCGTGTATCGACTATCATTGATAGTGCATATATTATCGTAGTGTCGACATTATCCGTCTTCGTAAATTATTATTCGTAGAATATTATCATTACCATTCAAACTACAGTATTTTACTTTCAGTACATATTCACTCTAAAAAGTTATCTTTCATTTAAGTTTCTATAGTTTCACCCTGTATCAATACCCCTAAACATCACCCTGTATTACCCCAAGAAAAATTAATAACCAAGTCAAGATTGAGTAAACATGATAAAAGCACGTTTATATAACTCTTTATTCCGGTTGGTGTCGGTCTCTCTCATGTACTTTTCAAAGCAAAGATTTCTACCAGACACGTTTTGATTCCAGAATTAATTGAAAATAGAAAGGCAAGCTTTCAGAGAGAAGCAGGTTCCAATCAATTCCATTTCTATATAGAAGCTTTATCTCCAGTACGTCACTCATCGTTACCATATCGTAGAACATCAAAAATTTATTCAAGTAACGTTTCAGAAAATATTCAATTATGAAATAACCCGCATTTTATCAAAGTATCCATATTTGATTTAAAAAAAGTGGAAGAAAGAGATTTTCGTATCATTCCATACTTTAATCAATCAAAATAAGAGAAAAAAAGATTTTATTTGAACAATTTATCTTATCAACCTTTTCATGCTGTTTCTTTTCTTTTCTCAATAGATTATCAATATTGTATGTTATTTGTAATACGGTAGTTAATATGATATTGTAGTTGTTATTACACGGTAGTTGATTTATACGGTAGTTAATATGATACTGTAGTTGTTATTACATGGTAGTTGATTTATGCGGTAGTTAATATGATACTGTAGTTGTTATTACACGGTAGTTGATTTATACGGTAGTTTATATGATACTATAGTTGTTATAACACGGTAGTTGAATTTTACGGTAGTTAATATGATTCTGTAGTTGTTATTACATGGTAGTTGATTTATACGGTAGTTAATATGATACTGTAGTTGTTATTACATGGTAGTTGATTTATACGGTAGTTAATATGATACTGTTATTACACGGTAGATGAATATTATGGTAGTTGGTATGATACGGTATTTTTTATTATTATTATAGTTGAATAATACGATAGTTATAATGATACGGTAGTTGAAATGGTGTAGCAGTTGATATGATACGGTTATATATCACATGCAACAGTTGCAAAATAAGGTAGTTGAATACTGCGATAGTTGATATGCTATGGTAGTTAGTCACAAAGACTATTTAAGGAAGGTCCTAATTTCTGTTCCACAACCGATTCATATATTTGAGTTAAGTAAATTGGAAACTATATCCCTTAAATGAAGTGGCTAAACTCGTTCATTCTGTGACGATAGTATTTACGACAAAATTTGGAAATTCTTTAAGTCTCATTTCTTATTATTGAATAATTATAATCGTATAGTTGTTGATGAAAGAGTGAGAATTCAATTCGTTGATACAGTAATCGATAAGGACATATAAGAGATTCCCCCAAGTTTAGATAATAAGTGATAGTGATGTCTGAAACCCTAGGATTATGCTCAAGTCTTCACCATTATAAACATCTTAGAGAAAATAATTAATACGTCTAGGTGGAGGTCATTTCGCACCGATACATTATTTCTACCATGGTAAGGAGTTAAAGGTTTAGTGAAGTAAGTTGCCTAGAAGGTCAACCATGATTGTGTTTGTTGCGGTTGTCAATTATTTGGCCATAAACTCTTAGTAGTCCTTGAATTTGATTGTTTTATATTCACATTGCCAATCCTTAGACTAAAATTACTTTGGTAGTTAAATTGGACTGAGTTTTCAGTTAACTCTATTAACAGATTGACCAAACCTATTTTGGTAGTGTAATTGGACTGAATTTTCAGTTCACTCTATTAACAGATTGACCAAACCTATTTTGGTAGTTAAATTGGACTGAATTTTCAGTTAACTCTATTAACAGATTGACCAAACATATTTTGGTAATTGAGGCCAATTTTGAGTTTGTTGCTATTAGCAGATTGATCAAAAAAAAAAAAACTTTGGTAGTTAAATTTGATTGAATTTTGATGTTGACTTGAATTTCTGGTTGTTAACAGTTTGATCAAATATTATTTTGGTACTTATATTAAGCTGAGTTTGAATTTCTGGTTGTTAACAGTTTGATCAATTATATTTGGCTGATATTTGCGATTGGTCAAACTTTTTTGGTAGTTAAATTAGATTGAGTTTTTTAGTGTATGGTGCTGTTGTGAAAAGTTTGACCACAAAACCAATATCGTTTGGTTTTATCATCTACAACACACAAAAAATGCATACACCTATAGTAAACAGAATCTGACAGGAAATTGGTCTCGGCTTTTTAGCTCATTGTATTTAGCCAATGTACAAAATACATGGTGCAAAATATCACGAAATGAAACTTTCAGGACGTTTTATCGTATATCTGAGTTGAATAGATTTTAAAAATACATTTTCGGTATTTCTCATGGGAAATAAAGTATACTGTATATTGTGCAATGAAAAAGATTCGGTAACTTCAATTCATGTAGAATTAAATATTTCTCCTCTTAGAATAAGAAACATGTTAATCAAAGTTTCACTTCAGACGCTTTTCAATAGCAGAATGTTACAAGTTATGTTTTAATATATTTCTCTACATTTGATTTGATATAGGTTTTTATAATAAGACTCTAATAGAATTAGAAAGAATTTCAAGAATCAAATCTACAACTTAGTTTTTGACGCCTCTCTGAATATTATCGACACAGTTATAACGAAAGGATTCAGATAAAAATATGAACACTGTTTCGTATCTGATGTGCTGTTATAATTTCATCATATCTGAGCCAGAATACAATAAAAATATGAATTACCAATGACGCATTGTAAGGATTTACTTTCACTATGACGCATCAACGATTTACTCCACAATATTAGATACTTTATTATGAAAAGCATTAGGTCACTAATTTATACCCATTGTTGTGCAATTGAACATTTGCTAGATCCTAAAGGATATTTGGTTGCCTATTTATTTAGACGGTTCAGGTGTTGATTTTGTAATGATTTCTAAGAAGATCGATACAGATTAGTTAAGTCAACATCAAAGTAACAAGAGGAGATTGGTATTTTTAATCTTATAGACACCAGTTTTCTCCTTTATTTCGTCATATTGACAGCAATGGATCGATTCCACAAAAGAGGTTGATGTTATGAAAATCAATATCAAAAGTTGGGGAGAAAGCTACTTTGACTTTCAAGATTTTTATATCTCTTAGGTTAAAGTTAGTGCTCTCTGCTATATTCGCACTTTGGAAATCACAATATCAAAAATATAACAATGTCTCTTGTATTATGATGAATATATCAGATAATAGGCTATCCATTATTTTCAACCTCTCCGGGACAGATTTTGCTATGTGATCTCCTTTGTGATTTTCTCATTTCACAAGTTTCTCAATAATAAACTTAATTTGAACCTGAAACGATCTTCAGTTAGCGAAATTCACCCATAAAAATAATGAGGCAAATTACATCATCTATATTATTAAACTTGTCCAGCTGATATAATTTAATTTCACATCACTAAGACAGTGACCTTTCTAAAGTCTCTATTTTTGATTTTCTAAGTAATAACGAGCTTGCTATTATTTCTCTTAATATAGAAAAAAATATCTTCAAATGTGAGAAGTTCATCAATATTATCAGACGTTTTAACGTCTCAAATTCTTCTTGAATCGATTCTACTTCCGGTTTAAACCTCTAAAACTAATGTTACATGGTTTGATTGAAGTGTTGTTCGGTACTCAATAGAATACGATTGTAGGACTTCATTTCTACCTCATTTCCTTTCAACATGAGAATGCTTTTTAAACCTTAATTCGATTACTGATCAAGTTTCATTAATCAACTAATAAGGTTTATATCTTGAGCTACAACAATGCCGGATCCTGGTAAACAATACTTGTCTATCATTATAATACCCCGCTTTGAAGTAGGTTAATATATAAAAACACGAACATAAACATCAAAAATACAAAACGTAAAGATTGCGAAACTATTCTTTTAGATGTTCGACATATCAATCAATTATAAAAAGGATAATGCAGGAATCTCATAAATACACAATTTATTTTATAAGATGTTCTCAATAAAAATCTATCTAAGATTCAGGAAATAGTAATTGGGTTAGCATATTTCAGCTATGCCTCCAATTGGTGGATAGGCGGAACATGATATATTATACACGATTTAAGCAAAAACTAACTTTCGGGGAATTTGTTAACTTTCGGTTGATTGAGTAAGGGTCAGATTTCAAAATCCATCCGTAATACACAGACAAAAAGAATTAATTTTTAGTTCGATGCGAACCTATAAACATAAACCGATGATTATTTGCCATTTGTTTCCATGTTAAATAGAGAAATTCAACCGTCCATAGTTTTCCAGACAAATTTCCCACCTTGTCACAGTCATGAAAGACTTGCCAATACTTTGTCTCTTGACTCAAAATTTAATATATCATGGCCATATAAGTCTTGAGATAGCTAAATTGAAAGTAGACCATTACATTTGATCACCATTCGCCTGACTGTGACTGCATACTAAACGACTGTTTTTAGAATTGTCCATCTTATCATCTCAAAATATATCGTGGAAGGTTCACTTTCAAACATCAAATTCTAAATCTAGACCAAATCTTAGTTTAAAAAAATGCATGCAAAAACCCAATAGGGAGGGAGAAAGAGGATTTCTAAAAAAATAGCACAGGAGAAAGCGGGTTGTAGAAAATAACGCGGACTTCATTCGTATAATATAATCATTAGCATAAATTGTTTTTGGTGGTCTGAGTTCAAATATCTGAATGAAGTACTTTATTCTTAAAATTGTTCCGTTTTGGATGAAAATTGCCATGAACTCTAGTAATTAAAATACTTTTATAGACCTTTTACCAGCTATGAATGTGATCAGACGACAAATAAGAGTTGTGTAGTCATCAAATCAACTAAAATTGTTTTAAAGCCGATTTAGCTTCTATTTCATGGTGGAGATTTTGAAGATAATGTCAATAAAATTGTCTGTTTCATAGAATTAAATTACTTTATTCTAAACCTCAGAAGAAATAGAAGGAAAAAAAATTACGTTAAATAAATTTCATTTGGGTCAGCTGGGGTTTAGATTTGTAAAGTGCTCTGGTGTCCTAGGAAACATGATAGTTACAAACCACCAGATGTATTTTCGCATTGCATTTTCTTCTCTTTTATAGCGTGATCCATTTGGTTCTTGCATATGTGTAGACTCCAGGGCTACACAATTGTACAAAGATCACATTATCCCTTCAAATATGCTTGGAACTACACATTTGACTTTCAGACAATATAGGTTAACGAATTACTGTCAACGCCGGAATGTAGAAAAACCTTCAAAAAGCT
Source organism: Nipponacmea schrenckii (assembly GCA_030562195.1). Taxonomy (NCBI): domain Eukaryota; kingdom Metazoa; phylum Mollusca; class Gastropoda; family Lottiidae; genus Nipponacmea; species Nipponacmea schrenckii. The sequence continues at coordinate 18,833,021 of CM060199.1, forward strand.
AATAACTTGTTTGGCGTACTATACCAAACAAGATTACAATTCGACTGATACGATCCATGCAGCGGTGAAGTCCCAAAGGTTACAATGCGCGTTCTGCGATCTACAAAGTCTACGGTCTACATTTTGTTCTAGAAAGACTAAAATTGAAATAAAAGTTAATAAGATAGGAAATATCAATAGGTAAAAATAATTAGAAATTTATTAGATTAGTACCATAGAAGTGTCTGCGTGATTTTTAAGAATTTATAAATTCTGATTTGGATCCTATTTTGAACAACACATTGTCATTTTCTTCTATTACCCTGAATATATTTCTTTGTAATTGCAGGATCCACGGTATAATGAAGAGATAATAGGGTACCAAGCAGAAGATTTATTGTGTATGCCAATCAAAAATGCTGATGATGAAATTATTGGTGTCGCTCAAGTTCTCAATAAAATTGACAGTGAAAACGGATTTGATAGAGAAGATGAAAAGGTAATACAAAATTTTTTTACTTATTTTGGGTTAGGTGCTAGAGTGTGTGTGTGTGTGTGTGTGTTTGAGGTGGGGGGGGGGGGTTGGTTGGTAATAAATATACTTCATTAGACAGGTTTCGCACCGACACGTAGTACCAACTACGAAGAACACGAAATCCGGCCTTCGTAGTTCGTACTTCGTGTCAGTGCGAAACCACAATATTATCTCTGACCAAAAGTTTTGAATGACAAATCGCTGGATACTATAAAATGGTTATGATATTTCAAAACGGTACCTGGAGTCGTTTTATTGGCAATGTTTCATAAACTCCACAAATAACCTTATTGTACTTGATGGATGATAAGAATGCAGTACTTTATGCTCATGGACTTTAGGAAGTTTGCGTGATTCTAAATTTATCATTATATTATTGCATTAGCACAAGTCTCATTTTTTTATGTGTATGTAAGTATGCTACTGAATTTCATACATAATCGCGTAAAATTAAATTACTTCGTCTACCTCCGGATTGGACAATAAGACGAGGCACCATAATTATGCTACAGGCTGTGCATGACGTTGCCAGTCTTCATTTGTTCAGTAGATGCAGAAGAGAAGAACATAAAACTCAATTCCATTTCATTCCGTCTCGCGGTGATATGGCAACGACATGTTGTATAAAAAAAATCAAAAAAAATCAGGTGCTTTTAGTATTTCCATTATAGAGAACAATACAACATAAACAAAGCATGTGAAAAAACATTAAGCTTAGTACAATAAATAAAATTATAGAAAGGCAGTGGAGACATAAGAAAACATTTACGTTAATTAAAGGGGGTATGTGTGTCTGCGTCGTAAAAACAGAAATCGTTACTAAATCATGTTTCCAAGTATTCGATAATATGTGGCGTTTGGTGAATATTACGATATCTGCTTAGTTATTTATTTAAATCTAATGTTGTTGTTGCTACATGTAGATGAATTATCATAAATCCATTGGATCCAACATGAATTATCGTGGTAAATATAAACGCACCCAAACGTTTTACCATGAAAGTTCTGCTGGTGATCTGCAACACATCACGGCAATGAATTACAATAGTTTGTAAACAAAGTTAATAAAAAAAACCTAAACAACGAAAAACGCCGTAAAATAAAGATCTAAAATGACATTGAAGTGTATTCTTGGTAACCCGATTGTCACTATATGACATTTAAATATGAACCAGTTGCATCATCAGTCTCCGAAGCTAGGGCTATTCATTTCGGAAACGCATTCAGCGTCACGAAAGCTGCCGAGGCTCGCCGAAGAAACGCACTTTTTTTCTGCCTTGAATATCAGGAACTGAAGAAATCGTTCTATCGTCAACGCGTATCGTCAGGTTATCTCGTGTGTGTTTATTGCAATATTATCACTGAAGCACACGATATAATAACTTTTTAATGGCACAGAAAATAGAGATAAAATGACGAGGTGTAAATTTGATGTAGTGTATCAATCATTATTAAGGTTAACTTTTACGAGGTAATGGTATGGAAAACATTCAGACATCGTAAATGCCTATAAAAAATATCGTAAATAATATCAAGGAATATGAAAGCTATTTCGAGATAGCTTCTCGTAAACCGATGCGTTCTGATGTAATATATTGATGTGAAGTCCAAAACATCTTAATAACATTAATCTGTCTTTCTTGATTCCTTGATATCCTGATCTTATCACCGATAAACAAGATAAACCTCATTGACGATATGAAGTTTTATCACCGATAAACAAAATAAACCTTATTGAAAATTACAGCCTTATATCATTGGAAAAAGAAAACAAGATAACCTAGTCGGTGATGGGATGTTTCTATCACCAGTAAATAACACTTACTATTTAGGTTTTAATCACCGGTGGTTCTGATGGTTATAGGTTTTTATCATCGATATAAAAATAAACCTTACCGACAATTATACAGATTTCATCACAGGTAAATAAAATAATCCTTCATGATGATATAAAATTTTATTCAACGTCAAACAAAATAAACCATACTGAAGAAAGCGAATTTTCCTCAATGTTAAACACAATAAACCCTACTGATGATAGCAGGTTTATATCAATGTGAAACAAAATAAACCCTACTGATGATAGCAGGTTTATACCAATGTTAAACAAAATAAACCCTACTGATGATAGCAGGTTTATACCAATGTTAAACAAAATAAACCCTACTGATGATAGCAGGTTTATATCAATGTTAAACAAAATAAACCCTACTGATGATAGCAGGTTTATATCAATGTTAAACAAAATAAACCCTACTGATGATAGCAGGTTTATATCACTGTTAAACAAAATAAACCCTACTGATGATAGCAGGTTTATATCAGTGTTAAACAAAATAAACCCTACTGATGATAGAAGGTTTATATCACTGTTAAAAAAATAAACCCTACTGATGATAGCAGGTTTATATCAGTGTTAAACAAAATAAATCCTACTGATGATAGCAGGTTTAATATCAATGTTAAACAAAATAAACCCTACTGATGATAGCAGGTTTATATCAATGTTAAACAAAATAAACCCTACTGATGATAGCAGGTTTATATTAGTGTTAAACAAAATAAACCCTACTGATGATAGCAGGTTTATATCAATGTTAAACAAAATAAACCCTACTGATGATAGCAGGTTTATATCATGTAAACAAAATAAACCCTACTGATATAAAGGTTTATATACTGTTAAAAAATAAACCCTACTGATGATAGCAGGTTTATACCAATGTTAAACAAAATAAACCCTACTGATGATAGCAGGTTTATACCAATGTTAAACAAAATAAACCTACTGATGATAGAGGTTTAATATCAATGTGAAACAGACTAAACCCTACTGATGATAGCAGGTTTATACCAATGTTAAACAAAATAAACCCTACTGATGATAGAAGGTTTATATCAATGTTAAACAAAATAAACCCTACTGATGATAGCAGGTTTATATCAACGTTAAACAAAATAAACCTTACTGATTATAGCTTTTTCATCAATGGAAGATAAAAAAACTTTTCCCATTTTCAATGTCTTGTTCTTCTCATAAATAAGATAACAAAAAAAATATTTAAAACCATCTATTTCCATTTTCCACCCTGGAAACCATTTGCCGTTAACAAGCATTATGGTATAATTTTAAATATATAACAGATTTCTGTCATCAAACTAAAATGAATACCCTTTACAAGGTTAAATTTTAATGCATTACAATTCAGAGTAATATATAAAAATGGCTGTAATCGAACTATATTAAAACGCGTAACACGAAATGATAAATTTCATATCAGACGTTTCAGACAAAATATTCTTAATATGATAATAACGTCTCAAGAATTATCTGTTATCACCCATAGTCATAACGTAGCTAAAAAGATTGCTAATTTCATTTGATATGTATTAAGAGTGAAGAAGTTCTATTATGTTGAACTATCATAATGGTTTTTGATGAGCATTATTTTAATGAGTAGTGAACAATAGCTACAGTGTTGTGTTTTGGGATGGGGTGGTGACCCTCGTCCTGCAGAAATGAGTTTCATTCATTCCGAAGTGTTCGAACCCCATATTCTGAATCTCCTCCACCGCCCTCCACCTTATACATTCCTATGGCGATGACCATTTCTATAGATTTGGTGTATAGTTTTTATAAATCTTTAATGAATTGAAATAGAGTTTTACGTCCTAGTCCTTTAATGGGCTAATTAAGACGGGAATGCAATGCGGGGAATTTTGCCAGGAGAACTGCATTATCCTTCTCATTTTACAATTTCCAACTATCGATGGATCATTAGCGTGCACACCCTTTAGAACAAATATCTAACTCACTGAGCCACTGTGGCTCCTTTTACACATTTGAGGAGACAATTTTCCAACTTAATTATAAAATCAGACCGAGCCTTTGAAATTATATATTTTGATGCAAATTTGGTATTCATTCAAGTTTGACAGTTGCTCTGAGCGTACGTTTTTTTAAATCTATTTTTCAGCTGCTGAGCACGTACCTGACATTTTGTGGTATTGGTATTAATAATGCTCAAATATTCGACGCTTATTCCAAGGAATACGATAGAAACAAGGTACGTAATTAATATATACCACAATAATAACCACATTTCTTTGGTAAACTGGTACGTCGAACTAAAACAATTCAAACGAAATATTGAGAGAAATTGCAGATTTGAAACAACAAAGCGTATCCAGTGAGTAAAGCAGGATATTACCGTTTAAATCGAAAATTTGCTACACTGTCTTGCTGTTGTTTTTTTTATCTCGTTATTTACAGTAACATCCAATTTCAATATATTGTATTTGTTTTAAAGAATGTTAAATTTCAAATACGAATTTTTTTTTTGCCCTACCCTAATACCGTCCTATCCGTCAATTCAAAATTGAGATCAGATGCAACTGATAACGAGAAATAAAAAAAACAATAGTTAAGAGTGTTAAGATAGTGGAAGACAAACGTCGAGATGCTCAAACATGAAATTGTAGTGCAAATATTGAATTTAAAGAGTAGTGTCTTGTGTTTATGGATATGTGTCGTTCTATTTGCTGTAAATTCATGGAAAACCATATTAAAATTGATATTGATGGCCTACCCACTGACTTCCTTCTTTAATCAAATATCATAATTCCATAAGCAAAACATGTTACCATTATTCATGAAATATTATATTCCCATATCGGTACTATTTCAAAGTCAAAATCTCGGTAGTTAGTGTATCATACGTATATTGCTTGGCTTGATAAGAAAGTGAGTCATACTTCTTACTTTTCGTGGGCGTTATTTGTGTAAGAACTTTTCCTCGCAATCAGTTAATATGAAATTTTGAATGAATTTAACCATCTATTATTCTCTCCTTCGGTCCATTTTCCAACCTTTCTTTTATGCTTCCAAACAAATAAATAAATTTATTTTTTTATAATCTAGTCTTTATATTAACTTTGCTAGCCGATATTAAATAAATTTTTCTGTCATTTCTGCCTATTTCCTGTATCACCAAGGAAAAAGGGTTAAACCTAAGATGGGGTGGTACTCTTATTCCTTCAATAATATTGTCGTTTTCAGGCTTTATTAGAAGTGGTACATGATGTGTTTGAGGAACAAACATCGTTGGAAAATGTGATATTAAGAATAATGCAGCGTGCTCAAACATTACTGAAATGTGAAAGATGTTCAGTGTTATTACGAGATGAATCTCATGAGGTAAGATATAATAATTCATATCATCGGCAATAATTCATACTTTGAACAATAATTCGTACCAAATATAATATGGTATGTCTACTTGATTTCCCAGTTGGAAAACACATTATTGCAGGCAATTAAAAAGGATTTCGCTCTTAACTCCCTGAAGAATTTAGAACCTTTATTAGAGTGATGAATGCATCATGAACGCACGAGACGGTTAACAATTACTCTGTAAATATCGGTTTAAGAGGATACATTATGAAAGGGTTTCACTGTATATCTTTCTAAATAATATAACTTAAATTCAGAATGTTCCTTTAGCTCAAGGTCATGTGAAATTTATTTTTTGATAATGAAGATAAGACTAAAAATTCATTTAATTTTTTGTCTGATAATAATTATTTGGAGTTTTTTTCAGACTAAATTTAACAAAGTCTTTGATTTGGCATACCCTACGAAGAATGGTCATAATAACATGAAGTAAGCATACAGTTCATGTTAATTTCTTTTAAACTGTTAATGCTTGTAAAACTTTCTCTTTAAGATTCATCTTTTCACTTACATTGTCAAAGCTTGTGTCACCTCTTACGATCCTTTCAATAGCAGAAGAAAAGGTTCGCTGTTATTCTTTTATATGAGCACCAGTGGAATTCTATTGTGATCAAATGTGTTTTCCTTTTTTGCACTTTCTTCTTATTTTCTGGCACCGTAAAGACGCCGTGTTGTTTACAGATCTGAAAATGGTGATATAACATCGTCTAATAGAGCACCGACTATCAGCAGGTAAATCTATTAATTACAAAATTTCCCTCGATATCCATCATTCTTAATGTGACGCGTTTCGCCAACTCGCACTCTTCTTGCACACTTGATTCCACTCTACCATGGATGTTTCCACTTGGCATTCCTTTCGTTTTATTTCAATAAAGAGAAAGCATTAATATCCATAAGAATTCTTTGTAAAGTTGTTCAGTAATTCTGTTAATTTTAACACACGTCATGCAACCTCTTGTAATAGGGGCAGAAATATTAAGTCCCCTGGAAGGTTGGATATAATGTTCAAGGGTCGAGGACTCTTGAAGATTCGACAGAAGTCTGTTTTTGAAACTCATTTAAAGGCCATGCTGCTTTTTTAGGGGGATTTATTTTGGTCTTAAATATAATATGTAAATAGTCTTTAGAAGACATAAATCTGCACAATAAAATCACTTTATCCCTTCAAACAACTTCACACTAGAAATTTCTATTTTGTCTTTTTATATTAGGGGACTCTACCGTAAATACCTCAAGAAATACATTGCTCAAATGTCTCTGAGCTGTAAACACTCTTTACTGATCAGCTAAATATTTCTGTTTCTGAGACTTAAAGTACGATTCGTCAAACGAATCTCGAACCTGTGCCTTTTATAAAATTAAATGTTACATACCATAGTGTAGCAAATAATAGAAGTTTGCCCCAATATAAGACTAGAAAAAAGTCAGGTCACTTCCACTTGTAAATAGATTTTTTCAAAGTAATATGGACAAAAGTCTTCAAACGATCAAATCAGGCTTCGTCCACTTCGTCAGCAAGACTTACACCTCCAGTGATATAAAACAGGCATTTAACGAGATGAAGAACACCATGGGTTTATGTTAACGCTATAATGTAATGTTTCTTTTTAGTCGTCTGAATTGTTTTAAAATTAAAATAAAACTTTATGATAAATGAGTTTTACGACAAAAACCTTCTAGAATAACGAAAACCAGACGCTGTAACTGTATAGTATTTAAAAATTTATTTTCTATTACAAAACTCTAGATTTTACAACTTGTAACTTATGTATATATCCTGTTAAAAAGTATGGAATCTCTCTCGGTTGGTTGATAGTTGACAAGTTTACCTTCGTTGCCTGTAGATGCTGTTATCGCAAACTAGGCAGTCGTAGTTGGTGGTTTGATTTGACCAATTTGGATGATGTTGGTTTGGTAGTTGATAAATGGCATATCTTGTTAATATTAATTCATAGAATCATATTTTCATTATGTTTCAAAGCAGACTTTATTTTCCTTTATTCTTTACGTTTTATTTTTGTTGACGTCATGGACCGTAATTCGTACCCCATGATTACCTAAGGCTTCATTGTCTTAATTTTAATGGCACTAAGACTGATGAGATTAAAAAATGTCGATAAATTGAGTCTAGATTGTTATTATCGTGGCATGTAATATCGTTTTTTATCCCATACTTGACATGAAAAATAAAAATTTCAAATTTGTTTTAGATGAGTTTTTTTTCTCATGTACTAGGCTATGTCAGTGATGCATTCTAGATGAAAAAAAAAATTTCAAATTTTTAGTTGGATAAAAGTGATATTCTTGTAGACCATTGAATACAGCCCATTGAATAAACATATTGGTATTCGATGGGCGGGGCAAAGGCTGTCATCGTTTAACGCATTTGCTTATTTCCATTAGAACCATTTGTTTTAGATGAGTTCTTTTCTTATGTACTATGTCTGTGATGCATACTAGATAAAAAAAAAAATCAAAATTTTGAGTTAGATAAAAATTATATTCTTGTTTCCCGTTGAAAATGGGCCATTGAATAACTATTATGGTATTCGATGGGCGGGGCCAAAGGGTACACAAGACCAAAATTCATCTAAACAAAAACAAATTTGAAATTTATATTTTTCATATTGGGTATAGGATAAATAGTTATCCAATGCTAACTCGTGGGTATGTTTTAAATCGTGCTTGTGATATTTTCATGGCATTTTCACGGCATAAAAACCATTTCCACTCGTAGCCATATGATAACCTCTATGTATAGACATGTATTGACCTCTTCATCACCTTCGTCTGATTATCCTCAGTCATAAGATATCATCACCTTCCTCACCATCACCATCATCATCATCAACGATTCAAATTGTTATGCACGAAAGTTTTGTTTTTCAACGTTCTAAATGCGTTCATATCTTTATAATATGCTACATATAATTGCTTGCGTTTTGTTAACAATTTTGAGGCAAAAGATGACGACTCCTAGAATAAATGAGGAACAAACAGCAATTTTGTTACAATATGATATAACCGGTTCCAGATCAAGTCTAAATTATTTATTTATAACCAATTAGTATAGATATTTTTTGCCGTTAATTTTTTATTATGAAATATGGGTTGTCACTAATTGAGGCGAGGGTTATAAAATATTAATAACGATTTTTATATGTTAGTGTTTATGCTGGTATCATATTTTTGATATCTATCAGGCTTTTTCCTTCACAACGTTATTATAAAAGAATAGTTCCACTACTTGTCACTAATGAATTTCAATCGTAGCGATATGGTAACTGATTGTCCAGTGCATTTAGCCACAAACACAGATATTTTTGCCTTGATAAAATAGACTACCTTAAACCAGAATCAAGACCTGCAAGCACTTCAAATCGCTCATCAACCCCCTCGCCAAACAATCATTCTGACACAACGGAGATCGTAAATGTTTTATCCTTTTAGCGCATTTACGAAATAAAGACAGATCTCTAAAACCTGATCAGTTCTGGGCACACCTGGAAAAAAATCAAAACTGTTCTTATGGCCAGAGAATATGTTGCCTATTATCTTCAACACTACTCAGAATCACGTAAGACATACCTCGCACACATTCTAGCAGACCATAAAAGCCACCATATCTTCCTTTGGAGCGACAAAAGTTTATCCCACAACCATTAACAGTGTTTTTAAAATCATAAAAGCTAGCGAAAGGTTCACATCATGAGTGTAAATACTTTATACTTTTATTTGTACGGGTCTACTGAAACCTTGACTGACATAAAAACAGTTTTCAGGTTTTGATCAGATGAGGAACTAGCACACTTTTCACTCACCGCACCTGACACTCCTAGTACACTTTCTGGAATTCTGTATACTTATAACAGTTATTATTTAGGAAACGTTCATTTTGTAAGTTTTTGTAACTTTGCCAACTCCTTTGACTATTTTTGTAATAAAATATGTTTAATTCAAAGACTGAACCTCTAAATGTAAGCTTTAATAATGTAACTCAATCTGTTAGACAAACTAAAAGACAGCTACACACGATTGTAATGGAAGGGGGAATATTTAAGAAATACCTTAGAAAATCCAATCTTCCAAATCAGATTTTTTTGGGCTAGAAGGTTGATTTTTGTCGAAATCAATGTTAGTATGGGGATGGTGCATAATATGTCCTCTCAGAAAAACATTGTTTACCTTAAGTTCATTTCTTAAAAAATTCAAAATGTGTGATATTTATACTTTCACTTTACGACGCTTCAGCAACGAGCATCCACACCATATAAAAACAACATCACGAACTAATCTTTAAACAACATAAAGATTTCACACCTGTATCCTGAATTGTATCGCTTTTAAACTTAATATATCAAGCTAATAAATGTCGATGGTTAAAATTTATCAAGCTAATAAGTGGATGGATTATATTTTAGCCCTGATAATTGTACAGATTTACAGATTGGCAATAAAATAGCTGAATTAGTTTTGATAACAGAGGAAACAATCAATATAGCTGATGCTCAACAAGATGCAAGATTTGATCCCGAGGTAAACACGTGCTTCTGTTTGTATCATGACTTTTGGTTGAGTTTAGAAGAAATTCATTACAGAGCCAAACATGATATTGATTTTAACGTACAACTTATATACACATATTTGAGAGGCATACGTAACGTCAACAATAAGCTTCCAAACCAGCATGACCATTCGGTCCACACCAAGTTTAACAAAGGGGTCACTCACATTGCAGGTTTCATATTAGTCAAGTCATTTTTTTGATAAAGCGTTTCGTTATACTGTACTGATATGTACATCTAATTTGCAAAACAGTTTTTAGATGAAACGTTTCAGAGCATGCTTTGTGCGTCATATTTTCAAATATGGTTTTAGATGAGACGTTACATTATATGCCATGTGCTTTAAATAACCAAATTTGTTTTAAATTAGACATTTTATTACAGAATTTTGTGCGTCATATGTTTAAAACTGTTTTCAGATGAGACGTTTCATGACATGCTATGTGCGTCATATAATGCAGCACAATATTGCCAATGGCATTTGATATAGTAATCATATATTAAATCCATTAATTTTTTAACCTATTGTTTCTCTTCATTCGTTTCAGACTGATAAATTATTAGGTTTTCACACGAAAACTATTTTATGTAAACCTATACGTAATAGAGAATTGAAGACAATTGGTAATTTATTTATTTTGATAAAGAAATTCTGTGACAATTTATTTTCCACTTTTGTAATTACTACACAATGGTTTATTTGGAGAAGCCCATTTGTTTCTTTGCTCAAAACGATGCTCTTATTCATTTAGTGTACGATATATGCGTGAATATATAACAAACCACTACATTAGTATCATACGTGTTTTTAAGGTCTGTAGATCAAGCTGATGACATTAACCGTTCTTTTTCGTCACTGACTTAATCTCTAAAATTGTATTGCCCCTGCATCAGAAAATTACAAACCAAACAGATGCTTAAATCTGGAGAATTAATTAATTAAACAGGTTGAAACATGAAGAAAAACATCGAAGACTAAGTTCCAGATTTGGATGTCAAGTCATTCTTGAAGATTGTTGATGCGTATGACTTTTTTTTACTTAAACATAATATTGTGTTATGATTTATTGATGTTTATTTGTAGGTGTTGCTCAGATTGTAAATAGAATAGATGGTCAACCATTTGATGAACATGATGAGAATTTGTTTGAGGTAAAGATGCACTTGTCCTCCACTGATTGTACATTGAAGTCTGTTAAATGTACATTGAATTTCTCAAGGACTGAAACTTATATTTCTCATGGTTAATAATAACACATATTGACCTGTAAATCCATTTACAATTGTGAGGCTGTTTCATTTCTTGAACACCATCAATTTGGTTCATATATTATGACACACTATTGTTTTATAACAGTGTGATTTTGCTCCAGCATACAAGATCTTTACTTTCATTTCTATCATTTTCAGGCCTTTACAATATTTTGTGGATTGGGTATTCACAATTCATTATTGTACGAGGAGGTGTCGGTGGCTGCTGCGAAGCAAGCAGTGGCGTTAGAGGTGAGACTTGGTTATCACATATTTTCATGTAATGTAGTTCCATAGAAGCTACTTTCTAAATTGCTTATATATTACTTCTAAATTGTCTTTATCTTGAATGCTTTACACTGGATCAGTAATGAATTTGTAACCAAAAGTATTTTGTGTAATACATTTTTACAAAGGCAAATGAGGCAAGTGCCCAACTTTTGAAACAAAAACAATTTTATTCGGCCAGGTTTAACCATAAATTGTCCGATGTATTAAAGCTATCATGGTCTAATTAAGCCCAAATAAATTATTTTTTGATTATTTCAGACACTATCTTACCATGCATCTGTACCAAATGATGATGTTTTAAACATTAAGGTGGGTCATTTTTATATTAATTGTTTACGAACTTTAACCAGAAACATTTATATGACTCTCAATAACTAACCAACCGTCACATTCGATTGTGTGAAATTGGGGGCTAATGATTCTTTTAGTAGATAAAAGTAGTCCATCCTAAATTGCGTGCCATAATACGATACACCAAATCCCTTATTCAGTAGCTACAAATGAACATTATGTTCCTCCTATATTTTCCACAAATGTGTCTTGTCGACCATTTTATAATCAACGCGTAAAGCTATCTTTTGTTTTCTAGAGTAAACAAGTGCCTGAAGCTGTCACATGGAAACTGAACCGTTTCGATTTCAACGATTTTAGTCTACAGGGCGACGAAATGATACTAGCGGCAATACGAATGTTCAAAGATTTAGGCCTTATCCGTAAATTTAGAATAGATTACGAGGTATGTTTTGAGGGTACGTCCAGTCCCTTTCGGAAAGTCCTTAAATTGGTACATAGAATGTACATAGACGGACAAGAATTTGGATTTTATTCTGAAAAGCTTAATTTGGAGTTCATTAGCCATTTAAAACATTATAAAGTCATAATAATTAATAATGAAAATTTCAACGCTTTATATAGAGATTTACATATTAAGCAAGAGTCTCTCTGTTCAGAAATGTACATGTTGATATATTTATAGGTGTTATGTCGATGGTTATTGACAGTAAGAAAAAACTACAGAAATGTTTCATATCATAATTGGAGACATGCCTTTAATGTTTGTCAAATTATGTTTACTTCTATGATGGTAAGTGCGTAAAGGTGACATTCTTTTTTTTAGCAATAAAGTAATTAATCCAACAGCAACAATACGTCCGTTCGCTTTTCCACAAAATATTTATTGCGCAACATTCACTTTCATTTCCGTAAATACACTTATAATCTTTTTATTTTCATTCTGTTCACGAAACGAAGAAACAATTTATCGGTTTGTTTATAGAATTGTGATACCCGGAAACATATCTCTGATAAAGAAGTATTAGCTTTAACGGTAGCCTGTTTATGCCATGATTTAGATCATCGAGGTACCAACAATGCATTTCAACAAAAGTAAGTAAGAATAATTGCTAGATGCTGGGGTGGGACTTTCGCTTTACCGAACGGCAAGAAGTCAAAGACATAATGCACAAGATCGTTTATTACTGATGTTTAAAGGTGATTGTACAAGTGGTGGGGAAAGTAAACAAACAATCTATGTAAGTTATTACCGAGCGAAAGAATAATATCATGGATCATTACGATAGATGCAACGGTCAATGTAAAAGGATTTCTGTCCACTGCATTACATGCCAAATTATTACGGTCTTTGAGAAAATATATACAGAAAAAAGTGTCATATTCAGTTGAGCTCTGTGATTACCATTTGCCCTCGCCGATTGCATTGGATACATTTACAAAGATAGTTATGTGTTTTATACATGTACATGTATTATATTATAAGGGTGGGATCGATAGAATTTGATTCAAGTTGACTTTATTTCGGTTGATGTTTGGCAGCTGACAAGTTAACGTTCGCTTCCAGTGGATGCTGAGATCGCATAATATGACTTTATTTTAGATCTAGTTCGCCTTTAGCTCAATTGTACGGAACCAAAGCAACTTTAGAACACCATCATTTTAACCATGCAATAATAATATTGAATAGCGAGGTAAGATTAACGTTCAATTACTATTATCAGAGTTATATTCATACACGCTTGCAAGCTAATTTAAAAAAAAATAAAGATAAGGTATTTGAAACCTTATGACCCATGATATTAGCAGATAATATAAGTTTTATTGTAGATAGTCATGCAAGCCAAATTTAAAGAAAAAAATTTTGAAACCTGCAAATTTAAAGAGATTCAGGAATGTTTTCTTGTTTTTCTATGTATATCAGTGACATACCTTGTGTGTATTTGGAGATCTTTAAAAAAAAATAACTAACAAAAAAGTCCAAGAAACATAAACGATGGACGATTGGAAAGTTGATTGAGGTATGAGCGACCCTGATACACAAATACATGTACCAAGTCTACCTGTCTTCTATATAAATGCTTGAAAACCTTTTCAATCCTTTTAATATAATGTGAAGTGATGGACGAGGCTATACGATATTATTATTATGATGCTATCGTGAAGCATCTAGAACACCACCTCCTTGGCAAAGTTACAAGACACACATAAGTTAGGCATGAAATTTGAAAATACATAAAAAGAAATATTAAAATAAATCTACCTTAAGCAGTAATTGACATTTAAGAAACAAGTCTTGTACAGCATGATTTAATCAATGCAAACTTCACTAAGATTTCAGCCTCGGGCTTTAATTTATTATTGAACAATCCTTTTTCTCTTTTATTTTTATCTACTAAGATCAATCTATATGTAAAGACAAACATTAGGGACTTTCTATTTTTATAACAACTAGATACACAAGGCTAATCCCCTCACTCAACTGAACTGATCGATTCCTTAACCTTGCTTGATATGAACTACCCCAGTTGAAAAACATGATATGTAGAAGTTTAAAATAGGCATTTATATAAAATTTTAAAGAATGACTACCTAACGGTCAATCAAGGCCGGTTTTGTAGGCCATCCATGAATAATGAACACAGTTTTTTTGGGTATACTACTCCTGAACTAAATAACAATCATACACAACGTTTCAACAATTACACTGTCGTCATCAGTGAATAAGACTAGAATTAATAAGAGTGGGGCATATATTCAAAAAGTGCATGACAATTACATAAGCTGAGAGCAAACAAAATCACGGGACCAACTGAAGAACACTGAACTATTTTAAGCAGTAAACGACAACATCAATAGGAGAAGATAAAGGATGAAAAAATAACAGGATATTTATTGGTTTCTTTCTATTTTGAAAACCGCTGATTCCATTATTTTGTTGTTGATGATTCAAGGATCATCGATTTTCAAGCTTACTAACGCCTATACGATCTCAATACAATACAACAAACATGATATTTTGAAAATCATCGACTCCATATTATTGACATTCAGAAGTTTCGATTCAATTATTGAAAATCTAAGGTTCATTCGGTTAGTATTAACTTTATTGAAGATGGCTATGTGACTTAAAATTTCGGATAGGTCGAGAATAGGAAATTGGTAAAACTGTCTAAGTAATTGACTTTGTTTTGACAGTAGAGTTGAATGTAATTTAGATTGAATATAGATACAATGGACATATAGGAAACGTGAAATATTTCCTAAAATCAATAAAGAAACTTGATCTTTATGTAACTTTATTCCGTAAAAACCAAGTCGGATGTGAAATGTAACGGTTGCTGCTTTCCATTGACGTGTTTATGTCATATGAACCATGCCATTTAAGCCAAAAAACAACGGCTGAATCGAATTAATTCTCAAGAAACATTTTGCTAATCATTAAACTATCGGAAGGGAACTCGTAAATATTATTTTCTGAAGGCCAATCAGTATTCTATATGTTCGAAATAATTTAGTAACTCTTTAATGTATTTTTTTTTTATGATAATTGAAATCCGGATATAATGATAAAATTATTTTATTATTTGTGTCTAGGGCCATAATATCTTTAGCAATTTTTCTTCCGAGGATTATAGTGAAGTTATTAATTTATTGAAACACGCGATATTAGCAACTGATCTTTCATTACATATACAGTAAGTATTCGTTTATATTGCTTTATCATGTAATGTACCATCTGGGCGTAGCATCGCTGGAAAATATGTTATATGTTTGTATCTCACATGGTAAAATATATGAACCCAATTCCTATGCAGAGGGGGAATGAGATTTATGGCTGCCTTTCTGATAAATAATTTTCGGTATCAAGCGGAAATATTTCAAGTTTAGACGCGATGGTATACACCTTCTTGTCAACCATTTCTATACGTGTAATTGTAAATCCTAAATACCACAAGTACAAAAATTGCTTTAATATATGAGTTACCACTGATTGAGGTATAAAAGCTAAAGTTACAATTAGTGTAGTGTAGTGATTAGTGTACAACTATATTTTAGAATTATTTTATTATATTTACATACATTTTTTTTTATCGAGTCAACAAACACTTCAATATCGTTCATGATATTGCATATTGTTGAACAAACTATATTATTACAGAATTCGAGAGAAATTTTTCTCCATGGTGGATGCTGGTGTCAGAAGTCTAGATGACCGAGAATGTAAAGAAATCTATCGTAGTATCATTATGACTACATGCGATATTGCTGCAATAACCAAACCTTGGGAAGTACAGAGAAAGGTAAGATGCCATGAGCCAGAATAGCGAACTCTGTCATCGAGCTCTGGGCTTCGTTTATTTCAATGAAAACTTGCATGAGATATGATCAGGACAAGTTCAGATACACTCAGTCTCGTCCAGAATTCTTTCGAACTGTGCAAAATTTCCTCATTGCACACAGCATTTTATGCATTAGGTGAAGGTAAGACTTCATTCATTGCAAATCGATAAAACTTCTCCTTAGTCTTTTTATCGGGGGATTTATTTTCTGTGGGGATTAATAGTGTCCGATCAGAAAAAGTCTGTCATTGAATCAAGTTCAGTTGACCTAATGATATGATTGACATCAGGACACGTCTGAGCAAAGTAACCGACAGAATACCAATATAAATATTATAAGGAGACATGAACGGGAAGCAATTACAGTTGATTGGAAGATGTCTTATATTTTCAAGACAAGGAAAGTATACAGTGAACATTTGAACTTTGATATATAAGGCTGAATAAATTTTAATGTATTATTTGCTGGATGTCAGTAGACAAAAAAAAATTCTTTTGATTTTGACATTTTGAAATTATTTTCTTGTGTGACATTTGTAATTATTTTAGAGTTGTCATTTCCAGAAAGAACAAAAGTCAAAAACAAAAAGTCAAAAAGTGCCATAAGATTTAAATTTCAACCTCTCATACGACATTTAAGCCAAGTCACGATATTTCGGTCGGCCGGTCGTAAAAAAATATATTTGTTCAACCTAACCTCGGATTTCTAGTTTGAAATAGTTACGGGAATAAATTAAACTAATTAATAATTGACTCTTACAGGCAGCTGATTTGGTGGTAGCGGAGTTTTTTGATCAAGGTGATAAAGAAAAGAATGAATTAAACCTTCAACCAATTGTTAGTATATATATCTCAACGTAAATTTATTAAAGCTCCGTTTGCTGTAAATTCGTTGTTGTTGATTTTGTGGTCAAAATAAACCGTGACATACACCACTACTATATAGCAAATTGGTGTGACCTCCAGATAATCCACCAAGAACGATGGATTTCACCTTAGCACGAGTACCTTAACAACCTGAATATGGTAATTAAAATAATGATCGTAACCCAGTGTATATATTTATCATTTATAGGCATGTATGGATAGGGAAAAAGAAGACGAAATCGCCAAGTTACAAATGTCGTGGATTGACGGCATTTGTTTGCCATTATATAAGGTAAAATGTTAACAAATATGTTTCTTCTGAAGATGACGAAAAGCAAGATAGCAAAACCCAAAGTAAAGCCATTTTACGGCCTACAAGCAGTCATACGCGTCTTTCAGAATGCATTGGTTCGTTTCAAATTGGAACGGGACTGCTGTAGAAAGATTAGGATGGAGACTAAAAATAAGATAAAGTCAAATTTTGTAGTACAACAATATTCTTTTATAAACCATTGCATGTATTTCACTGCATTGTTCGAAATCGAAATCGTTAGTCCATACATTATTTTATATAGCCAAGTTACCATGCTAAAAACATTAACTAAGTCAGCATATATTTCAATTTAAAGGTTTTATGTGACAGCCATTGTAATTATCCAGTTGATGATACTCTATTAAGTATGGTAATCGTCCACATAGAATAAAAACTCCTCTGAAATTAAATGGCAATAGATTTCAGGATGCTATAATTTACTTTATACTCTTTAATGAGTGATTTAATGATTTTAACAAAGCCTTTGACTGTGTTTGGCAAGACTTTCATGAATTATTTAAAAATAGTGTTATGTTACTTCTTATAGAAAGCCATGTAACAGCCCTTTTAATTGAACATGTTTTTTAACACTAGGTCAATAAAATTGACAATATCACTATTTTGTTCGGATAGATAATCATCTCCACGTGTCCTTTGTCTTGTGCAGAAAGGATGCTCTGACGTTTACTGTCTATATTTCAGAATCTATCGAAGATGGATCCTAACTTCAGACCAATGTTAGATGGTGTTTTGGCTAATAGAGACAGATGGGAGATATTAGATGCTGAAAGATTAACTAAACTATCTGTTCTTGAAACCGGTGTTTAAGATGTTACCAAACCTTAGTATCGTAGTCGCTTTGAGCGATTTTTCCAATCTTTCTTACACATATTGTTCGCCTACCTTTCATGAGATACTTGTTCTTCCCAAAGTAGCAAAAATACCGAACAGGTCGTCCTAAGCACTAGGTGATACACTCTTTTCTGGAAGTGATGCAAATTGAAAAGTGCACTTTTGCTTATCGGATGTGACAAAATTGACATTAATAGTCTACTGAAAGTGACAAACATGTATGTATGTATGTATGTATGTATGTATGTACATGTATGTATGTTTATCTGTAAATGCCACAAATTGAGCAGTATGTTGATCTGGAAATATCATAAATTGAGCAGTATGTTTATCTGAAAATACCACAAATTGAGCAGTATGTGTATCTGAAAATACCACAAATTGAGCACTATGTTTATCTGAAAATATTTTTAGAAAAAAAACTGATTATCAAGATGTTCTCAAATAGACGGAAATTAGGTATCATGTTGTTCGCCAAAAGAAAATAAATGATTAACTAGACAGAAACCGTAACTGAACATATGTACAAATTGAGATTAACGTTATACTTAAATAGGGCTCACCAATATGAATATGTCTCAAATTCTCTATGAAGAAGTTTTCCGTTACACTAAAAAAATTGAATCTGAATTCGAATTCCTTGGCTAAAATTTGAAACATACTTAGTCAATAATATGAGCATCATAACTATCTAGGCCTATTACCTTTTCTTTTTATTGACCATTTAACTTGGCATCATATAATTCTTAAGTATTTTCAAAATAGATTAAATATTTAAAAACTCAGAGATCAAAATATGACTTTTGATATTTTATTGTGTCTCGAATACTTATTGATCGTTTTGAAAAATATTGTTATTACTGTAAATATTTATTGTTATTAATCATTATTTTGTATATTGATAGTTATCATTTTTAGTTGTTGAATATCATCATTATTAAATATAAATATCTTTCATCTTGTATTATACTGTTTCTGTAGATGAAGTTGACCTCTGTGACCTCTGACTCGGTCAGCGGAGTATGAAGTTGATTCCAGGAAATTTTCACGCTAAAAAATTACACTAATAAAATTATGGTCTTTTAAAACAAATTTGTTAACATCATCTTACATGCCACCAATTACTCATTAGCCATATTATATAGTTGAGCGCAAGTGTTGATCAAAAGCCCTCCTGATCTTCCAATTTCAGCTTATCTTATCATTTGAACACTTAAGGCAAAGCAAAAATAGACAGAAATTGATATCAAAGATCCTTCTTCTGATGTTGACGATAGCTGAAATTTGAAAATTCTCACTGACCTGGCAAAATGATGAAATTCACATTTTACATGGCAATTTCCATCTACTACATTTGTTATAAACCTTGATATTTCGTTTTGAGATTTTGTCTTTTTTTAGCCACCACATTTATTTTTCATAATAGAAGGGAAATAACTATAATAGAATAATCTTCTATACGAATACAAAAAATCACAAGGTGTGACATAAATGGCGTAGGGGGATTATGATGTTAAGATTGAATTACGTCTTTCCAAATATATCAAGGTTTTATGGATTCGAGATTTGGTGGGTTCGAGGTACGTTAATATTTTTAAACCCTCGCACCTGCAAGGGTGAGGAAAATTCCTAAACTTTTGTGACTGAGTTCTTCTGACTCTCCTCCATACATATTTTTCCAAATAGCTATCTGAGTCTGTGAATACAGTCAGCATGTTTCGGACTTATCGAGAGGGTGAACTATCTATTATATCAAGCCCAATTGCAGGTCCATACCTTGAAAATTCTGACAGCCTGCTACAGCACTTTTGATGTCAGCCTTTTTCCCAAACCAAAATGTCGAAAATGAGTTTCTGCCTGAAAAAGACGTAGAAATGGATTATCTTTCGTTTGGTGCAAAAATTTCAATAGGATCAAAACTGGTCGAGTTATGGTCATTTTAGTGTGAGAGTTGGGGTCTGCACCAGCCTATATAGTCCTATGGCTTGTTGCAGCTTACCAAAACTTAACTTCTGCCACTCGGAAACTATTTGAGGTATACAGTTGAAATTTGAAATGCAGGTAGCTATCTTGAAAACCTGAAATGGAATATCTCGCTATTCGCCAACCTTGTGACAGTGGATCCGGATGCTTCAATTATAAACATTTTTTCACCCAGTGCTTTATTCTTAGCTTCGGTTGACGCAAATAATAAATTTATTTACGTTGATGCTGGAGCAAAAGGTCGCGCAGGAGATGCAGGTGTGCTCAACGATTACGTTTTAAAAAAAACATTTCCGAAAACACTGACACCAGCTGATAATGGTGATATAAGTGAGGCAAAAGTAAGCTATCACATGATTTGGGATGACGCTTGAATAAAAATGAATAAAAATATGATGAAACCCTCCCCATATCGACACCTCAGTAAGGAGAAGAGGGTATTCAATTATCGGCTATCTCGTGCTAGACAAGTTGTTGAAAATGTTTTTGGCATTTTCGCCAACAGATTTAGGGTTTTTCTGACAACCATCACTTTGAACCCAAAAATGGTTACGAATTTGATTTTAGCCGCGTGTTGTCTACACAACTATATGGTTAAAAAAAACACACTTACACTATTGTAAGAGACATCGAAGAAGAAAAAGTTAAAAGCTGGATCCCATTACTAACGGGGATAGCTCATTGTTAGCCCTTGACCTTTAAACCGTTCTTTTCAGACGCAAATTTCACGACGGATCTACCCGTCTTCATTACATTGCAGAATTTTAAACAAAGGAAATGGGGGGTTTTATGCACAGTGTAATAGATAATAATCGAGACATGTTGAAATTGTAAACGGTATAGAGATAGGGTTGTTTGGTTTGCCTTACTTCGTCCTTTATTTTTCTGTCGATCATATTAACAGTTTAAATGCCCATACACGTTCATATAGCAACGACAGAGATTTAAAGGGATATTCTAGTAATTGATTAAAACCATTATAATGAAACAAATTAATGAGATTTCTAAAATAGTGAATTGTGATACCTTTCAAAAGGTCAATGCCGTCCGCCTGCGTCAGGGTCCGTTCACTCTTATAAATCGTATCGACTATGATAAATTTAATAAAAGGTTTCATAACCTACCATCTACCAATTGATCGATAGCAGTGATCATATCCTAAAAAGTCTTGACCAATACTCTGAAGCCAATCATTATTTGGCAAAATAACAGAACCAGTTTGTGTGCTCGTAATCGCTCCTCTAAATTTCATTATGGACGGTCAGCCATTATTTTTCATAATACGGCCTTGACCTTATGGACTCGATTATCCTATAATAAAACTGTAACTAAAGATCTTACGTCTGGTCAATTAAACATTTTCCGGCATTAGTTTGTTTTAAAGAACTCTCGACCGATCAAAATTAATGACGAGAATATGGGATTGTGAAAGCAACGGTTGGTTTATGTATATGTTGCTTTAGTATCATGTTGCCCATCAGAGAGTTTGCTCTCCCCAGATTGCTCCTTGGACGATCACGCCTCCTCTTGTCGACACCTCTCTCGCTACGAGATTGGATAAGAAACGGAACGATCCCTGCATCGCTCGGATGATCGCTTTAACTCATATGGACGCTAGGTGGTCGGAAAGCACCCGTTACTGATGGTTCACATAACCCGGAAAATAGTACGACCGGGTTGGGGATTTATATCCCTTCGAGCAGTACAGGAATAATCAAGCGACTACCCTAATAACTGTTCGGTGTATACCTCAGAGATGCTCGCAATCCTCTATGCGGTGCAATATTCCGCAGGCCATCAAAATCGGAATTATGTAGTATTAAGCGACTCGCTTAGCAGTCTGATGTGGATTGTCAACGACTTTTCGAGTTCCCAATCGGGGCTAGTGGATGAAATCAGGCAAGCGTGCTCATTAATACATAGTCAAGGCAAATCAATCGAGCTGCCATTGATCCCGTCTCATGTTGGCATACAAGGAAATGAGATTGCAGATGAACTCGCAAAACAAGGACTAGATCTAACGGAAATTGAGCCGATAGACTACAGCTTATCAGAAGTCCGGAGCATGATCGGTAAAAGCATCAAATCTGCATGGGAGGTAACTCTCGTGGATGCTGATACGTTTCGCTTCAGACTAAACGATAGCATTAGCAGTAAAGTAATTTTTCACCATCCCAATCGACAGATCTGTCGATCTGTCGCTCGTCTGAGAATGATAGGTGAGGTAAGAAATCACAAATACGAACTGAAGCTATGTCCCTGCGGTGAAGCTGGTACCGCAGAACATCTGTTAATCCATAGTGAGCAATTAAGGGAAGAGAGACAAACGCTGGTCGATTTATTGAATAAACGTAAGCTGGACTATAATCTGAAAAACATTCTGTCACATACGGGAGAGGGTATGTCGTCAATTTGCGAAGCAGTTTATTATTTCTTAAAAGAAATAGGAATGATCACCTAGGTAGCACATCAGAAGAGTGTCCTGCTCATCTTTGGGGAAGGGTATTTGGAAAAGTCAAGAAGAATCACAGAAGGACAAAATTAGTTTAAAGAGCACATCGCTCTTTACAGAAGAAGGACAGATGAAGTCATAAGAGCACATCGCTTTCTATAAGAAGAAAGAAGACAGTTACAGAAGAAGAATGAAGAATCAAGATACAGAAGAAGAACGAAGAAGGAAGATACAGAAGAAGAACGAAGAAAGATATAGAAGAAGCCATAGGAGCAGGTCGCTCCTTACTCAACGTCCGCGATATGGTTTTGATTACCAAAGCAGACACCATACTTACCCAGTCAGTCAGTATCATGCTACCCTCTTAACCGAAACCATACTGTGGTTGTAACTGATCAACATTCCGATCGAACACTCATTTCAAAAAAAAATTCAACAACATTGTCTTCAAACTATATTTAAATGGTCAGACGAATAGAAAGTAATTTTTAAATCTGCTATAAACGAAATAGATCGAATTCTGCAGAAAAAGATTTATAAACATATTTCCAATCAAAATCAGAGATCAGACACTTAATGCGAAAAATACAACAACCACCTTTAGACTATTAGTTTGATACTGACCTCAACTAGTTTGACATCCTACAACAATTAGTTTGATACCCTACAACAATTAGTTTGATACTGAGCACTACTTGTCTGATACTTACGAATGCTAGTTTGATACTTACCACTACTTGTCTGATACTTAAGAACACTAGTTTGAATCTTAACACTACTAGTCTTTCTAGCTTGGTACTACAAGTTTGATATTTAAGAATATTAGTGTGATAATTAAAAATACTATTTTGATAGTCACCATTACTGGTATGATACTAATACCGGTTAGACACGTAAATACTAGTTTGACACCATACAACTTACACTTCGATACTTACCACTACTAGTCACCTTATACAACCACTAGTTTGAATCTTACCACCACTAGTTTGAGGAGCCGCGGTTGCCCAGTGGGTTAGGCGCTTGCTCGTTAGCTTGAAGGTCAAGGATTCAATCCTGGCAAAGGTCGAGATGAACTTTCGGATTTTTCAGCCCGGTTTCCCCTTGTCAGTGATGCAGGTCGGAGGGATTGACATGGAAAAAGCGTCTAGTCGTTCGGATGGGACAATAAACCGAGGCCCCGTGTGCTACAGGCTGTGCACGTTAAAGATTCCTCAAAAGGAGTAGGCTAATGCGGCTGTCCTAGCAAAATTCCCTCATTGCACACTGCATGGCGTTGCCCGTCTTCATAAGCCCATAAGGTGCAGAAGAGTAAGACGTAAAACTCCATTCATTTCATTTCATTTTCACTAGTTTGATACTTACAATTCAGCCTCGGACTTCACTGGTTTGTTGGTTGGTTGGTAGATGACAAGTTCGCTTCCAGCCGTTGCTGACATCCCAAACTAGGTAGTTGTTGGTATTCGAAGTAGTTGGTAGTGCTGTTGGTTTGGTTGGATAAATCTTGAGAACTTGTCGGGTCGAATGACATAGCGGTGAAACTCGGTCCTGAAGGGTGTGGCGTGAGTTACTCGATCTTCTTCATTCTCCCAAACTCGTTCTGATCATGGTTGTTCTTGTTGATTGGTATTCGAATGGTAGTTGGTTTGGTTTGGTTAGGTTAGATTATCTCATATACTTCACTGCAGTCAGCTTGATACTAATAAACACAAGTTTGATACAATACAAACACTATAGTCCCCTAATTATCCTCGTGTGAGGTCAAATATGAAGTCTTAATTTAGCCTTTCAAAAAAAGTTAAATAGATTCCAAGCCTTTATAATAAGTTTAATAACTAAAGAATACCCATTTATTAAAAACTTTAATTTATCAATTAGTAAACTTGATTTGACTCAATAAAGAGAACCCAACATTAAGCCACCCGATTAGTCTAAGTGTCTTACGTATTATTATTGAAAAGCAAACCCCTTTAATACTTTAGAAATTTTAAATACAGGGCGTGATTGAATTGGACACACTTACTTGAACATTTATAATACTATCTGTGTTACAATCCTTGAATAACGAGAATGGGGTGTAAGATAAATATCCATTTTTTAAGCAA
The DNA here is from genome assembly GCA_030562195.1 of Nipponacmea schrenckii. Classification (NCBI taxonomy): domain Eukaryota; kingdom Metazoa; phylum Mollusca; class Gastropoda; family Lottiidae; genus Nipponacmea; species Nipponacmea schrenckii. The sequence goes on from CM060199.1 coordinate 18,858,084, forward strand.
TGTTTGTGTGTGTTAAAACATCTCTTTTTGTGCAATAAAAAAAACTTTGATTTGGTTTTGATTTTCCAAGTTGTAAACTAAAAAGGAGTAGGGACATTTGGGCATTTGGGCCTCGTCGCTAGGGTGTGGTCCACGGTGGCTGGGCCCCGGCTACTAAGAATTAAGCAACACCAAAATTGTCCTCTCTCTAAACCTTCAGTTAGCTTGGCGCCTCAAAATCTTTAAAAATACGTTCTCCGGACTAGTTTTTCGAAATATCGTGGGGATTGGGAGAGACGGGAAAAAAGGCATCAGCACCAATTCATTTCTGGTGATGGAGCCGGCCAACCCTTGAGGGAGCTATGTAAAAAGTGTTACCACAAGTTACGAAATCACAGAGTTTAAGGGTTTCATTCCTATATAAATAGATTATGTGAAATTCTGACATGAAAATACATTTTATTTATCCATCAAATCTTTTGAGAATGTTAATTTTTTTCTTATTACAATTGAAATTATGTCCGTTTTATGATAACTTATCACGCCAACGATATACTCCACTAAACATTATTTTCGAATCAGTAATTTCTGAACCGAGGGTATACCTTTTGTTACAGAAGATAACAATTATCGAGGAGATATTTGATCCGGGTTTCTAAATATAGTCGCTATATAAGGGACACATTTTAAGATAAATGAACTCATTTGCTAAATATCTGTTCAAGTGTTGTTACAAATAGAGCTGGTTCGACACAGGAGATGTAACAATTAACAATGTTTACTTACCGAGTTCACGTCTGCTCTAGTTTCGTAGACCTTGTGTGCTGCCAGTCTGTGCACTTTAACGATTTCTGAACAATTTGACATCTTAACGAAAGTTTTTTGTCGTCCTTCCACAATTATTTCTCTCATTGCACTCTGTATCTTATTGCATTTTAAAGAATACAATTTTTACCTATTAATTATCACTTACTATCATTTTTGGGTTATCAGCACATGACAATTTATTTTTAAGCTGATATTTCATATTTTAATAACAAATTCTTAAATGATTGGTGTCAAATTTGATTGGTTATGGATTCGCGAACTCGAAATAATGAATGGCCTTGCGGGAAGTGTTTTCTATCAGTAGGATCATCGTCTGTAATGTACAGGGTGTTCCAGAAGTCTTGGGCACATTTTAACATTGACTATTTCGGAAACCATTAAGGATAAACAACGCATCTGACATATTCCGAAAGCTTGCTTTTTCAAGTGTTTTGTGGAATGTTCAAAGATGTTCATTTATTTCTGAAATTTCTGCGAAATGCACGTTGAACAAGTGTCCATGATTCAGTTTTTGCAAATTCAAGGAAGCAAAAGTTTAGTGAACGCCATTACTGAATCTGAAAAGATATGAAAAACCATTACTATGACCAAAAAAGTAATGGATTTAGCTTTAAAATGATACCAATTTTATCTTAGTACCGTTCATAGTTCATCAGATATGTGGACTTGAAATGTGCCCAAGACTTCTGGAACACCCTGTATATTTAATTTGACAAATAAATAATATTAAGGATGTGGACTCTAGCCCCTTGAGCGACTGATTTCAAATAGCCTACTATTCATCAATAGCTAACATGTGTATTGTATAATACTATCCACATCTTATTATCTGAACAAGTTTAAGTGGAATTTTTTCATTTCACTTTTAAAAGCCCGTTCACACCGCCCGAACCTTGTTGGAGAGTTCATGAACGGTAGGGAAAGAGACCGAATTTCGACAACGCTCGTCACCGCGCACAAAATGGGGAAAAAATAGAAAACACGGGCGTTGCCTTAGCGGTTTACCTCTGAAGCCGGCGTTGCTTTAGCGTTGGTTTGGTAGCAAGCTGTAGCAGGAGATAGCGGGCGTTGGTTCCGCTCCGACACTTCCATACCAACGCCATATCACCGCAATGGATCGCTGCTTCAATGCCCGACACCGGTTCAGCAATCCTGTGTCCGCACGTAAAACACTCACAACCACAGTGGTGGTCCAGCATTCAAGATTTTCTGCGCTGGCCTAGCGGACCAAAGCGTCCACGAACTTTGACTGGGTGTTGTTGGAGCGGTAGTGAACTTTGCCGGAGCGGAAAATTGACTGCTCCTCATCGCTCGCAATATTTTCGAAGCGGTAGGCGGGACCATCAACGGTGTCCGAGAGTATACGGAGTTGCCTTCACGGAGGTTAGCTTCTGTTAAACGCTGGTGAACGGTCACGATGGGTGACCGTTTTCACCGCTCCACGAAGGCTCCAGCAAAGTTCTGACGGTGTGACCGGGCCTGAAGAGACTGGAACACCAGTCTCAATAATGTACTGTTAGTTTTTGACTAATTTAAGATTATTCGAGGTTGAAATTTCCAGAGAAAAGTTATTTCTTTTTAATGTAAACAAAGACGTTTGAAGACCAAAGAAAAAATCAAATGACTTTGCTTTCTTCAGACAAAAGGTTGTCGATTGTCGTGTAGAATGATTTAAAACACGGGGACCACATATTATCATATTTGAAATTTCCTCTATTTGAGATTCTTTGTATAATAAATCAAACATATGAATATCCTTAACAATTGTTTACTCTGTAATCTCAGTATACATGAGATAAATCAAATCGAAATATATTACTGGACTTAAATACATTAAATGCACCTAACCTATAACATGAAGATTTGATAGGGAATGTTTTTATAGTTTCCTGCGGAGTAGGACATTATTTCTTAACATATTTTGAGACGTACCGTGTAAACATGATCCTGTAAAGATATATTTTCATTAATTTAATTTAATTTGAAAACTCCTCTGTATTTTGTTTTTATACGCTCCACATTTCATGATTGTCGTCACCCATGTCAGTCCCTCCGTCCGTCCACAATTGCTTGTAAATATTCTGGTGAACGGTCAAGATGGGTGACCGTTTTCATCGCTCCAGCAAAGTTCTGACGGTGTGACCGGGCCTTAAGAGACTGGAACACCAGCAATAATGTACTGTTAGTTTTTGACTAATTTAAGATTATTCGAGGTTGAAATTTCCAGAGAAAATGTATTTCTTTTTAATGTAAACAAAGACGTTTGAAGACCAAAGAAAAAATCAAATGACTTTGCTTTCTTCAGACAAAAGGTTGTCGATTTTCGTGTAGAATGATTTAAAACACGGGGACCACATATTATCATATTTGAAATTTCCTCTATTTGAGATTCTTTGTATAATAAATCAAACATATGAATATCCTTAACAATTGTTTACTCTGTAATCTCAGTATACATGAGATAAATCAAATCGAAATATATTACTGGACCTAAATACATTAAATGCACCTAACCTATAACATGAAGATTTGATAGGGAATGTTTTTATAGTTTCCTGTGGAGTAGGCCATTATTTCTTAACATATTTTGAGACTACCGTGTAAACATGATCCTGTAAAGATATATTTTCATTAATTAAATTTAATTTGAAAACTCCTCTGTTTTTTGTTTTTATACGCTCCACATTTCACGATTGTCGTCACCCATGTCAGTCCCTCGGTCCGTCCACAATAATATTGCTTGTAAACATTCTAGAAGGCACAATTCTTGACGGATCTTAATTTGGATTAGTCTTTGTTATCACCCAAGGATGAACCCTATTGAAAATCAGCGAAATCGAAACATAATTAGTATGACTTATTGCCCTTGTTCTTGAATGGCTCGTAAACACTCTAGAATGTGCAATTCTTGACGGATTTTGATGAAACTTGGTGTGAGAGTGTATTAAGACTCAAGGATGAACCCTATTGAAAATCATCGAAATTCAAAAATATCTTGTATGCGTTATTGGCCTTGTTCTTGAAAACGCGTTCAATTTTAGTTCGTAAAGGCTTTAAAAAGCACAATTCTTGATTGATATTGATAAAACTTGGCATGAGTATTTGTTATCATCATGAGCCCTACTGAAAGTTAAGAAATCGAAATTCAATGCTACCAGTGGACGTACATTACCTTGCCTGGCAAGCTATCTTTGTAAATATGATAATTGTTTTATTATATTTCTATTTTGTAAAGTAAATGTATTTATGTATTGTGTACTGTGGGCTATTAATACAGAATAAACATATTATTATTATAATCTAATAAACTTATACGTATTCGAATATGGGAGCCGTGGTGGCTCAGTGGGTTAGACGCTTACCCGCTAGCCTGAATGTCCCGGGGCAAAGGTCGGGATTAACCTTCGGATTTTTCAGCCCGGTTTCCCCTCGATGCAGTGATGACATGGAAAATGCGTCTAGTCGTTCGGATGGGACGATAAACCGAGGTCCCGTGTGTCACAGATTGTGCACGTTAAAGATCCATCGACAGTTGGAAATCGAAAAAGAGAAGGCTATTGCTTCTGTCCTGGCAAAATTTCCCTCACTGCATGGTGTTGCCCGTCTTGATTAGCCCATAAGGTGCAGAAAAGTAGGACGCAAAACTCCGGAGCAATTAATTTCGAAGGAAGTAAACATGGTCTGAAATAACCTAAAGACAGTGTGATTTTAGTCGATCATGTGAGAGAACAGAAAATAATTAACCTGACCTCTGTGGACGAGATAATATTAAAGAGTAATACGTAAAGGCCTCTTTTGCCTCCAAAATCCATCATTAATGGCTGAAAGAATTGATTATACATAATCATTTGATGCTTGGATGTGATCTGGACATATTTACTAGTATAATAGCTATTTGACGGGATTTTAAATTGTTTAAAGACCCACTTTATGTAATAATCTATGACTCCAATATAAGTGGGTGTAGTAGTAAAGCGTCACGACCTTCTTGACTATTAACTGTTGAACTAAATACATTTGTCTCTTGAATAATCTTAGCAATTATATTTTTTATTCAGGGGCGTAGCGTACTGGGGGTGTGGAGGGAGGGTGTCGCACCCCCCACTTTTACTGAACTCGTCGGTAAAACACGGAATCGGTCGGTAAAAAGGGGCCATGGAAGGAACCGTCTGTAAAACGCGGAATCGATCGATTAAACCGATTAATTAACCTAAAAAGTCAAAACCTTGTATTGGTTATGATCGGTCGATAAAAGACAGCAAGGTGGGACCGTCGGTATAACCAATTAACCTAAAAAGTAAAAACCTTGTGTTGGTTATGCTGTTATCAGTAAACTGTCAACATTAAACGTTTTTTTTTACTGAAACTACCGGAATCGGTCGGTATAAGTTAGTTATGACTGGAGTCTTCGGTAAAACCGATTGGTTAACCGATACCCTTGTTATCGGTAAGCTGTTCGTTATTTGAATTTGTCGGTAAAACGCGGAATTGGCTGATAGAATAAGGTCATAGATGGAGCCTTCGGTAAAACCGATTTGTTAACCGGAAGAGTGAAAACCTTGTGTCTGTTAAGATTTTATCGGTAAACCGTTCGTCTACATTAAAGTGATATTGACTAAACCTGTCGGTAAAACGCGGAATCGGTCGATAATAGACGTCATGGATGGGGAATGGAGCCTTCGGTAAAACAGATTGGCTGACCGAAAAGTTGAAACCTTGTGTCAGTTATGATGTTATCGGAAAACTGTTCGTCTACATAAAAAGTGATTTTTACTGAACTTGTATAACGCAGAATAGGTCGACAAAGGCTATATAAAACATGGTTTTCCGATGAAAATTGATAATTTTGACCGGTGGAAACGACTTCCAAAATCGCCTCAGATGTATTCTCCGGACTTCCTAGTTTGTAAAATTTTCCGGGGGAGAACCCTCGACACCCCCCGCCATGTCGGTAAAACGCAGAATAGGTCGAAAATGGACATAGAAAACATATGATTTTCCGATAATTTGGACCAGTGGAAAAGACTTCCCAAAATCGCGTCAGATGTATTCTCCAGGTTTCTTACTGTGTAAAATTTTCCGGGGATGGACCCCCGAACCCCCCGCCACTGCAAGGGCCAAATACGAAGGCCTTTGGCCTGCAGGACTTGCCCCCTCTCAGGCATATTCTAGATACACCCCTGATTTATATGGTTTTCAAAGGTTTAGGATTTGCTATAACGATGGATTTCGTTCGTGTATAATGTATATACTTAATAGTGCGAGTAAGTTATTTTTGCCCCCGGAAGAGCACGTGTTCGTTACACGTGTTCGTCGGTAAAACTTAGACGTTACACCCCAGTCGAAATGGTCACCCTACAACCCTGTTTTTATTAATTGTCCAATGACCTGAATTTCAACGTATCTTCCCACTTCGCCCCTTCTCACTTTGCCCCTTCCCACTTCGCACCCAAACTATTCCCATTTCACCCCTTTACCATTTCGCCCCTTCCCAATACGCCCATTGCCCGTTTTGCCCCTTTCCCATTCCACCCCTTTTTCAATTCGCCCCCTCCCATTTCGCCCCTTGCCCATTTCACCAATTCCGACTTCGCCCCTTCCCATTTCGCCCCTTTCCCATTTTGCCCCTTCCCATTTCGTCCCCTATTCCCATATCATTCGTTTCCTTATTTTGCCCCTTTCCATTTCGCCCTTTCCCACTTCGCCCCTTCCCATTTCGCCCCTTCCCATTTCGCCAAGCCCCCCCCCCCCCCACCTTGTGCTTTTAGAACACTTATACCACTTATTCCGGATTCGAATTATGGCCAAAGCTGTTATCGCAGAAGGCTATGTTTCCCGTTTTCTGAGGGGCTAACAATGAAAGTGACTTTTCTTGCGGATGAAATAAACCAAGGTCCAGTGGGCATCAAATTTTTGTAGTGGTCATGACACATTGAAATTGGAATTTAATAAAAATGTAAATTGGACCACCCCTACCTTGGCAAAATTTCCAACATAGCACTCCTAACCAGAGACAAAAAATCATGTGGTGAGTTGACAATAAACCTAATTTCCATTTGCTTTGCTTGGTCTTGGGACAGTATTAATAACATTAATAAAGTTAAATAACAGTTTGTTATCATTATACAAATACTTGCCAATCTTTCAAGAGAATAAAAAAATAAAGCAAAACAAAAATATGGAAAATTAAGCTTGCACTGTTACATTACCCGTAAGTTTGATTTTCAAACCTAAGCAGGTTACCAGGTAAAATGTTTAAACATCATTCGCATTTAGTCTACTTGTAATAATCCAGTTAAACAAGTCTACAACAAGTGAGATACGGCATCCACATAATTCATCAAATCTCTCTATCCATTTTGGTATTGGAGTTTAAGGTTACTCAGGCGATCGTCGACCCTCACATATACTAAGCGCCTCGGAATAGGCATCCCACCGGCTTGCAGTCTTTGCAGTTCTCCTCGTTGGAACAATTCTTCCTTTCTCAGCCAAAAGACGAACTCCCAGATGTTTGGGTGAGATTTTCCAAGGTATAGATTAATCTTATGATGCCAACCTTCTAATGCGTTGTTGGTTCTTGACTCAGTAATGAGGTCATACTGGTTCCAAATATCCCTCCCGAATCTTGCTCTATCACCAATCCACGTGCTTCAACATAAACCTGAAACATCGGTGTCTCAGGATTCGCTGGGGCATCGTGCATGATGTTTTGCCATACTAAGTCTACTTGGTCTGGTTGTAAAAGAGGAAGTGCTGAGGTTCTGCGTACCATTCGTCGCAAAGGACTTCTCAAGTCTGCTGCTCGGTATTCCGCTGCAAGACCCACACGCTGAATACATCTATGAATACATTGTCCATAATGAAATAGACATCCTTTGATGGCGCTTCTTGGCAGTAGCTGTTGATAAGCTTGAATCGGTGCTGCTTCGAAGTCCGTCATGATAGTGTCTGGATCGAACTGTACATAATTATCCACTGCAGCTGCTTGGATAAGGGCAATTAATCTCTCGTAGGTTTCCTCAGTTTTATTTTGCAGAAGACCATAGAGCAGAGGAAACATCTGTCCCAACACTTTGGCATGGACTGTATAAAGTTGAGCAAACAGTCTTGGAGCAGCAAAAAGTGTCCCGTCCATGTAGACGGTGTTCGCTCTGCAAACTTGCAACAAGCCTTCAACGCTTCCGAATATTATGAGTTTTTCCGCTTTTCCGTTGTTGGCAAGGACAAAGTTCTGGTGGTCCGTAGTCTGGGTCCATTCTCCCTCCAGGACGATGTCTTCTCTTCTTTGTGGCAGTATTGGAAATCTCTTTGCACGTGTCCGATATGCTGATGAGGAGCATCCTTGAAAATTTGGAAGAAAGGCAGCAACTTCATCAGCCACACCCCCTTGCTGAGCTGCAGCGACCTCTTCCTGGTATATACGTGGTATTGGCGTCAGCTCTTCTGAGGCTCTTCGTTTGACTCCAGTGACTATTTTCCTAGCTGCGATCATCGCTGCAATTGGTTCATGATTATGGTCAGTCAGATGAACTAACCTGAAATAAAAGAGCATTGTTTGAGTTTCTTCAGTCTAAGAACGGGATTACCAGATAGAATGACAAGATAGGGCTCATTTTCAAACCCTTTTTTGAGAGATTCAATGCAGTGCAGCTGTACGATGGCACACGTGACTAAATTGGCTGATACAATTTTTTGAGTATTGAATTTAATTTGGCAAAACTAGATAATAAATCAGGCGACTACAACTAAATACATGGCCCAGAAGTTTTTGTGAAAGGGTCCGACCAAAACACGACAGGCATGGTATTCTGTGCCCCCCCTCTACAAATGTTCATGATTATGGTCAGTCAGATGAACTAACCTGAAATAAAAGAGCATTGTTTGAGTTTCTTCAGTCTAAGAACGGGATTACCAAATAGAATGACAAGATAGGGCTCATTTTCCAACCCTTTTTTGAGAGATTCAATGCAGTGCAGCTGTACGATGGCACACGTGACTAAATTGGCTGATACAATTTTTTGAGTATTGAATTTAATTTGGCAAAACTAGATAATAAATCAGGCGACTACAACTAAATACATGGCCCAGAAGTTTTTGTGAAAGGGTCCGACCAAAACACGACAGGCATGGTATCCTGTGCCCCCCCCCCCTCTACAAATGGTCAAGCCGGGTTAAGTTGAGTGTCTGTTATGGATGTAAAATAGGCACATCTTGGCATCCGAGACCTTGTAAGTCCCGAATTGTTCGCAATATTCTAAAAATGTACTGTCGAATGTACTTGTAATTCACAGTAGCGTCGTCACAAAGGGGCATACGAAGCGAATTTTATAGGTTGGATATTTTCGTCAATCATATCATAAATCCTGCCACTTTGTCATAATGCAATTGGTTTTAAGCATGGAATGGGAATTAACGGTAGGGGGTGCGAAACGGGAAAAGGGAAAGACAAAGTGGATAGGATTAAATTTGTAAGGAGCGAAATGGGAAGGGGCGATATGAGAATAGGGGGCGAAATGGAAGGAATAATATGGGAATTTGGGGCGAAATGGGAAGGGGCAAAGTAGACTGATGACGGTTTGATCGACCTCACAGCAATATATATGAATTCCAGATTCGGTTTTCATGGTCTTTGTTTGTTCGAATGACCTGAATTTTCTACTGAAAGTAGTAACATCCTCTTTCTGACATTGCTTAAGTTCCTCGTCGATATTTTTTTCGAGTTCTTCTTCCAGAATAAAATAGAAATCGACCAGTATCTGAGGCGGTCAGGGGCAAATTAGGGCTTGGGGGCTTGGATGGGGGAAATTTCGGTGATTGTTGTCTCCCAGCTGACAGAATATTCTACTGTCAATGGTGAAATAAACGTGAAAAATCTATGTTCCCATTCCCAGGATCGGGTTAGCTGTTCCCGGGAATGAGGGCAAAGTGGATAGGATTAAATTTGTAAGGAGCGTAATGGGAAGGGGTGATATGGAAGGAATGATATGGGAATAGGGGGTAGGGCGAATTGGGACAGGGGCGAATTGGGACAGGGGCGAAATGGGAAGGGGTGAAATGGGAAGGGGCAAAATTGAAAGGGGCGAAATGGGAAAGGCGCGAATTGGGACAGGGGCGAAATGGGCAAGGGGTGAACTGAAAAAGGGGCGAATTGGGAAGGGGCAAAATGGGAAGGGGCAAAATGGGAATGGTTTGGGGGCGAAGTGGGAAGAGGCGAAATGGGAATAAACCGAATTTCAAATTATGATTTCTTTCCAGAGTTTAAAATTGTTGAAAAACTGAGTCATTAACTCAATGTAAAATTTCAAGTTTGAATAGTAACGTCTTAGAGAGAGATATATATATATAGTCATGCATGATAGAATTAGAAATAACGGCAAGGAAACATTTTTTACTGACGAAATACAATACTTCCATTTTATAGGCTGAAATTGGATATCTGGCCATTGATATTCATAAATACCTGGTAGCCTATCCTTCTTGTGATAGATAATTTAAGTAAGATACTCGACAAGGCGCAAGGGTTTGAGACAGGGACGATAGCTGTGCCCTTCGTTTTTTTTAAAATCCGCACGAAGCACTTTCGTTTGTCTGAAAAAAAGTGATTTAAACAAACCTTGACGAACACTATTTCGTTTTGATAAATCTAATATAAATCAATCTTAGTGCTGTGAACATTTGGATTACTTTATACGTGATTGAGGGTTGACTCGTTTCATTGACTCATAGGGTTGGAGGAAGGACCCAATATGAAACCAAAAATATATGGTGAGTACAAACTATCAAAATTCTATAACATCAAAAAATGCCTAAATATTTTGACAAATTTAACATCACAGCAATTTATATGTCGGTAACGTTGTTTTTGTTTTTATGTATTTAATCACATATTACAAAATTTACACCAAATCTGTCCTTGAACGCATCTGAAAGTTTTCAAGATAAAAATCTTACCGTTAACCCCAAAGAATAGAAGAAAATTAAGGAGAATATAATTATGTTTAACATTAAAAATCATTTCGTTAATTGAAATAATAGATAATGCAACTTTTTGTTTGTTCAAACTAACAATCAACTATATGTAATTTAAACTTAATTTACCATTTGAACCATGCACTATACTAAATCTTTATATAACATAAAAGTATAAAAAATTGGTCTTCAAAACAGAATTCTTTTTTAAGCATCTTCGTCACTGTCGTTTTCAATGAAGATTTGTTCTAGTTCGAAACTGCATTACTCACCTGTCGTTTTAAAACCATTGCAAGAAGTAGCTACCTGGATTAAATAAATAATTAAAAAAACACTTGTAAAGAGTCCGAGGCGATCTTTGAAATGTATTTTTATAGGGTAATGTCACCAAAATCTTGTAAGTGTTATTTTTTAAGTTAAGCATTAAATTAGTTAATTTAAAAAATTAAAACATGTGATGGCATGTGAAAGAAAAATTAAAAGTTAATGCTATTCGAACATCAGACTATATTCCGTTTGGTGCATACGGCCATTATAAATATCATGATGGACATGTGACTGCCTTAAGATAATACTCTGGTTTAGACTTGTGTATAGGTCTTGTACTAAGTATCATGTTGGTTGAATTTACATATTTCAATTAAATAAACAATAAAGTAATACTATAGTGGGTTCAGCTGCTTATAGTTAGAAGTTAGTTACTCCCGGTCTGACACAATAGGGTAATTGATAGGCTACCGATGAAAAAACATTTTCTCGGACGGGTGTCCAATATTAATAGTTTAAAGTTCGATATAGTTTGACAAAACGCGCGAATTTCATTCTGAAAAGTAACACAGACATTACGTCGGTCGCCTCGCCAAATAACGTCGATATTCTCACAAGGTCTTGACAAATCATAGCTTACATGTGATAAATGGTATCAACCAGAAATTTAATATCCAGGCTTGGTAAAATATTTAAGATGGCTATTGTGGGCGGAGGCGTGGACTACCTGATGTTCTAATCATGTTGTGTGACTAAACGGATTATATTTCATCGTAATCATTCTTAAAGCATTCGTTTTGGTTAGTTGCTATCATGGAATGTCGCCGATTTTAAGCCGTTCTGACGTGTCGTTGCAATATAATCTAATGCTATTTATCAAAAAGGTTTGATGAGAAAACTTTCCCTTGTTACTAATACAATTTAATAGAAAATTAAGAATCGTGACTTAGGATGTGTCGGCTTTTGCAAGATTAAGGCTTGAATATTTTAATTAATGACTGACAAAGTCTTGATAACTCAACTTATTTCGAAGAGGGGGGGGGGTGTTATCCAAATATACAGCCTTGTCTACAAATATTAAAATGACTTCTGTGAGTTTGCATTTGCATTTGCAGTTTGCCAGACCTCTTTTATAACTCAAATATATTCGGAGACGTATGATGTAATACTCACTCACTTATAATACATAATTAATTGTTATTAAATGTTACCGCTATTATCAATTTCAACTTACTCTTCTGGAACCTACCGTCACAGAATTTTGTTTAACATCATTAAAGTCATTTTATTATATTTCTTAAATATGCTATAAATATCCACGTTAACCCAGCCCTGGGATTAGGCTATATTATTAGTTATTGGCCCGTATGCACCAAATGAAATTAAACTTATTTTAACTCTATTCTGCCCGAATAACATTAACTTTTAACTTGATTTTATATTTTGTATGCACCGCATAGAATTACCTTAAAAGTATTTAAAATTTGGCTAATTTAATGCTTAACTTAAAGTTGGTCGAGACCAGTTTTAACTTTTAATTCTACATGTATTTGTAAATCAGTACAAATTCCTTTTGTGGCCCTTCAATGTTTAAAAATGGGGGATTATTTAGACGATTTGGATGTTAGAGATCGCCTGGACCCTTTTACATGGTTCTCGGAAAAGGAATTTAAATCAAAGTTTAGATTGAATAAGCAATCGGTGTTGAATATAACTAAAAGTTTGCAAAATATACTAGAAACACCAATTGAAAAGAATGCTGCATTGCCCCCTTTACTGCAAGTATGTGGATGTTTGAGACTACTATCGGGTGGTTCATAGTGCATAGCTGGTGACCTTATACATGTCCACCAAACAACCATAAGCAGATGTTTTGAGCGTTTTGTAAATGGAATCATTACCCCCAGACCAACAGTAATTCGATTTTCAAATGATTAACGTCAAACAAAACGACAGTTTTTTTTTTAGAAGCGCCCGATTTCATAACACCATTGGATCTATGGAACCCACGTTGTAATACGGCTCCCCAGATATATCCAGAAATTTACAGAAACCGCATCATCATCAGTTTCGTTAAACGTTCAAATTGTCTGTGTACCTGATCTACTATTTTACAATATAGTAGCCCGATAGAAATGGACGTAATTCCAAGGCAAGATGCAAGAAGGAGCATAGCCATAAGATTTTACGACATTTTTTGTGAACTTTATTTATGTAAATTTTAACAGACAATTACAGGTTCATAAAACTGCTCTGTAGTCATAATCTGTTCCACCACCCCTTTCCTGCTTTGCCTTATCAACCATTATCTGTAAAGGTTCTTTCCTTTTCAAGTGCTCGACTCTTTTTTACTCAGATACCATCAAAAACAATATAGATTTTGGGGTACAAAAAATGGTTGACCTACAAAATTTTACTTAAACCTATAAATGAAAGTGGCATATTAAAACAATCTTTTAATTTCATAATCATATTTACAATTTTGATAATTTCTATCATTATCGTCACATCTGAGTAAATGCTATTTCGGAAACGACAAATGGCTAATGAATCATTTCCCAAAATCTGATCCTCAAATCAAAATGTGAGACTAAATGCATTATTAAACACAGAAAACAATTGGAAGTGTCCACATGCTTTAAAAGTCATTTAATAGTCAAAATCACTTTCGGGAAAAGACATTTTCTGGTAAAGGTTGCAAATATAAAATGTTTTTAATTTAGACAGCGACTTTGAGCTAGACTTTGGATTTGATGTAAAAAAAGTGAAGCTCTGATGGTTAGATCACAAGATAGATATAGAAAAAACCAAGAAACCATACACGCCAAACACTGCGTGTTTTGACGATGGTGTCAAATGGTGTTATGTAATTCAATAGAATTAAAAATATAATTATGATGAGAATTTTAATGGATTTAATTTTTAATCTTACCGACGCATTTCGAAGTATTTTGAAATAATCAACAATATGGGTGTGAGCAATTTGATCTATAAGATTGTACTATTTAGTAATTTTCAAATATCACTATCTGTATGAACATTGGCCACTATCACGTGTATATTAAATTACGAAGTACATCTTATAGGGTTTTAAAGGGAATAATTTGCCATTCATTTGACCAATATTAGTCTCAGAAACGGGAATTTTTAAATTGCATAGTGCTAAGAAATTCCGCTTAAAAACTGAAAGGGTTGAGATTAATCAAAGTCCAAAACGTTTCTCGCCTCATTATGTTATCAATAGGGTTCGTCACAAAGACGATTTTTACAAAACTCTTTACCCAGTCTCATACAAACTTACCTCGAATCACGTTGGATGAGATTTCAATAAAAAGGGTATTGCCTGATGGCGACATCTCTGAGTCAAGCTTAAGTTAGATTATTATTTTATTGCTTGTAGTCAATGGGTTACATCCCACAAGTTTCGTTTTGTAAATGGACGTCACATGCCATCTGATAATGTCGTTATGCGACCAGTGTTTATGCCTTTGAAATATTCGAGCAATAAAAGGCTCTGTTTATTTGAACCGCAAATAAAGAATTCTGGGAATTGGGAGTTGGATAAAACGGGACAAACGGAGGATTATTGTACATGTATTTGAGTAATGGGGGTTAATGCTCCTTTTTGGGTTATGAGTAACATAATATAAACTGTGTTTCTGGTCATTCACATTAATTGTGGATTTATGAGGAGTAATGACCCTATACAAAAGATGGTTATTTTCTAATATAAAGTCATCCACACAAAAGGAACAAACGATGTGGAACAGTGGGTATGGAAAACGAAATAACGAGGATAAATTGTTTTAAACCTCCCCCGATAGTATCATAAAAGAAGGTCATATAATTAAATAGGCGTGATTGCACACAAAACTTTTTTTTATCCAACAATTTATTTGAGTTTATGTAGACCTTAGATTTTATTTTTCATATGCCTCAGATTTAAACAAGATGAAATTTATGCCGAAAATTCAATATGGTATATACCGTGTATTCTAAGTAATCCGACATCTGAGTAATCCGACAATGTATGATATTTAGGATTTAGTTAAGAATAGATTAGTTAATCTACTTGTGGAATATTTTGTTTTTTGATTTATGCACTATTTAATACATATAGAATCAACTCAAAGAATTGTTTTTCAGTATATCATAGTCCCCCAAATAAAGATATTAAAACTGGCTATCATCCTACGTCCTTGAAAAGTAGACTGGAACTTGTTTTTCACAAGATTTAAACGTTGGTATACAACTCTTCAAAATGATGTATCCACACATTTACCATTTTTATCATATTCCACCATAAAATATTCAATTATGCTAAAACTCCAACATCTGTTCAGGTCCCGATCCATTTTTTTCTTATATACGTGTTTGTGACTTTCTGGGAATTACGACACCTCTCAGTGGTTTCGACACTCAAAAAATCGGTATCATCTGAATGATAGTAAGATCTTGTTATGCGCATAGAAAAGATTTCAGTCTCTACAACAATCAAACCTAAAACGAAGCGACTACAAAGGGAGAGTTTCTGGATAGACCAATTACAAACAGTTGTACCTCACGGTCTAAATATCCAGCATGACAATCTGATTATACTTTTTGTCGCCACCTACAATTCTACAGCTTAAAATGCCTCTGTGATTGTGAAACGCTTTTATAAAGAACTCCAGGATGAATTCCTGCTTACAAAAGGAATAAAAATCTGAGTAATATTCTTGTACATGGTAGAATAGATCCCCTTTCATTATCTCCCTGAAGTAATCGCTTTGAATTTTTTTTATTTAATGGCTTTATCTTGTAAATTTCTCCAAAAGGATTTCTTATCAATTGATGTATACTGAAATTCGTAGCATAGTCTCTACTTGTGACCTAGGCCAGTGCTTCTATAGTATAGGAGAGCATCTCTTATAACACGCTTAACCAACAAGATATTGTATATGAATTGCAGAAAACGTTATATAACTAAAGCTATACGAAAACTTCGAATTGAATTAAGGATTCGCGATTGAGTCGTTATGAGTTGTTATAATTCTTGCAGCTATGAGGCCAAAAGTTTTGTCTAAGAACTCCCGATTCATAAATCTCGTAGTTAATTCGTAACGCATTCTTAGGCTTCTTAACTCATTCGTAATCAATTCGGAAGCATTGGTATCACTCCACAAATACAACAGTTTTACATGGGACATCATTCTATTTGAATGGATCTTGGAAGAACATCCAAGAGATTTTCAAGAATAGTCAAACATATCATTGTTATTTGTACCGAATTCGTACCTGCATTCAGCATATTCTTCTACATCGTAGAGCCTCGCGCATTGTGCCAGAATATTGGCTAGATACCACACATCATCACGAATCCTAACATTTACAAGTCTTGGTGATTCGTGGAATTTGTGCTTTATGTTCATTTCGTTGGATGAATGATATCTGAAATAACTAGAAAGCACTTTCATGTAGTCGGCATTACGCGTCACAATTAATCGGTCAGGTAGACATTCCTTATGTGGATGGCCACTTTTTTGCATAAAGGTGCAATTTCAATGTAAGTTGTTTTGCTTAGGTAATTTAGCTGTAGCAGCTTGCAGAACAATCTGAAAATCTTGATATATATTATAACGAAAAAAGTAATTGTACTCTAAAACGTATTCAGAATCAGCTATGTGGAAATTCCTCACGGTTTTGGAGTCTGATTTCATTTCTGCTTTGTATGTTGTAACAGGATGCTCTTAATTAGGAAATTTAAAAAAACATGTCAATTATGAGAGATGTATTATGATATCACAATAACGAGTGAAGGATTCAATGAAAAGCTAAGCTCTTTTGGAAATATCTGAAGCAGTAAATCTTCAAGTCAATGGAATTGAATATTTAAACATTAGGTTTTGGAAATAGTAATACTCTATTTAAACATTAGGTTTTGGTAATAGTAATACTCTATTTAAACATTAGGTTTTGGTAATATATACTTATACTCTATTTAAACATTAGGTTTTGGTAATAGTAATACTCTATTTAAACATTAGGTTTTGGTAATATATACTTATACTCTATTTAAACATTAGGTTTTGGTAATAGTAATACTCTATTTAAACATTAGGTTTTGGTAATAGTAATACTCTATTTAAACATTAGGTTTTGGTTATAGTAATACTCTATTTAAACATTAGGTTTTTGTTATAGTAATACTCTATTTAAACATTAGGTTTTGGTAATAGTAATACTCTATTTAAACATTAGGTTTTGGTAATATATACTTATACTCTATTTAAACATTAGGTTTTGGTAATAGTAATACTCTATTTAAACATTAGGTTTTGGTTATAGTAATACTCTATTTAAACATTAGGTTTAGGTAATAGTAATACTCTATTTAAACATTAGGTTTTGGTAATAGTAATACTCTATTTAAACATTAGGTTTTGGTTATAGTAATATTCTATTTAAATATAAGGTTTGTTTGGGTAAAAATTGTATAATGATAATTGTACGTGTAATATATTTTCTGTTTAGGTTTCGGTGATGGTTACAGTGTGGTAAAAATCAGTATATTGATATCATGCATTCTGTATGGAAGCAGTGTGTATGTCAAAGGTAAGATTCTTTGCACCCTAGATTATTGCACTACATCCATAATATAATAAGGCTTATTTTATATTAGTATTAGTATTAGTATCACGTTCCCAATAAGCAATTAAATATCTTTAACTAGTAGATTGACTTAATACCTTGCATTTGTGCATTATTGTAGATGTGGAAGAAGATGTAGATTTTGATACATTACTTCAGAAGGAGATGGTTTTACCTAAGGATACATCTAGACGAAGGCGCTATGGCGACAGTAGTTATACCATGAATTTGATGAGTTATATTGAGGAGGAAGGCTTTATACCAAATGCAGAGAAGGAATTGATTAGAAGCAAAAGACAAACACAAGATGACTTGGAATCTAGTAAGCATTACATATTTTTGTGATAAGGGAATGGGGGTTCTTTTGGTTCTTTTAAAATCAAAACTATATCTGGAAATCAACGATCAGCATTCGTAGTAGTAGTAGCAAACACTAAACGTCTGTTAGACCCAGCTTTCACTACATAATAGAACTTGAGAATTTTCACTCTTCTGAACGCCCAGGTCAACTTAAGATACTTGTCAATGAAAATCTGGCTACTCTAAGATTGTTCCAGCTGCTTGGTCAACCTAACCCACATGTACGTGTAAAATGTATGCACACCATCAACTGGTGCATCATAATTAACAAAAGGAAACGTTTACTAATTTATAGATAATGCTTCAGACTCTTTATGAAATATTAAACTGTCAGATTCGATTGCTAGATGTATTTCTTTCTGATTTTAATAATAAAGTTCACATTCAAAGTGATTCGAATTTATTTTTCTTCGTTTTTCTCTAAACTACCTGGTTGTGGGCTTTATTTGTAGCTTTATTCCTTCTTTGTTAGCAGATATAATTGACAATGATGTGGCATATTGATCACAAGGTATCTGGTTTTATATTCTTAGATCATATAGATGATTGTTTACTCCTTTTTTTAGGTGGAGGAGGAGAAGTTGAAGGTAAGTAGTATACATCCTGTATTTAAAACAAATTCAGTGGTATGTAGAGATCTATAAAAATGACTCCAGCCATTGAAATCTATTGAAGACAAAAAAACACAAACTTCGTCTTATTATACCTTGACTTCAACATAATGCAAACAAAAATAAAATGATTGTATGTCAGCGAAAACAGCCAATCAGACACTTGATCAGAATAGCCTATATTGTAGACCCCTGATAGACGGTACAATTCCTGCATTTATTACTTTCGTGATATAGAAATGATGGCTATTGCATTCTACGTGGAACTTATATATATAGTGAAATGGCAAAGTGAACCGTCCCTAAAGAAGACACTTATCAATGGATGTTATGAAGATATAACGAATATAATTTTTGAAAAAATTACTGTTTATTTCACTTGTGTAACTGTAGTTAAAGTATGTTTCATGAAAGAATTATCCCACAGCTTCTGTTATTCTGAAGCATCGTCGCGACTCCAAAAGATACCTTGGGTTTAACAAAATTCATTCACTTCCGTTTTCTTTTACTTTCAGTTCCATCTGTTCAAAGAGGTAGGATTTTTTAATAATTAGATAACTTTCTTTAATCATAACAATATATCGGGCAATAAATTGTCGGTTTTAGGCAAAATTTCTAAGCATGACACGGAAATTAGATATATGGAGAATACGATTAAACCCAAAATATGTTGAATTGTTGTAATTGGCGTAATTTTATGTATTAAAAAATTATACTTCCAATTTTTTTTCTCTATGATATTCACTATCATATCTTTTAGCCTTCTTTAGCGCTGATGATTCGATAGCAACCTCTAAACTAAATGGCGATGATAAAACAGCTTTAGTAAAAAATGAAGTGGGTCTAGCTTACGATTCCTCCCAAGTCAATGATATTTACGTAAGTAATGATTTATCAGTATAAGAAACATCGTATATTCATAAAAATATTAATAATTCTAGTTCAAAAGATATATTTGTGGTTGTTAATAATGGATCATTTAAAGGATATAAATAAAGAAGTTGTCTATAACACTAAAATATTTTTTGTAGGTTGGAACAAATGGCATTATTAGTTTTGGTCGACCATACAATAGTTATTCACCAAGCTCGACTGTAAAAGATAGAGACTTTATAGCCCCGTATTGGGTTGATATGAACCCGGATAGAGGGGGATCTATTGAGTATCAAGTAGCTGATTCTAATAACGACAAATCCGCCAAGACTGTTTTAGTTGAAATGTCAAATGAAGTAAATACTGTCATGAATCGTACAGGGTTTGGTGGTACATGGGCACTGATAGTCAACTTTAATGGTTTAAGAGCTTATACGTCAAATGGGGGTGAGGTGAGTGTTAGCCATTGCGTTTGATGATAGACAGGAGCTTTAAAACAAACTTTAGTGTCAAGATTCTGTAAAATTTGGATGTGAAGCATTATAGAACTCTTTTTAAGAACTTTTGACTGTTTTGAACAACACTGAATTTAATGTTGATGAATTTATTTTTTGAAATATTTGGAAAGAAAATGCCTATTAAGTAGCTTAGCATTTGATTCTCAATTGTAAGTGCTTCAAAGTACCATTCCGAAAATAAAATGTCATGTCGGCTTTCGATCACATCTTAATAAAAGTAATGGCAGATCAGACTACTGTAAATGGAAAATAAATTTTCTCAACATTTCACTGGGTTGAAATTTATTTTCAGACTGTTAAATTTCAAGTGGTTTTGGTCTCAGATGGAACAGAAACTTACGCCATATATTTGTACAAATACAGGGAGATGCGTTGGCGAGAACAAGGTGCAAATATTGTCATTGGTTTCACGGAAAATAAACAATTTTCAAAAATTGTATATTCCGAAACACCGGCAGCCTATAAAATTGACGATTACATTGGAAATACTGGTAAGGTTTTAAAAGAGATTATAAACGATATATATAAGGGATCTCAAATTTGACATTATTATATGGAAATTATAACATAAAAAAAAACACCGTGCTAGCTCTTTAAAAACAATTATGAGAGTTAAATATTTTGCAGGTGAAAAAAAATGAAGGTTTAATAAAGGGTTTGAAAATATTTTTAACCTTTAACTATTTGTGACTTTCAAAATCGTTCTCAAATGTCTGTGGTTCGTACGTCCTTTAGCGCTCTAATTTGCACAAATATAACACAACTCTTCCATTCAGTTACATCTTATCAATGTAAATAACGTAGTATGGCGTAGTATGGCGTTAGCATAAGGTATAACAGTGAAGCAAAATGTGTATAAGTCGACAATGTTTAGTTAGGCAACATTTTGCTTGACAGTCACAATACACAAAATGACTATTTTTAGAATTATCCTGCCACATGTATATCCCTTATCATTTTACTAAAACTGAAAGTGCAATTTCGCTTCCAAATTCCAAATCTAGCCCAAAATGAGTCAAAAATAGGTTCTCAAAATGGAGGAGAAACAGTTCGTCTGACGGTATAATGGTTACGACCTCTCGTGTGAGAGCTGTGTCATTTCCGCCGGGGTATGTCTTACTGGAATTGCTGGCATTTCCACATCCACAGGCATTCGACGGAGAATTTAAATATTAAAATAAAAATCAAAGGAGGTACACATGATAAGGCTTAAAATAATCTTTAAAAGTCATTTGAAATTTTTCATTTCATAATATGAGGTTCTGATAATATCAAATTATAGTTTAAAACAGAAAAAATACACTATCCATTCAAGATCAAATGATGATTTATGGAATGATCTGAAAGTAGACACAAAGATAAAAAATATCTGAGAATAAATAACTTTATTTTATTTTGTTTAGGTCAGTTTGGTTACTGGATATTCAAGGTTGGAGCATTGTTTGAATTGAATCCTGCTCAGGCATGTTTCAATTGGTATTTAAAACAAGATGACAACCCATTCTTAATACAATACTTCCGTTTTATGCCAAATTGCCCGTGTCGATATTTGTCATTCGACAGGAGATGGAGAATTACATCACGTACATCATTTTCTTTTTGTACCACATTGGTTTTTGGATTATTTTGGCATTCGAAGGTATGTTTTAATATGTCTTTTTTTTAAATGGAAGTGAAAGAATATCCTTTGGTTAATATGTTTACTTATGTTCGATGATTCTCTTTTCTCCTTGGATGGTATGGTTTACAATACGAGTACGTGCCTGACTTAGTTTCCAGAATCTGTTATTTCTATGATGTAAGAACGGCGCGATAGTTGGGTGATGTATTTTACTGCATGGTTGGAATTATCACAAGCGCGTTTCTTCAATGGTTTGAATTTATTTACAATGCTCTTAATTGTATTTCTTTCTGTGAGAACGTGGGACAACTATAACCGCGAACGTATGTATTTATTTATTGTATTGTTTTAGGAGTGCTGTTATAATAAAAGATCCAGATCCCTCATATTCTCCATACCTCAGCGTGGCTCGTCGTTGGAATACAATCCACGATTTTTCCCAGCTTTACATTACGAACACGATTTCCTACCAAAACAATGGTGTTGTTCCTCATCTAGGCAACTGTGTAGTTTATACTATTCTAAAAGACCCAATTTCTTTTGCTCAAACCGCATTAGAATCAGAAGAGGTAAGAACTATAATTTTATTTTTTAGAAATTCCCTTATTTAAAGAGAAAGAAAATATGAAGACTAATATGAATTCGGGGACGTAAATGGCGTCACAGTCCGGCCGTCTGTCGATCCGTCCACACTTACCCGTTAATACTATAATCTGTAGGGATTTTAAGCAAAATAAAAAAACAGATTCTATCGAAATATGTCGTCTATTCATACTGTAGGTTCTAATTAAAAGTATCGAGGCGTTATGATATTATAGCCAATAACTATAGATTTAACTTAATGTTAATATTATTGTATTTCTTTCAGGATGGTTCTATGGTGACCCTCATATCTCAACACTTGACGGTAAAAACTATGTATTTAATGGCCATGGTGAATATATCTTATTCAATTTGAAAACTGATAATGATACTATGATGATACAAGGTAGAACTGCTAAGGCTGAAACTTCAAATGGTACATTAAGTGATGCTACTATTTTTACTGCCTTTGCCGTTCAAGATAGTAATGGTGCAAATTTTCAAGTTGAATTGAACTCCAATAAAACCGGTAAGCTTTGGTTTTCTTAAAAAAACGCCTCAATTCGCCAATGTCATTTTATCTTGTTTGTGCTGGTTCATTAAACTATATAATAAAAATGCATCTCGTACATTTTGCCATACGTTCTTGGGTGCTTTGAAATCAGCAAGCAACAAAATACCATATAAATGGATAATATATGGAAGTTTTACTCCACTGTCTTATTGTTAGTATACTTCTATGATGCTCGTAATGAAATCATTTTTCCCCTGTACATATTCCAGGTTTGATTATTTATGGTATAAACTTCATTGATTTAACAGCACAGTTTTACAATGATCAAAATTATACATATTCCGACAGCGACATGAAATTAACAATAACAAGAAATGGTAGCTCGATATCAGCAGTCTTTGCACAAGGTATACTAAGTACTTTATAATTAAGTTGCATGATCGAACAAGTTGATTTTAATATTTGTATAACAATTTGAAGAAAGCTTTTTATTTAACAGCTTTGGTTACTTGACTGATCGGGAAATTGTTTCAGATTGAGCCATATCGCTAATCAACAGTTTTCTAAATCGTAATCAATTTTTGTAACCGCATGATGTTTTCTGCGAATGCCTGCGACCAATCTAGACGCAATGTAGGAATGGACACCACGCACGCAACACGATTGCGTAACTCATAAAGTTATGAACGCAACACAATTTAACTTTATGTGTGTCTGCTATCAACTGTGATTGATGCGTTCCCCGAACCAATTAAACCCAAAAGTTGTACATGACTTGTGATGAATGTTTATTCTTAGCCATACACAAATGATGAAGTTGTGTTCATCAGACATTTTAAATGTGTTTCTTGCACATAAGTTGTGTTCGGAACTAATTACCAATGCCCTATTTTGCTTAATTTATTAAGGTTTCTATGAACCGGTGTCTGTGCGACATTTCCATACGCTTCCACCGAGATACTTCTAAGAATAAAATATTAGTTAAACAATGGTCCTTAGATATATAAAATAGTATCTCATTTATCTTAAAGGCATAACGATGGACGTAGATGTAGGTGTGAAACTTTTAACATTTTCTCTGTCTGTACCAACATTATTTGAGAATTCAACAACAGGCTTGTTGGGCAACTTTAATGGAAACGCAGACGACGATTTCATAACACGAAACGGCACTATTTTATCGCCAACTCTATCAGAAAGAGAAATATTTAATTACGGTCAAGAATGTAAGTATTTAAAGCAACTATCTTTATCTGTATAACGTAGGATAGAATTCCGGAATATGAAGCTTTGAAGATTCTAATATAAGATGTATAACGATTTCCTTTGTGTGAAATCATGTTTAATAATTCCACTATTTCAGGGCAGATTTCGAGCTTAGAATCTATATTCAAATATCCAGCAAGGGAGGGAGTGGACGATTTTGCTTTTCCTGCATTTGTTCCATTGTTCCTTGATGAACAACCACAATCCATAAGGGATGAAGCTGCTATTGTATGTGGAGGTGGTGATAACATGGCGTGTATCTATGATTATGTTGCCACTGGGAGTGCAGAAGTGGCCAAAGCTACACGATCAAGTAATGATGAATCAGTTGCAGTTGACAAGGTCATTGGTATGTCCATGTAGTTTTTTTTTGTAATGATGATAAAAATGTCTTTTAAAACCGTAACTGTTGCTACAAAATGTATTGGAAAAAATATTTTTTCATCACCGTTACCCAAAAAGGGTCAGTAAATTGCAGTTTGATCTAGTTTGGTGTTTGGACAAATATTGATTTTCAATTTGGCGTTAATTTAAAAACATTAGTTTCCTAGCTTTAACAAAACAAAGCAATTTCCTAATCTTTAACAAAACAAAGCAATTTAATTTTAATTTGAGGGAACATTTCTCTACATTAATGTGGGTAGTTTTCATATATTTGAGCCAAGCAATTATCCACCTTACCTTACAAGTCTAATTCCTTTAACAAGAATCAGATCGATATTACATAATGTATGTCTATTGTTGTTTCAGCAAACACATCCCCAGATATTAACGGCACAAAAGTGATTAATGCTACAGTGAACGAGGAAGTTACTATGGAAGTACAAGGTTTTGATGCAGAGGATGGTTCAAATGTTGTCTATAATATCGTTAGCAAACCAGACAATGGCTTTTCCTTTGACAATGGGACAAGAATCGCAACCTGGACTCCTATCAATATAAACCCGGTAGACATAGCGTAAGTGTAGTTGAATACTTATAAAGCGGTAGTCTGAAACTTGCTTACTCTATTCCTATAGCCTCTGATAGTTTCTTGGACAGATATGGGGGAGAGTCACGGAATGAAAAACGAAGCTATAAACCTTTACATACTCGAAACCGCCAAACCTCGATATATTTAGAAAGATAGACGATTTTGTAGTTCATTTGGACAGATATAGGGGAGAGTCACGGAATGAAAACTAAGCTACAAACATTTGTGATTTTCCGCATCTTCGCGGTCGCGGGGGTTATAAATGTATTTACATACCTCGAATCCGCCAAACCTTGATTTAGAAAGATAGATGATTTTGTAGTTCATTCATACCATCATTATCCCCGACATCAAATTAAAAACACCGCACTTGTGAAAATGCGGAAAATGCAGCAAGTTTCGGACCAGCAAAGCTGTTCAGCCCGTGAATTCTAACTACCGTAGCTAATGATAGCATTTTTTTCTAAACCTTCATTGATTTAGTGGAATTGGTGGACAAATGAATGATAAGGCGAATAGGCGACCTCCCCTGAATAGATTTGGTTACATGTACATGTATCATTTTATTATAAATGTAGATTCTCGGTTGCTGATAGTCGAGGTGTTGAATCAAGCCAGTTCGATGTCGAAGTTCGACTATGTGATGGATGTAGTGGCCATGGTGAATGTGATCACGCCACTCTTCGGCAACGATCTGGTGGACAAGTGTCTACAACATTTCAGCTTGTGGCGTGTAAATGTAATTTAGGATGGTCAGGTAGGCAATGTTAGATTCCCCTTTGTGACATTATATATTCTTGTAAGAATATTTTGACACAAGCTAAAAAAACGATCAAACTGAGAATGGTTTTAATTCTCCTTCGAGAATATTGTTGGATGCTTTCATTTGATTCGCTTCCTATCTTAGGTGACAGCTGTTCGGATGATTTTGATGCCTGCTCAACAGGTCCTTGTCTCGATCTCCAGAATTGTACAGACCTACCGGCCGACCAACATAATGAAACAAATAACGGTTATACATGTACAGCATGTCCTCAAGGTTTAATAGAGGAAGGTGGTAAATGTAATGGTAGGTACATAATATTTATGGATATTCATTATAAATGATATACTTGTGACGTTTATGATAGACGTTATATATTTTATACAAAAATGTATGTATTATATAAAGGTTAGTGGCTAATCATAAGCATGGCCATTTTTTAACTCGATCTTTACATATAGCTATGTATATGTTTATATACACTTAATATATTTAGGGACTCTCGTAGATATTAAATGACTGGACTCGTAAACTGTATCCTAGATATCCATCATTATTTTTAGATACCAATGGCCTTACAGATATTGATCACATCATTCATGACTTTCATTTATACTTAATATTCACTGGTTTTCTCTTGACTTTTATATACAGATATATTCACGATTCATGACGATGGATTTCAATGATTATATTTATATGTATTTATATGTCACTGATCCAACTCGTGACCTATGTTTAAAATTATCAATGAATTAATAGTTTTCAATGATTATATATTTAAATATATTGTTTATTATTTGAACTATATATGTCAATTACCCTTAATTTATATATTAATTTATTAATTATTCTAGTCATGACTTTATTTAGCTATCTATTACTTTGGAGGTATTGTCATCGATATCCATTACTTTACTCGTGACATATATTTCAATGACTGAATTTATCAATGAATTACATACACAAACATGTAATTCACGACTTTCTTGGTAATTTGATACATAGACTACATAACTTTGCTCTTGAAAGCTATCGAGAGATGTCCATGGCTGTACTTTGTCGTTTATTAATTAATTTCAATGACTTTACTCGTTACCTATTTTTGCATCTATCAATGACTTTACTTGTGACTCGAAATTAATCTTCACCTTATTTATATTTGAATAATTTACCTCGAGACATACATGTATTCTATTTATACAGATCCTATGCTTTCATTATAATCATGAATACAGTTTGATTTTAAAGCTTCTACTAATCTTCTTTGTTTAAAGATGTTAATGAATGTAAAACAACAAATGTATGTGATCAGATATGTACGAATACTCAAGGAAGTTACACTTGTTCTTGTAAAAGCGGTTTCAGAAAGTCTGGATTTGGAAAATGTAACGGTATGTTTCTTTTGCATATTCTTCGAAAATTGGCTCAGCAACTGGTGCATTGGCTCAACCACATTGCGGACATGCTGATTGGCGTTTTCAGACGAGTTTTTCTTGTTTGTCTCACTAAATGAGGTCATAGAAACAGTTTTAGTTGTTCATATAGGTAACCAACTGAAGTTGTGGACATAAAAAATACCCCTTAATATTTGAAATAACATAAGTAATGATTTCATTGTCCAAACATTTCCTTACTGCACTCTTCAAAGCGTCCATAATTACATAATAATTGTTTTTATTTTGACAGATATAAATGAATGTAATGAACTCGTAAGTGACTGTGAACATATTTGTGAAAATTCAGTGGGAAGTTACCGCTGTTCTTGTCGACCAGGATATAACTTGACAAATGATATGAAAACTTGCCAAATAGGTAATTTAATGGCACCTTTATTACTTTTAGATTGTTGTAACTTCCATTTTTTTTTTCGTCATAATCAAATTGATTTTTGGAATGTCTAAATATATAAATTGATTTAAATCTCACTCGTAGAAATAGAAAAAAATGTTATCAACGTAATGAAAGCAAAAAGGGATTGTAAAGAGGTTTTCTCAATTCTTATGTTTATCAGGGATACTGAAAGGACCAATTTGCACCATTCCAATTTGTGTGTTTCCTAATTGATAGATGACGTCATATATCACACAATTTTCTTATAAATTGCATCTCTACATTAATGACGGAATAAAAGGATTAGTTTTAGTGGAATTGCAGAAACATTGACGTCTGGAAGAAAATTGCAATGGGGCAAATTGATCCTATCTATCAGTTTTCTTTTCAGATACACATAACTTTTTTTGAAAACTTTACAATTCATGCGTTAACGGATGTTTTTCTGTTGTAAGAAGTTTAATTACGATATTTCTCGAAAACATAAAATATCATTAAAACACTAAAATATATGGATATACTACTTCTGCATTTATTACATAGTATATCCATATATCTGAGTGTTTTAATGTATCTCTTCCTATTTCTATATGTCTTATAACAATATAAAATATCATGTTATATTTAGATGATGCTACAAAATGTCTAAATTCTGGCTGCCAAGATGGGTGTGAAGTTAAGGATGGGGTTTCCAGTTGCTTTTGTAACTCTGGATATAAATTGAAATCGGATAACAAAACTTGTATAGGTAATTATATGATTCTTTATATGGCATTTAGTAATTGGCCGTATAATTATAATAAATAAGTTTTATGGAACAGCAATTACTGAGTTTATTTATTTTGCGACGGTTCAAAAAGTGTTCAAGCAGAAAGATGATAACGACAAGAGAACACTTGTTGAAACGTCGCAAAATAAATAAACTCAGTAAATGTTATGCCATAGAATATTATTATTATATGATTGTTTTAAATCTAAATTGAAATATTTCAGGGGCAAATACAGATATTTGTTTTCTGAATTAAGTGATTCTTACCCTAAATCTGCGTGGCCTATGTCAATGTCCAATTATCAACGCTACAAAATGAGTGAGAAGTCACATCTTTCAAATTTTGCCAAATTTGCCTATTGATACAATATTAGGCTAAGAATTTCCTGTTGAATCCCCCGGTCTTCATTTTTCACAAAGCATCCCAAATCCCAATTCAGAGGATATACATGCCATGCTAAGTATGTATTAAATCTGATATTATGTTTTGTTTACATACCAAACGTTTTTTACTATTAGATATGGTCATTGTAGAAATTCTGAATAAAAAATTGAATCAAACTATACTCAATAAAAAGTAACATTTTATGCCTGTTCCTTACCTAAAGCAGTCACTTCCATTTATCTCTTTGGGGAACTGGTAGGTCAGTAAAATGTCTCCGATACTGAAATTATCACTGCATGTCTTTATAGACGAGAATGAATGTGACCGGGATCCTAAACCATGCTCTCAGATCTGTAATAACAATGTTGGAAGTTTTAACTGCACCTGTCATCCCGGTTTCACACTGGCTGCTGACAAGATAACCTGCCAAGGTAATTCAAACATAATCCTAAATCTCAGCTACGGTACAAAAGGATGTCTTCAAAATCAAAATGTATGTGAAATGTAAATGCTGATGCACCTACTTGTATATTATAACTTACATTGTATCATCCCTTCAGTTCAGTTCACATTGAGGTTGTTGTTCCTTTTCAATTGTACCAACACATGCTTTTATTTTGATTTTCAGAATGTGCTTTCGGCAGTTATGGTACTAATTGTGAATCAACGTGTAGTTGCAGTGAACACGCTACCACTTGTAATAAAGTTCGTGGCTGTGTTTGTAAAAGTGGATGGCGAGGTAGCAATTGTACTATTGATCTTGATGAATGTGCTGAAAAAACCTTTTCTTGTCCTGAAAAAACAATCTGTAGAAATACGCCTGGTAGTTATCAATGTCAATGCCAAGAAGGTTATGAGAAAAAAGACGGATTATGTGTTGGTAAGTCGACTTGATAAAGCCGTTTACTTATTTCTTCCAAATTGATTTAACCCAAAACTTACATGTTTTGGCTATATAGAAGATATAAAATAGTGATGGCCATCGTAATACGCCCACATTTGTAGCGGTTAATTCGTCCAGACGAGTAAACGCTCAACTCATATTAAATAATACTTTTCGATTCGTCTGATTTTCAGAAGATAGGGGGACAAGTGAGACGTCATCTTGGGACAGATATTATGTTACACGTTTGTTTCGATTTTTTTTTCTTCAGATATAAACGAATGTGTTAATTTAGTTTTGCAAAATTGTGGTGACAATACATTATGTGAAAACACCAATGGGTCGTTTGTGTGTAATTGTAAAAGTGGATATGTAAGAGATACACCAACCAAATGTAAAGGTAATGATATCAGACTAGAAAACATTTTGTTGAATAGCGGCAGAACCGAGCTTCTGATTTTTGTTCTAAATTGGGAGCTCCACAAATATCCACAAAGCCTACAATTTGACATTGTACCGTTTCCTTACACTATTGAGCATTCTTACAGAATCATTTTATATTATTAAATTCATTTTTAATTGGAATAAATATCTTTCCAGATTTTGATGAATGTGCGACTAACAGCCATGACTGCGTTCAAAACTGTGTGAACTTTGATGGCTCTTATAACTGTGAATGTGAATATGGATTTAAATTGGCTGATGACAGAAAGGATTGTCTTCAAGGTAAAGGAAATAATTAATTCCGTTGCAAAGGATTCAGACGCCTAATATTTCATTATACCAGCTGTAACCTAGGAACTGGTATCTAGTTTCAGAGTGAAAACTTGTCTTCAAATATATTAACAAATAAACAGAAGTCATTTTAATTCTGATTAATTTAAATCTTTTTCACAAAGAATACGGTGCCTCAAGTACACTTGATTTAATTTTTAATTAAAAACATTGATTTCCACCTAGGTGATAACTAGATGATAATTCCTGTAATTTTTAATTGAACTATTTACTTTAATTCAAAATTACAGGAATTATCACAAAATTTTACCTACTTTTAATTTAGATATATTTAAATATATTTTTCTGTTCTTCTTATAGTTCAAGATGTCTGTGCCAACTTCGAGAATTTAAATTGCTCTTATGCTTGTAATGTTAGTTTATCGGGTGAATCAGCCAACTGTTATTGCCAGAATGGATTTAAGCTTTTAAATGACAAACAAAATTGTCAAGGTAAGTTCACCTTATGTCATTCTTAATAGCAGCTTTTTGTAAGAGTTAGTTAGACTCTTACTAAAACCTGGAAGTGCATCTCATCGTTAGAATAGGAAATAAGACCGAGTTCTTGTAATATTTCTTGTTATAATGTGTTATATTTCATTAGATTGACCAAGTGTAGAGATGTAGTTTATAAAGCTTCATTTCGATTAATATTTTTTGTTTCAGATATCAACGAATGTGCCGATAATACGCTAAATGATTGTTCAGACACTTGTGTAAACAAATTGGGATCATATTCTTGCTCCTGTCCGATTGGGAAAGCATTGGAAAACGATGGTCGTAGATGTTCAGGTAATATTCATTTTAAACAATCCGGTAATTTAAAATATTGATATATGACTATATTAGCGGATCAAACCGACACACCAATTATAAGATATCTAACGTTTAATTATGTTTAAAAAATGGAACCATTTCTTTATATTCTTATGGTTTTGATTGTTGAAACAATTTTCAGATTGTGATGCTTCTCATTGGGGATTCAATTGTTTAAAAGATTGCTCCTGTGGTATTGGAGCCTCTACATGTGACAAAGAAAAAGGCTGTGTTTGTAAAGATGGCTGGCAAGGTGATAAATGCGATCAAGATAAAGATGAATGTGCAGCTGTTAACATCTGTCCACAATTGTCAACCTGTAGAAATATTCCGGGAAATTTTGTGTGTGACTGTAGACAAGGGTATACAATGTCACCAAATAAAACTTGCATAGGTTAGAAGAATTAAACTTTAGTTCCTTTGCATAGATTGGACACATTGATAGTCTTAAAGCATGACATTCTTCAAGAAAACGTTGATAAATATTTCCATGTTAGCTGGACCCCCAATCCTCCCCCTACGGTCACATCAAAGATAGGGGTAGACCAAATTGAAATTTCGAGCTATTCTTTGATTGGTCTTAAGATTTATAGAGTAGTTGCGTAAAAATAATAGCTAATGAAAGTATGGTCTGGTTTTAAGTGATTTAGCATGCACCTTTTTTTTTACATTTTAGATATTGACGAGTGTGCAAGCAATGATTTGAACAAATGTGACTCTATATGCACGAATAGTATTGGAAGCTATGAATGTTCGTGTAATGTTGGATTTGTTATGAAATCTGGCATATGTGAAGGTAAGGGACCAAGCTGATTGATAACATATCGTTAGCACCACTTCTTACCTTCTTGTATTTGTTATCGTTGATAAATCTTGATTCTTATTACCTTCTAGTGTTTGATATGGATGATGAATCTTGATTCTTATTACCTCCTTGTTTTTGATATCGTTGGTAAATCTTGATTCATATAACCTTCTTTTTTTTGATATAGTTGATAAATCTTGATTCCTTATTACCTGTTTTTGATATTGTTGATAAATCTTGATTCTTATTACCTTCTAGTGTTTGATATGGATGATGAATATTGATAATTATTACCTTCTCGTTTTTGATATTGTTGATAAATCTTGATTCTTATTACCTTCTAGTGTTTAAGAGGATGATGAATCTTGATTCTTATGAACTCTTTGTTTTGGATGTCGTTGATAAATCTTGATTCTTATTACCTTCTTGTTTTTGATGTTGTTGATAAATCTTGATTCTTATTACCTGTTTTTGATATCGTTGACTATGATTATTACATCCTAATAAATAATATCTGTTTTTACAAACTCTCTTTATATATCTTTGGCAACTCTATATTTTGTAACATCAAGTTTTCATGAAATACAAAAAAATATTTTTTATATTTGTCATAACGTATGCCCAAATAATATATTTAATGAACTGATATTTTAGATATTGATGAGTGTGCAACCAGAAAAGATAACTGCGAACACATCTGTAGAAATGAAGTCGGAAGTTTTGCTTGTGAGTGCCGAAATGGATATAAAATCTCCGACACACTTGGCAACGTATGTACCAGTAAGTAGATTCACATACTGATACATTTCAACGATCATTCACTATTAATTTACTCAGGCCCGTAACTACAATTAGGCAGTTACTCTCCCCCGGAAAATTTTGCCTGAGAAATTTATCACTAATTCAAATAAAACCATTTCCTTAGCTTTCTTATATATATTGCTTGTCTCCTAGAACAATCAAGTCTGATTTCGGGCCTGAATTCATATTGAATAAATGTGTACCATTTCTTTTCTGCAGGAAACAATGATGCCAATTGTTCCAGGAATGATTGTACTCAAGAATGTGAAATTACTGATTTAAGTGCAGAAATATGTTTTTGCAGGAAAGGATATGAACTGGGTGTTGATAATATAACATGTAACGGTGAGACAAACTAGTTGTTATCAGATTTAAAAGATTATTAACTAAATGAAAAATTACCATTAGCTTAATTTGAATTCTTTCTTACTTTAAGCTTGTCTACCACTTGGCCACTTAAACGTGATTGTTTTATATGACTGTTGCAGATATTAATGAATGTGACCCAAACCCCTGTGAAGATAAATGTACTCAAGGTGATTTAGGAACATATACCTGTAACTGTACAGATCCTGGATATGAATTGGATGCTGATGAAATATCTTGTAGAGGTTCGTATATAAGGTCTAAAAGGACAGATTCGCCATTTCGGGGCTGATTTGTTTCTTGATAATAGTACTAAAGAAATACCTCAAACTAGCAATTGTTCTTTCGATTTCTATAATCATGTATTTTCTTTATCAAAACATGACGTGTAGTCAATGTAACTTTCAAAAGCGGAAAATTCTAAACACACATGGATTTGAAGGCTCAAAGTTCAACGTTTTTCAATGTCTCAAAGTCGCCGGATTTCAAAGTCGCCAACTCGCCCACTCGACAAGTCGCCGGAAATTCGAAATGGCGACTTGGCGACCTTGAAATCCGGCGACTTGTCGAGTTGGCGACTTGGCGACCTTGATATCCGGCGACTTGTTGACTTGGCGACTTTGAAATCCGGCGACTTGGCGACTTTGAAATCCGGCGACTTGGCGACTTTGAAATCCGGCGACTTGGCGACTTGGCGACTTGGATTTCAAAGTCGCCACCTCGACAAGTCGCCGGATTTCAAAGTCGCCAACTCGACAAGTCGCCAAGTCGCCAACTCGACAAGTCGCCAAGTCGCCAACTCGCCAAGTCGCGGTTAACAAATGGCCGCTATCGGCTTCCATAGTGACCACTATTCGGATAAGCTTACCTAAAAATTTCCTTTTTCTGAGACGACGTTATGATTGGTATGAACTAATTTCGTAAATTCTCATATAGGATCATGATTGTGCATAGATATTAACGATTTTATTTGTGGATAAATGTCTTTTCAGAATGTAGTGAAGGCTTTTACGGAGTAGGATGTACAGAAGCGTGTACTTGTATGGCTGCAAACACTATATCCTGTAACAAAACAGATGGTGGTTGTAATTGTCGAAATGGTTGGAAAGGCGACAAGTGTGAAATAGATATCGATGAATGCTTCGAGGGACTATTGACTTGTACTTCTAACTCACGATGTGAAAATGTTAACGGCTCTGCTATATGTATATGCAATATTGGTTTCTTTAAATCCGGAGATTTGTGCGTCGGTAAGTCCCTAGTTTTCTTTCCTCAATTTGAATGTTGGTTAATCCGTACGAACTTAAAGTTTCATAGTTTTTTTATTCGATTCAAATTTATCATGTCTTAAAAGATGGTTTGGACCACAAAAAAACGTTATGACAATGTTTCATTATTGTAATTTGCAGAATGCGACAACACACATTGGGGTGAACAATGTGCAAATGATTGTAATTGTAATATAAATAATGTTTTATCGTGTGATAAAATAACTGGATCATGTAAATGTAAAGAGACGTGGAATGGGACCACTTGTGAAACTGATGTCGACGAATGTGTGAATAATGCCAGTATATGTGGTACAGCTGAAAATAAGTGTTTTAATTTCGATGGTGGTTATCGATGTGATTGCTCAGATGGATATCAAAAAAACCAAGAAGACGAGTGTATTGGTAAGGTTTTAAAAATTCTGATATTTGCAAATGAAATGTTGTGAGAATAAATATACTTTAACTGACGGCTTCATTGTCATTTTATTTTAGAGTATTCAACTGATTGATACTATAATTTAATGAAAAATTTAAGTTAATAATTTATGCGAAAAATAGTAAAGTTAAAAAATAATGTTACCTTTCCCATCTCTGTACCCTTTTTTCTATTCTTGTTGTTGCATAATTATTCAGATATGTACTTTCAAATTATTTTAATACGTTCGTCTCTGATTGTGATAGCATCAAGTCTATGGAATTTACTTGAGAGACTAACATTTAGTCCTTTCTCTGTTTTCAGACTTAGATGAATGTAGAGATGAACCTTGTCCTAAATTTGAAGAATGCACAAATAATGTTGGGAGTTACAGCTGTGCTTGCCCATCTGTCGGATTTATGAAAATTGGTGATGTTTGTACAGGTAAATAGAATCTCCGCTGTGTTGTGTTCTAAGCTACTGAAATATCAAACCTATCAAATAATATTTTATTCAATTAAACTTGACTTGTATAATTAAAGCATTTATCGAGATTTAAGCAATAATCAGGATCTTATAGAGTTGGATTTAGACATGAATAAAATTTCAACAGTAAGCTGTTAACTATTATAGATTAGCTTAGCTAAAAACTTGCCATTTCAGAGACTTGTAATATTATACTATTCATATTATCATTGATCGACAAAGGCGTCTGTATTCGCCATAGATCATTATAAAGTCGTTCCTAATTTTAATCAAAATATGATATTACAGATATAAATGAATGTGACACGAATAAAGGTGGATGTGAACACAATTGTACAAATACTGATGGTAGTTTTACTTGTGTATGTGATGATGGATACAATTTGAACATAGATAAAACAACATGCCGTGGTAAGTTTAAATTTGACAGATTAAATGATTTCTAGAATCGACACTGATGTAGGTTAGAGGTGGGCATTATAAATATTGAAATTTTAACAAGATTACTCTTTATTTTCCTTTAGTGGCATAGATCATTGTTTTGGTGTAATTTGCCAAAAAAAAAACGAACCTTATGTTGACATGCAACACAATTAGTATCATGTCTGTAAAAAGGCATTTTATACCACCCCTTACACTCGGCCAGTAGATTATGGCCATTATAAAGATTATCTCAAAGTCAGCTTAATTACAGAGACAAATATCACACATCAGTTTTGGACATCAATGTACACTGTGTGATGAACTTATATTGACAGATTATAATATTTTAATAATATTTTAATAATAACTTAAACCTGTTCCGATATTTACGGGGTATGATATTATATGATAATATGTCGTTATTTGAATTATCTGTAGATATAGATGAATGTGTTGATGCGAACATTTGTAATTCAACAAATAACAGTAAATGTAAAAATACAGCGGGAAGTTACGAATGTGTCTGTAAGCTAGGTTTTAAAGAAGATGGTAATTTATGTAAAGGTATGTGTTTGTGTCTTTTCAACAGGATAAGGTAAACATCTCGGAGAACCAATTTGTTGATCATTCTGAAAAGTGGCTTGATTTGCATAAAATATTGTTCTTTTCCAATAATGCCCCAAATGGTTTCTGCCACGTTGAGAGTACTATTGCATACGTTACGCCACATTGTCAATCAGTGAAACACTTTCCTATATAGCCATTTTTTTTGGTTCGCTGCTTCACAGAAAAAACAAGGCGGTGGGCAAAATAGTTTTTCATAATAGAGAGATACGCAAAATAGTATTTGGGGTCAATCTGACAAATCCAATCAAGCACAAAACAATCATGGTTCTCATCTCTTCAGTCGGGCAATCGGAAACAGAAGGGAAGCATATAAATCTGCTCATCTTTTTTATATTTTTAGATATTGACGAATGTGAAAGTAATAATGGTGGGTGTAATGCAACTTGTACCAACAGTGTTGGATCATATGAGTGTAGTTGTCCAGATGGTTTCAAACTGGAAGATGATGGCAAAAAATGCAAAGGTAGGTCTGCAGAAGATATTTTGTTACCACAGTATAGGGCCCTTTATTGAGATTGAGTAATATAGTCGTATTAAAGTCGTATAATTATTATCTAGGCTGCGATTTTCACATACTAATTCTCCTGCAATTCAACAAAAACATAACAATGGCTAATATTGAGCTAATATTTGCACCAGAATATAATTATTTCAAATCATTGAGAAATTTTACTCCCACACTGTGTGACCATATACCCGTATCTCCGTACAGCCCATCACTTTTCTATGACATAAACATTTACATTTTCTGAATTATATTATAGTTAGAGAGAATGCCACATGACAGTTAAAGCTAAATACTTAGGTTACATTGTTTTATTTTAGATCTTGGCGCGTGTGGAATAAATAACGGGGGATGTGAACAAACATGTGAAAATAAAGATGGCAACGATGGAGTTATCTGTGGATGCCTTGATGGTTTTGATAATGACACCATTACCACATGTAAAGGTAAAGAATAGTTTTTGTTTCTCCACTGATTCAATAAAACCAAAATTTAGAAGTTTTCTTATGTTAAATGTGGTCCTACAAACCATTTCACTACAGGTATAGGCCTACCAGTAACTATACATCAATATTCTGAATAATTATTTCCAAAACACCCCAATTCCTAGAGATATTAGTGTCAATTATTAGAAGGACGTGGTATACGCAAGAATCGGAATATAAAGATTATATCACATATACAGTTATATTAACTTCTATTAACAGTGAGAGTTGTTCATTTCATGTTAACGTATTCCTACTTGCGGTTTATATATATTATGTTCTTGTTTATCTGCGTACACTGCCACCCTAAGTTGCTTCTTTCTGTTTTCAGATATAGATGAATGTCAAAATTTAAACGGACAATGCGGTCAAAAATGTGAGAATACTAATGGAAGTTATTACTGTGAATGTCGACCAGGATTTGAATTAAAAACTGACAATAAAACTTGTGATGGTACGTTTGGCATGTCTTTTATACACACACATACACCCTCTCACACCCTATCGAACGCTGAGCATATTGACCCATTATAAACCGTCGAGATTTTCCACTATTTCCAGGCCCTCTTTTTTTATCAAATCTGTCATTAAATCCAAATTTGTTTTTTGTGGACAAATTTCTATATTTGTACAATGGAAATAAGGTTATGGGCTGGGCTTAAATGATGATTTGTATCTAAAACATTTGTCGTCAATCGATTTGTATCCAAAACATTTGTCGTCAGTCTGTTTAAGTCTACACGTATATCGAATAATGTTTTAGATATAGATGAATGTGTCGATCCTACTATTTGTAATGCAAAAGATAACACTGAGTGTAAAAATAATGATGGAAGCTATACATGTGTATGCAAACAAGGTTTTGATGAAGATGGAACTATGTGCAAAGGTATGTTTAACAATATTGTGCTATTGTTCTTCAGCATTTCACCTTCACAGTTGTACCTCAATAATTGAGCCAATTGTACCTCAGTCCCAAACGCCTGGCGTCGTCGCCGGGTAAAAGTCGTGTTAACTAATACTAACGTAATTGTAAAAAATCGTAGTACTTCAGCAGTTACCTACATTCAATAAATATTATAGTGCAGTATTAAATGTTTTTATTTTGTAGATAAAAATGAGTGTGAAACTAATAACGGTGGTTGTGAAGATATTTGTAATAATGTTCCTGGAACGTTTGCATGTAGTTGTAAGACAGGTTACGAATTGAGATCTGACAACAAAACTTGTGAAGGTACCCAAAGGTTTTGTTTTATTGATATTATATAAATAACTATTCTTTTACTACAACTGGTTTGGGAATCATATTACAAATTTATTGTGTCCGAGTGGCTAGCATAATGACCACACGATAGTTGTTAGACGCCATTGACATCAAATTTTATAAACCTCAAATTTTATAATTTGCTACATATTATACTGCATTTGAAATATACTAGCGAATGTCTCATGCCTAAATTGCCCTCGAAAAATTAAAAATAAATTAATTATTTTGTTTGAAAATTTACATTATGAAAATAAAATGTATCAGAGCCTTGATTTTGGTCCTGCGCCTTCAGCATAATATCTACGCTAACAGTAATTTTTTCTCTAAGAAATATGAGCTTAGTGATAATCATACAAAGTAGTAATTAGGAATTTTTTTTTAGATGAAAATGAATGTCTAATTCCAAACCAATGTGATAGAGATAATCAGGTCTGTGAAAATACAATTGGTACATTTCTTTGTCAGTGTGATGAAGGTTATGTAAAGATTGGCATAAACTGTAACGGTAAGTATATAGACTATTTAAGACGGACAACGCCAGTAGGCAATGAGCTAAATTTTACCAGTTCCAGTTGCCGAGAAACTTGACTTAACAAATCCTCTACCTTTGATTAATTGAACCCTGGACCTTCAGCTTAGCAAAGAAATACCTAACCCACTGACCTACAGCGGCTCCCGTTGAGGCCCAACTATTTTGTCTCTTTTGAAGACGTTTATCAGTTTAGCTTTGTGGACACGATAGAGAGCTGGTTTCTTGATGGATTGTGACGAAATTTTGTGTGAGTGTTTGTTAACATAGCGTCTGCCTTTGTTCTTGACTTCTTTGAAGACGATAGAGACGATGAAATTCGGTGTGTTAGTAATCAATCAAGGATAAACACTATTGAAAATCAAAGTAATTGAAAATTATTTACTATGAGTGAATGTCCTTGTATTTTGTTGTCACGATAGAGAACTGGTTTCTTGACGGATTTTGATGAAATTTGGTGTGAGTCTTTATTATCACTCAAGGATGAACTCAATAAAAAATCAGACTCTTTGAAAATATTAACTATGAGTTGATGCTCATGTTCTTGAATTCTTTGTGGACACCATAGAGAGCTGGTTTCTTGGTGGATTTTGATGAATATTTGTGTGAATGTTTGTTATAAAGATTGTATGGATTTTAATGAAACCCTAGGCTAAACACACAAAGATGAACTTAAATTAAAAATGTAGAAAAATCTTTCGTTTACCCAAACTTTGTCAACCTCCCGGACAAATTGGCTTCAATTTTTTACTAGTTCATCAAATATTCTTGCCATATTCAGATATTGATGAGTGTGCAAAGGAAAAAGATGACTGTGAACAAAACTGTACCAATACAGATGGTTCATTCCAATGCTTTTGTAACGAAGACTTTGCTTTGAATGACGACAACAAAACCTGCTCAGGTTTGTAAAATTTTACCAAAGGCTTTTGTCTATCAATGCAATAGTATTATTTTATTTAAACACTATGTCGAGTTACACGACAGCTATTTGAGCATTTTAAAATAGTTCTGGGGACTGATATGGTTGTGATAATTAATTATAGCGAGATTTTTTTAATGTTTCATCCATATGGCTAGTGCAGGATTCGGAATTTCAAAAATATGAAGGAAAATTTACAATGAGTTTAATGGTGAAACGTCACCCAAGAAAAGGTTAATAAATTGATTTTGTGAAAACAGCGAATGTTTAAAGTATAATTCTATGACAATTTCACATTTTCGGCTCTAGTGCAGGGTGGGTAGGAAGTAGTTGAGGGTACAATGTACACCGTTTGAGAATGAGCACTACTTAGAAAAACTAGATCGAACACCAGAAATAAACTCTACGTTTTTGTACTGTTTAGATCGAGTTGTAGTATCGATGAGTATAACACTGGACGACCCAAAGAACAAATCCGATGTATTTGAAGATCGTGAATCAAAGGCATACAAAGAATTTGAAGAATCTATAGAATTATCGGTATGTAACATCAATCCCTTTATCTTGACATTTTTTTTATAAGTAGCCATGTGAGTTGTGAGCATCATACTAGAATGAGTCATTTCATAATACAGTCTTATATCGATTTTAATGTCCGGGTGTTCCTTCTCCATTACCCAAGTGGATCGGACAGAAGTATATTATATCATGTTGGCGAGACCATTCCATAGCGCCTTCTTGTCAGAAAAACACAGCTCCAAATTTGAAGCACCATCTTGTCTCTTAGACAAATACTTCCTTATGGAATCGTTTTACTAATGTACACTGTGTTTCAAATTCGTAGAATCTTCCTAATCGTATTCTATGTTCATTACAGATATCAACTAATGAAAAGGAAATTATCTATGTTATTCGCATTTAATCTCTGTATATTAAATATTGTCTAACTAGACTTCAATATAACTACATGTTCATCATAACAATATTGTTTCTTTCCTTTCATATTACATAGTCGTTTTGTTTTTGTAGCTTTTTGAATTGTTTAAACAAACAATAAAAGAACTTTTGAGAGTAAAAATCAGAGACTTGAGGTATGTTTGATTTTATAGGACTTTTGATTTTACAAATTGTCCCAATTGTCATTGGAAGAGTTTTTTTTTAGGTCAGTCCACATGAAAATAGAGCAAAATTACCTGAGCTAACCTGATACCAAAAATAGATGCCAGCTTATTGGACAAAATACATTCCAGACTGCTATTGAAATTTAATCATTCATATTTTACAGAAAAGGCAGTATAATAGCTGAATATGATTTGATATTACGTCTTACGTCTGGTGATAATGTCGAATCTTCTTTGGGTGTAGCAGAAACAGCTAAAAAACTACTTGATGGTGAACCCTTAGAAATTGGAAATACAACATATGAATTGAAAGATCTTACCATTAACAACCAAACAGGTAAGCGTATTGTTTAGGTCGACTTTACCTTTATTGGTATGTTTTTATGGGATACAAAAACTATAAAATGGAGGTGGTGTTGATTTCTGTTGAACAGACACGACAAAGCCATCTTCAAACAACTAAATCTATTGATACTTTTGAAGAGTGAACAGAGTGTCTAGGTCATAGAGTAAATTTTGAAAATCTCATGAACAATATTGTTTTTTTTTTCAGTCAAGGAGTTGAAATTGTGTGAATTGTTTGAAGCAGTAAATGGAAAGTGTCCTTCCGGTGAAGAATGTCGAGCAGAAACTGATAAACCAGTTTGCAAGTAAGTTTGAAAAATGAGAAAAAGGCCAATAATATAAAAAAAGCATTTCATTTCGTGACATTTTTTGTGCAGATCTTGACCATTTCTTATACAGTTGTAGTTTGGATCTGAATCTAATCGAGTTGTTAGCTATCTAGTAAAAATTTGGGAAAATGATTAATTTGGTTCAAGGTTGAATTCAAAATGTCTTACAGAAGTGCCATTCCATTGAGACTGTTAGAGGATGCTTTCCCAAGAAATTAAAAAAAATAAAAAATACGCAAAAGTATGTCTTTGTCATTCAATTTTATCTTCAGGATACATGGAACATCGGTTTCTTCTTGTTACAATAAGATTTTTATGGGTGATGAATCACCCTTCACATGAGTAGCCAATGATTATATTTTGTCCATCTTTTTTTCAGGCCCATCAGTAAGTAGAAATACCAAATACATCTAGAATTTAATACCTGACGTCTAAGATATAAGATAATATTATGGGTATAGTATCTGTAAAAACATCCGAAATACCAAACCGAAACCCTTCTTGAATTGAAAAATGTATATTATACTTGTATACCATTTTGATGTTGTCAAATTTACGTTAATTTGGCAGATTTTTTTTAAATGAAAAAAATATAAGGCTACATCTGAATGCCATCGTTTCGTTCCCCTCGGAAAAAGTTCTGAAAATAATGCATAGATATGGTGATCTAGATATTTCTCTTTGGAATCAAGCATGAAAGCATCCGATGTGGTTAAATTAGCTATTCAAAAAGTCAATTTTATCGAATTTTGTGATCATAATACCTCGCCCTCAACGATATTGATAGATCATAGAATACTTCATGGAGTTCTAAACATTTATGATGGTTAGTTTTGATTTGAATTCTGAAACATCTTATCTATTCTGAAAAATGGTTAATTTCTAATTACAGGTAATGACGTTGGTTTGGATGTGATCATTGGTTTAAGTGTTGGTATACCATTAGCTTTCCTGCTTATAGCCCTGATTACTTGTATTGTATGCTTCAAATTAAACGCAAGGAACAGAAAGAGGGACGCACTAGTCAGTAATAATGGAAATGGTAATGGTCTTGGAAGGTAATTAAAGATCTGAATGTTTTCTTCATGTGAGCAAAATCATAAAAATAGCTTACCAACAATAGCATGGGAAATATGTTTACCGCTTTCTAATTAGACACTTATCAGACTAAATGAGAAAAGGGGTTCTTTTTTCCATTTCAAAAGCAGGCTAGCTTTTCCATTTTAAAGTTTGGCCCTACAAATCATCATCCTTATAAAAAATAAAACATGGAAACATAGACTATTTATTTTTTTAGTGTCAGCAACTTTGGTTTTTCGACATCATTACCTAAACGCAGTAGTCATGGTGCTGGAATGTATCTACCTTATACACCAGATGGCCTGTCTGTAGCATCGAGCTCCGATTCTGGAACTCAAACCAGGAAAACCAAGAAACGTAAGGGTCGAGACGACTTCCGGGATTCAGCATGGTATGACAGCCAATCTGCCCCTCAAGAGGCACAACCCCATTCCAACTTCTCATGGGATTACCTTTATAGAATGTTACAACCAGAATCTAAAGTAAGTATACTGTAGAAAAAAACGTATATGTATTGACTTAACCTGAAACGCAAATTTCATGATCAGTTTATAACAAGTTAACTTCTGAAATTAACTTGTTTGCTGTTGTTTTTCATTAAATCATATCCATAACTCTTGGATAAATATCTGCAATTACGTTACACTATTTAACATAATGACGTTGTTTTTTCTCTCTTATAGTTTGAAATCAAAAGACCAAAGGTAAATGGATCTCCAAGATCGGGCTTTACAAACGTGAGTAATTTTTAGAAACATTATGTCAATAATCCCTTCAAACTTTATTGTTCTATCACACTTGGATTATAAGTACCAATTAATAGTTCCACTTACGATTGCTATGTGTTTGACGTTGACATAATCCGGTAGTAAGATCCAGTTCTCTGACATGTCTTATTTTACGATTTTGAAACTTTCCAATCCATCAATATTGATGTGTTCTCAGGCATTTTATCCTTGAATGTCTATACAGAACCATAGCCGCCCAGCCGTTGTGTTAACAGTTACTATGGGATAATTCAAAACTCAATTATTCAAATGTTTATGTTCATCATCGGTGATTTTTCACTACTTATTAAATGCATAACATTCTTAAATAACTTTTTTTGTAGGTAAATCGCCAATCTGCTGCATAAAAGACACGATTTGAAACTGCCCTATGATTTATTGTTATATTTGTTTTGTTTTTTGTAATTGGCATAACGATGAATTTGAGGAGAGACAGATTTATCATTGTTATATAGTTTAATCAAATGGCACAAACTCGAGATATGTCTT
Organism: Nipponacmea schrenckii; assembly: GCA_030562195.1. Classification (NCBI taxonomy): domain Eukaryota; kingdom Metazoa; phylum Mollusca; class Gastropoda; family Lottiidae; genus Nipponacmea; species Nipponacmea schrenckii. The sequence continues at coordinate 18,902,352 of CM060199.1, forward strand.
GAGAATATAACTACATAGATTTTTCATATGAGACATATGTAGCAAAATATCAATATTTCATAGACTGTAATTCTGGCCCTTTCTTTCTATACTGTAGATAACGTCTTTAAGCTTTTGAGTAGGAAAAAAGTTTTAATCTAGTGGTAAAAGTATGATAGCTAATACCATTTTAAAATTAGCAAAAGGTGCCTCCCTTTTCGCATTACGCTATTCACATACTCCAGAATAGACATTTACTGCCAAAAACTATATTGATAGTGTTTAGTTTAAACGTATTGTATTACATTGTGTAAAAGGATTCGGTAAAAGTTCCAAGAACTTACAAAAATATCATCTCCGTTCTTTCATACAACATTATAGGTTACAAAACGAAATCTCAAAAAGCAAGAGGTGCACAAAAACTAAATATATAAGTAAATAACACTTTGTTTGAGACTCTGGCTCTTCGCTACTGACCCTTGCACTCGAAAATTATAACGAAAGTAGAACAAGAGCAATAACGAGCGTCTCTATGTCTCAGTCTAGTGGAATGCAAAATGACAAAAATTCCATCTGGAAATCTAATTTAATTAAGAAATTTGCCGATTTATTTTCTAATTCCTTGCCCACTGTCAAATCTTTGGTAGATTTAATGTAATTTAAACTATCTCGGTATATTTACTATTTTGTGAGGCGGATAAGTTCCTGTCTCCCTAAAATATTGTTGAGATGTATGTATATCACATTTTGATAGTGTTAGTGTATATTTGAGAAGAGTGTGATAAATTCACCATGTGTAACAATGGTATTCAATATATCCTTAGAGTCCTGACAATTTCAAGAAATTTCAAGGCTCTAAAAGAAAACATTTTTTAACATTCCAAAAATTTAATCAAGTACTTTTGATAATGATGTTATGTAATGTACATGTATTTTCTTTTGTTATCCACATATTTGTAAGAATTTCCAATCTCAGCTGAGTTGATAGTGCATGATCATTTTTCGTGCTGTAAATTCAAAAAACCTCTATGCTAAGAACAGTTTTTTGAAAAATGAAGCTTCGTTTATGTTTCTTTAGACATTATTTATCATTTTTAAGATAATAATACTACTAACAGAGATATTGCAGATAATGTCAAGCCCGTTAGATAACCACTGATTTGATAGGGAGAAGAAGGTAATGCAATCGATTAAGGATGTTAAAAGGGGAAGACATTATGTTTTTATTGTATTGTATTTATTATTACTGTATTCTTTTAAATTACTTTCTTAAATCTTTGTAAGACATATATATAGAAACAGGAAGATAAACATTTAGAACATGACATATATGGATATGCTACTTCTAGGTTTATTACATACTACTTTACGGTACTAGGTTCATTACATACTACGTTACGGTACCTTTATGTGTTTCTAAACGTTTTATGAAATAAACCTAGAAGATATATCTTGTGTTCTTTATGTTTACTTTTATAGTTACGCGATATTATGTTTCAATGTTAAGATGAATCTATTTCTTTTGCCAGTTTTTGCGCCGAATTTCGGTCATTGATGGAATATGCTGCCATGAGCAGGGTGTTATTTCGGCTGAATAATTTGATAGAGGGGGAGGGGGGATTTTATAAGATTCAACTATTTAGCCAAGTCAGTATGTTGTTGATATTAACTTATAGAAATTAAGTGTTGGCTGGACCAGCAATGTGTTATACAAAATTAATGTAATTAACAAATTACTAATTTAAATATATTTGTCCACAATATCTCATTGTTCTCAATATCAAAGGTTGACAACATAACCCTACAAGCATATTTATTCACGGAAACATTTCTTGTAAATGTGCACAAGGAATATATTGCTTGTTCTCTTTGGTGTACAAAGAATATAGATTTATCAAAGGAAATGAACCACTTTAGAAATGAAATGATTTGAATGGAGTTTTACTCCAAACTAGCCTGCACATTTTGGGTTAATGAAGACTGTCCCACTGTCGAGGGATAAATCGGCACAGCCTGTAACACACGGGACCTTGGTTTATTGTGCAATCCCAACGACTAAACCTTTTCCTCGGATAGTGGGAAACCGGGTTGATAAAAATTCAAAAGTTCATATCGGAATTTGCCAGGATCAAACATGAATCACTTTAAAGTGAAACATCTGCGCAAGTTTTAAGCGAGGTTTTCACGACAATACTGAATGTTATATGAAGATGTAAAGATAGTATGACAATAAACACTTTAGAAGTATGTTGACAGAACAAGTGGAGAAATATCCAAATCATAAAATACAAAAATACAAACTTAGAATAACATTCTAGGAAAAACATAAGTATATAGTCTTATTGCATTTAATACAGCAATCACAGATACATGTACATGGTAACATAAAAAATAATAACTTTTTCAATTACGAGAAGGTCGGTCAATTGAAGTCAACTTTCAATTTGCTTGGTTGGTCCCAAAATTATTTAATTAATGGCTTTTAAGATATACTACATGTTAAGATGACAAGATTATTAAAATTTTAAACCTGACCAAGTCTTGGTTCATCAGCGGACTAACCCTAGAGTCAAAACTATATCACAGAATCATTTTAAAACTTTGAGACCTTGTTTTCCTTTCAACATAGTATATTAAGTAATAATACTTAATTTGAATTTATTCATGGTTTAATATAATAGGATTATATATATCTAAAACAAAATATCATCAAAACATAATCAACGGTCAATTCATAATACCATTGTGCTTTTGCACTAAAAGATTAGAAATTTAATTCAATTTTTACTTCTACACTTCCATTTTATAAGATTATTCATATTTGCTTTTTTGAAGAATAAAAATATGTAATCAGATTGTTCAAGTCATTGGGACATGGTAATTTTTGGAGAAAATAGATCAAAACAAGTCATTTGGTAATTGTTCTCGTTTTGGAAAACTTGATTGAGTTCCTGGTGACTGTACTGATATTCCTGCTATAGTGCTGGCTCTTTTAATGGCTTCTAATAGTGGTAATTCAGGCATTAGAGCTATATAATAAGCTAAACTACCTAAATATGCATCCCCAGCTCCCTGAAATTATAAGGTATATCTGCAATATAGGAATTTAAAGTTGAAACTTTGTCAAAAGGGTGCACAATTTGCCTCGCAACTTTTTAGAACATTTAGCATCAACTTGCTTTAAGAGATGTTCACTACTGTACTATTGCCTGCTAACAGACTTCTGTTTGCTGATGAGTAAATGATACTAAAAGTGGGATTTGACATAATGGTTTGAAAGTATTAATGATGTGAAGTCTCACAGAGAGATGAAAAGTTGATGATCTCAGTCCTAGAGTGGCCTCATGTGAGTATGTTCAGAATCAATTTCGTTTTATCTTTATAATGTCACTACTCCTTGGTGAATAGGTAATATACCAAATTATAGGCCTAAATAAATGACCATTATAATTCAGTTTCAATCCAGGGCTGTTGATTTAAATTTTTCCCGGCCGGACATTTTCCAAACGATGTTTTGGGAGTTAGGTATATTACTATACTATATAGAAGACTAACATGAAGCTTCCTAAGAAAAAGTCTTATAGGCACTTATAATATATTTACATAGTTCTTCAACATTTACAAAATACAATAACAATTAAGTAAACAACAAATAACACTTTATATTAATATTTTTTGCGTGTTACCTTTGTACAGTTGCCGATTTTTTGATTATTTCCACCGACGGAGTACGACTTTCGGTTGAAACTTTTCAACCGGGCACCCGTTGAGGGAAACTCACACCAGCTGGTCCAATGTAGAGATGGAAAGGCTACATCTAAGACGTGTCTTGATGATGTTTTGGCGTGAAAAGCCTCTCTCACACTCTAAACTGGAAACCGGCAAAATGCGCCCAATCATCATTTCCCGAATACAATTAGGAAAGTGATCAGATAGTGATGATTGGACACATTTCTCCAAAAGTTCAGAGAATGAGAGTTTACTGTAATTTTCAAATACTAGAGTCCTGAGTATGGACCATTCGCGTCGTAATCCGTCGTTGTCTATCGGTGATTTTTCTTTATCGAAATGTGTACTCAAAATGTCCAGTTCATTGAAACCATAGCTAGGGGTTTGCTGGAAGTAGCAGGCATTCTCCGAGGCTCGAACATGCTAAAGCACCCAGAAGTTCATTGTCGTGAAACCTGTTCTAGACATTTTCTATTACTTTCCCGACAATATCCTTCACCTTCTTTGTAATGTTTGCGTCGTTTACTGTTCTTTTCATAGGTTCGTTGATGTAGGTATCGGCACCCTCAGTATCCTCCAAGAACTTCCTCAATTTTGGGCCATACACAGGCGAACTTGTCATGTAGGTTGCAACGTTCATGGAGGAAATGAAGCTTCTGACAAGCCGAGACATATCGTCGTAGGATAAGTCTCGAGCTTGTAGACTTCTACTGAGGATTTCGATAGCAGCAAACAAAACCTGCAAAAATGCCGTCAGGAACATAAATTTATATGTAGTGAGGTGATCGTATAGCGAAGCCGAAGTTATGTCGTAATCATAGGACTCGTCCAACATCTTAAGCAGGGATGGTAAGGTTTTAACGATGTTGTCTATTGACTGCGTCATAGACAACCAACGAACTTTATGGACTTCGCAGGGTTTAACTTTTGGCTGATCCAAGATTTCCTGCCAGACCTTTAACTTTGACAGTTGTTTTGGTGAACGGCGGAAAATAGACGTCAATATGTTGAGCATAGACTCGTACTTTGTAATATCTGGTATATTTTTTGCAACATCAACAATAGCAAGAGCGAGTCCATGCGCAACACAATGGACCTCTATATATCAGAACGGGAGATTTCTCTTTCAAAAGAGCCGAGACTCCACCCTTCTTACCCAGCATAACAGCTGCACCATCAGACCCATATAGATTTTATTAACATCAATGTTGTAAACAGCGAATAATGCAACCAATGACTTAGTAATAGAATCTGCTGAGGCGTCATGAATATCAATAAGATTAAAAAACTTTGTTTTCAATTTACCATCTTTCAGGTAATTGGCATACAGAATTAAATGTTTTTCACAGGAAAAGTCTGTAGATTCGTCAATCATGATTCGATTGCAAGGGCTTTCGCGTAATTCACTAACAAGATCTTCATCCAGAACATTCGAAATTATCTGCAGAAACTCGTAGTCCGCATTTCTATCGCGATATAATTTATTCGTGATGTCAGTTCCATTTAATTCACTTAACATATTCAAAGATTCCAATTTATCTATGGCGATGTTTCCAGTTGCGATATAATATATGTTCTTTATTAATGTTATCATTGAGCTATCGGCCTGTTCAAAAAGTAAAAGAAACTTGTCCCTTTTTCATCGATATTGTGTGGTCATTTGATGCGGCGTGTTCTACCAAAGCAGACTTTCAATCTATAAGTGAAATCTAAAGGAATTTTAAAGAGGTTTTTTGTATGTGAATCAGGAACCCTGATGATCAATTAGCCTCTTTCAATTTAAAAAAAAAATCTGCTCATATCACAAAAGGACTTT